>CM069142.1:13992272-14592272 GCA_035221665.1 Okamejei kenojei | reverse complement strand
AAGGTCTTCATGGTATGCTGATCCAGAAGTTCAATTTGCAGGAGATCCACGGTAACTCGGTAGTTCAGATTCAGAACTGGCTTGCCCATAGAAGACAGGGTAATGGTGGATGGGTGTTTGATTTGAATGAAGGTCCATGGCCAGTGGTGTCCCACAGGGTTCTGTGCTAGGACCTCTGTTGTTTGTAATTACATACATGCACACGCCTTGGACATACAGTAAATGATGGTGAGAAAGTTTGCAGGCAACTCCAAAATTGGTGGAGTTGCAGGCAGTGAAGAAGGCTGTTTAAGCATACAGTGGGATTTAGATCAGCTACAAATATGGGCTGAGAACTGGCAGCTGCAGTTCAATCTGGGCAGGTGTGAGGTGTTGCATTTTGGAAGGTTGAATGTGAGGGGAAAGTATACAGTTAATGGCAAGATGCTTAACAACATTGAAGTACAGAGGGCGTTTCAGATCCAAGTCCAGAGTTTTCTGAAAATGGCAACACAAGTAGACAGAGCGGTAAAGCAGGCATATACTAGCATGCCGTCTTCAGTTGAGGAACTGAACATAAGAGTTCCGAAATCATGTTCCAGCTTTATAAAATTTTGGTTAGCCTACAATTAGACCATTTTATGCAATTTTGGTTAACCTATACAGGAATGACGTGGAGGCTGTGGAGAGGGTGCAAATGTGGTTTATCAGAATGCTGCCTGATTTGGAAGGTATTAACTAACAGTAGGGGTTGGACAAACTTGGATGATTTTCTTTGGAGCATCAGAGGTTGAGGGTATATTGAAGTATATTACTTCATGATTACTGATTGAAGTATATTAAATTATGGGAGGCACAAGATAGGGTAGACAATCAGAACATTCCTCTCCCCCCTCCCCCCCAGGTGGAAATATCAAAAACTTGAGGGCATAGCTCTGTCAGAGTAGGTAGACACAAAATGCTGGAGTAACTCAGCGGGACAGGCAGCATCTCTGGAGAGAAGGAATGGGTGATGTTTCGGGTTGAGACCCTTCTTCAGATTGAAGACTCTTCTTCAGACTTCTCGAACCAAAACGTCATCCATTCCTTTTCTCCAGAGATGCTGCCCGAGTTACTCCAGCACTTTGTGTCTACCTTCGATTTAAACCAGCATCTGCAGTTCTTTCCTACACATAAGGTCAGAGCAGTCTGTTCCTGTGCTGTATTGTTCTGTGTTCTATTATTTGGCTTCCAATCAGAATGGACGTGGTGGATTGCAGAGTAGAAAGAATACCTATTTGGAATGATAGCTACAAAGAAAGAGGAAGGGAGAAGTACCAACTCAAAGATCCATAAAAGGAAGACGGAATTAAATCACAAAAGAGAATGGTAATGAGAAAAGTGAAGAAAGGGTTTACAAGAGTCGAAAAAGGACCAAAGCGCAATCGTTATCCCTTTATTTCATTAGTTCCATTTTCAGACTAGATGTCAGATAAGCACTGTGACAAGTTCAAACAATGGTGGAGTTGAATGAAAAGGTGACAAAGTAAAGCTCGACATCATTGATGTGGAAACTGACTTTGTTTCTGCATGTAAATGGGAAAATGAAATAGGCCATGGAAATAGTTGGGGGATTGGATTGGGGGGGGGGGGGGGGGGGTGATGGGTATCACTAAAATTATTTTGGACCTTCAGACAAACACTCAGTAGATATATGAGCAACTAATTGAATTTTGTGAAATTCTTGGACTCAGTGACAAATGGTTGGGTTACAGATGGAGACCCTTTACCTTGGCTTGCTTTTTAGCTTGTTTTTTTGCCTTCTTTTGTTCATATTTGCTTGGGCCAGTTGAAATATCTTCTCTGTCCTTAGAGACAAACTTTCCATTGCAGTGACTAAGATCTTCATTTTGATTATCTTCAACCATGTTTCTTCTCCCTTTTCCCTGGGATTTTTTCTTGTCACCCTGCAATACAGCATTGCAATTAAGTGTACTGGATACAGCCACTAGGCCATATGGAGGTCTGACAAACAAAGGCTAACATTAGAGAATGAAAGAAGGAACCATCAACTAATTTCAAACATTTCAGGATGTCAAACATATCAAATTTTATATACAAACTCCTTCCTAGTTCTTCCTTTAGATGCACTCTTAAACTAACCTTATGGCTTGACAGCAGACTGATGGTGTGTTCTGACTGGCAGTGATCTAACTGAGGAGTTTGAGGTGATTGGTGGAGCTAAATTGGAACAACAGAACCCATTTCCTCTGGGGGTGGGTGGGGATGCCTGACGGAATGTAAACCAGGAATTTTAAACTGCAGGGAGCTGTACCATTCATGGATAATACCTGAGAACTCTTCTTCGTCTAGTAGTAAAGCCTGGGTCCAGGTTAACTGAAGATATCAAATAGAGACCAAGAGGTTTTTTTTAATTAAATATTGAGCAAAGGAATGGAACAATATGGATCCAAGAACAATAATTTGTCTTATGATACAACTGAGCCATACTTTGAATCAATGACTAGAACAGACTTTAGTCACTCCTGTTGTCACGACCGCAGAAGGCATCATAGCCAAGTCGAAAAGTTGTTATGCCCATCTGAATAGGTTCTTAAAAGACCATAGGCCAAAAACAAAGAGTCAGGATTTCAACACAAGTTGGTGAATAACAATCAGAATCACGAGCCTAGATCTGTTTTCCCTCCTAAACTGGAAGCCATGGTCAGATAAATTAACTCTCCAGCTCCATAGAATAAGATTAACTAAGCATCAAATCAGACTAAATGTGGGGCCATTCTCACTCAATCCTCCTCTACATCACCCCCAACTCTTACTTCCTATCTATGACAATGTAGGGTCATGATAGAAATATCTTTATATTTTACTTTGAAAGATACTTTAACATGAAAGTAATTTTAATATTTAGAATATAAAGCAAGCAATAATGTCTGTTAATAAATAATTCATGGCTCTGACTATTGAAATTCCACAAAATTGTCTTGATAATAAAAACACAATATTTTACCTGGTCATCCTGAACAGGAAGTGACAAGTCTAAAAAATATTCCTCCACTAATGTAACCTGTAGAAAAATATAACAAACCATTAATAATTTTTGAATAATTAGTTGCTGAATGTTAACACGTTCCTTTCACTGCAATTGTTGCAATGTAATTCCTTGAACAGGGACAGGAACAGGGACTGCTCTTCTAATCCCAATGCAGTGCAATCATGGGGAAGCTACAGACGAGCCATCCTTGTTCTTCACCAAACTACACCCATGCTCTCTTATAGCCAAGATCATTGCAACAAAACCAGCAGCAAAAATCTTATTTATTATTTTTCTCATCTGAAAAAGCAGGATAAATAGTAACATACCAACCACAACCCTGGTTAAAAATGATACTCAAACACATAAATTGTATAAATGCTACCAATTGTGGTGAATGTATTTAACAAAATACTTACATTTTGGTACACAAAACAGTTAAAAATATATATAACATTATGAGAGGCACAGATAGGTTAGATAGTCAGAATATTTTTATCCAGATGGAAAAGTCAAATACTAGAGGATGTAACTTTAAAGAAAGAGGCCATGTTTTAAGGATAAATGTGGGACAGATTTGTTGTTCTTTTGTACACACTGAACATGGCGAGTCCCTGGAACGTGCTGCCAGGGGTGGTGGTTGAAGCAGTTATGTTAGTGGCATTTGAAAAGACTTTTGGATAGGCATAAGAATATGCAGGGAAGAGAGGATGTGGGTTACATGCGGGTAGTTAAGTGACCGCCTTGGCATCATGTTTGGGGAGACATTGTGGACCGCAGAAGCTGTTTCTGTGCAGTAACTGTTCTATGTTTTATTTAAACTGTGCATATCCGGGAAAGTTCCTCAGCCCCACTATTTAACTATTTAAAATAACTCAATAATCTGAGTAACTCAGGGACAGGTACTTCAATTCAATTCAGCATTGACAGGTAGGGTACAACGAAATGCAGTCAATGCAGACAGATGTGGGAATTAAATCTATCGGCGCAGCAGATCGTGTTATTGTAGAAGCTGATGTAGATGGTCGATGGTTAGGGTGGGAGGGGTCCTTGGTGACAGAATCCATCTGGGCGACCACCGTTGTAGTGCCTTCCTGTTGCTAAACTGCTGTACCAGACCGTTAAGCAGGTGGTCAGATGCTTTCGATGGTCCCAGATCTGGGGGGACAGGTTTTTTGAGGCCTCCTAGGAAATAAAGGCATAGGTGTTGAGGGACCAGGACAGATCCTTGCTTCCTGCCCCCCTCTGTTCTTCCTGAAGTCTGATCTCCTTCGTCTTTTGGGACTCATTGTCAGGTGCTGGACCTCCTCCCTGTAGGCTGACTTCGTTTATCGCTGATCAAACCGTCGGCAAATTTTATGAGGCGTCTTTTTCTGAGCACACAGCCTGGCACGCCAGTGTTCTGTTAACTAACAGAAAGGAAATCCAAATTGCAGAGGGAGGTGGAGATGCCAAGACCGCTGAGTTGGGTGATCAAGCTAAAAGGCGGGAACTGAAGTGATGAACACTGTCCAGGTGGGTCAAATAAAACTGACACCACTGGCGGAAAGTTGAGACTCCCTGTCGTGATTGTTTGGGCACTGGCACAATGGTAGATGTCTTGAAAGTGGGGACGACACCCTGGGCAGTGACAGATTGAAGATGTCAGTGAGGACCAGGGATAGTTGTCCAGCACATGCCTGAACCCGCATGCCATCGGGGCCGGCAGCTTTGATTCACCTTGCTCAGTGATTTAAGCGGTGGTGGAGCACCTTTGATTTGAGTGTTAACTTTATGGTATCCAATGGATTTGATTCCTTGCCATGCGCCTGGGGTCAGAGTTTATTTCGGAAATGCTCCTCAATCCGCCGTTTGTGATTAAGTTTAGCATTCCTGATGATTGGCCCTGGATGAGCTGTAACCCTCAGCATCTTTAAAAGCGGCGTCGCGCCTTAGCAGGAGTCTGATATCCACGGCTTCTGGTTAGGGAAGGTCCTTATTACTTTGTGTGTATTGACGTCCACATGGGAAAAATCCAGTCTGTTTGCTGAAAAACTGTTCCTGTAAGACAGAGACAGCCCCCTCAGGCCAGAAACCTTCACTGACCTTTTCACACGTCTGACAGAGGTGTGTATTTGGGGAAGCAGGGAAAGAGAGAGGTGGTGGTCAGACTCCCCAGGTGGGGGAGGGGGAGGGCTTTGTATGCATCAGCAATGTTGGTGAATACTAGGTCCAGAGTCTTGTTAAAGACATGTGTTGGTGGAATCTGGGGAGTACAGTTTTGAAGAGTGGTTGAAATCACCTGCAGCAATAAATGCCCCTCTGGGTGTGCACTGCTGATAGCAGCTTGCAGCTCCTCATTGCTAATTACGTCTGGGGGTACATAGACTGCAGTGATAAACAGTCGATGTAAATTCCCTGGGCAGGTAGAAGGGCCCTGCACTTTATCATCAGGTATTCCAGGTCAGCAGAGCAGACTTCTGACAGCGTTGTACACCATGGAGTTATTCACATACACAGTCCGCCGCCCTTGGTCTTACCGGAGTCCTCCGCTGTTTCTAAAGACAGTGCGCCCCTCCAGCTCGATGGCATGTTGTCGGTGAGCCATGTTTCGGTGAAGACCATGGCGTTGCAGTCGGGCGATCGTTTGTGTGTGGTGATCCGCAGCCGCAGTTCGTCGATCTTACTCACCAGGGACCGGACATTCGCGATGCTTGGCTGGTGCGGGTTTGATCTCAGCCTCGCTCGACAGCCTCCGCGCTTCCCACGTCTCTGCTTGAAGAGCTGCCCCGCTATGTCCTGACTGCTCCAATAGACGGCCGTACAGAGTCTTCGCTCGAGTGCTCCGGGCGAAAACTAGGTTAATTATTTAGCATATCTGGAGAGAAGGAATGGGTGACGTTTCGAATGTGAAGAAGGGTGTTCCATTCCTTGTCTCCAGAGATGCTGCCTGCCCTGCTGAGTTACTCCAGCATTTTGTGTCTACCTTCAAGTTCTAAATAGTTCTTTAAAACTAAAAAAAACATCTTGGGTTACAGAAATTGGACTGTAAATAAATAATTTGTTTGTTAAGCACTTGAAGATGCTTTTAGCATTTAGCTGAAAAAAGTACCTTAGTCTATATTATACCGTGTATCCAATTATAACATGTATTTGCCTAACTTTAGTATTCTTAGATAAAATAATTAAAAAGGACAAATTTATCCATCACTCTAAAAATATCATATGCTTGATGCCGACCGTAACTATTCTTAACTTGTTATATAGCATAAACATTTCAGTAGTTTTGCAAGATTAATCACAGACTGGAAAATGTTCCCTCATCCCAGTTTAAATTCCACTCTCCGTTTAACAAAGTGACCTCGGTTAGTGCAAGAATAGAACTGTTGCAATTTTCCTAATGAATGCCACTTTTGAGAAAGAAACAACTTCAAAAGCGGAGAAAGAAACAAAAACATTTAGCCAAGTAACAGAGGGCAAATAAAATTTTCAAAGTAAATCCACCAGTGTACTATTGCACACAAAATGAAATGATGTTTACATTCAAACAAGTTTGCACAATACAAGTAAAGGTTATCTAATCTATTCTGTACCTTTTTACCCTTACCATTTTACACTGCTCGCACATGATTGTATTTGTCAATATGCCACCAAAGACCTGGTCAACAAAATTGTGCACGGACGCTTCCTTTTCGTAAACTTGTATAAGGGGGAAAAAGAAAGCCAATTTCATAAGTTTATATGAACAAGCACAAAACTATTATCATAACTTTAATATTACTAGACTGAGTTCCATTCTTACCTAGTGTTCCAAAACAAAATTTTCAGGTTTCTTAAAATAATGAAGGTCTGAATTATAAATAAATAAAAACGCAGAACTAGTGTAACACTGCTAAACATGTGAAATCAACTGGCACTGGCTGTAACGTCAGACAGATACAAGTATGGTACAACGAAATGCAGTTTAGTGACAATATATAGGTAAATACAGATAATAAATACAGATGAAATCTATCGATGGGAACTGACACTGCGAACACCCACGATATGCCAAAAGGAAAATATCATGTATAACACGATCCTGCTAGTTATTGTATATTGATTTAAGTTTGAAGTTTGAAGTCATCGTAAAACAACAAATCCCAAGCAGGGTATGTACTTTTGCTTTTTTAAAATAAAAGTCAATCCCCTCACACTCAAATCTGTGCATCAGATTAGATCCAAAGACACTAACATTCTTTAAATGTCACATTCAACAGCCACTCTTGTCAGACAAGACAGGAAATGGAAACCCATTCCAATATGTGAAGCTTCAAAGTTCAATCAATCTTTACTTCTGATCATACAGGCCATATGACCCACTGAATCCATGCCGACTATCTCGCATCACTTTACACTCATTCCATTATATTTTCCCCACTTTACCATCAACACTATTCAGATTCTATCAGCCACCTACACACTAGGACAGATCCCTGGACATGAATTTGCATTTGTCAATGAACCCATATCATTGGGATGTCAGAGGAAACAACATCGGGAGGTGCGGAGGGAAAGAGAGGAAATCCCAAAGGGTAACAGGGAGAATGTGAGAACAGCCCAGAGAGCATCCAAGGTTGGGACTGAACCCGGATCACTGATGTTGTGTGGCAGCAACTCTACTAGCTGAGCCACTAATCTGGTCACAACTAAAACTCTGGCTCCTCCACTTCCAATCTCAGGGCATTGATGAATGGTGCTGCAGCATGACGACCACCAACGGGAATACGTCGGGAATTCCTTTGATCTATATAATTCAATATGCCACCAGACAACACGTGCACACAATGAGCCACTGGGAAAGTTCACATATGCAAGCTACAAATGACATTACCTT
Organism: Okamejei kenojei; assembly: GCA_035221665.1. Taxonomy (NCBI): domain Eukaryota; kingdom Metazoa; phylum Chordata; class Chondrichthyes; order Rajiformes; family Rajidae; genus Okamejei; species Okamejei kenojei. Next base: position 14,584,407 of record CM069142.1, on the reverse strand, counting down.
TCCTGATTCTCTTGAGTTCTTCATCTTCCCCCTTCTCTGAAGAATAATTTAAGGCTTTTACAATGCCAGCACCTATTCGCTGAGATTGAGATAAAGATAGTTTCACAAATTATGTCTCCATATACAATGTAAATGTGGTAATTTTCATTTAATAAGCTAGAGTGAAAGGCAAGCAATTGCATCCAATGCCCCAATCTCCTTTCTCGCAACCATGTAACCCAAAACAGACATAAAAATCAAGGATTATATATTGCAAAACAGGGAGCTATAAGATCACTTTTGCTCTTACTGATTAGTTACATTCTATAAATGAAATCGAAGGCAATGAAGTCCAAAGAATGAACAATTATTACTAATTTCCATCTGGTAAGAAATGTCAAAGACCGAAACTTCTAAAAATGCAATTATAATTTTTCAACCCAACCAGCCCTGCAGGAAGCCAACATAACTCATGTAACAACCTTAATACTTCATTTGATTATTGGACACAGTTCTGGTCGCCCCATTACAGGAAGGTTATGGAGGCTTTGGAGAGGGTGTAGGGGTGGTTTACCAGAATGCTGCCTTTGATTCGAGGGTTTCAGCTACAAGGAGCGGTTGGATGAACTTGGATTGTTTGCTCTGGAACACCAGAGGGCGAGGGCGAGACTTCATAGAAGTATAATAAATTATAAGAGGTATAAATAGAGTATCTATTCATAACCTTTTCCCCCAGGGTGGAAATGTCCAATACCAGAGGGCATAGTTATCAGATGAGACGGGGAAGTGTTTAACAGAGATGTGAGGACATTTCTTTTTAAACAGAGAGAGCTGTAGGAGCCTGGAACACATATCCCCCCCCCCCCGCACATTCTTTTTAAATTGACTGATGTGTGGCTGTTATATTTGCAATAGAACTTTTAATAATGTGCATATTGTTTAGAAATATTTGCTTTTGACAAAATATTTGCTTATCTTCATTGCGAATAAAATCATCTACTGTACTGCTCTAAATGTCTTTAATGACATTTCTATTCCTCGGCTCAATATTATTTGGCTTAGCTACATATCAGACCCTCTTTAAATGCCTATATGTATTCAGGTAAATTCATGCCTTTTCATACATGTTAAAATTATTCATTCATGTACTTTCATTCATGTACAAAAAGCTATTTTTTTGTCAACATTCCTGGTCTGGCCTACAAACTAATTTCCATCCATCCAGACTCAGTGTTGGGGCCGCAATTGTTTACCATATATATATATATATATATATATATATATAGATTCGGAAGAGGGAATTAGGAGCAACACTAGCAAGTTTGCGGATGACACAAAGCTGGGTGGCAGTGTGAACTGTGAAGAGGATGTTAGGAGGTTGCAGGGGGACCTGGACAGGTTGAGTGAGTGGGCAGATGCGTGGCAGATGCAGTATAATATAGATAAATGTGAGGTTATCCACTTTGGCGGCAAAACCAGGAAGCAGATTATTATCTCAACGGGGTTAGGTTAGGTAAGGGGGTGGTGCAGCGAAACCTGGGTGTCCTTGTACACCAGTCACTGAAAGTTGGCGTGCAGGTACAGCAGGCAGTGAAGAAAGCTAATGGAATGTTGGCCTTCATAACAAGAGGATTTCAGTACAGGAGTAAAGAGGTTCTTCTGCAGTTGTATAGGGCTCTGGTGAGACCACATCTGGAGTATTGTGTACAGTTTTGGTCTCCTAATTTGAGGAAGGACATCCTCGTGATTGAGGCAGTGCAACGTAGGTTCACGAGATTGATCCCTGGGATGGCGGGACTGTCATATGAGGAAAGATTGAAAAGACTAGGCTTGTATTCTCTGGAGTTTAGAAGGATGAGGGGGAACTTATAGAAACATAAAATTATAAAAGAACTGGACAAGCTAGATGCAGGAAAAATGTTCCCAATGTTGGGTGAGTCCAGAACCAGGGGCCACAGTCTTAGAATAACGGGGAGGTCATTTAAGACTGAGCTGAGAAAAAACGTTTTTACCCAGAGAGTTGTGAATTTGTGGAATTCCCTGCCACAGAGGGCAGTGGAGGCCAAATCACTGGATGGATTTAAGAGATAGTTGGATAGAACTCTAGGGGCTAGTGGAGTCAAGGGATATGGAGAGAAGGCAGGCACGGGTTATTGATAGCGGACGATCAGCCATGCTCATATTGAAAGGCGGTGCTGGCTCGAAGGGCCAAATGGCCTCCTCCTGCACCTATTTTCTATGTTTCTATTACCGGTCTAGTGAAATCAATGATGGATACATTTCTGATCCATCTCATCATTTGAATCTATGCTTTTATTTCTAGACAATATTCAAATTATTATAAGTTCTATTGAAAATATGACAGCCACACATCAGTCTTTATTTAGCCTTATTGCAGATTTTGCTTTCTTGAGGTGGTGGAGGCACATAGGACAGTGATATTTAAGATGTTGACAGATAGGCACATGAATGTGTAGGGAATGGAGGGATATGGACTATGTGCAGGCAGAGGATATCATGTTCAGCACGACATTATGGGCTGAAGGTGCTGTTCCAGTGCTGCACTGTTCTATGAGCTATAGAACTATGTAGCTCATAGAACGTATTGTATGTTGAAGTTCATCTAGGGGTGGCACAGTGGTGCAGCAATAGAGTTGCTGCCTTACAGTGCCAGAGATCTGGATTCACTCCTGACTATGGGTGCTGTCTGTACGGACTTTGTACGTTCTCCCTGTGACCGTGTGGACAAGCGTCAGATTGATAGGACTTGGAAACTGCGCAACACTTAAGGCTCCAAATTGTGCTACTCCGTTTTAAAAGGAATTTGTAAGTTAAATCTATTTGTGTATGGAACCTTTTGCTTTTAAAATAATGATTTTCTGAAAAAGCAGGAAGTCATGTTGGATTTTTGATAGCAGTCGAACAATGTACATTTCAAAGCAACATTTTATTGGGGAGGCTCAGTGGTTGAGTTGCTGCCTTACAGTGCCAGAGACCCGGGTTCACTCCTGACTATGGGTGCTGTCTGTACAAACTTTGTACGTTCTCCTAGTGACTGCTTGATTTTTCTCTGGGTGCTCCGGTTTCCTTCCACATTCCAAAAACGTGCAGGTTTGTAGGTGAATTGGCTTCTGTAAATTGTCCCTAGTGTGTAGGATAGAATTATTGTATGGGTGATCGTTGGTCAGTGAGGACTTGGTGGACTGAAGGTCCTGCTTCCACACTACCTCGAAAATAAGCATAAAAGACATTCACCCACAACATGAGCCTACTTACTTTGATCTCCTCGGTTCGCATTCCATCCAATAAATAATGAAGCAACTCCTGGCTATCCTGCTGTTGGAACCCTCTAAATCGCAAAGCCCTGAGGAAGAAAAACAATATTTGAAGCGGAACATTGAAAGACACTAATCTGCAATACAGCAATTGTTTAGCCAATATAGATTTCTGTAAAAACAAGGAACCACAGATGCTGATTTACAAAAAAAGACAAAGTGCTGGAGTAACTCAGCAGGTCAGGAGGTATCTCTGGAGAATCTGAACATGTGATGTTTGGCTCGGGACCCTTGATTGTGCGAGGGAGGGGTTGGTGGAGAGAGTAGCTGGAAGAGACGGCAGGACAAAGCCTGGCAAGTATTAGATGCATATAGGGGAGGGCGATTTTGGTAGGCAGATGGTTGGACAAAGGCCTTTGTTAAAAACAGGTGTGAAACAAAAGGATTGAAGAGTTGCAAAATATGTAGTTAGAAGAAGGAGTACAGATAGAAGGGGAGGGTGAGCAGAGAAACAAGTGTGTCCAGGTGGAGCACGGGGGAGAAGGTGGGGGGGGGGGGGGGGGGGGGGGGGGGGGGGGGGGGGGAGGGGGAGAAAAAAAAAAAGAGGCGGTGGGGTTTGTAGTTACCTAAAATTGCCAAATTCAATGTTCATAGTGTTAGGTTGTATGCTACCCAAGCAAAATATGAGGTGCTGTTCCTCCAGTTTGTGTATGGCCTCACTCTGGAAATGGAGACCCAGGACAGAAATATCAGTGTGGGAATGGGAAGAGGAGTTAAAATGGTCAGCAACCGAGAGATCCAGTAGGCCTTGGTAGACCGACCGCAAGTGCTCTCTGTAGTTAGCCTTGGCTAACTATATCTCAGATCCGTAGAGTCAAATCTCATTACACCCATGATGTTAAACGCAAGCTCTCCCTGTCACCATAGAAGACCACACTGCACTTTGAAATGTCAAAGTAATCCGTTGCTTGATAGAAAAAAAGGAAAGGAAGTAAGTCATTTGGTTCCTCAAGCATGCAGTCATTAAAAAAAGGCTGATTTCAGCCATTTTTGTGCCTCATTATTGTCTTTATTGATTCCTTTACTAACCAGAAATTTATTGATGTTGATTTTGAACACAATCAATGACTGAGCTTCAATGAAACCAGCTTCCTTTGATCTAGATGACTGTAGTTTTAAGATTTTGTATATTTCCAATGAGATCACTTTTCATTCTTCTAAACTCTAAAAAAGCAATTCCCTCATATCCATCCCACGTATCCATATAGCAATCTTTACTATGCTCACTCTACACCAAGTAGATCGTTCCTCAAGAAAGTGGAGCGATTTTTTTGCACAATATTCCAAGGGTCTCAATTCCCTTATCACTAAACGTTATTCCCTTATCATGTATTTACATACTGTAAATGGCTCGTTTGTAATCATGTATTGACTTTCAGCTGACTGGCTAGCACGCACCAAAAGCTTTTCACTGTACCTCGGTATACGTGACAATAAACTAAACAGGAAGGACCTATACACCTTTGGAAAGGCATCCTTCCACAAGCAATTAAACTGTGTTATATTGATTAGCTTCTGCACGTGCATGTTAGCTCTTGGCGACCTGTGTAAAAGGGGAACCATGTCTGTTTGAATATTAACGTTTCCCAATCTGTCACCATTTTTAAAAAAAGAGCATTTTTGATTTTTTCACCGAAGTAATAATTTTACTGCTTTTCTACAGTTTTCCTTCTGCCCTTTGCACCTACTCAGTTTTCTTGTTTATATTCCTTTGGAGCTTCTTTGCATCTTCATCACCACTCACATTTGCGTTATAGTGTTATCAGTAAACTCAGAAACGGTCTCCCTAGCCAAATTGTTGATAGAGCTGGTGAATAGTTGAGGCTCAAACACAAAATCTTGCAGTACCCCTAAGTGGTGACACCTTAACAACCCAGGAAGAACCTGCTGATGTATTTTTATTTTCTATTGGCTTAAAGAACTGTGCTGGAGTAACTTAGTGGGTCAGGCAGCATCTTTGGAGGGCACGGATAGGCAATGTTTCGGGTTGGAATCCTTAAGTGAAAAATATCTCCATATCCGACACCCTTTTGTCTCCTTAACATCTCTAGCCTTAGTTCACCAATCTGCCACTCACCCCTATCCCACTCCAGCCTCTTTTCTAGCTTTCTCACCTACTACCTCAATCAATCTGAAGAAGGGTCCCAACTGGAAGCATTGTCTGTCCATTCCCCCCACGCATCCTGCCTGACCGGCTGAATTACTCCAGCACTTTGTGTTTACTCAACTCCCATTCTATATCCCATCTTCCAAGCCAAGATCCTGTCTAACTGCGGTACAGATGTCATACCTTGTAAACAGCACCACCTCACATTCTTCCACTATTTGCCTGACCATCCCATTTTACAAACAACCTACAACATTTACACCCTAGCTATGTTTCTGTGAGGTAGGTTTCTGTGACCATTTATGAATATGTGCTGTTAGTTTATACACCTTGTTGCAGATACAGTCTAAATTTAGATAGTGCTTTTAAATTTGGCCTTTTAATAATTTTCTATACTTTGTTTCTATTCGCTCATTTCCTTGCTTGCAGTACATATTTAATTTGCTTACTTCATTGCAAACTAGCGTTTTTAGCTTTATTTCAACCCCCCCCAAACTCTCTTCTTGGTAATCCATCATCCTACCAAGCGAATTAAAAGTTCCCCCAAGAGCACTAGCAAACTTCTAAAGTTATTGGTCCATTTGAGTCCCGATGAAAAAAATCATCGGGACTTCTCTCCCCTCAATCAGGGCATTGCGATCAAACGTTGCTTGTCTGAGGCCAGCAGTATTATAAAGGACCCCACACATCTCCATCGTGGACTGTTCACTCTGCTGCCCTCGGGCAAAAGATATCGTAGCATAATGAGCAGAACATCAAGGTTTTGCAACAGCTTCTTCCCACGAGCCACCAGACTCCTGAATGTCATGTAATGGGCTGCCACCATTGTCTATTTTATCTTTTTATCCATTTTATCCTTCTGTTTATTATCGTGTTGCACGGGGAGCCAAATGCAACGGAATTTCGTTTGAAATTGCATGTATCGATGTATTTCTAAATGACAATGTTTGATTGATTGATTGATTTGAGTGGTGCAGGTCTCACCCAGAAATGACCCTAAGGTCCCAGAAATCCGAATCCCTCCCTGCTGTTTCACCTCGCCACTCATACATTCATAGAATCATACAGCACGGAAACAGGCCCTTCAGCCCACCTGGCCCGCGCTGACCAGCGATCCCTGCGCATTAATACTATCCTACACACACTGAGATAATTTTTTACATGTATACCATGCCAATTGACCAACAAACCTGTACGTCTTTGGAGTGTGGGAGGAAACCGAAGATCTCAGAGAAAACCCACGCAGATCACGGGGAGAACATACAAACTCTGTATAGACAGCACACGTAGACGGGATGGAACCTGGGTCTCCAGCGCTGCAAGCGCTGTAAGCAGCAACTCTACCGCTGCGCCACCGTGCCGCCCCGTGACAAATTAAGGACATTCATTTGTTCTATTCTCCTATTTCTATATGTTGACAAATGGCATGAGATTAATTCAGAGATTACTTTTTCCTTTAAGGTACTGCTTTCACGTTATTGGTAACAATACGGCCAACAATTTCTGCTTTTCCCACTCTCCCATTTCAGGTTGTTCTGCAGTTTTTCAGTAACATTCACCTATACATGTTCTCCAGAGATGCTGCCTGACTTACTGAGTAACTTGAGTCTTTTTTTGTAAAGCAGCATCTGCAGTTCTTTATCTCTTCACTTATTTCATTGATGCTTATAGGATATCACATTACCATAGTTATTGCACCCAAAAGTTTATATTAAGTGCTATGGATTTCTGAAGTTGTGGAAAACACTATGAATGCAAGTCTCTCTGTTCTCTCTCAATATAGTAAACCCTTGTTTTAACTGACCCCATTACAATGGATTTGGATATAATGGACGGACCTGCTAACACCAAGCTCCCTCCCCTCACACCAGCACCTGCTTCTTTCTGTTGGCCATTGTTTTGTCCACAGCCTCTTCCCTCCTCCTCCTTTTCCTGTTGCTTTATCCATTCTACCGCTCTTTCCTCCCACTGCCAACGCATCCTCCCATCACTCAGTCCACTCGGCTCCCCCCCCCCCCCCCCCCCCCTCCGCTACCTCCCCCGGAGTCACCAACATACTCCTCCTGAAGATTTTCTCCACCTTGCAGGGGAGAAGGAGACAACAGCAGTAAGGAGAACAAAACAATGGGTGAATGGGGAGGGAGCACTGAGGTGACCGAGCATGTCCTGTTGCTAGCGGCAAATTGAAGAAAGCTTGTCCTGTCGGTGGCTACAACATGAGCCGCAACAATAGTTGCATCAACTGGTGGAAAAGGGCTCACTGGTGCAAAACAATGGCATCGGCAAGTGGTTTTAAAGTGAAATGACACAAAATGCTGGAGTAACTCAGCAGACTGAATCAGTCTGAAGGAGAGTCCCGACATCACCTATCCATGTTCTCCAAAACATAGACAAAATATTAATTGAACACTATGATTGTGAGGAATTGTAACCTTCATGGGCAATCTAAGCAATTTTTTTCACCTGCGAATCAACAAAATTTATTGCAAGTTTTGATGCCCTTTTAAATCAATGAAGATCGATGAATTAATTTAAATATTACTAAAGCTATTATTCATAATTATGTTTTGAGAGCTCATATACAACAGAATGATTTATAACAAACAGGCTTCAACCCTTCAAAATAGTAACAATAGCAAATACTTACTTTTTACAGACTTGAGTGAAGAGATCTTTTGGAGTGACAACACTCTTTTTGGTATCTTGAATTTCAAGAAGAAATTGATGCATTGCTGACGAGAGTGGTCCGAGTTGATCAGTGTGAATTTCGAGAGGTCCCTGATAATTTAAAATCAAAACACACACACTTTTAAAAACAAAGCTAAAATTACATCCTCAATAATTACGAAGATGTTGCCAGGACTCAAGGACTTGAACTATAGGGCGAGTTGAGTAGGCTAGGACTCTATTCCTTGGAGCGCAGTAAGATGAGGGGTGATCTTATAAAGGTGCACAAAATCAGGAGAGGAATAAATCGGGTAAACAGAGTCTCTTGTCCAGAGTAGGGGAAATCGAGAACCAAAGGACAAAGGACAAAGCACATTTATTGTCACGTACACCAATTGGTGTAGTGAAATTTGATTTCCCATGCAGCACACAAATAAAGATATGACACAACATCATAAGATTAAACAGTAGACATAAAAACATCCCCAACAACTGTGGGGAAACTGTGGGGGAAGGCAGCAAAGTCCAGTCCCATCCCCAGTTCACCCATAGTCGGGCCTATTGAGGCCTCCGCAGTCGCTGCTACAGGGCCCGATGTTCCAGACCGTTCTCGCCGGGTGATGGTGCTCCGGCGTCGGGAGCACCCTCTCAGTGGCTTGGGACACCTGGAACGGCTGCCTCTTACTGGAGTCCGCGGCTTCCGAAGCCAACAAGGCCGCGCTGGATGGAGCTCCACCACTCGGATGGAAGCTCCCGATGTAAAGTCCAGCGCCGCCGCCCGCAGCTGGCCGCTCCTCAGTCCCGCAGCTCCGCGATGTTTTTTGTCGGCGGTCTTCAGCTCACCGGAGCTCCAGCGCGGCGACCCAGGCAAGGCATCGTCCGCTCCTCTCTGCGATGGCGCTCCAGCGGCCGTTCCAGGTGTCCCAAGCCGCTGCCGAGGTTCCGGCCAGTCCCATCAAGAAACGCCGCTCCAGGCCCGCTGGTAGGCCCCGAGGACGGGTCGAAGATGCAGCCCGGAGAAAAGCTGCCTCTCCGACCAGGTAGGGACCAGGAAAAGCAGGTTCCCCCTTCCCCCCCCCCCCCCCCCTACATAAAAAAAGAATAGACTCCAAATAAAACACTTTTTACACACTAAAAATAAAAAATAAAGTTAAAAGACAAACAGCTGCAGGCTGGGCAGCCATACCAACTGGACGGCGCCCCTGGGGTTTAAAGTGAGGGGGGAAAGATTTCATAGGAACCTGACCCTTCAACCAGGTTCTTGAACCACTCTGTATATCCCTACTTCAGCACCAAACCACTACAGACTGCACTACTATGGTTGTTTTGTGCTGTTATGGCTTAGTTTACTTTTGAATAATATACAATTTATTGTATATTCATTGCTGTTGTTGCTCTAATAAGCCTGCAAAACTGCAGGCGAGTAATAAGCTCATTGATCAGTTTCATATGACAAATTCAACACTTGACTCGTCGAAGAATCTCAAAAACTTAGACTGGGAATATTCAAGTTAAATCCAAAGATAGACAATCTCTATTTTGTTTAAAACAAATGGCATATCTCTATAACGGGATATTTGCAAATTAATGGAAGCATTCCAAGCAATACCCACCAAGTTTGAAGATTCAGGAGTTATAATTGTCACAGTATTTCCATTCATTTTTATTCCCTCAATCGTCTCTTTTAGCACATATGTTTGTGACAAGATCTAGGTTTTTTAAGAAAAACAAGTTTGTCAGTTTCAACGTTAAAAGTTACTACAAAGTATTCCTTACAAACAATTCGACAGTATTATTAAAGTACAAGCTGCAGCAACAAGGAAAAGGAAAATGAAAATATACTCTGGCATTTGAGTAAATGCCATAAAGGCTTGAGAACAGTGTCAAGTCTTCCTATCACTTTATCAAATTAGGTTAAACGGTTTGCTAGAGATTCTAGTCATAATTATATCCTGTTTAATTATTTAAATCCATAGCTGATTTAGCTAGTTACAATGTTTCATTTATTTTGGGATCTGGGAATCACCAGCAAGCCAATTCTGAATTGCTCCCGAGAAAGTGCCAATTAGCCTATTCTGGTGAAGGTACTACCACAGTGCTGTTCGACATGGAGTTCCAGGATTTAGCCACAATATATTTCCTAATGAATGAAAATTTGGAAGAATGGTGTCCCATCTGCATGCTACCGTGTCCTTCTTGGTTATAAAGGGCATGTGTTTGAGAACTGGGTAAGCCATGCAAGTACATTACATTTTGTGGATGCTGTACACTGCAGCCAGTGTACCAGTGAGGAAAGGAATGCACATTTTAAGCTGGTGGAGTGAGTGCAAATTAAGTAGTTTGCCTTGTCATGGATGGCATCAAGCTGTGACTCTGCACACCCAAGCAAGTGGACAGCATTGCACTAGGTTCCCGATTTGTGCCTTGTGGATGGTGAAAAGGCATACGAATGCCAGGCAATGAGTCGTTTGGGTCCTCTGATCTGCTTCTGCAGTCATATGTGGCCAATCCAGGATATTGATTGTGGGAGAGTCACCAATGACAAAGCCATCGAATATCAAAGGTAGATGGCACTTTTATGGAGTGATTGTTTCTTACTTGCCACTTATCAACCCATGCCCAAATGTGGAATTCTCTGCCACAGAAGGTAGTTGAGGCCAGTTCATTGGCCATATTTAAGAGGGAGTTGGATGTGGCCCTTGTGGCTGAAGGGATCAGGGGGTATGGAGAGAAGGCAGGTACAGGATACTGAGTTGGATGATCAGCCATGATCATATTGAATGGCGGTGCAGGCTCGAAGGGCCGAATGGCCTACTCCTGCACCTAATTTCTATGTTTCTATGTTATCCGTCTTACTGCATTCAGGTACGATATGCTTCATTCATTGAGTAAAGTTAGCATCTGGGTTTTCCCAACAATGTAATCTTAAATATTGTAACATGCCAACCAACAAAATATGGACTAGGTAACCAACAGATACCATGATCAATATTTCATGTAAATCACCTGTAGGACTGCGTTGAAAAAACATGTATTCCCAAGATTGCTGAGTCCTTTTACTGATGGTTGTTGGTTGCTCTGTCGTGAAATCTTTTCTTTCTCAATTTCTGTTGCATTGTCTTCCTTTCCCCTATCCTGATCTTTTTCATGTGATGGTGGAAGTACAGCTGTAACTAGAAATATGGAGCAATTTAAACTCAATATATTTGTGCTAATCACATTAACCTTTCTCATCAACGACTTCTCTCAATCCAATGACAAAACTCAATTCAGCAACATTGCACCAACACATACATTTAATTGCTTTCCCAGATAAGTAATTAATTGCCTTCTTGCAGTCCTTAACTCAGTGGGAAGATTCTAGAAATCAGTTTTAATCCTGGAGAGAGCTTGCCCACAATACAGCGTGTTACATTGGGTATAGCATTACTAATTGCATATTTATGAAATAATTATTTATTTCAAAGACCTTCTGGATAACTCACCTTCTTTAGACGATTTATCAGCAATGTTTTTTTGGACTAATTTTACAAGTTGTCCTAACTGATCCTTGTCTTCATAATAAACATCATCATCACACACGTAGCACCTGCATTAAAGTAACTAAAAGTTAATTAAATCAAGCGCAAGACAAAGCAAACATTTAACCGCACATTTAACTATTCTTTCTAATCCTTCTCACTTTTTATATTTACAACTTCATTCAATTGTACTTTCTCGTTGTACATTTTTAAACAGCTGTCATCACCCTTTCTCAGTAGCTGACACCAATTATCCAACTTCCCCTTCCCCACATTTGTTTAATCAAGAGACAAAGTTATCAGATAGGTTTTTTTCCCAAAATTCCTCTAAGGCAGTTTTCTGCTGTGTAGAAAAAGGCCCTTCAGCCTACCTCGCCTGTGCCAACGATCATGCCTATCTATACAAATCCCACCTGCCTGCATTATTCCAATTCCCCTCTGCCTTGGTCAGGTATCCATCCTTAATTGCTCTAACTGTACCTGCCTCCACCATTTCCTGTGGCAGCGCAGTCTAGACACCAACCATTCTTTACATGAAAATACCCCTCAGATCCCCGAAGCCCTTTTAGATACCCCTACCCTGAAAAACAAACACTAGGCAGCTACCTATAGAAACATAGAAAATAGGTGCAGGAGTAGGCCATTCGAGCCTGCACCGCTCGAAGGGCCGAATGGCCTACTCCTGCACCTATTTTCTATGTTTCTATGCACCTTAATTTGATATACCTTTCAACCTAGTCAATCAAATTGTTGCTTATAACTCAAGCACTCCAACCCAGGCAAAACACTTGAGAATTTTCTCTACCATCTTCTGCTTAATTACAGCCCTCTTCGAGATTATGCGGTGATACTGTAAATTTTACTACATCCGTTGGCATGAAATGCCTTGTAGCTGTTAGTTACATTGACTGGTAGAAAATTATTTTGTAATGGAAAATTCGGAATCTCAAACATACGTCGGTGGATCCTCTCTCCAACACATTGTTCCACGCATTCATTAACCAATAAGAATTCAGAGACTTCAAATAAACACAAAAAAAAATCTAAAATGTTTGCAATGTATTTGATTGATCTGGTATTCGATTGATGTATCTCTGTAATTGCTTAATCAAGATCCCACATACTTATCCAAAATAGTGGTCAATAATATATTTGTGGGCCACACTTTGCAAGCACTATCCGATGCGAGATGTTGAACCTACCATGCACTCCAGCTGTCCAAACAAAGAGCCACAGAATGTGTATCCGAATGTGGCTCTTTATAATGTTGTAAAGCATGTTGTCCTTTCGAATCCCTCCCACAACCCTGAAAAATACAAAGCCATGGCATAAATAACGACGGCACGGTGGCGCAGCGGTAGAGTTGCTGCCTTACCTGCAAGTAGGCATGCAGGTGCAGCAGGCAGTGAAAAAAAGCGAATGGTATGTTAGCTTTTCATAGCAAAAGGATTTGAGTACAGGAGCAGGGAGGTTCTACTTCAGTTGTACAGGGTCTTGGTGAGACCACACCTGGAGTATTGCGTGCAGTTTTGGTCTCCAAATCTGAGGAAGGACATTATTGCCATAGAGGGAGTGCAGAGAAGGTTCACCAGACTGATTCCTGGGATGTCAGGACTGTCTTATGAAGAAAGACTGGATAGACTTGGTTTATACTCTCTGGAATTTAGGAGATTAAGAGGGGATCTTATAGAAACTTACAAAATTCTTAAGGGGTTGGCAGGCTAGATGCAGGAAGATTGTTCCCGATGTTGGGGAAGTCCAGGACAAGGGGTCACAGCTTAAGGATAAGGGGGAAATCCTTTAAGACCGAGATGAGAAAGACTTTCTTCACACAGAGAGTGGTGAGTCTCTGGAACTCTCTGCCACAGAGGGTAGTTGAGGCCAGTTCATTGGCTATATTTAAGAGTGAGTTGATGTGGCCCTTGTGGCTAAGGGGATCAGAGGATGGAGAGAAGGCAGGTACGGGATACTGAGTTGGATGATCAGCCATGATCATATTGAATGGCGGTGCAGGCTCGAAGGGCTGAATGGCCTACTCCTGCACCTAATTTCTATGTTTCTATGTTTCTATGTTTCTATGTTTCTATGTTTTCTATGTTTTCTATGTTTCTATGTTCTATGTTTCTATGTTTCTATGTTTCTATGTTTCTGCCTTACAGCGCTTGCAGCGCCAGAGACCAGGGTTCGATCCCGACTGTGGGAGTTTGTACATTCTCCCCATGACCACGTGGGTTTTCTCCGAGATCTTTGGTTTCCTCCCACACTCCAAAGACATACAAAGTAGGTTAATTGGCTTGGTATAAGTGTAAAGTATTCCTAGTGTGTGTAGGATAGTGTTAATGTGCTGGGATGGCTGGTCGGAATGGACACAGTGGGCTGAAGGGCCTGTTTCTGCGCTGTATCTCTGAACTAAACTAATTGTGCAATGCTGAAGAAATATTTATATTACATGAAATGGCCATCAAAAGCCTGGAGCTGGTGGTGTTGGATCTCATGAAGAGGTTGATAAGCCTTCGGTTAGGCCATATGTGAAGTATTGTGTGCAGTTCTGCTCACCCCATCAGACGAAGGATGTTAATGATGACTTGGGAAAGAGTGCAGAAGAGGTTCACCAGGATATTAGGAAAAAAAATAACTGCTGGAAGAACTCAACCCTCTGAGTTCCTTCAATAGTTTTTGTTTTGTGCTCCAGAATCCAGCAGCTGGTCTCTTATGTCTTCATCAGGATGTTGCCTGAATAAGACAGCATTAGCAAGGAGCGGTCAGCCAAACTTGGATGGGTTTTCTCTAGTGTCAGAAGCTGAGAAGCAACATGATAGAACTATGTAGAGAGGCACATGGACATGCACAAAATAGTGGGGTAGAGATCATGTGCAGGCAGGTGGGATTAGTTAAATGTGGCATCACAGATATCACAGGCTGAATGGCTTATTCCTGTCCAAAACCATCTTCTTAACCTCTTAAAACCTTTGCTCGCTAGGGAGCATAGGCCATTGACAAATGTCCTCCACCTCACTCTGTTGCTGGCAGTTCTCCCCAGTTGAGCCCACTCTCAGACATTTCTGTCTGGATACCTCTTCTCCAGCTGTTCCTGGGGCGACGTTTTTTCCTTTTTCCTGGCGGTTCCATTTCAGGGCTTGCCGGGTGATGTTTGTGGCAGGTTTCCTGTGGGTGTGTCCAATCCAACTCCATTTTCTCCTTCAAATTTGTAAGTCAATGGGCTCCTGTCTTGTTCTTTTCCACAGGTCCACATTGTCTCTTTGTCTCTCCACCAGATGTTAAGTATTCTCATAAGGCAGGTGTTAATAAACGTTTGCAGCCTGTTTGTAGTGTGTTTTGATGTTTCCCATGTCTCTGATCCATACAGCATCACCTGTTTCATATTTGAGTTAAAGATGCGTATTTTGGTGTTGATTGAGATGTGTTTTGAGCTCCAGATCTTCCTGAGCATGTTAAACACCACCCTAGCCTTATTGATTCTACTTTTTATGTCTGCCTCTGCCCCTCCGGTGATGTCCACAACACTGCCTAGGTATGTGAATGTTTTTACCTCTTCTAGCGCAGTGCTGTGCTGTCCGAAACCAGGTTCCATGTTTAAACTTTCACTGCGTTTAGGTTTATATGCACCTGGACATACGATACAGGTGATGATAACAATCAAAGGGGATCACTTTCTGATATTAACAGACCATTAGGGGTCCATTTTATATAAAATCTTTTTCTGCAGATCACAGATATGTTCGATACAGGAAAAAAATAAGGCAGGTAAAGATGTGCTGGTCACAGCAAAGCGATAAAGGGTTAGGAAAGAATAAAATTTGACCAATATGGATCGTCTGTCCAGCAACCATAGAACAACAGGACGAGGAGTTAGAATGTAGAAATAAAACACTGCAGATGTTGGTTTACCAAGGAGAGGCACAAAATGCTGGAATAACTCAGCAGGTCAGGCAGCATCCCTGGAGAACATGGATAGATGACGTTTCGGGTAGTGACCCTGCAGAATGATTGTAGGGGTGGGAAGAAAGTAAGGTAGAAGAATGGAGGGTCAGGATAGAGCGTGACAGGGCATAGGTGAACACAGGCGTGGAGGGTGGGGTTAATAGACAGATATTTGGTCAAAGGCCTGAGATGAACACACACACACACACACACACACACACACACACACACACACACACACACACACACACACAGTGTGATACAAAAAATTAGAGAATTGTGAAGCTAGAGGGTTGACGAGGTGCAAATTGTGTAGGAATGTAGATGGAAGGGGACAGGAGAGATAGGTGCAAGGTCAGCCAGGGCTCAGTGAGACAGTTGTTTATGGGGGGGCAAGGGGGGGAAGGGGAGAGGATGCTTTGTAGAGGTTAAAGTTGTATATGTTCATATCGGTGGGTTGTAAACTATCCAAGCGGTAGATGAGGTGCTGTTCCTCCAGTTTGAGTATGACCTCACTCTGGCAATGGAGAAGGCACAGAACAGAATGGTCAATAAGAGATTGGGAAGGGGAGTTAAAATGTTTAGCATCCGTGAGATCTAGAAGGCCTTGGTGGACCGGGCACAACTGTTAGGTGAAACAAACACTGTCTACCCTTTTTTCACTGATGTACAAGAAGCCACATTGTGAGCATCGGATGCAGTAGATGAGGTTGGTGGAGGAGCACATGAACCTCTTTCCCACCTGGAAGAACGGTTAGGCTCCCTGGATGGAGGGAAGGGAGAAGATTGCAGCAGATGACCGGGAAAGGGGTGGTTTATGTGGAAAGGAATGAGTGAACCAAGGTTGTGGTTTCTGTGGAAAGCAGAAAGTGGTGGAGATGTGGTGGGTGGTGGGATCAGGTTGGAGGAGCTGGAGATATCGGAGGGTGATGTGTTGGATGCGGAGACTGGTGGAATGATAGGTGAGGGCGAGTGAAACTGTATCTTTGTTGCATCTGGGGGGAGGGGAGCGAGAGCAAAGCTTTGGGGCACAGAGGAGACGAGGGTAAAGGATCCATCTATGACAGAAGAGGGAAAGATAGACACAAAATGCAGGAGTAACTCAGCGGGACAGGCAGCATCTCTGGATAGAAGGAAAGGTGATGTTTCGGGTCGAGACCTTTCTGCAGACTGACACTCCTCACGTCGTGACCCTCCTCCAGCCTCATCTACTGTATCCGCTGTTCCAGGTGTGGATTCTTATATTTCGGCGAGACCAAGCACCAGCTCGGCAATCATTTTGCTGAACACCTCTGCTCAGTCCACCCAAACATACCTGATCTCCCGGTTGTTAAACACTTTAACTCCCCCTGCCATTCCCATACTGACCGTTCTGTCCTGGGCCTCCTCTATTGTCAGAGTGAGGCCCAGCGCAAATTAGAGGAACAGCACCTCATATTTCACTTGGGCAGCTTACACCCCAGCGGTATGAATATTGACTTCTCTAACTTCAAGTAACCCTTCCTTTCCCTCTCTCGCCATTCCTCACTCTTCCTAGTTCTCTGACCTGTCTGACTGGCCCCGTGATTAACTTGTATCCCTATGCTTCATTGCCCTCTTCTCCTAGCTTACAACTATATCTACATTTTTTTGATCTACCTCTCCTTTGATGTCTCGTTTTCACACCTTACCCTTCCCTATCTCTGTATCTCCCTCTCCCCTGACAGTCTGAAAAAGGGTCTCGACCTGACTCGTCACCCATTCCTTCTATCCAGAGATGCTGCCTGTCCCGCTGAGTTACTCCAGCATTTTGTGTCTATCTTCGGTGTAAAACAGCATCAGCAGTTCCTTCCTACACAGAATGAGGGGAAACTATGTTAAGGGCCTGTCCCACTTGGACGACCTAAACCACGAATTTAGAAGACCCTAGACGAGTTGAAAAAAATGTCAAGGACGTGTTAACTCGCTGAAGTAAAAGACCTCCTACGACTATGTCTATGACCTCCTCCGACTATGTCTACGACCTCCTACGACTATGTCTACGACCTCAGTCTTCCACACCTAAGACCAACGACGATTAGCTACGAGTGGAAAATGATCACTTAATAAAATGATTTCATGTTTGCATTTTTTTTCCTCGGACCAGTTACCGACATACGACTGCCTACGATTACCATCATGACCTACTACGACCTGCCTACGACCTACCTACGAGTAAAAAGTATTGATTTTTTCCATGCCAACTTTTTTTTAAACTCGTAGTCATTTTTTATCAGGATGAAAAAAACGCCGCGACCTACTTGATGCCACTTGTACCTACGACTAGCATCACGACCTGCTATGACCTCGTGGCAACCATGCTGCGAGTATGAGTCAAGGGCAAACTGGGCAGAAGTCGTGAATTAGGTCGTGAAAGTGGGACAGGGGCTTTAGCTCAAGAAAGAAGACATCTTGAATGTCCTTGAATGGAAAGCCTCATCTTGGAATTTAATTCATTAATAAATGAAACAATACTGTAGGTAAAGGAAAAAATGTAGTTTCAGAAAGCACCAATCTCAATTAAACAGTGGACTGACATTGGACTAGTAAAGTATGGCTGCAAATTTAGTGATCTAATCCAACATGCATTCACTGAAAGGTGTGGAACCTAAATTTGCTAAATTGGCACCTTGACATTCCAATCTAACCAGTTATTGGCCAAAAGGTCAAGAAATTATTAATGAGAAGATACAACCCTGCTTTTCAGTCCATCTTTGTCTGTTAAATCGCTTGCCAATCATTGGTCACATTTCAGCTTCTATAAGTAGCAGTACACATTGAGTTTCAATATTTAAAGCCAAACCATGCCGAGAGGCTGCAAGCAAATCACTTTGAATTTAACAATGGGAACTGGTCACCCAGGCATGCTTTACACAGAACTTAGAATTCTGTGATCCAAGATCACTATTTCTCATAGACAACCATTTACCTTATGCCCACAGTTTAAGCATAGCCAGACAGATGGAGCTTCATCAGCTTTCTCACATTTTCCCTCCGTTTTGACATTGTCTTTGCAGTCCTCACAAGCATTGCACCAAGGTTGCACCAAACGCTTCTTAATTTTGCGAAGGTTCAAATCCTTACGAAAATGTGTACATCGAGGCACTGAAATTAGGGTGAAATACAACAACATTTAGTTTGGCACACATGAATTTTGCAGGAAAAGATGTTTTTGGTTTTCGTCATTACATATTTTCATTCTAAGGTTATGAAAGTTTGAAAATGAATTGATGAAACATTAATTAAGGCATATGACTTGAAAATCCAGCTCTTCAATCCTCCACCTTTTGAATGCTCTATGGCCAATTTGTGACATCTTGACGACACATCACAGGGCTCGAAATTAGCGATTGCCCGGGTGCCAATGACCATCCAAAGTGCCGTCGGGCTACCTAAACGCCGAGTCATTTTGCCCGGCTTGGCAAGCAAATACTGGTTTATACCGATAGACGCAAAAAACTGGAGTAACTCAGGCAGCATCTCTGGAGAATAGGAGCGTGACGTTTCGTGTCAACGGCGGCGGCTGTATTCCTCTAGTATCTTTGATTGCGGGGCGTGTGTGGTGGTGTGTGGTGACGAAGGGTCGGAGCGAATTACGGGTCTTGAACAGCGGCAGCAGCGGCCGCGACAGCGGCTCCATCTCCCCCTCCTCCTGCACCCCGCTCGGCGGAAGGAGGCCACCCTCTCCCCCTCTCCCTCCCTCCCTCCCTCCCTCCACCCACACGCCCTCGCCGTGTGAGAGGTGTTGTTTTGAAAGCGCAGTTAGTGGATTTGCAGCAGTATCTTTTGATTTGCAGGCAGCGGCCGCTATTGCCCTGATAACGGGCGCTGCCTGCAAACCCGCTAATGATTTTGGGGGAAGCCTGGCTCTCCAATTTGACTGAAAGGCTGGAGCCCATGGAATCCAAGGAAAGTTGGCTAACTGAATTTTAAACTTGCTTGTAGGCATATAGAACTGTATAAGTATATATTATTGGACTTGACCGCAGTTTATTTCTGTGATCACCTTAACAGATTCCAGATAAGTGCAATAAAAGCTCTTTTGAATGTAGCAGTTTTATTATTCTAAAATTATCTTTCTTAATGATCACATTTTATTCATCGGTTGATTTAATTGACCTAAAATTGTTAGAGCAACACCTCCCTTCACTCGAAAGGATTTTTCAATATATATTTAAATTAAAATAACTAATCTAAAACATAGTACATAAAGGAATAGGTTTTTGTCAGGACATAACAGTTTACTTGGACTATGCTGTATAATGTGTAACTAGTGATTCAATTGGTTACCTTGATTATCAGATGCCTCATCATCCAGAGCAGAATGCCGTCTTTCTTTCTTCTTTCCCATTTCAGTTGCTAATGCAATTATTTAACTACCTTAAAAAAGAGAAAAACTAAACTTAAAAAGTGAAGCATCTGCAAAACTGTACAACTGAAAAACATGGCTGAAGAAAGCTATTTGTGGCCAGCGAGAACTTATTGATTCAACTGCAAGTTCAGGATAACTGAACTTGTTTTGCCAGACCTGTCACTTGTTTCCATCCAGCATGGACATTAGAACCTGCATTATATGAATAGATTAGGGAAAGGCAAGTTGTTTTTATTTTACATACTTTGTTTTCAAGTATTTACGTTTCAAAAATTAATATTAACTAAAGCAATTTTAATAGTTTTATCAAAGGCAACCAAAGTATTATAAAGACTTCCAGCTTCATGAGGAACCCTTGCTGCCACTAAAGCCTTGCCTCAAAGGTTATGGAAGATTCACATAATTAAACTCATACATCAACACCAGATTAATGCATGTGTGGCATAGTTCTGAGAGCAAGTGCAGGAGGCCCCTCAAAAATGATTACATCAACATGAATAACAAACAGAATAATTGTAGCTTCCATCATAAAAAACTGGGAATTGCTGAACATGCTAACAGTGCCTACACCCAGGCAATAACACCATGTCCAGGGCCTCAAGATGCCTTCCAGTGAAGCAATTATTCAAATTGCACGTCTTACAATTTTGTGTGATCGCTTCTCAAGACAAGATCTTCCCTACATCAGAGAAACGAAAAAAAATTGGGTGATTGTTTTGTGGAACAATCCCTCTCTTACTTCTAGGTTGAGGTGGAGATTCTAATTGCCTGTTACGTTAATTTTCCACCCCACTCACAGTATGCCTTCTGTCATTTGTCCAGTGAAACCCAAGGGGCAAACTCATCTTTCAACTAGATATTATAAACTTCAGGACTCCACACTGACTTCAATAATTTCAGAAAATAGCTTTACAGTTTGTATGGGAAGAGGTCAGTTCTGACAATGTCATCAATCGGTAACTTTTCTTCTCTCGGTAGATACTGCCTGACCTGCAAAGTATTTACTGTATTTCAAATGTCTGTAAATATCTGCTCTGTAGTTCATGGTTATAACACTTTCCCCTTTCTCTCTTGTACACAGTCATCTCCTGTATATTCTATTAGCAGCGATTGCTGATGAAAGGACAGAGTTGAATCAGAATCTGAACTTTAGCTCTGAGAAGGTTGAGAACCCGAGATCTACTTGCACAGACACAAGTGAAGAATCCAGGCTATACTTCGATCAGCACTTTAATAAACTGCTCAGAGGTGGTGTTTTGAACAACATGCTAAACTGACTTCTATTCCATTCTATGATGTAGTCATAAAAGATTGATGAACAGCAAAAAGATTAATACTGAAAATAAAATAACTAGACACTGGAAAGATTCAGATCAGGCAGTGTCTGAGGAAAGGGAAACAATTAATATTTTAAGCCTGTAACCCTTCATCACATTCATCCTGATGCCCTGAAGACGATTATTATGCCTTGAAGATAAGAACAACTAAAAACAGACACAAGGAACTGCAGATTCTGGTTTACCAAAAAAAGACATGGTGCTGGAGTAACTCAGCAGATGTGGCAGCATATCTGGATGTTTTGAGTTGGGTCCCTTCTTCAGACTTAAAAACAGGCGACTGTTAGGACACTAACAGCTCTGTTTGTGGAGACTTTGCCCTGCACACGTTGGCTGCCACTTTTTCTACAACAGTGACTCGAGCTCAAAATTATTTGATTGGTTTTTAAATTCAGCTATGGACATTTTGAGATGTTATTCTTTTCCTTCTCATGCCACTGAAGCTGCTGCTGGGCTGTTACCTAAATCCACTTACTTCTGCATTTTCTGCATCTTTGCTTTGTGAAGTCAGAGGATTGCAAACCCAACCTTACTTAGTAAACAAGTGTTTTGATTTATTTGAATTAATTCCAACATATCAAGCATTACTTGTTTTGAGTAGTCTGAAGAAGGGTCTCAACCCGAAACGGCACCTATTCCTATTCTCCAGAGATGCTGTCTGACCCTCTGAGTTACTCCAGATTTTTGTGTCATTATTTGTTTTGATCTGTTAGGCACTCCAAGCCTGAAGAAAAATGATAACTTAAAACTTTTCCAGACCATGGCTCCAACACCATTTCCACACTGTCTGCTCCCGCATATCAAATACACACTGGATTACACAATATAGAATCATAGAACGGTCACAAGAGGCTCAAATGAATCCTGGCTCTTGCAGAGCCATTCATTCAGTGCCACCCCATTGTAACATTGCAATTTATCTTTCCTCAAGGGCCTATATAATTCCCTTTAGAGGGATGTAATTGACACTGCTTCTGCCACCCTTGCATGCAGATAGTTCCCAATCATAACCAATCTCTATCTAACCAAGGATTATATCACTTCCCTTTGGGCAATGCCTGTGGAAAGGAAAATTTTATATTTCAGAGCAATGAAGTTTTACCAGAACCTTTACCAGAAACCATAATTGGATTTTCTTCCATAGATGCTACTTGACTTGCTGAATATTTCCAAACCTTTCTGAGGTTTTTTTCCAGACTTTGGTGGGTACACAGTTCTGGCGGCCCTGATGTAGGAAGGATGTCATTAGCTGGAAAGAATGCAGAGAATATTCACCAAGATGCTATCAGGACTCAAGGGCTTGAGTTATAAGGGGAGGCTGGATAAAATTCCATGGATCATTGGAGGCTGAGTGGTGACCATACAGAGGTGTAAAAAAATCATGGAAGTCATACGTATGATGGATGATGAGAGTCTTTTTCTCAGGATCGATGAGTGCAGAACCAGGGGGCATAGGATTAGGGTGAGGGTGAGAGGGAGATATTCTGTTTTAAAGAGACCCAAGGGACAATTTCTTCAGAGGGTGGTGCACATATGGAATGAGCTGCCATTAAAAAAATGTCGTAGAGCAGCGCCAGGGCCTGGAACTCGGCCTGGGTCTCGTACTCAGCCCGGTCCTGGCTGTAGACTGCAGCCGTCAGCTCGGCTGCCGCATGGGGTCCAGTCCAGGCCCCGATGTCTTTACCGGACAGCCCCATCTCCGGGTTCGTCTTTGTTCCCGGCTCGTCCTTGGTTCCACCGGCGGCTTCTTTCACGGCCCCATCCCAAGCCCTGGCTCTCACTCCAGTTACAGGCTCGTCTCCAGCCCAGAACCAGTCGTCGGGCTCAGCCCGCGGCAGCAGGCGAGCGTGGACCCGAGTGAGGCCGCGGGCGGACGTGGACCCGAGGACCCTGAGCGAGCATGGACACGAGAACCCTAGGACCCGAGTGAGGCCGCGAGCGGACGTGAACCCGAGCGAGCCCGCGGGAGGACATGGACCCAAGAACCCGATTGAGGCCGCGTGCGGGCGTAGACCCGGGGACCCCGCGCAAGACCGCAAGCCAGTGTGGACCCGAGCGAGGCCGCGGGCGGGGTTGGACCCGAGGACCCGAGAGAGGACGCGGGCGGGCGTGTGTGAAACGGGCGCTGACCTGTGCCATGGTGCCCGCCCACCTCATTGTGACGTCATATCTTTAAAGATGGCGGTCAGAATGAAGCATCAAGCAGTGAGAATGAAGCAGGTTGACCGTTGGGTAGGTGATGAAGCGTTTGAGGAATGTTCTGGAAATGCAGCCCCCCCCTCACATCACTCGAAGCTCGTGGAATATTCTGTGCGTGAAACGTGCTCCGAGTCGAGCCATCCCCGCCACCTCATTGTGACGTCAAAGCTGGAGTTTTTTAAACTTTTTTAAACTTTAACCAGCAATAAGTCGGAAATAAAGCATAACATCTTGTGAAGCTGATCACTGCTCAGAGGGGAAAAATGTGAGTCAGAATATGTAAAAATGTTATTGTTACCGCGTAGTGTTTTTGCGAAAATATAAAGACATACACATACAAGATCAGTTTTAAAGTTATAGAGATTAATAGCTTTTGCCCAGGATTTCTCTCTCTACTAAATGGTCACTCAACATCTGCCAAACTCACAGAGTATACACCACCATCGCATGTTTTCCAGCCTCACAATAAGAAACAGCAAGCCCCTCTCCATTCTCCCAGCATATGACAGTCCCGCCATCCCGGGAATTAACCTTGCAAACCTACGCTGTACTCCCTCAATAGCAATAATGTCCTTCCTCAAATTAAGGGACAAAACTGCACACAATACTCCAAGTGTGGTCTCACTAGAGCCCTATACAACTGCAGAAGGACCTCTTTGCTCCTATACTCAACTCCTCTTGTTATGAAGGCCAACATGCCATTCGCCTTCTTCACTGCCTGCTATACCTGCATGCTTACTTTCATTGACTGAACAAGGACCCCCAGATCCCATTGTACTTCCCTTTTCCTCAACATGACACCATTTAGATAATAATCTGCCTTCCTGTTTTTGCTACCAAAGTGGATAACCTCACATTTATCCACATTAAACTTAATCTGCCATGCATCTGCCCACTCACCCAACCTGCCCAAGTCACGCTGCATTCTCATAGCATCCTCCTCACAGTTCACACTGCCACCCAGCTTTGTGTCATCTTCAAATTTGCTAATGTTACTTTGAATCCCTTCATCTACATTATTGATGTATATTAAAAAAATAGCTGCAGTCCCAGCACCCACTAGTCACTGCCTGCCATTCTGAAATGGACCCTACTCTTTGTTTCCTGTCTGCCAACCAATTTTCTATCCATGTCAGCACTCTACCCCCAATACCATGTGCCCTCATTTTGCCCATTAATCTCCAACGTTGGACCTTATCAATTGCTTTCTGAAAGTCCAGTAACACTACATCCACTGGCTCTCCCTTGTCCATTTTCCTAGTTACATCCTCAAAAAATTCCAGAAGATTAGTCAAGCATGATTTCCCCTTCACAAATCCATGCTGACTCGGACTGATCCCGTTACTGCTTTCCAAATGTGCTGCTATTTCATCTTTTATGATTGACTCCAGCATCTTCCCCACCACCGATGTCAGGATAACTGGTCTATAATTCCCTGGTTTCTCTCTCCCGCCTTTCTTAAAAAGTGGGATGACATTAGCTACCCTCCAATCCACAGGAACCGATCCTGAATCTATAGAACATTGGAAAATGATCATCAATGCGTTCACGATTTCTAGAGCCACTTCCTTAAGTACCGTGGGATGCAGACCATCAGGCCCTGGGGATTTATCAGCCTTCAGTCCGATCAGTCTACCCAACACCATTTCCTGCCTAATGTGGATTTCCTTCAGTTCCTCCGTCACCCCAGATCCTCTGGCCACGAGTACATCAGGAAGATTGTTTGTGGCCTCCTTAGTGAAGACGGATCCAAAGTACCTGTTCAACTCCTCTCCCATTTCCTTGTTCCCCATAATATAGCAATGTTACAAAATTTTGAGATAAAAAAAAATCAAGTCTGCAATTTATCCCATCAGATAAAGCGTAAAAATAAGTTTAATTTGACACCTAATTCACTTTCATATCTTCAGTATTAAAAAAGTTATGGCCATTTCATACTCGGAAATTAGCATCTTGTTCCCCATTGCCTTTCCATTGACTTAACACAAAAGCTGTGATCTAGGACAGTCAAAAGCCCATAACTTTCTTAAAAATTAAGAGAACTCAATGACATTTTCAGTTATTATATATTGAAGCATTCTGAAACAAATATGAAACAATATTACTTAGATTACCTGAAATTAAAGCATATAATTAGTTAGTTACAAAATTCAATTACTAGATCTAAACATCTGCCATTGTTGTTCCACTGTTTATAGGCATTAATGGCCCTGCAGTGTATTTTAGGTATCTTTTTGCGGTGAAGTCAGTGCCGGTTCAACTTTTTTGTCCCCATCCAGCTCCAAAAAACCTCAAGGTTGTCGGCGCTCCATTTAGTGATTTCCCTAGCTAATTAATCTCAACTGTAAATGTCAGCTGACACCTCTGGTTTTAAAACACCCCCCCTTCTCCCTCACTCCAATTGTATTTGGCTAGCTTTTTGCTAGGGTGACTACCCAATCCTCTTGGACTTTAGACGTGTCAGCGAGGTCGCTCCTTAGGAATCTTTCTTCTCTTTGGGAACAGATGCCCATGGTTGTTCAGATGCAATCTTTCCAGTTTAGCCATGTGGCTCCATAGTCCCCTTTAAAATGTGAGGTTTATTCACTTGGAGAGTGTGGGCATGCAAAAAACACTTTGGACGGCAGATTACTATCTAAATGGCGACAAGTTGGGAAAAGGGGAAGTACAACGGGATCTGGGGGTCCTTGTTCATCAGTCTATGAAAGTAAGCATGCAGGTATAGCAGGCAGTGAAGAAAGCGAATGACATGTTGGCCTTATAACAAGAGGAGTCGAGTATAGGAGCAAAGAGGGCCTTCTGCAGTTGCCCTAGTGAGACCACACCTGGAGTATTGTGTGCAGTTTTGCTCCCCTAATTTGAGGAAGGCAGTGAACAAGGTTAATTCCCGGGATGGCGGGACAGTCCTAATGCTGAGAGAATGGAGCATCTGGGCTTGTACACTCTGGAGTTTAGAAGGATGAGAGGGGATCTTATTGAAACATATAAGATTGTTAAGGGTTTGGACACGCTAGAGGCAAGAAACATGTTCCCGATGTTGGGGGAGTCCAGAACCAGGGGCCACAGTTTAAGAATAAGGAGTAAGTCATTTAGAACGGAGACGAGGAAACACTTTTTCTCACAGAGAGTTGCGTCTGTGGAATTCTCTGCCTCAGAGGTCGGTGGAGGTGGTTCTCTGAATAGTTTCAAGAGAGGTAGATAGGACTCTTAAAGATAGCGGAATCAGGGAATATGGGGTGAAGGCAGGAACGGGGTACTGATTGGGGATGATCAGCCATGATCACATTGAATGGCGGTGCCGGCTCGAAGGGCCGAATGGCCTACTCCTGCACCTATTGTCTATTCTCATCCGTGTCCCTGGCCACTCACATCCTGACCATATTATGGCCATTACCGCCTAATGGCTCCTTAACCTCAAGTTCCTTTATCAAATCCGGTTCATTACATAACACTAAATTCAGAATTGCCTTCTCCCTGGTAGGCACCAATACAAGCTGTTCTAAGAAACAATCACGGAGGCACTCCACACACTCCATTTCTAGGGGTCCAGTACCAACCTGATTTTCCCAGTCTACTTGCATGTTGAAATCTCCCATAACAACCATAGCATTACCTTTACGACATGCCAATTTTAACTCCTAATTCAATTTGCAGCCTATATCCAGGCTACTGTTTGTGGGCCTGGATATAGGGTATCCCATTAGGGTATTTTTACCCATACAATTCCTTAGTTCTATCCATACTGACTCCACATCTCCCGTTTCAATGTCACCCCTTGCAAGGGACTGAATTTCATTCCACACCAACAGAGCTACCCCACCCCCTCTGCCCACCTGTCTATCTTTTCGATAGTAGGTATACCCTTGAATATTCAGTTCCCAGCCCTGGCCCTCTTGCAGCCATGTCTCTGTAATTCCCACAACATCATACTTGCCAATTTCTAACTGAGCCTCAAGCTCGTCCACTTTATTTTCTATACTTTGCACATTCATATACAACACTTTGACCTCGGTGTTCACGTCCCATCTCGCACCACTTGCAATTAGCCCTGACCTTACTCTCCTATCCCTTCTCGAACTTTCTTTCCCATTAAATCGAGAATCTTTTGTAACTTTTCCTGTACTCACTTCCCCTTTAACTCCATCTTTATACTTCCAATTTGTCAATCCCTCCCCCGCCACTATTTAGTTTAAACCCACACATGTAGCCCTAGCAAACCTGCCTTCCAGAACATCGGTTCCCCTCCAGTTAAGGTGTAACCCGTTCCTTTTGTACAGGTCACCCCTACTCCAGAAGAGATCCCAGTGGTCTATAAATCTAAATCCTTGCTCCCTGCACCAGCCCCTCAGCCACACATTCAGATCCCATATCTCCCTGTTCATGTCCTCACTAGCACGGGGTACTGGAAGCAATCCAGAGATAACCACCCTAGAAGTCCTGCTTTTCAGTCTTCTTCCTAACTCTCTGAACTCACATTGCAGAACCTCCTTCCTCTTCGTCCCGATGTTGTTTGTGCCTGCGTGCACAACTACTGCTGGCTGTTCACCTTCTCTCTCGAGGATGTTCTGAATCAGGAACATCCTCGAGAATCGGCACCAGGGAGGCAACAGACCATCCTCGCGTCTCGCCTGCCGCCACAGAATCTCCTGTCCGCACCTCGGACAATGGAGTCACTAACCACTATGGCTCTGCCCGACGTCGGTTTCACCGGTCGAGTTCCATCTCTAGGATTGGAGCCACCAACGTGTCTGCCGCTCGGTCTGGAAACATTATCTCCCCCGACAGTTTCAAGTGAGCGTACCTGTTTTCATTACGCACAGCCACCTGGGTCTCCTGCACTCCAAGGATTTCCACCCTTTCTCTCAGTCACACCTTTGTTCTTCCCGTATCCTTGGCGTGATAACCTCACTGAAGGTCCTGTCCAGGAAACTCTCGTTTTCCCGGATGGCCCTGAGGTCATCCAGCTGCTTCCCCAGTGCCCCAACACGGTCCTTCAGGAGCTGAACCTGGACACACTTGCCACATTTGTAGCAGCCAGAGGCTCCATCCGTGACCCTGGCCACTTACATCCTACAAGCATCACACTGCCTCATCTTACCCATCATGTGTTCACCGCGTGCCGTCCTCTCCAGCTTTTTGCGTAGTCTCCTTTCCTCAGCCTCCTCGCCGAACACTTTTGAGCCAAAGGCTCGCACTTTTCTCACAAGGTACTCTTGAGCCAAAGACGGCACTTTTCTCACAAGGCACTTCCCTTGACAGGGCGCTCCCCGACAGCATGCAACAAAATGGTTTTCATTGCTCCTCGGCACACGTGACAATAATAAACTAAACTTAGTTGAGATTCAGTATCTAGGGTATGAAATCACCGCACAATGAGCTACCATGAGCACGAGCTACCATGAGCACAGCTGAGTTACCATTCTGACAAATTGACAGAACATACCAACCTATAACCTCATCGAACTGGATCCACTCAAAAACCAAACAGCAAACACAAGCTATTATAACTGGATCCTCTCTGAAACACATGAGAGTGTGGATCAGCAGACTAACTGCCTCTGTTGACTCTTTCTCCTTAACACCAGATACCAAGTGAAATTTCCTCTGGGAAATAATGAAAAGCCACTGCTTGCACAATGAAAATTCACATATAAAGATTCCTTCGGAACTGAGCCTCTTCGTTTATTGGGGAGAACCGGAATTAATTCTGGCATCTTCCCTACTACTGTCAAGTTCGCTGGTGCCTAATTTACTCTCAGATTTCTCTTATCTCTTTTTATTTCAGACTTCCAGAATCTGAGGTTTATTTTCATTACTAATCCCACTTCTTGCATCTCATGTCCTATAGGAATGAAATAAAATAGACGATTGGAGAAAACTACATGCAATGCCCCAAGCCACAGCCACTCGCGATGGTTAGATTGCTTTGAATGGCTTGGATAGAGTGAATAAGGAGAGGGTGTTTCTATTAGTGGGAGAGTCTCGGTCGAGAGGTCATAGCTTCATAATTAAAGGACGTTCCTTTGGGAAGGAGATGAGGAATTTATTTAGTCAGAGGATGGTCAATATGTGGAACACATTGCCACAGACGGCTGTGGAGGGCAAAGTCAATGAATATTTTAAAGTCAATGATAGATATGGATGTATGGAAATGTAATTTCTTCTCTGTAAAGCACTTTGGCTTAAACGTGATTTGATCTAAAAATTGCTATATAAATAAAAATTGCTTACTTACTAGATAGATTCTTGATTAGTACGGGTGTCAGGGGTTATAGGGAGGCGGCAGGAGATGGGGCTAGAAGGGAGCCATGATTGAATGGCGGAGTAGCCTTGATGGGCCGAGTGGCGTAATCCTGCTCCAATCCCGTGACGTGGGGTCCGGCTGCGGAAGCGGCTGGTCGTGGCCTGGCCCTGTCGCCAACAGTTAAAGCACGAATACGGTACGAGGCGTCCCCGGCGGAGCGGAGCCTCCCCTCCCTTCCCTTCCCTTCCCTTCCCCTCCCCTCCCCATCCTCCCCCTTACCCGTCCTTGAGGACTGGCCGCCCTCAACGCCTCTCCCGCTGCAGCCGCGGACAGACGGACGAAAACCGGCGCCGGCGCCTGCCGTTCCTTTCACTTCCGCGCGTGCGCGATTGACCGGCCTGCCGGCGGCCTGCCCGCCTGGGAGCGACGGTGGCCGAGAGAAGTCCGCGAACGCGGCGGATAGTCTGGGGGGGAGAAAGGCGCCGAGTGCTGGAGGAACCGCCTCAGCGGCGGCATCTCTGGAAAACACGGGCAAGGTGATGTGCCGACGGCGATCGCGGACAGTGCTGCACTCCACACCAAGGTGTCCTCGGCGAAATACCTGACCTGCGAGGCCGCACGAAGTAATACATCGAAGAAAGGCACCGAGTGTTGGAGCAACTCAGCAGCGGGTCCGGCAGCATCGCTGGAGAACATGGACAGGTGATGTGTAGTCCTGGTGAGTTCGTGATATGTTTAACTGGTTTTCACCACAGTTCTTAATCGTCGTTACATTTTTGCATATCTTTCATTCTATATCTCTCATTTTCCTTTCCCCTGACTGTCAGTCTGAAAAGGGGTCTCGAAACATCACCCATTCCTTCTCTCCGGAGATGCTGGCCTGTCCTACTGAGTTACTCCAGCATTTTGTGTCTATCAATGGATATGTGACGTGTGGTGGCGATTACGGACAGGCTGCAGTCCACACGAAGGGGTCTCGGCGAAATGTTTGTCCTGTAGTAATCATCAATATCCGACCAGTGAGGTCGCATGAAGTAATATCTCCTTTATTTAACAATCACAACCCGTCCCGATTGTTTTACAACCGTTTTCAATTTAGTTGAAACGTTAATGCATTCAATTCAATTTAGTTGAAACGTTTACGCATTTAAATAATTCTTTCTTATTCTTTTGATTTTTTTTAAATTCAATTAAATTTTGTGTTCAAAACTTTCGTTAAGATTCCAAACATATTTGTAGTGTACACAGAACAGGTAATGCCTTGTTTCTGACCGAAGACATTTAATGTTTTGGAGAGAGAGGGTGAAGGGCAATGGTCAAAAGCTTATTGGCTGATATAAGGGAAGTGCCAAAACAATCCAGTGTTGGGCTGGAAGGGAAGAGAGGATTTTGAAGAGCAAGCAGGAAAGTGGAATTGAAGCCAAGATTAAATTTGTGTCTCCTTATGACAGAGGCACTTTCTATTATGACAGATCATGGTTGCCAGTCGCAGGGCATGTGGAACTTTGATCTCACAATTCCAGTGCCCAAGTTCAGTCCTGACTTCTAATGCTCTGTGTTGAATTTGGCTCCTTTTGCTTGTGACCACGTGGGTTTCCCCTCCTGTATCGGTTTCTTCCTAAACCTCAAAGAGGTGTGGTTCGTTGGGTTAATTGTCCATGAAGTTGCTCTTGGGGGCTCGGGGCATTGATGGAATATGAGGGACTAAAAATGTGATTAGTGTCATATTGCATTAATAGGTGCATGATCATTGATGAGGACTAAGTGGTCCAAAAGGCCTTTTTCTGTGACTATGAATGATCACATATAGTCTGATAGAATATAGACCTACTGACTCCCCCGGCATCTACTACAACCCTACTGACTCCCATAGTTATCTAGACTACACTTTTTCCCACCCTGCACTCTGTAATCATCCCCTAATCGCAATTCCTTCGTCTATGCCGCATCTGCGCCCAGGATGAGGGTTTCCATTCTAGATCATCGGAGATGTCCTCATTCTTTAGTTCCCTCTTCCATTATAGATGAGGCTCTCACTAGGGTCTCCTCAATATCTCGCAGCTCCGCTCTCTCTTCCCCCTCCCCCCATTCGCAACTAGGACAGAGTCGAGTGGGGACGCCGTTGAGTATGGCTGCCCAGCCTGCAGCTGTTAGTCCTTTCACCTTTTTTTTATTTTTAGTATGTTAAAAAGTTTTGTTTTGGAGGTCTTTTTATGTGGTGGGGGGGATAGGGGGAAACTTTTTTTCTCAGTCCGTACCTGGTCGGAGATGCATCTTCACCCTCTCCTCGCGGCCTACCACCTGGACTGGAGGGACGTTTCCTGCCGGGATCGGCCAGAATCTTCAGCGGCGGTGTAGCGCTGAAGCATCATCGCGGAGCGGGCGATGCCTTACCGAGGGCCGCCGTGTGCTAAGCTCCGGAGTGCTGAAACCGCCGGCTCCAACATCGCGGAGCTGTGGGGTCTGTGGAGCGTCCAGCTTCGGCGGCGTTGACTTTAAACACTGCAGAGCCTGGGATCTCTCGCCGAGATCGCCAGTGTCGGAGCTCCGACCAGCGCGGCCTGTGGACTTCGGGAGCCGCGGTCTCCGGGGAGGAAGCGGCCGTTCCAGACACTCCAAGCCGCTGAAGAGTGTTCTTCCGACGCCGGAGCTCCATCATCCGACGAGAGGGCATGAAAAAATCGGGCCACCATTGCGTTGCCTGCGGAGGCATCAAATAGGCCCCAACCATGGGTGAACAAGAGGAAGACGACTGGACTTTGCTGCCCTCCCTCACAGTGGGAACCATTGTGTGGGGATGTTTTTATGTTTAATGTTAAAGTCTTTTTTAATGTTTTTTATTTTTATTGGTGTGCTGCAAATGGCAACTCAAATTTCATTACACCAATTGGTGTATGTGACAATAAATGTCCTTTGTCCCCTTGTCCTCACCTTCCACCCCATCAGTCGTCACATACAGCATATAACACCTCAGCGGTATGAACAATGACATCTAACTTAAATAGCCCGACTTTCCCTCCCTCTCCATCCCTTCCCCTTCCCAGTTCGCCCACCAGTCTGTCTCCGACTACATTCTATCTCTGTCCCGCCCACTCCCTTGACATCAGTCTGAAGAAGGGTCCCGACCCGAAACGTCACCCATTCATTCTCTCCAGAGATGCTGCCTATCC
Source organism: Okamejei kenojei (assembly GCA_035221665.1). Taxonomy (NCBI): domain Eukaryota; kingdom Metazoa; phylum Chordata; class Chondrichthyes; order Rajiformes; family Rajidae; genus Okamejei; species Okamejei kenojei. Next base: position 14,551,516 of record CM069142.1, on the reverse strand, counting down.
TGCTGAGTTACTCCAGCATTTTATGTCTATTTAGACTTATAGAATGACAGACCAGCTTCAATAGTCGTATTATGGGTTGATATTACTGATCTTGTAAACTTGTCCACTAGTTACGATGCTGTTATTATAAAATGTTAAACATTTTAAAAATGAAATTGGGTAGAATAATTTATGTAAAAATCAGTGGGTTAAGCAATGATTTGATACGTTCCCCCTTGCGTTTCTGTAAAGGTGGAATGACAAGGCATGATAGGAGGCATTTTGAGAACACGCGTCTCAGTAATCGCCTTGCCTTTCATTCAACAAATTAATTATTTTTTTTACCAGACAAAATAATTTCTCTGCAACTAGAAATATGAAATCTAGTTTCTCTGAAACTAAAAATCTGAATTTAAATCATCCATCAGGCTCAGAATTGCAAGGAGATGTTCCGCAATGTAAACATTTCAAATCTTAGTGCAGTATGGTGTCTCCAGATCTGAGATTCATTGAAACTTGTTGAAGAGGTCCAGATGTATTTAGTTTCTTAGTCAACTGAAAAGATTCTGCCTGTCCATTGCAAAATTGACTAGGTGAAGGCAGACAGTATCACTGGCATAAACGCATCCCTGACGTTCAATGTATTCTATGCTCGGAAGGTCGGTGAAATAACGTCATGTACCCTGACAGCCTTGGGTACACCAGTATCCACAATCATTATCACAGATATAAGATCAGCCTTCATGCGCGTGGACCCAGAGAAAGCTATTGGCCATGATGGTCCCCAGTGCTGCCCCAGGATTTGCGTGGACCAGTTGGCAGGGATATTCACAGACATCTTTAACTCCCCCCCCCACTGCATTCTGAGATTCACACCTGCTTTAAGAATACCACTATTGAATTGAATTGAAGACATTTTATTAACCAAATATGTATACATACAAGGAATTTGCCTTGGTGATTTGCTCGCAAGCAGTTCAAGTTCAAGTTACATTTATTGTCACATGCACCAATTGGGATTTGAGTTACCATACAGCCATACAAGCAAAAAGTACACAATCCACGATAGAATTTAACATGAACGTCCCCACACAGCGGAATCAACGTTTCCCACTGTGAGGGAAGGCAATAAAGTTCAGTCATCTTCCTCTTTGTTCACCTGTGATCTGGGCCTTTGAGCCCTCCGCAGTCGCCGCTACAGCGTCCCCATGTTCAGCCCTCTCGCCGGGATGATCGGAGCTCCGGCATCGAAACGGAAGAACACACTCAGCGGCTTGGAGTTTCTGAATCAGCCACTTCTTACCAGAGACCGCGGCTCCCGAAGTCCACAGACCGAGCTGGGCAGATTCAACACTGGCGACCCTTGGCAAAAGATCCCAGGACTCCGCAATGTTAAAGTTAGCGCCGCCCGCGGCTAGAAGCTCCGCAACCACAGCTCCACGGTGTTAATCAGCAGGCCCAACACTCCGGAGCTCCAACACGGTGATCCCCGGTAAAGCAACATCCTGCTCCACGATGGAATTCAGTGCTGTGCCCAGAACGTCTCCCATTCTTTCTCTCCAGAGATGTTGCCTGTCCAGCTGAGTTTCTCCAGCATTTTGTGTCTACCTTCGATTTAAACCAGCAACTGCAGTTCTTTTCTACAAATTCACCATCACGAACTGCTTCTACAGGCTGGTCATGACGCACATTAATTCCAGCCGGCCTTGATCCATTGCAGTTCATCTTATGTTGCAATAGGTATACGACAGATACTATCTTCCTAGCCCTAATCTCATCCTCAAAACAAGGACACCTACAGTGGCTTGCAAAAGTATTCATACCCCTTGAACTTTTCCACATTTTGTCACGTTAAAACCACAAACGTAAATGCATTTTATTGGGATTTTATGTGATAGACCAACACAAAGTGGCGCATAATTGTGAAGTGGAAGGAAAATGATACATTGTTTTCACATTTTTTTACAAATAAAAAACTGAAAAGTGTGGCGTGCAAAAGTATTCAGCCCCCTTTACTCTGAGACCCGCAAATAAAATCCAGTGCAACCAATTGCCTTCAGAAGTCACCTAATTAGTAAATAGATAACACCTGTGTGTAATCTAATCTCAGTATAAATACAGCTGTTCTGTGAAGGCCTCGGAGGTTTGTTAGAGAACATTAGTGAACAAACAATGTTCCTTGGGCATCATGAAGCCCAAGGAACACACCAGACAGGTCAGGGATAAAGTTGTTGTGAAGTTTAAAGCAGGGTTAGATTATAAAAAAATATCCCAAGCTTTGAACGTCTCATGGAGCACTGTTCAATCCATCATCCGAAAATGGAAAGAGTATGGCACAACTGCAAACCTACCAAGACATGGCCGTCCACCTAAACTGACAGGCCGGGCAAGGAGAGCATTGATCAGAGAAGCAGCCAAGAGGCCCACGGTAACTCTGGAGAAGTTGCAGAGATCCACAGCTCAGGTGGGAGAATCTGTCCACAGGACACTATTTGACATGCACTCCACAAATCGGGCCTTTATGGAAGAGTGGCAAGAAGAAAGCCATTGTTGAAACAAAGCCATAAGAAGTCCCGTTTGCAGTTTGCCATGTGGGGGATACAGCAAACATGTGGAGGAAGGTGCTCTGGTCTGCACTATTATTTTGCACTACTTCTGATTGCATCACAACCTTTGCATTATATTTTGTGCTTTTGCATTAGCCATTGAATTCATTGTTGTATCTCTCATCATTTATACTGCGTACTCCAAGCTTAATGTGAACAAAGCATTTCATTTCCCTTCAGTGAACATGATAATGAACCACCCCGAATCAGAATATTTCAAACATGGTTGCATACATTTGTCTTCTCCCAGCTTCTAAATTTCAAACACTTTAAGAACAATATTTGTTTGTTTATTTGTGTTAATCTTCTGTCTTTTGCACAAGATTTTAAAATTTGGGTATGGGTGCAACCTCTCTTGAAGTTTGCAACTTTATATGACAAGAGTCGAGACTCAAGTGTTGTTAATTGTCATATGTTTTCTGACTTCGGTACCTTCTTCCCGATGGTAGTAGTGAGAGGAGAGTGTGGCCAGGTCATATTGGTCTTTGATGACATTGGTTGCCTTTTTGACGCAATGCCCTATAAATCCCTTTGATGGTGGGGAGGTTACTGCCAGTGATGGACCAAGCAACATCTACCACTTTCTGCAGCCTTCTTCATATCCTAGATCTTTAAGTTACCAAACTAAGACATGTGCAACCAGTCAGTAGGTTCTCTGGCATGCACCTGCAGAGTATTCAGTGACATACAAAATCTCCTCAATCCTCTAAGTGAAGGAGTTGATGAGTTTTCTTTGTGACTGTATCAATGTTCTGGGCCCAGTACAGATCTTCAGAAATACGCATGCCCCAGAACTTAAAGCTGTTGACTCTCTCCACCGTTGTGGCCTCAATGAAGATGGTTCAAATCTCAAAAAGTCATTTCAAATCTTAGTCCATAGGAGAATGCCTTAAAATTGGCTCGAGAATTTCCTCCAAGAAATATTTCTTTAAACATTGCTGCAATTATATAATATTTGACATGCACTAATTAACTTTTTCTGTATTCCCCTGCAGCTATTGCACCTTGTGAAAACATTCCTGAAAATGTCCAGTCCTGCTAATGCTGATGCACAGGTGTCTGAACTGGAACTTCTTTTCAGCATGTTTCCTAACGAGATTCTTGTGGATGATCAGTTAGCACTGGCAGATCTCAGAGACTACATACAAGGAAAGATGCAGAGCTCACCAACCTCAAGACTACAATACACTATACACCTCCATTTAGAGGCTCTTAATGTCAGTATCACAATACAAATATTTAAGTAATAAAGATTGCATCTATTATTTTGAATTATTGCACATGAAACATTTTTTCCTCCAATTAATTATTTGTTTTGTTTTCAGGTAGGGTGCACATTATCTTGTGCTTTCCCCCCAAATTATCCAGCTGTGCTACCAGAAATTTCAATAAGGTACTGTACCTGCAGTCATGGTGTATTTGTAAAACAGATAATTTAAAATGTGAAACAATTGCTCCAAAATTAGCAGATTAAAGAAGTTTAAACTAAGCATGTTCATACTATAACACCTAAATCCATTTGAGGATTCAAATTCAAGTAATAAATATTATTGTTTGCTTTAATTCAAATGACCAGAGGTCACTTTTTCTCTCGTTAAGACGAGTGAAGGAGGAATAATAATTTAACTTGTTTATTTATTCCTCACGTTTCTCTTTGGTATTCCTCTATTTCCTTAAACTTTGGTCAAATGGAATTTCCTGCATTCTGATTGACACAAGATCCAGCATTTTGTGTGTCCCTTCAGTTTAGACCAGCGACTGCAGTTCTTTCCTACACAGATACTGCAATGTCCATTCCCTCCACAGACATTGCCTAACCCATTGAGTTTTCCAGCACTGTGTGTTTTGCTGCTTTATGGTTACATTGCTCTGTAAACTCAGCTCGATGTTTATTGTAAATAAGAAAAAAATAGTAAAATCCCTGTCCCACGGTACGAGTTCATTCCAAGAGTTCTCCTGAGTTTGCCCCGATTCAAACTCGGAGATTTAAGGTAATGGCCACTCGTCGGTACTTGGTGCTCTCGTGGACATTTTCCATCATGTTGAAAAATCTTCACGAGTCTTCCCGTGCTTACCTGCCGTTAGCGAGTCTCTCCGAGTACCTGCCATTAGCGCTAAGAGACGTCCCCGAGCTCCAATGTACCCGCTACGTTCATTCTCCGTGCTTATCACGAGTTTGATTTTTTTTTTTAACTCGGGAGAGCTCTTGGAATGAACTCATACCGTGGGACAGGGCTATTACTATCCAAATCTTGCTGCCACTTGAGGGAAAGAACATAACCTCTGGAGCTCTCAATGAAGGGCACAGTTGAAATCTTGAACTCTTGGAAATGATGAGTAAAGGACACAGATCCATGGCTCGATACATTCTGACCATATTTATTGTACCACGGACTAGTTAATTAGATTGCAGTGAAACATCATTTTGATTATTCACTATCCTGCAAACTATCTTAAGTTTTCCCCTACCCATAATTATTAACAAACTATAATAGGCATCTGTAAGAACATTTCAGCAAATGCTCAGGCTGATAACATTCCAGTATATTTTGAAAGTATAAACTGTTTTTAATGGTATTAACTATTTTATATCCTTTAAATTAGTGAAAGAAAATTTGAAATTAGGAGGGTGAGGATAATAAATCTCAAATGTTTTGCATAGTGTACATATTAGACATAGATGTTGTCACTGTCCCGGTGGCAATTTTTGACGATCTCTTCCTTAAAAGAATGACTTTGGTAGTACAGTGGAATTCAAGACAAGTTTGTCATATGATCACTCTGTAGGTACTGAAACTCTTGAGGATGCTTCACTGGAACAGAAATGCTGCTATAGACAATAGCAGGAGTAGGCCATTCGGCCCTTCAAGCCAGCACCGCCATTCAATGTGATCATGGCTGATCATCCCCAATCAGTACCCCGTTCCTGCCTTTTCCCCCATATCCCGACTCAACTATCTTTAAGAACCCCATCTAGCTCTCTTGAAAGTATCCAGAGAACAGGCCTCCACTGCCCTCTGAGGCAGAGAATTCCACAGACTCACAACACACTGTGAGAAAAAGTGTTTACTCAACTCCGTTCCAAATGGCTTACCCCTTATTCTTAAACTGTGGCCCCTGGTTCTGGACTCCCCCAACATCGGGAACATGTTTCCTGCCTCTAGCATGTCCAAACCCTTAACAATCTTATGTTTCAATAAGATCCCCTCTAATCCTTCTAAACTCCAGAGTGTACAAGCCCAGCCGCTCCATTCTCTCAACATTTGACAGTCCCGCCATCCTGGGAATTAACATTGTAAACCTACGCTGCACTCACTCAATAGCAATAATGTCCTTCCTCAAATTAGGGGACCAAAACTGCACATAATACTCCAGGTGTGGTCTCACTAGGGCCTTGTACAACTGCTCCTATACTATACTTTTCGTTATAAAGGCCAACATGCCATTCGCTTTCTTCAGTGCCTGCATGCTTACTTTCATAGACGGATGAACAAGAACCACCAGATCCTGTTGTACTTCCCCTTTTCCCAACTAATTAGAGAATCTACTTTTTTGAAAAAAATTTTAGGGAGATATATCAGAATTAATTGAAATAGATATAGTAATTGTGGGAGGAAGATCATTTTTATTGCATTAATTTTACCTAACATTGAAATAGGTAAGCTTTTCCAGTATAAAATATTCTTATTTAATTTATTCAATAATGGGGGGAAGTTAAATTTAAATAAAGAGTCGAATCTTTTTGTAACGAAAATCCCAAGATATTTAATATTTTCGTTTGTTATCTTAAAAGGGAATTGTTGTAATATATGTAAGTTATTCACCGTTATTGGCATGAGTTCATTTTTATTCCAATTAATACTGTATCCTGAGAAAGATACTGTACCCTTTTCCCAACTAGACGCCATTTAGATAGTAATCTGCCTTTCTATTTTTTTTATACCAAAGTGGATAACCTCACATTTATCCACATTAAAATTCATCTGCCATGCACCTGCCCACTCCCTCAACCTGTCCAAGTCACCCTGCATTCTCGCAGCATCCTCCTCACAGTTCAAACTGCCACCCAGCTATGTGTCATCTGCAAATTTGCTAATGTTACTTTGAATCCCTTCATCCAAATCATTTGATGTATATTGTAAATAGCTGTGGTTCCAGCACCGAGCCTTGCAGTACCCCACTAGTCACTACCTGTCATTCTGAAAGGGACCCATTAATCCCTACTCTTTGTTTCCTGTCTGCCAACCAATTTTCTACCTATGTCAGCATTCTACCCCTAATACCATGTGCCCTCATTTTGCCCACTAATCTCCTATGTAGGACCTTATCAAATGCTTTCTGGAACTCCAGGTACACTACATCCACTGGCTCTCGCTTGCCCATTTTCCTAGTTACATCCTCAAAAAAATTCCAGAAGATTGGTCAAGCATGATTTCCCCTTCGTAAATCCATGCTGACTTGGACTGATCCTGTTACTGCTATCCAAATGTGCGGCTATTTCATCTTTTATAATTGACTCCAGCATCTTCCCCACCACCGATGTCAGGCTAACTGGTCTATAATTCCCTGTTTTCTCTCTCCCGCCTTTCTTAGAAAGTGGGATAACATTAGCTATCCTCCAATCCACAGGAACTGATCCTGAGTCCATAGAACATTGGAAAATTATCACCAATGCATTGCCCTTTTGATTGCTGTAGAGAAATTACACAAACTCTGCATTTGCAGGTTTCCATTGAACAAGTTGAATAGGTGCTTTTGTTACCAGAGAACTCAACAATTCCAATTGGGAATGCTTACAAAAGAACTGCTTGCTCTGAAATAAAACCTCAAACCATTAACCACTGAAAAATTGTAGCCGATTAATTGCAGGCAACAAAGAACAGGATTTTAGGAGTTCAAACAAGAGTGTTTTATTGTCATATGTCCCAGATATATAACAATGACATTCTTACTTGCAGCTGGTCCAATTATAACACTTTTAAAGAGTTAACATTCGATTGTTTGATCCTCTTCCAGTTGTTGATAAATGTACAGCAATAGTATGTCCTTCAACTATACATGAAAGCTTTGTAATGTAAAACATGTTTAAAAGGCTGCGTTCTTTTGCGGGAAGCTGATTTGAGAGAATACATCCACCTGATTTATTTCTGTGGTTTGAAGTGCTTTAAATGTGATAACTTCAATATAAAGTAAGTGACATTCTATTTTCCAGGTCAGAGGCATTATACAGATCACAACAAATGCAAATAAATACAGACCTTTATGAATATCTGAGAAGAAGCTGTTGTGGCGAGATATGTGTATTGAATGCAATTGAGTGGATCAAAGATCATGCTGTCACTTACATGACCAAAGAAAGCCTTGCAGTTGATAAGAGGCAACCTGCTAACAGAACCAAAAATGTGATTTGTACCAGACTGTGGATCTATAGCCACCACATCTACAACAAAGAAAAGAGGAAAAATATTCTGGAGTGGGCAAAAGAGCTTTCACTGACTGGATTCAGTATGCCCGGCAAGCCTGGAGTGATTTGTGTAGAAGGGGCACACAGTGCATGTGAAGAATACTGGGCAAGGTTTGATTTTGAGACATTTTGATATTTGTTATACTTTGTTTCTTCAGAAAAAGAATCAAAAAGGACAGTAGAGCACAGGACAAACATAAACATATTCTCGTAATAGTTTTAAGAATGCAACTATTAAATTAACCTTGGGGACTAGCATTTACGTACTCGTCTACCATCCAGAACTAAAATACTGCTATTTAGATTAATTATTTTTTTCAGATGGATTCCACAATGATAGCATAATTTTTTTTAATGATTGAGACCGGGTTCGATCCGGACTGCGGGTTCCGTCTGTACGGAGTTTGTATGTTCTCCCCATGACCTGCATGGGTTTTGTTCTGGGAAATCCGGTTTCCTCCCACACTCCAAAGATGTACAGGTTTGCAGGTAAAATTGTCCCTAGTGTGTGAAGGGTAGTGTTAATGTGCAGGGATCGCTGTTCGGTGTGGAGCCAGTGGGCTGAAGGTCCTGTTTCCGAGCTGTATTTCTAAACTAAACGGCGTCTGATTCCAGTTCCATTTAAGGATAAAGCATTGATAATGAAGACAAGGAATTCACCTAATTTTTGTAATAAATAGATCCTCATTTATATTTAAATGGGAATGACAAGATTTGGATTCTACCGCAAGCAGGAACAACTATTTCCACATTCATCCTGTCAAAACTCCCCAATATCTTATGCTTTAATCAAGTCGCCTATCACTCATACCCTTCCATTCAATAAGTAAGGAGACCAATCTTGTATCTAGATGTGCTTTCACCAACCCTGGTAAAAGTGAATTACCTCTCTACTTTTGTATTCCTTCCTTATGGCAATAAAAAATGACCCATTTACCTATCTTGTTTAAGAAGGAACTGCAGATGCTGGAAAATCAAAGGTAGACAAAAATGCTGGAGAAACACGGCGGGTGAGGCGGCATCTATGGAGCGAAGGAAATAGGCAACGTTTCGGGTCGAGACCCTTCAGACTGATGTGGGGGGGGGGGGAAGGCGGGAAGAAGAAAGGAAGAGGCGGAGACAGTGGGCTGAGGGATAGCTGAGAAGGGGAGGAGAAAGCAGGGACAACCTGAAATTAGAGAAGTCAATGTTCATACTGCTGGGGTTTAAACTGCCCAAGCAAAATATGAGGTGCTGCTCCTCCAATTTACGGTGGTCCTCACTCTGGCCATGGAGAAGGCCCAGGACAGAAAGGTCATATTCGGAATGGGAGGGGGAGTTGAAGTGCTGAGCCACCGGGAGATCAGGTAGGTTAATGCAAATCGAGCGGTGGTGTTGGGCGAAGCGATCGCCAAGCCTATGCTTGGTCTCACCAATGTAGAGCAGCTGACACCTAGAGCAGTGGATGCAATAGATGAGGTTGGAGAAGGTGCAGGTGAACCTCTGCCTCCCCTGGAAAGACTGCTTGGGTGCTTGATGGAGTCAAGGGGAGAGGTAAAACGACAAGTGTAGCATTTCCTGCAGTTGCAAGGGAGAGTGCCAGGGGAGGGGGTGGTTTTGGTGGGAAGGGACAAATTGATCTGCTAGTTACGAAGGGAGCGGTCTCTACGGAAAGCAGAAAAGGGTGGAGATGGGAAGATGTGGCCGGTGGTGGGATCCCGTTGGAGGTGGCGAAAATGTTGGAGGATTATTTGTTGTATGTAACGGCTGGTAGGGTGGAAGGTGAGGACAAAGGGGACTCTGCCCTTGTTACGAGTGGGGGGGATGGGGAATGAGAGCAGAGTTATGGGGTATAGAAGAGACCCTGGTGAGAGCCTCATCTATAGTAGAAGAGGGGAAGCCCCGTTCCCTGAAGAATGAGGACATCTCCGATGCCCTGGTTTGGAACACCTCATCCTGGGTGCCGATGCGGCGAGGACAGAGGAATTGGGAGTAGGGGGATGGAGTCCTTACGGGAAGCAGGGTAGGAAGAAATGTAGTCCTGATAGCCATGGGAGTCAGTGGGTCTAGAGTGGATGTCGGTCAGTAGTCTATCACCTGCGATGGAGATAGTGAGGTCTAGAAATGGTAGGGAAATGTCGGAAATGGTCCAGGTGTATTTGAGTGCCGGATGGAAGTTAGTGGTGTAATGGATGAACTCGGTGAGTTGTATATGGGTGCAGGAAGTAGCAGCAATGCAGTCATCGTTGTAGCGGAGGTAGAGATTGGGGATAGGGCCCTGGTACGCCTCCAACAAAGATTGTTCGACGTACTCTACAAAGAGGTGGGCTTAGCTAGGGCCCATGCATGTGCCCATAGCTACGTCTTGCATTTGGAGGAAATGGGAGGAGTCAAACAAAAAGTTATTACGGGTAAGGACCAGCTCCGCAAAGCAGAGGAGAATATCAGTAGATGGGGATTGGTTGGTTCTGCCGTCGGTTGGTTTCTGTCCGAGACCTCCTCGATGGCCAGAGTGAGGACCACCGTAAATTGGAGGAGCACCTCCTCATATTTTACTTGGGCAGTTTATACCCCAGCAGTATGAACATTGACCTCTAATTTCAGATAGTCCCAGCTCTCCCTCACCCCACTGTCTCCGCCTCTTCCTTTCTTCTTCCCGCGCCCCCACCCTCACATCAGTCTGAAGAAGGGTCTCGACCCGAAACATTGCCCATTTCCTTCGCTCCATAGATGCTGCCTCTCCCGCTGAGTTTCTCCAGCATTTGCATTTACCTATCTTAATTACTTGCAGTTCCTGCACACCAACCTTCTGCACTATGATCCATAATACCTAATGTAAATTTTGTTTAAATATATGTGACTATAATCATTCCACTTAGGATACCTCTGCTTCTCGGCCCAATATCAACTTCAGGAAAATTAAGTATATTAATTCAAATTAAGATTGACACTTGGAAAATTATAGGTTTATAGATAAAAGCATGTATTTGTTAATGATAAATTATATTTGACTTTTTTCAGTTGAAACAAGAGAGGAGGTTTGTGGACATATGGCAGTCGTAGTTGTATATGAAGTTTAAAAAAGCATTATATCAACTCTTAACCTTTGGAACTTTGGGCAGGACATGGGAGGAGAACGTGTGTACTTTGGACAGGTGGTGAGTGGTGGATGCCAAGCACCTGAGTTGAACTTGAAACTTACTCAGAGTTGAAGAGCTGAGGCAGAGAACTATCCCAATTGATTATCATAGGCACAGATGCTTAAACAAGTAGGTTATGCTACCAGAATACCACACCACTTGTCCAGTACCTGACTAACATATTTGCATCTCCTTGCAGAATAAAACGGTTGACCTGGAAGAGGATTCTAATCCGCCACAGAGAAGACACTACCATGGATATCACAAATAAAGAAATTACTTCTGTAATACAAATGTTTCAAAAATTCACGGACTTTGAAGAAAAAATATTTACTGTACGTGGAAATAGATCAAATCATATGGATTTGGGGCAACTGTACCAATTTTTAAATGAAAGAGACTGTGGGGACATTTTTCAAATGTACTTTGGTGTAGAAGGAAAAGCGTCGTGAACCATTTATGGGTGTATCTTATTGTTTACCTGTGTAAGGATGTAAAAAAGGCCTTGTATAAATATGCCATGTTATCATATGATAAATTTAGAAAACGTTTGTATTTCTGAAAAATGTTTTCATACAATTCATAAAAATGTGCATTGTAGAAATTTTGTTAGTGTATTTCTACACAAAAAAATTAACACTATAATAAACAATAGTTTGGTAAATCGAGAACATGCATGATATAAGCACGAGAACATGCAGAAGCCCAGGAGACATTGGAGCAAGAGGAGGAGGAACCCAAATCTGTAAAGGGCCTGTCCTACCAGCATCCGACTCCATGCGGTGAGCGCGATCAAACTAGAAGCGGGGGTCGGGTGATCCCTGTACAGGGCCGTTCCCAACAGCATGTGCCTGCGTGCGAAAAGCGCGACCAAACCGGCAGCGGGTGCCGCGCGGAGGTGGGGTGAGTGGCGCAACGTGGCGCAAAGTGAGGCGAACTTGTAGCAAAGTCTTAAAGGTAAGTTCGCCAGGACAGAGAGGGACACAGAGAGGGGCACAGAGGCACACACAGAGGGGGTCACGGAGGCACGACGACGAGGTAGTGTGTAATGCGTCGAGGCGACTGCGAGCCGACAAGCTGTTGCCGCGCGGAATTTTTGAACGTGGTCAGTTTTTTGGAGCCCCGCGCGATGTCGGGACGAATTCCGCACAATTCCGATTGGCTCTGGCGATCGAAGTGGGACCGGCCCCGCGACGCCGGATGGCTCAAGCGATCACGTTAGGTTGCGCTCATCGCACGGAGTTGCATGCTGCTGGGACAGGCCCTTAACGTTCCACACAAGTGATCTGGTGAAAGCTGCTGATTGCTGGAAGCAGCTGATTGGGTGCAACCCCTGGTTTGCATTACAGGTAAAGTGAGTTAAAAGTAAAGTGAGCTAAAGGGTTCAGTGAGTTAAAGGTACAGTGAGCTAAAGGGTACAGTGCTCTTTGGTAAAGGTTAGTTTAAAGGATTAAGATTTTTATAGTGGGAGTTTTTTTTTGGGGGGCAAGCCATGTCATTTGAGATCAGCCCCATGGTTTGCTCATCCTGCAACATGTGGGAGATCAGGGATATTATCGGTGTCCCTGGTGACTATATTTGCAGGAAGTGTGTCCAGCTGCAGCTCCTGACAGACCGCATTGAACGATTGGACTGCGGTTGGATTCATACTGCAGCATCCACGATGCTGAGAAGCTCGTGAATAGCACGTACAGTGAGTTGGTCACACCGCAGATTAAGCAGCCTGAAAGGGAACGGGTAGCCATAAGCCAGCGTAGCAGTAGGCAGGTAGTGCAGGAGTCCCCTGCGGTCATCTCCCTCCTAAACAGATATACCATTTTGGAAACTGTTGGGGAGATGGCTCATCAGGGGAAGGCAGCAGCAGCCAAGTTCATGGCACCATGGGTGGCTCTGTGGCACAGGAGGGGAGAAAGAAAAGTGGAAGGGCTATTGTAATAGGGGATTCAATTGTGAGGGGAATAGATAGGCGTTTCTACGGCCGCAAACGAGACTCCAGGATGATATGTTGCCTCCCTGGTGCAAGGGTCAGGGATGTCACTGAACGGCTGCAGAACATTCTGGAGGCGGAGGGTGAACAGCCAGCTGTCGTGGTGCACATTGGCACCAACGATATAGGTAAAAAACGGGATGAGGTCCTGCAAGGTGAATTTAGGGAGCTAGGAGATAAACTTAAAAGTAGGACCTCAAAGGTAATAATCTCTGGACTCCTACCGGTGCCACGTGCTAGTCAGAGTAGAAATAGGAGGATATTGCAGATGAATACGTGGCATGAAAAATGGTGCAAGGGGGAGGGATTCAAATTTCTCGGCATTGGAAACCAGTTCCGGGGGAGGTGGGACCAGTACAAACAGGACGGTCTGTCTGCACCTGGGCTTGAAGGGAACCAATGTCCTTGGGGGAATGTTTGCTAGTGCTGTCAGGGAGGATTTAAACTAATGTGGTAGGGGGATGGGGGCATGAGCAGAGAGACGGAGGGACGTAAAATGAGGGTAGAAGCAATAGGTAGCAAGGTGAAAAGTAAAAGTGGCAGGCAGAAAAATCCGGGGCAAAAATCAAAAAGGGCAATTTTTCAACATAATTGTATAAGGGGTAGGAGTGTTGTAAAAACAAGCCTGAAGGCTTTGTGTCTCAATGCAAGGAGCATTTGTAATAAGGTGCATGAGTTGAATGTGCAGATAGTTATTAATGAATATGATATAGTTGGGATCACGGAGACATGGCTCCAAGGTGACCAAGGCTGGGAGCTGAACATCCAGGGATATTCAATATTCAGGAGGGATAGACAGAAAGGAAAAGGAGGTGGAGTAGCGTTGCTGGTTAGAGAGGAGATTAACACAATAGAAAGGAAGGACATTAGCTTGGAGGATGTGAAATCGATATGGGTAGAGCTTGGAAACACTAAGGGGCAGAAAACGCTAGTGGGAGTTGTGTACAGGCCACCTAACAGTAGTAGTGGAGTTGGGGATGGCATCAAACATGAAATAGAAATGCGTGGAACAAGGGTAAAACAGTTATAATGGGTGACTTCAATCTACATATAGATTGGGTGAATCAAATTGGCAGGGGTGCTGAGGAAGAGGATTTCTTGGAATGTATGCGGGATAGTTTTCTAAACCAACATGTAGAGGAACCAACGAGAGAGCAGGCTATTCTAGACTGGGTATTGAGTAATAAGGAAGTGTTAGTTAGCAGTCTTGTGCGTGGCCCCATGGGCAAGAGTGACCATAATATGGTTGAGGTCTTCATTAGTATGGAGAGTGACATTGTTAATTCAGAAACAAGGGTTCTAAACTTAAAGAAAGGTAACTTTGAGGGTATGAGACGTGAATTGGCCAAGATAGACTGGCAAATGATTCTTAAAGGGTTGACGGTGGATATGCAATGGAAGGCATTTAAAGACTGCATGGATGAACTACAACAATTGTTCATCCCAGTTTGGCAAAAGAATAAATCAGGGAAGGTAGTGCATCCGTGGATAACAAGGGAAATCAGGGATATTATCAAAACTAAAGATGAAGCATACAAATTAGCCAGAAAAAAGCAGCCTACCAGAGGACTGGGAGAAATTCAGTCCAGCAGAGGAGGACAAAGTGCTTAGTTAGGAAGGGGAAAATAGATTATGAAAGAAAACTGGCATGAAACATAAAAACGGACTGCAAAGGTTTTTATAGATATGTGAAGAGAAAAAGGTTAGTTAAAACAAATGTAGGTCCCTTGCAGTCAGAAACTGGTGAATTGATCATGGGGTACAAGGACATGGCAGACCAATTGAATAACTACTTTGGTTCTGTCTTCACAAAGAAAGACATAAATAATCTGCCGGAAATAGCAGGGGACTGGGGGTCAAATGAGATGGAGGAACTGAGTGAAATCCAGGTTAGCCGGGAAGTGGTGTTAAGTAAAGTGAATGGATTAAAGGCCGATAAATTCACAGGGCCAGATAGGCTGCATCCCAGAGTACTTAAGGAAGTAGCCCCAGAAATAGTGGATGCATTAGTGATAATTTTTCAAAACTCTTTAGATTCTGGAGTAGTTCCTGAGGATTGGAGGGCAGCTAATGTAACCCCACTTTTTAAAAAGGGAGGGAGAGAGAAAACGGGGAATTACAGACCAATTAGTCTAACATCGGTAGTGGGGAAAATGCTAGAGTCAGTTATTAAAGATGGGATAGCAGCACATTTGGAAAGCGGTGAAATCATTGGACAGTCAGCACGGATTTATGAAAGGTAAATCATGTCTGACGAATCTTATAGCATTTTTTGAGGATGTAGCTAGTAGAGTGGATAAGGGAGAACCTGTGGATGTGTTATATCTGGACTTTCAGAAGGCTTTCAACAAAGTCCCACATAGATTAGCATACAAACTTAAAGCACACGGTATTGGGGTTTCAGTATTGATGTGGATAGAAAACTGGCTGGCAGACAGGAAGCAAAGAGTAGGAGTAAACGGGTCCTTTTCAGAATGGCAGGCAGTGACTAGTGGGGTACCGCAAGGCTCAGTGTTGGGACCCCAGCTATTTACAATATATATTAATGATCTGGATGAGGGAATTGAATGCAACATCTCCAAGTTTGCAGATAACACGAAGCTGGGGGCAGTGTTAGCTGTGAGGAGGATGCTAGGAGGCTGCAAGGTGACTTGGATAGGTTGGGTGAGTGGGCAAATGCATGGCAGATGCAGTAGAATGTGGATAAATGTGAGGTTATCCACTTTGGTGGCAAAAACAAGAAGGTAGACTATTATTTGAATGGTGACCGATTAGGAAAAGGGGAGATGCAGTGAGACCTGGGTGTCATGGTACACCAGTCATTGAAAGTAGGCATGCAGGTGCAGCAGGCTGTGAAGAAAGCGAATGGTATGTTGGCATTCATAGCAAAAGGATTTGAGTACAAGAGCAGGGAGGTTCTACTGCAGTTGTACAGGGTCTTGGTGAGGCCACACCTGGAGTATTGCGTACAGTTTTGGTCTCCTAATCTGAGGAAAGACATTCTTGCCATAGAGGGAGTACAGAGAAGGTTCGCCAGACTGACTCCTGGGATGGCAGGACTTCCATATGAAGAAAGACTGGATAGACTCGGCTTGTACTCGCTGGAATTTAGGAGATTGAGGGGGGATCTTATAGAGGCTTACAAAATTCTTAAGGGGTTGGACAGGATAGATGCAGGAAGATTGTTCCCGATGTTGGGGAACTCCAGAACAAGGGGTCACAGTTTAAGGATAAGGGGAAGTCTTTTAGGACCGAGATGAGAAGATCTTTTTTCACACAGAGAGTGGTGAGTCTGCCTCTCTGCCACAGAAGGTAGTTGAGGCCAGTTCATTGGCTATATTTAAAAGGGAGTTGGATGTGGCCCTTGTGGCTAAAGGGATCAGGAGGCATGGAGAGAAGGCAGGTACAGGATACCGAGATGGATGATCAGCCATGATCATATTGAATAGTGGTGCGGGCTCGAAGGGCCGAATGGCCTACTCCTGCACCTATTTTCTATGATTCTATGATTCAGTGATAAAGTCAATGGAGGTACGGTAAAAATTTGTGCAATGAACTTTTATAAATCAAGGAATACATGTATTACATGTATTACATGTATTCCAATGCATAACCAAATTCTCAAGTTAGAATTCTAATTGATTTACAAAAGGTATTGAATTATTAGTTAAAGGAATCTAATTCTTAAAAATTGATTAACAGTACTCCCATTTTTTATGTTCCTTTTATTTGTTTTGTATAAATTTTGCAATCCTTTAATGAAAATCCTAAGCCTCTTTTGATCAGACATTTCTAATAAAGGTAATATTTATGCTAGTCACTGAAACAGTGATGAAATTATGCAGACAAAGAAAACTATAAGCACTGAAGAAAACCTCTCCCTGACAAGCATTTTTAATGAGAGAATTGTGACAATTCATGGTATATTTTTCCAAGAAAAACTTCAGTTGACTGCCAGTAAGGACAGTATTTCTTAATAATAATTAGAAAAGTTATAATAGCCCAGATTCTGAAGAAATGTGTCAACAGAAATTGCCTACTGACTTGTCTGTTATGGTGTAACATAACAAATGAATTATGATTTGATTTCATTTTCATAATCAAATGAAGCTCACCTACTATATTTGGGACCTGGATTAATGAATAATTATCAAGCAGATATTTTAGGGCTTGAGAAAGTGCAACAAGGAAGCAACAGCATGCTGTTGCAAACAGAGATACATTCAGGATGAAGATAGACACAAAACGTTGGAGTAACTCAGCGGGTCAGACAGCATCTCTGGAGAAAAGGAATAGGTGATGTTTCGGACCATCGCTTGTCAGCTTGAAACACAAGATTCCCTTGCAGTTTGCTCCAGATAACATGCTGCTCACTGCAGCTTCTCACTCTCTAGTCTCACCTTCGTGGAATCCACCAACCACCATCTTCCCAATTCTTGTACTAAATCCCTTCCATAACTAACATACTAACTACAAAATAACTGAATCATGGAAACTTTTAAGTTGGGGAGAAGTTTATTACATGGGTTAAATTATTATACACTAATCCAACAGCCAGAATGCTAACAAATCAAATGCTATCAACTAAATTTGATTTATTCCGAGGCTGCAGACAAGGTTGTCCTTTATCCCCGCTATTGTTTGCACTTGCAATTGAACCATTAGCTCAACGCGTGAGATTACATCCTGAAATATATGGGTATGAAACCAGAGATACTGAAAATAAAATTTCCTTATATGCGGATGATGTATTACTTTATATTACAAAGCCGGAAATTAGTATTCCAAATTTATTAAATTTAATAACTGAATTTGGCTTATTTTCAGGATATAGTATTAATTGGAATTAAAGTGAACTTATGTCAATAATGGTAAATAACTTACATATATTACAACAATTTCCTTTTAAGATAGCAAACGAAAAAATCAAATATCTTGGAATTTATGTAACAAAAAGATTCGATTCTTTAATTGAATCCAATTTTCCACTTTTACTGAATAAATTAACTAAGAATATTTTATATTGGAAAACATTACCTATTTCAATGCTAGGTAGAATTAATGCAATAAAAAATATTTTTCTCCCGCAATTACTATATCTCGTCCTAAAATTTATTTTAAGAAGGTTGATTCTACAGTCACAAACTTTATCTGGGATTATAAGAGCCATAGAATAAATAAAAAACATTTATGTAAATCAAAAATAAATGGAGGTCTAGCACTGTCAAACTTTGTTTTATTACTGGGCAGTTAATATTAAAAATATGAATTTTTAGTTAGTAGAGACAGATAAACAACCAATCTGGTTAAAAATGGAAAAAGAAGATCGTTCGCCTTTTGAAAGTAGCTCGATTTTATTCGCCAATATTAAACTAGGTAAGAAAACCTATAGTGAAAACCCTATAATAGAAAGTGGAATATGTATCTGGAAACAAATAAAGAAAACATTAAAATCGGAATGTATACCACTAGCCCTTACCATTGTAAATAACGTTACATTTAAACCCTCAATGATGGACAAAGGTTTTTTACAATGGAAAAACTATGGAATTAATAAGATGGGCGATCTCTACAGGGAAAACTCCTTCCTTTCATTTCAAGAATTACAACAAATTTATGGATAACATTCAAAAGATTACTTTAGATATTTACAAATTAGAGACTATGTAAAAGCAAACACACAGGAAATTAGAAATAGAAAGACAGAAATTTTAGATGAATGTCTAAATAAACATCCGAACACAGAAAAATTGATATCATATATTTATAACATTTTATTGGAAAACGATGTCCCAATGACAGAAATATATAGGCAATCATGGGAAAACGAATTAGGTCAAATAATCAGACCAGAAGTAGGGGATGAAAGTTTACAACATATACACCACTGCTCGTTAAATGCTAGACATTTTCTTATGCATTTTAAAATATTACATAGATTACATTATTCAAAATCCAAATTACATAGTTTTTTTCAAATGTATCTGTCATATGTGATAAATGTCAGCACTTAGAAGCTAACTTAACGCACTCATTTACAAATTGTATAAAAATTTGGACAGAAATATTTAAGATAATTTCAAAAGTTGTTAATACAAATCTGATTCCTGACTCAAAATTAATAATATTGGGAATATTAGAAACAGCTCAATTAATAACAACGAATCAAAGAATTTTTATTGATTACAGTTTAATAATAGGGAAAAAATTAATATTGAAATACTGGAAAGGTCCTACATCCCCCACAACCAAAATGTGGATTACAGGAATGTCGGAGACACTTCACTTGGAAAGATTAAGGCTTGACCTACTGGACAAGTTGGATCTTTTCAGAGGGATATGGTCTCCATCTATTGAATATTTAAAGGGTCAAAATGGCTCGGTGCGAAAGCCTGACTGAAGCCTGAATAAAGGAATAGTTGAAGAATCATACATGACAAATCATGGATATATCTCCAACGATGGATAACCTGTTTAACATTTCACTCATCTCTTTGATTTTCTATTTTTACTTTATTTCTCTCTATTTTTTCCTATATGCGTTAAAAACTAAAAAATGTATAGAAGTACAAACAAGACATAATTGTTAATATTAATAATATTAAGAATGTATGTGACAAGTATATTCTTCTTTTAATATGTACTCACGTCTAATAAAAATATTTAACAAAAATAACTGAATCACTTTCTCATCCTAAAATAACTTGATGACTGGTATAAAGTTCTTCTTAACTTTTATTTAAAGAAATGACAAATTGAATCCATACTTTAGATTGGTGGTATTAATAATTCATATGTATGAGGACAGCCTGGAAACTAATCCAGGATGCTAAATGTCTTGAGAGGAGGGTAGAACTTCATTTATACATTGAACTATTATTATTTATGCAGATTATTAAAACTTTGTTTGAAGACTTTTTTTCTCTTTTCACATCTCAATGGCCCACTTCTTATTTTGAGTCTGTTTACCTATTTCTAGCTTTCTCAGCCAGCGTATTTGCTTAAACAGTTTTAGTATGGCTCCTTACGTTCTTCTACACAATACTCCACTTAGTTTTTATTACAAGAGGCTAGATTACCATACAATTACCAATTTCTTGCTGCATCAATATATTGGCATCCTATTACCTGTGTACATGGATATCAGGCCCTTTTTGAATATCAACAATATCCATCTCTCACCATTTTTAAAGTGTGTGTGTGTGTGTGTGTGTGTGTGTGTGTGTGTGTGTGTGTGCACAATAGGAACACATTTTAAAAATTATTTTATTATATATATATATATATATAATATATATATATAAATAAATAAATAAGCACACACATATTATATACACACACGCACACACACCTTTATGCACTCATCTTTTTACTCACAATCCCACGGCTGTCTATTATCATTAAACTTGGGGAATATGACATTTGGTCCCCACCGTTACCTTCAGGACCACATTAATCACATTCTGCCAATTGAGAAAGATTTTATTATCCCTAATTCCATGTTCCTAACTTCAAACTTATAGAAACATATAACATTCTTAAAGGATTGGACAAGCTAGATGCAGGAAAAATGTTCCCAATGTTGGGGGTGTCCAGAACCAGGGGTCACAGTTTAAGAATAAGGGGTAGGCCATTTAGGACTAAGATGAGGAAAAACTTATTCACCCAGAGTTGTGAATCTGTGGAATTCTATGCCACAGAAGGCAGCGGAGGCCAATTCACTGGATGTTTTCAAGAGAGTTAGATGTAGCTCTTAGGGCTAAAGGGATATGGGGGAAAAAGCTGGAACGGGGTACTGAATTTAGATGATCAGCCATGATCATATTGAATGGCGGTCCTGGATCGAAGGGCCTACTCCTGTATCTATGTTTCTGTGTTTCAGACTGGATTCAGTCCCAGTTTGAAGAATGGCCGCCAGCATTTTAACTCATATTTTTGTATTTATTGCATATGTAAACACATCAATTCCAGCAATAATTCGAGTCAAGCGTTTAATTGTCATATGTCTCCAAAAATAGAACAATTACATTCTAACGGGTCAGTAAACGCAATAGGGGGGTTGCACGTAAGGTCACTGGGTCACGGAGCCGCTCAATCCATCTGGAGTACATCCGTAACTTCCGGTATATGTTACTAATGCAAGAAACGGGTACTTTCCTACCTGTTAAAAACCGCCAAAATGTTGAATATTTGCCCTGTAAAAAATTGTGGAAGTCGGGGTAAGCGTGAGAGACATGTACCCAACTTCAGAATTCCAAAAATGAAGCGAAATGAAGGTAAAAAGAAGCGAGAGCTGAAGGGACAACAACAGCTAAACTGCTTGGCGAACATTGGCCGTGCATATATCGGAATTGAAAATATTGGGAATTATCGCGTTTGCTCACTGCATTTCATCAACAGTAAGGCATTATTTGTGTTTTTTCTTGATTCTTTTGGTATCTAAAAAGTCTCAGAAGTGATAAATCTGGCTGTAAATTTTGCTTCAGAGTCGTTTTCTTTTTGTATGTAAAAATCCACTTGAGAACCATGGGCGATTTTGAAATTTTACAGCCAGATTTATCACTTCTGAAACTTTTTAGATTCTGAAGGAATCAAGAAAAACACAAATAATGCCTTAGTTGATGAAATGCAGTGAGTAAGTATGTTACATAACTTACCTTTAGCGGCGCTGCAGTTCTGCCACTGCCCATGTGCGTGACTTTGGCACCTTTGAGAGGGGGGGCGGGTTTAAAATGCGATTTTTCTTCAGACAATTATAGTCAATTTTGAACAGGCTTTTTAGTTGCTGAAGAAAAATCGCTTTGACTGCCGTTTTATTAAATTAGCGCTGGAAAAATTAAAAGCAGGAGTAAATTAAAAATCATCTTCTAATGCCGTCAACAAGATGGATCTTACGTAGGGGACAAAAGGAGGTACACAGTTTATTTTTACATAAAAACGTGCTTCTCAGGAAGGCTTTAATCAAAATTTCATGTTGCGAAAAGGCGACTTAAAAAATATACGAACCGGCAGTATTTTTCCTGCCAATATGGGGGTTAAATTCACCGCAAACCGCAACGTTCCAATCCATCACGTTCCACAAAAACCCACTCGCAAGTTGATTTAAATGGCCATTAATTTACGAGAATTAAACATTAAATTCCTTCCATTTGGCCTATAAATTCATGACAATGAGATTTAAAAATCATGTTATATTGTGAATTCTTGTGTGAATGTTATTTGGACACTTAGGCTTTTAAAAAATGTTAACCTTTTCTTAAGAAATGGATAGATGTTTAGATCTAGTAATTGAATTTTGTAATTAGATACAATTAGGTAACTAACTAATTATATGCTTTAATTTCAGGTCATCCAAGTAAGATTGTTTTATATTTGTTTCAGAATGCTTCAATCTATAATAACTGAAAATTTTAATTCTTAATTTTTAAGAAAGTTATGGGCTTTTGACTGTCCTTGATCACAGCTTTTGTGTTAAGTCAATGGAAAAGCAATAGGGAACAAGATGCTAATTTCTGAGTATGAAAATGGCCATAACTTTTTTAATACTGAAGATATGAAAGTGAATTAGGTGTCAAATTAAACTTCTTTTTATGCTTTATCTGATGGGATAAATCGCAGACTTGATTTTTTAAATCTCAAAATGTTGTAACATTGCTACAGTGAGCAAACGGCCAATGTTCGCCAAGCACTCTGTCTGTTGTTGTCCCTTCAGCTCTCGCTTCTATCCACCGTCATTTCTCCTCACTTTTGGAATTCTGAAGTAAGCTCAATGTCTCTCGCGCTTTTCCCGATTTCCATAATTATTTACACCGCAAAAATGGACAATTTCGGCGCGTTTTTAACGGCCCCGCTAGGCTGGAAACAATGGCAAGTGCTTACCTGCAGTTCATCGCGTGTACCCCACTTGGCGTAGCATAGCGACAGTACGGGTCATGGGTCGTGACCCGACTGCCGTGAAACCTCCCTATAGTGTTTAGCAAAGATCCTATAGCGGATCCTAGAGGATCTTTGGTGTTTAGTGCAGTGCAACTACGGCTTTTTACGTGACCAAACGACCCGAAACGTCACCCCTGCCTTCCCTCCAGAGATGCTGCCTGTCCCGCTGAATTACTCCAGAATTGTGTGTCCATCTTCACGTGTCAGTTGGTCGGGCTTCAAATGCGCACGTGTCAGTTGGTCGGGCTTCAAATGCGCCCGCAACTCATCACCAAAGATCTTTGCTCATCACCAACGCCCGGGCGGGGGACAACGAGCCAAAACCGTCACCCCTTCCTTTAGGTTAGGAACAGAGTTTCGGGTGGAGTGTTTCCAGCCGGTCGTGCGGAGCGGAGTGAGCCGAGCCTCTGGCGCAGGCGCAGCGTGTCGGGGGCCTGGAGTGTCGTGGACGTTTGAAAGTAACGAAAGTTGCGCGAGGCCGAGGCGGAGCCGGAGCCGAGCCGGGCCCGGGCAGCGCGAGCATGGGGGGCAAAAACAAGCAGCGAACCAAAGGCAACGTGCGGGTAAGCAACCAGCGGCACCCACGCTGTTCGGCGGATCTTAGCGCTTGTTTGGGGATCAGCTATCTATCTACTTCCCCCACTCCTCCCTCCCTCCCACCCAGCAAAATGAACTAATCGGTTTATTAATCAATTTAAGGAAACATTGAGTGGGGGGAGGGGGGGGGGGGGGGAGGTGGTGGTTGACGCAGATTGGAGAGGGAGGGAGTGTTCGGGAGAGACAGCAAGAGCTGAGTTGGAGGGTGGATGTTTTTCTTCCTATTTCTTTCATTAGTAGTAGGATTAGTATTAGTAGAATTAGATTAGTGTTAAGTAAGGAGGGGTTCTAGAGGCCCATGGCTTCAGGGAATGGTGGGGCTAAGGGTGGTGGGTGGCAGATTGTAGGGAAGGAAAAGGGAGGATCTAAGAGAGAGGCATCAAGCGAAAGACCCGAAATGTCAGAAGAATGACGGGAAATAAAGTTAGGAGAATTAGAAGTATGAAGAATTCGTCGTGCTGTTTAAAGTTAAAGGAGCAAATCAAGGAGATGCAGGATTTAGAGCAGTGAATCCATTAAAAATTACCACTGCTTTGGAGAGTCAGATAGGCAAGGATTTTCAGGCCAAGATTCTGTATAATGGGATGTTAAGAGTTTGTTGCAAAGACAGAAAACAGTTTAATGATGCTAGGGGTGTGGGGAAATTGGTGGTCAAGGTGGAGAGTTTGGTCCCTAGAGGAAGACAGCAGGGAATAAAGGGAGTGGTGTATGGGATGTATGCTGGCTTGTAACCGATGTTGTGAGATTTAAGAGTAGGAATGGAGTCGGGGACCCGCCGGTCCTGCTTATGTTCAAAGATGGAGTACTGCCACAGAGAGTGTTTCTTGGGAGTATGGCGTATCAAGTGAGGGAGTACATTAAACCTCCGTTGCGCTGCTATAACTGTCAGAGGTTTGGACATGTTGCTGGGTCTTGTCGGGGTAGAAGAAAGTGCGCAAAAAGTGCGGTGGAGATCATGCAATACAAAAATTGCAAGGCAGAGATCCTAAGTGCCCAAACTGTGATGGGGATCATGCAGCATGGTTTTCATGGTTATGAGCGTGTTGTTTCAGGCGAAGCGAGTGCAGGAAGTGAAGGATCAGAACAACGTGCCATATGCAGAGGCAGTTCATAAGAGTTGGCTAGAGAACGCGGAGATGTGAGCGCTGGGACTAGAGTGGTGCTAGGAAGCCAGAACACTGTGCCAAACTTGCCATCGGCTTTTCCCATCTGGACATGTTGATTTTTAATAAGGAGTCATTTCTGTCTTTTGTTTCTGATGTGTTGGTAGGAGCTAAAAAAGCAGCTAACGGTCCTGATATCCTCAGGTTAGTGGTGGGGGCAGCTGAAAAGGTTCCTTAGTGTAAAGCAGTTGCCAGAAAAGTTGCATCAATAACATGACGGAGAGTCAGTGTATGGAGAGGTCACAGTTGTCGAGAGCTAGTAGTATGGAGTATGTCAGTAATGTGGATGATGATGATCTCATTTAACATCATAATGTTTTATATACTTCAATGGAATGCCCGGAGCCTGATTGGAAATGGTCAAGAATTAAAGAGATTTGTTGATTAATTTAAAGAAGCACCACAATTAATATGTATCCAAGAGACATGGTTAAAGCCCTGTCTAGATTTTGTAATCCCAGGTTATGATTGTGTTCGATTAGATAGGTCTGATAGATCAGGTGGGGGGTTGTGCAACTTTTGTTATGACTGGGTTGCAGTATAGAAAGTTGACATTAATTCTAATCTTGAGGTTTTGGCTGTGGAGGTTTGGAGCAGTCAGAATTCTATTACTGTGATAAATTATTATAACCCCTGTCAACCTTGATATTGTCAGATTTTGATGAGATAATGGAGAAGGTAAGGTGTCCGTTATATGGATTGGGGATTTTAATGCACATAATCCTTTATGGGGTAGTGATTCATAGGGATAAAAATGGTGTTATTGTTGAAGAATTTCTAGATAAGTATAAGTTGGTATTGTTAAATGATGGAAGGCCGTCTAGGTATAATATTGTGAGAAACACCTGCAGCCACATAGATTTATCAAATTGCTTCATCTAACTTAGCAAGAATTGGTGAATGGGATTGTAATGGATAGATATACACTGGGTAGTGATCATTATCCAATTTTATGTAGGTTTGGTAGGGATTTGAGGAGAGAAGTGGAAAAGAAAATTCCTAGATATAACTTTTCTCAGGCCAAATGGGATAAATTCCAAGAGAAGGCTCAAAGTTTAGTTGGAGAGGTTAATAGTGAGGGTTTCTGTAGATAGTTGGAATACTTCTATTAGTCTCATGATTCATGAGGCAGCTTGTTGTAAACTATTCCTGTGAAAGCAGGAACCTAGGTCCCGTATGTCTGTTCCTTGGTGGAATAAAGAATGTGATGAAGCTGTAAGGAACAGGAATATAGCCTATCGAAAATTAAGAAAGTATCCAATAGTGGTCAATGCAATGGAGTACAAGCGGCTAAGGGCAGTAGCAAGACGAGTTGTAAAGGATGCAAAGAGGAATAGTTGGAGGAAGTTTTGTGGTACGTTAGGCCCTGAAACTCCAGTAAGGCATTTGTGGTCAGCTGTGCGTAGAATGTCAGGAGTATATAAAAGGAGTTTGTTACCAGTGTTGCAGAAGGGTGAGGTGGTAGCAGTTTCCAATAAGGAAAAAGCAGACATGTGTGTTGACAGTTTTCAAGCAGTGCATAGATCAGAGAGCATGGGAGTGGAGAGGTGTAGAAAGAGAATCGAGCTGATGGCAGTTAATCAGTGGAAGCTGAGAGGAGTTTAGTAAATGATAATACCTTTAATCTGTTTTTTACCATAAAAGAGTTGAAGGATGCAATTATGTCCAGGGCAAATACCTCCCCGGGGAGAGATAGGTTGTCGTATGAGTTATTTAAACATCTGGATGATATTTGTACTTGATGAAATCTTAGCTTTGTTTAATACTGTGTGGGCAGAGGGTTCTTTGCCAAAGGAATGGAAACATGCAGTTGTGGTCCCTATTTTAAAACTGGGCAAAGAGGCATCTGACCCTAGCTCTTATCGACTTATAGCGCTCACAGCAGTGCTCTGTAAAATTATGGAGAGGATGGTAACCAACAGACTAGTTTATTTTTTAGGAAACTAGAGGACTATTTGTTGATGTACAGAATGGTTTTAGGAATGGAAGGTCTATAATGGAGTCTGTATCAGTTTTGGATCAGGATATTAAAAGGGCATTTAGAAGCAAGGAAATAGTAGTGAGTGTATTCCTTGATATTGAGAAGGCATATGATTCTTTGTGGAAGGAGGGATTAATGATTAAAATTTTTGACTTGGGAGTCAGGGGACGAATGTTCAACTGGATTAAGGATTTTTCTATTGATAGAACAATACAAGTAATGGTTGGTAGTGTCACATCAGAGACTGTTAGAGATAGAGAATGGAACCCCGCAGGGAAGTGTTATCAGTCCAGTTTTATTTAATATCATGATAAATGACATATTTTGTAAATTAAGAGAGAGATTTGGTCTGTCTTTGTTTGCAGATGACGGGGCCATCTGGAAAAGAGGTCGTAATGTAGAGTTTGTTTTAAAACAGATTCAAAGAGTGTTAGTGTCCTGTAGAGGAATGGGGGAACACATGGGGCTTTAAAAATCTCTGCCTAGACTTCCGGTGGCGCTATGGAGCCCTAGAGTATAGTGCCAGCCAGCTCTGCAAAAAAAAAATTGTTAAAAACGGGGGTTTTTAGAAGACTTACCGGCTGTCTGCAACGAGCTGTTTGTAGTTTCCTCACCGATTGACGTTATCAGACAGCTATGTCGGTTCCACGAGCCCCACAGATAAGAGTAAAGCTCGAAAGCCGAAACTGGGAGAAGGTCCAAGTGAAGCCTGGGAGTCGACTAGAACTCGATCCCAGGAAGATGTGTCGACTAGGACTCGATCCCAGGAAGATGTGTCCAAGAAATCAGGGACAAAAGTGGAAGGTGAGGAATTGAAATCCTTTATTTCTCAGCAGATAGTTAAGTTAAAGGAAGAATTAAAGGAAGATATAAGTCAAATAAATAGCTCGATTGATATACAGATGAAATCAGATGAAAACTCAACTAATGGAGTTAAAAAAGGAAACAAACACAATTATTGAAAAAAAGGTTAAGAAAATGTCGGATGATTTTAAAAGAAGAGTTTATTGACACGTTTAATGACATGGAGGAAAAGCTGGATAAAAAACTGGAAAGGTTTTAAAAAAGACATTAAAAAAAGACATTGACAACAGATTTTAAACCTATTGAAGAAATGCAGAAACAACAGATGGCTGCAATAAAAGACCTTGAACAGACAGCAGAAGCAAATGCTTTGACTACAGCGAATTTGATTACAGAAAATTAACGTCTGATGAGTATGCTGACTAAAACAGCCGAGAAATGTACTGAGCTAGAAGGACATCAGAGAAGGCAAAATCCACGTGAGAATTGTAGGGATTCCTGAGGGTCGAGAGAATAATCGACCGGCCCCTCGAGAGTTCACTGCTAAATTACTCAAAGAAGTCTTATCTCTGGAAGAGATGCCTTATTAGCTCGTGCTCACAGAGTCAGTAGACGTCAGACCAGACCCGGCGCTCCTCCCAGGCAAATGATCATTAAAGTACAGTTTGATTTTGTTCTGGATGAGATTATGCGGAAAGCTTCGAAAACAAAAACTTGACATTTGAAGGTCAAAGGATTAGTATTTATCGAGACTATCCACCAGAGGTCGCCAGGAAACGAAAAGCATTCAATGAAGCCAAAAGTCTTATGCGTGGAGTAGAAAATCTGAGATACGGTTTGAACTACCCAGCGACTTTACGTGGTTTCTTATAAGAAAGTGGAGTACTTTTTTTAAGACCCCAAACACAGCATTGGAGTTTTGCTCAGCAGTTCAAGACTTGAAGAATACCTACAAGCAAGTTATACTGACTTTTACCATCTTCAGATACTCAACATGAACTTTTAATATTTACTGAGACTCTTCAAGAGGAATATTGGACTTGATGGAATAGACAATGTCGAATGAATGGAGGGGAATAAAACAAGATTTTGACAACGTCATCAGGATATCTGGACATTGATAATTAGTTCTAACATATAACTAACAAAAATAATTAATACACACATTAAGATTATAATAACGGTTTTATTATCAGTTTTTCCCACCCTATTTTTTTATTAAATTAGGAATGTCTATTATTACTAATCACTATTACTAATAATTAATAATTAATTTTCCCTTTTCTGAACTGAATTAATTGTAATGTTATTCATCTTTTTATATAGCCTTTGTATTTTTTATGTCTAATATTAGTTAGATTTCTAAGTTAGCTTTAGATATTGATATTTTTTTAAAGGAAGAACCTTTTTTTTTATTCTTCCTTTTTTCTCTTTTTCTCTCCCCTTCCTGGTTTTTTTTTTTTTTTTTTTTTTTTTTTTTTATATTATTATTCCCCCTCCCCCCCCCCCCCTTTTTTTTACATTATATATATTATACCCCCGTTAAAATATATTGTTAAGGAATAGTAATTCCCTAATTCCAGGAGCTGGTCGTGTTGATAACATCGATGACGGAAGTCGTTAGATATATAGTCATCTTAATATGGCTGGCACAAACTACATCGATTCTAGATGTAGTTCTTTTTTCCTTTACACACAGTACTTCTATTTATTTTCTTTCTATCTTTTATATCTATAGTAATTTTTGGTTTTGATTGGAGTAATATAATGTACCAAAAGGGAGATATATTCATGAGGGGCAAAAAAAAAAAAGAGATTTAAAACTACATCCACTCGGGGTTCAGGTGTAAGGTTGGGTTTATCGCGCTGATCCTTAGATCCTGCAGATCCCCATAAATCTAAAATGCAAGACTTAAAAAGAAATACGGGGAATGAGGGATTAAAATTCTGCAGTTGGAATGTAAAGGTATTAATGAACCGATAAAGAGAGGAAAAGTATTGACATACTTAAAGGCAAGTAAAGCTGATGTAATTTTACATTCAAGAGACCCATCTAAAAAAAGAGGCGGAAAACAGGTTGAAAGCTAAAATGGATAGATAAAATAATATCACTCTTCTTTTACACATAAATCAAGAGGCGTAGCAATATTATTTCGTAAAGGTACTTTATTTAAGCATACATTAACCATAAGATGATAAAGATGGTAGATATATTATTGTGATAAGGAGAATTAAATACAGAAAAAGTAATTCTTGTTAATATATAATGGACCAAAATTTTGATAGTCCATTGTTTTTTAAAAAAGTATTTAAATAATATTCCGGAATTAATACAATATAATTTGATAATTTGGTGGAGATTTCAACTGTACATTAGACCCTTACTTAGACAGATCTACAAAACAAAGAAAAAACAAATCACGTTCTAGTTTGATTTGCTAAATGCATATATGCAAACAACCAACATTAAAGATGTTTGGAGAACAGAAAATCCTACAGGACGAGAATATTCTTTTTTACTCCCCAGTACATAAAACTTACTCAAGAATAGATTATTTTTTGGTGGATGCAAAACTTATCTCACTTACTTATGAAGCTAAATATGATAATATAATAATCTCAGATCACGCTCCAGTAACGTTTAAAATTAAAAATTAATAATAAAATAGAAAATTTAAGACAGTGGAAATTTAACCCACAAATTTTAAAAAACAAAGCCACTCAGGAATATATCATAACTCAAATTAAAACTTTTTTTGAAGTAAATGATCAACCAGAGATATCGCGTTTCTTTATTGTGGGAAACATTTAAGGCATATCTTCGAGGAATAATGATTTCTTCACAAGCATTTGACAATAAAAAGACTCGGAAAGAACAACAAGATCTAGAAAAGGAGATTAAGGAATTAGATATACAGAATGCAATAAAACCAGATACGACATTACATAATAAAATTGTTATATTGAAAATATAAATTAAATAAAATATATACAGATCAAGTGATAAAATTTTACCAACAAACTAAACAATTACAGTTTGAATTTGGGGATAAGCCCCAAAAACTGCTGGCTCGACAATTAAGGAAAATTGAAGCCGAAAAAAATTATACATAGGATTAAAATCACAAAATGGTGATTTTATTAATACAACCTAAAGATATTAATGAAAGATTTTATGCAATATTATAAAAATTTATACACTGCTAAAACAACAGTAAGTAAAAATAGAAATAGATGCATTTATAAAAAAAATGTAACTTGAAAGGACTGGATTTACAAAATAGAAAATTATTAAATGCTGATTATTTTCAATAAATGAAATTAAAGAAATCTATTAAGATCATTAAAAAACGGTAAAAACACCAGACCTGATGGTATAGGTTCGGAATTTTATAAAACATTTCATGAATATATAGTTCCATATTTAAAATCACTATATGAACAGATATATACAGAACAGAAGCTTCCAGATACATTGAACGAATCGATTATAACACTCATACCTAAAATAAATAAAGACTTAGACGAACCAGGATCATATAGAGCAATAGCTCTATTAAATACAGATCAAAAGATATTAACAACAATATTAGCAAAAAGATTGAGTTCAATTGTTGATGAATTAATACATCCGGATCAAACTGGATTTATACCAAAACGATATTCTTCATATAATCTAAGACGATTGTTTAATATTTATATTTCGAAAAGAAGTGATAAAAAAGATTTAGTAGTTATTTCGCTTGATGCAGAAAAGGCTTTTGACCAAGTGGAATGGCCCTATTTATTTTCGGTGATGGAAGCTTTTAAATTAGGAGAGGAGTTTATTACTTGGATTAAATTATTATATGCAAATCCAATAGCTAGAATAACAACAAATCCGAATGTTATCAATTAAATTTAATTTATCACGAGGTTGTAGGCAAGGTTGCCCTTTATCACCTTTATTGTTTTGCATAGCAATAGAACCACTTGCTCAGAGGGGTAAGACTACACCCGGAAATATATGGATATGATACCGCAAATACTAAGAATAAAATTTCCTTATATGCAGATGATGTATTACTTTATATCACTTCAACCAGAAATAAGTATGCGAAATTTGTTTAAAACTAATAACGGAAATTCGGATCCACTTTCAGGATACAGTATTAATTGGAATAAAAGTGAACTTATGCCTATAACAATGAATAAGTTACATATATTACAACAATTTCCTTTTAAGATAAACAAATGAAAATATTAAATATCTTGGGATTTTTGTTACAAAAAGATTTAATTCTCTATTTAAATCTAAATTTTCCCCCATTGACTAGATAAATTAAATAAGAATATTTCATACTGGAAAAAGTTTACCTATTTCGATGATAGGGAAAATTAATGCAATAAAAAATGATTTTTCTTCCACAATTATTATATTTATTTCAATTAATCCCGATATATCTTCCAAAAATTTTTTTAAAAAAGTAGATTCTTTAATTACGAAATTTTATTTGGGATTATAAGATTCATAGAATAAATAAAAAACATTTATGTAAGTCTAAAATAAATGGAGGATTAGCGTTACCAAACTTGATGTTTTATTACTGGGTCAGTTAATATTAAAAAACATGAATTTTTGGTTAGGAGAAATAGATAATAAAACCAAATTGGTTAAGTATGGAAGAAGAAGATTGTTTCTCCATTAGAAATTAGCCTATAAATATTTGCTAATATTAATGTAGCTAAGAAAGTTTATAGTGAAAATCCGATAATAGAAAATGGAATCCGCATATGGAAACAAATAAAGAAAGCATTAAAACTAAAATCTATACCAATAAGTCTTAAGATTGTTTAATAATTTTATGTTTAAACCTTCGATTTTGGATAAGGCTTTTTTACAATGGAAAAATAAAGGAATTTCTAAGATGGGTGATCTTTATAAGGAAAATACTTTTCTTTCATTTCAAGAGTTGCAACAAATTTATGGGCTACATAATAAAGAATAATTTCAGATATTTACAAATTAGAAACTATTGCCTCTGTAAATATATATGAAATTTAGAAATAGAAAAATAAGAAATTTTAGATGAATGTTTGAATAAACATCCAAATATGGAAAAAATGATATCATATATATATAAATATTTTACTGGAAAACGATACTCCATCAACAGAAATATACAGAGAATCTTGGGAAAAGGAATTAGGCCAAATAATAAGACCAGAAATATGGGATGAAAGTTTACAACATATACATTATTGTTCATTAAACGCTAAACATTCTCTTATACAGTTTAAAATATTACATAGATTACATTACTCTAAATCTAAATTACATAATATTTTTCCAAAAATATCTCCAATATGTGACAAATGTCAAATTTCAGAAGCAAATTTGACACATTCATTCACTAACTGCATAAAAATTGTAGAATACTGGAAGGAAATATTTAAAATAATCTCGACTGTTATTAATATAAATATAATCCCTGACCCAAAGCTGATTATACTTGGAATAATTGAAACTGACCAATTAATAACAACGAATCAAAGAACTTTTATTGATTATGGTTTAATAATTGGGAAAAAATTAATATTAAAATTTTGGAAAGGCCCTGCATTCCCAACAATCAAAATGTGGAATATAGAAATGTCGGAGACACTTCATTTGGAGAGATTGAGGCTTGTCCTTATGGATAGGTTAGATCTCTTCAGATGTATTTGGTCTCCATATATTAAATATTTGCAGGGTCGTAATGGTTCGGCGCGGGAACCTGACTGAGGCCTGGACATTTGAGTGGATGAAGAGATACGTTATAATAAATCATGAATATATCTATAAGGACGGATTATTGACGAATATTTTATTCTCCATCAAACCTCTTCTTATTCTTTATTCTATTTCCTAATTTCTCTATTTTCTTATATCTAAATAAAAAATAAAAAAAATAATATAGAAACACACTAGCTTAATATTAGAATGAATATAAATATCATTAGATTTATAAGAACATTGTTAGTATTATTAGCATTTCCTAGTATTTTATATTTTTAATTATATAAAAATTATATGCTTTTAATGGTACAATAATTTTTAAATTTAGCGATAAAATAAATATTGTTAACATTAGGAAGAAATAATAAGAATTATATAAGATGTAAACTAACTTTTTGTATCAATAATATCATAAAATTTGGTCTTATACTTAATAAAATTAGAAATAAAATGATAATTACTAATAGTACGAGTATAATGCTAATATTGTGAATGTATTAGTAGTATTATGTATCTTTAATTATATAAAATACATAATTCTGAAATCTATAACTAAGGATAATACAGTATAAATAATATTATTAGTATGAATCAGTTATTAGGACTATGTATATTTACTACTGAAATATAATGTAACTGGTTGTTATTTTGTTTCTATAATAAATAAATTAAAAAAAAAAAAAAAAAAAAATAACAAAATCTCTGCCTAAAGACTAAATATATGGTATTTGGTTTTAAAAGAAAGTTACCTAAGATAGGGTTGTATATGTATGGGTCTCTATTGGAGAAGGTAAAGGTTTTTAAGTTTTTGGGTGTTTGGTTTGAAGAGCGTATGACTTGGGCTGTGCATGTGGGTAAAATTGTGTTGAAATGTGAAAAAGTTCTGAATGTTATGAGAAGTCTGGTTGGGTGTGAGTGGGGGGCTGACAGGAACAATGCTGCTAATTTATCAGGCCATGATCAGATCTTCTCTTGACTACGGGTGTTTTGTGTATGGGTCTGCGTCTAAAACTGTTCTGGCTAGGCTAGATGTGTTGCAGGCAAAGGCTTTGAGGCTTTGCTGTGGAGCCTTCAGAACTTCCCCAGTCCCTGCCCTGATTGTTGAAATGGGAGAAATGCCCTTATGGTTAAGGCGCATTAAGCTAGGGTTACATTACTGGGCTAAACTTTGTGGGTGTAATGATACCTTCCCAGCAAGGTGTTTGTTGCAAGAGGTTGATGATGGTAACAAATATAACACATTTTTTTTGTCATTATAAATCAGTGGGCTAGGAAGCTGGGTTTGGAACAAGGGGGTATTATAGAGCATACAATATGGTTACCTGTGCCCTATTGGGTTCTTCCTGAACTGTTTATTGAGCTTGCTTTTCTTCAGGATAAAGATAAGTGCGAGGTGACTCCAAGAATAGTGGAATATCTTAATTCAATCAGTGAGAGCACTTTGATTGTTTTTACAGATGGATCTAAAGATCCAGTTAGTGGGAGAGCTGGGTTTGGCGTGTATGTGGAGCAGCTTGGGTTGAAGATTGGCCGACGCATTTCTGATGGAAGCTCTGTTCTCACGACTGAATTAATGGCAATTCAATGGGCTCTATGGTGGATTGAGGAAGCCAGTTTTAGAGAAGTCATTATTTGTTCTGATTCTGCAGCTGCTCTTGAAACTTTAAGAGTAGGAAATCTAACGCTCGTTCCTGACATTCTAAATGAAATCTTGAGTGTGTTTTCTAGAATTGGGTTTGTGTGTAACATCACGTTTTGCTGGGTTCCCGGGCATGCTGGGGTGAGGGGGAATGAGCAGGTGGACCTCATAGCAAAGGAGAGTTTAAGAAGAGAAATAGATATCCATGTATCATTGGGGAGAGTGGAACTGAGAGAAATAATTAAAGAGGGCTTAACAAAAGAATGGCAGAGAGGATGGGAAAAGGAAGTCAGGGGTAGACACTACTTTTCTGTACAAGCTGAAGTTAGAAAAATAAGTTTTCTGTACATCTCTGTCCCGTAGGGACTCAGTTAGACTGTGTAGATTGAGGTTGGGACATTGTGGGTTAAATTACTGTTTGTGCATTGTAGGGAAACATGTTTCTGGCTTGTGTGAATGTGGGAGTAAGGAGACAGTTAAGCATGTTTTCCTAGAATGTAAAAAGTATAGGGTAGCAAGAAAGGCATTGTTTGCTAGACTGACAGGACTTGGAGTTGAGGCTTTTTCTGTTTTATCTTTGTTTGGGCACAGTGAGAAACATCAGCTGATATCCAGGGCTGTTCTTCAATTCCTGCATGTTACAGGACTGTATGTAAGAATTTAGTTCAAATTTTGACCTGTGGAGGGCAGTAATACGCTTAGCAGCGTCTACACTGCCAGAATCCTATAAGAAGAAGAAGAAGAGGGGGGGGGTGAACACAAACCTGTCTTCATCAACAGTTTGTTGCTGTAAAGTTGGTCGACAGCTTCAAGTTCTGAGACATACATAATCACCAACAGGGTACACGCAAGGCTGGAGAAACTCAGCGGGTGCAGCAGCATCTAAGGAGCGAAGGAGATAGGCGACGTTTCGGGTCGAGACCCTTCTTCAGACTGGTCAGGGATCAGGGAAACGAGAGATATAGACGGTGATGTGGAGAGATAAAGAACAATGAATGAAAGATATGCCAAAAAAGTATCGATGATAAAGGGAACAGGCCATTGTAAGCTGTTTGTAGTGTGAAAATGAGAAGCTGGTGCGACTGGGGTGGGGGAGAGAGATAGAGAGAGAGGGAATGCCAGAGCCCGAGGCTGAGGGAGAGGTGGGAAGGGGAGGAGACAGCAAGGGTTAACAGAATTGAGAAAATTCAATGTTCAATCCCAGAGGATACAGACTCCCCAAGCGGAATATGAGGTGCTGTTCCTCCAACTTGCGGTGTTGCTCACTCTGGCCGTGGAGGAGGCCCAGGACCGAGAGGTTGGATACGGAATGGGAAGGGGAGTTGAAGTGCTGAGCCACCGGGAGGTCGGGTTGGTTATTGCGGACCGAGCGAAGGTGTTCGGCGAAACGATCGCCAAGCCTCCGCTTGGTCTCACCGATATAGATCATCTGGCATTTGGAGCAGCGGATGCAGTAGATGAGGTTGGAGGAGGTGCAGGTGAACCTCTGTTGGACCTGGAAGGACTGCTTGGGTCTCTGAAAGGAGTGGAGGGGGGAGGTGAAGGGACAAGTGTAGCATCTCTTGCGGTTGCAAGGGAAAGTGCCCGGGGAAGGTGTGGAGCGGGAGGGAAGGGAAGAATTGACAAGGGAGTTGCGGAGGGAGCGGTCTTTTCGGAAGGCAGACGGGGGGGAGATGGGAAGATGTGGCGAGTGGAGGGGTCACCTTGGAGGTGGCGAAACTGGCAGAGGACTATCTGTTGTGTTGGCGGTGGTGAAGTATTACCAACAGCTTGTGCTGGTGCAAGATACATTTCCTCCCCCTCTCCCTCCCCCCTCATCAGCATGTGGCCGTGGACCTTAAATTATTTAATTAGGTGGTGTGCAAGGGCCAGAGCGCTTTCTTTAAAAACCTTGCGTTTGCAAAGCTAACAGTTTGCAAGCTGTAAAAATGTTTCACGCTTTTTTAGTGCTTGTGAAAGTTTCTGAAATTTTGTGGTTATTAAAAACTGCTAAAGATGAAATGGACAATAGGTGCAGGAGTAGGCCGTTCGGCCTCTCGAGCCAGCACCGCCATTCAATGGCTGATCATCCACAATCAGTACCCCGTTCCTGCCTTCGGTACCGTCTGAATTTTGTAGTCGGCAGGGCAGTACTGTCGCCAACTTGGACAATTTTAATTTTTTATCATGTCAATTAATCAAGCCAATTAACCTACGTCTTTAGAGTGTGGGAGGAAACCGAAGATCTCTGATCTCTACAGAGATCTCTGAGAAAACCCACGCAGATCACGGGGAGAATGTACAAACTCCATGCAGACAGCACCCGTAGTCGGGATCGAACCTGGGTCTCTGGCGCTGCATTTTGCTGTAAGGCAGCAACTTTACCGCTGCGCCACCGTGACTGCCTTCTCTCCATATCCCTTGACTCCGCTATCTTTAAGAGCTCTGTCTAGCTCTCTCTTGAAAGCATCCAGAAAATCAGCCTCCATCGTCCTCTGAGGCAGAGAATTCCACAGACTCACAACTCTCTGTGTGAAAACGTTTTTCCTCATCTCCATTCTAAATGTCTTACCGCTTATTCTTAAACTATGGCCCCTGGTTCTGGACTCCCCCAATATCGGGAACATCTTTCCTGCCTCTAGCGCAGGGGTTGGCAATCTTGTTCTGCATAGGGGCCAGGACGCATGTCTGAGCGGATGGCGGGCCACATCTATCACGTGTACACATGGATAGATGGTTTGTTGCCCGCCCCAGATGGCGGGCAACAAACCACGTGTTCACATAGATTCCGCCCCTTCGTGGACGCCACCCAGAGCACTGGCTAAAGATAGAGCGGAGCAAGATACTCCACTATGCAGTATATGCACTATGCAAATATGCAGTATCAACAATGCCAACCATTTCCACGGGTTTGTAACTGAAGGTGCTGGATGCAAAGGCAAGGAGGTTGTATTGAACTTCGATAAAACAGTGGTTTCATTAAGGCTGGGATTTTGGGCATGACACTATATATACAGCTCGGAAGCACGGCAGAGAATGCATACAAGATTTACTAGAACATTGTAGGAAGGAACTGCAAATGCTGGTTTACAGCGAAGGTAGAGGCAAATTGCTGGAATAACTCAGCGGGACAGGCATAATCACTGGAGAGAAGGAATGGATGATGTTTCGAATCGAGCCCCTTCTTCGGTTGTGTCTATTTTGTGCATTTTGTGTCTATTTCTTAGAACAGCTCTGCGACCTGGAACTTTGGTTGCAATGCTGGAGAATGTCTTTTAGAAGGAGCGAAGGCTGAGAGGAGATTTGGTTCAAAATCATCGCGGGCAGAGGGATTAAGGTGGAACGGGTTGCACTGGAGTTTGGGCTGTTTGATGTAATGTTTTGATTTCATTGCACACTATTTTGCTTTTCACTGTCTTGTACAATTTATGAAAAATGTATGTTTTGATAAGCATCTGAACTGAAACAGGTTACGGGAGCTACATAAACAATGGCAGTAAATCGACTACTCTTACAGAAAGCATATGGACATCAGACACTCCACCTCTCCCATCCCACCATCAGTCCAAACCAGTTATATAATTCCATACATCGCCTCCACGGGGTCTATATTCTACAGATATACAAAGAGTACTTGTGAATAGACACAAAATGCTAGAGTAACTCAGCGGGACAGGCAGCGACTCTGGAGAGAAGGAATGGGTGACGTTTCTGTCGGCGCTGGAAGGCTCCGCCTTGCGTCACCGCACCTGGGCGCCGCGGCCTCGGGCTCGGGAGGTTCCGGAGATGACGGAGGTCTGCGGGCCGGATGATTATAGGAAAAAAAAATGCGCCAGCGGGCCGTATGATTTCAGGCTACGGGTGCATTCGGCCCGGGGGGCCGTAGGTTGCCGACCCCTGTTGTGTAGCGTGTCCAAACCCTTAATAATCTTATCTGTTTCAATAAGATTCCCTCTCATCCTTCAAATTTCCAGTATACAAGCCCAGCCGCTCCATTCTATCAACATATGACAGTCCCGCCATCCCGGGAATTAACCTGGTAAAATAATAAAAAATATTCCAGAAGTTATGAATTTAAAAACACTAAAACATATTAAACGTTTGCAGATAACTACAACAAATTAAACCAAATCCAAATACTTTTAAAATAAAAAGTAGCCACCTCTGCAGTAATTGTTACCTTCCTTACTGCTGAATAATGCCATTCAAATGAATAGGATTACAGATCCTGTGCCTGAGTAGATATTGCAGCAAAAATGTTGGGAACTTCTAGTAAGCATCTGTCACATCCCTGGACTTAATGATGAGTTCAGTGGTAGAATGCAACTGAGAAATTGCTCGTGGGACATTAAAATTCAAGGACAATGTGTCTTCCGATAGTCCAGGAACTGGACAATGCCCTTTGTAGTTTATCTGAAGAAGGGTCTTGATCTAAAACGTCACCCATTCCCTCTCTCCAGAGATGCTGCCTGTCCCGCTGAGTTACTCCAGCATTTTGTGTCTACCTTTAGTTTATCCCTCAGAGACCTTAGGGGGCGCCGTCTTGTATGGTATGGCTGCCCAGCCTGCAGCTGTCTGTGTTTCACTCTTTTTTTTATTTTTAGTGAGTTATAGTATTTTGTTTGGAGTCTATTATTTTTTATGTGGGAGGTGGGGAAGGGGGAATTACTTTTCCTGGTCCCTACCTGGTCGGAGAGGCAGCTTTTCTCCGAGCTGCAACTTCGACCCGTCCTCGCAGCCTACCAGCGGACCTGGAGCAGCGTTTCTTGAGGAGAACGCCTAGAACCTCGGCTTCGGCAGCGGCGCAGCCATCGCGGGGCGGAGCGGGCGATGCCTTGCCTGGGTCGCCGCGTTGGAGCTCCGGTGAGCTGAAACCGCCGACAAAAAAAATCGCTAAGCCGCGGGTCTGTGGAGCGGCCAGCTGCGGGCGGCGGCGCTGAATACAACATCGGGAGCCAGTGGACGGGAGCTCCATTCAGCGCGGCCTTGCTGGCTTCGGAAGCCGCGGACTCCGATAAGGAAGTGGCCGTTCCAGGTGTCCCAAGCTGCTGAGAGGATTCTCCCGACGCCGGGGCACCACCACCCGGCGACAACGGCCTGGAACATCGGGCCTCCGTGAAGGCGACTGCGGAGGACTCAATAAGCCTGACTGTGGGAGGACATGGGATGGGGACTGGACATTGTGCCTTCCCTCATAATGGGACCATTGTGGGGGGATGTTTTTTGTATTTAAAATCTTTCTATTATTGTCGTCTGTATTCTTTTTTATGTGCTGCATTGGCAAGAAACATTTCATTACACCAATTGGTGTACGTGACCAATAAATACCTTTGTAGATGCTTTTCCAGCTGCTATCGTAGCACAGCACAATTAAGACAGTGTTTGAAGCTGTGCTTGATTTACGTTGCCATTAATGCTCCTTAATACCAGCTCCTTTGTTTATATACATTGTGACTGAGCACACCATGTGCCATATATCCTATAGCATTTTTTTATTATTCTCCAGCATATTTTGTCTTTTAAGGAAATCTGCATAAGA
Organism: Okamejei kenojei; assembly: GCA_035221665.1. Classification (NCBI taxonomy): domain Eukaryota; kingdom Metazoa; phylum Chordata; class Chondrichthyes; order Rajiformes; family Rajidae; genus Okamejei; species Okamejei kenojei. The sequence goes on along the minus strand of CM069142.1, from coordinate 14,510,965 downwards.
CTAATTACATTCCCTTTTTTGCAGCCATCAAGCAGTGGTAAAGCAGCTGAATTGCTTGCCAAAGACAAGGGAACAGTTCCAGGCTTTGTTGGATTTGGAGCCACTCAGAATGAATTGGCTTATGTTCCTACAATCCAAGGATTAGAAGAAGTGGACAGTTTGGTGGATGCTGATTTCCGAATGGTTCTGCGCAAAATGTCAAAGAGGGATGCAACGACAAAATTAAAAGTATATTTTATTGTTGCATTTTGCTTATTTTCTGTAGAGATCAATGCCAGTGGATTACATTATAAGTTTACTCAAGTAAATTTTCTAGTTGTGTAGGTCTTGAGAAGAAATAGATGTGGTTACTATTTCTAGCATTTATGCACAGTTCATTTATATTCAGCCTAGACATATTATTAAGATAACAGAAGCAATTAATTTTGCAGCACTGTGATTAGAAATGTATTATTTGGCGAATAAAAGTAACCTGAAATGTGCACCAAATTCTCACAGACAGAATTTATGCAATGGTTAAAGTCAACAGTTTTTTTTGCTATTCAAGATATTTTTGACGATTGATTTCAATGCAAAAAAACAAACTGCTGGAGAAACTCGACGAGTCTCACGGGGGCTGTCCTGATGAAGGGTTTTGACCAAAACTATCAACCATCCCTCTGGCTCTGTAGATGCCTGACCTGCTGAGTTCCAGTATTCCAATCTATTCATTCGGCAGTTTATTTTTTGTTCAGAAAAATGTAGAATTATTGGTTCCAATTTAGTAGAAGCTAAATCGGGGGCCGGCAACCTTGTTCTGCATAGGGGCCAGGACGCATGTCTGTGAGCGGATGTCGGGCCACATCTATCACGTGTTCACATGGATCCCGCCCCATCCCACCCCGGATGGCAGGCATCAAATCACGTGTTCACATAGATTCCGCCCCTTTGAGGACACCACCCGGAGCGCTGGCCCCTAGTTACGGGCGCTCACGAACATGGCGTACCTACGAACCATTGACTTGGCTCTGTCGTGAAGGCCGTGGCTCAGATACTCACACTCACTCGTCCCCGGCCTATTGACAACCCTGATCCCGGCAATGAAGTCCAGACACTGTGCTGCCGGCTTTGCGCAGGATGCGGTACATCCAGAGCTGGGCGCTGCTCACCGGCTCCACCATAGCGGCCGCCACGCAGGCCACCTTGCCTGGGCACCGCGGCCTCGGGCCCGGGTGGTACCGAAGATGATGAAAGTCTGCGGGCTGGAGGAATACGGGGAAAAAACGGCTACGGGCCAGATGATTTCGGGTTAGGGGCCGCATTCGGCCCGGGGGCCGTAAGTTGCCGACCCCTGAGCTAAATTGTGTGATGCACATCCATAATTGCGTCATCAAAAGTGCAGGGCCCAATTTATGATTTAGGTTATACTATGACTGATGATTAATTATAATTTGAATAGTGAATCAAATCATCGCAGGTGGGTAGGATTACTAATAATAAGACACAAAGTATCTTAGTGGATCAGGCAACATCACAGGAAGTAATGGCTAGGCAACCTTTTGGGTTGGGGCCCTTCTTCAGATTAATAGAAGTAAGAGGTTGGAAGCTGAGAAGAGGTGGGGGGTGGACATGGCTTGGCAAGTGATCTGCGAGTACAGATATGGGGGGTGGGGGGTTATTGGCAGATAGATCAAGGCCAGAGATGAAAAGAAGGCATGGTCGATAAGGAGAGAAGAGTAAATTGTGAAGTCAGAGGAAATCATGTAGGTGGAAGAGGATGGGGGAAGGGGAAAAGATAATGGGGTAAAGGAGCGAGCATCTGGGTTGAGCATGCAGAAAACGGGGGGGGGGGAGTTGTTCATACTATTGGGTTTAAGCTATTCAATGATGAAATGAGATACTATGCCACCAGTTTGCCTCTGACCTCACTCTGTCCTTGACCTCCTCCATTGACAGAAAGGTTGGTATGGGAAGCGGAGTTAAAATGGTTAGCAACCAGAAGATCCAACAGGCAAAGGCAGACTGAGTTCAAGTGTTAAGTGAGTCCGTTACCTAGTCCAAGTTTGTAAACTAAGCGGAACAAAGGGTGAGAGAATCTAGGGTTGAGCAGTCATAAGTGATAGGTGCAGAATTAGGTCATTTGGCCCATCTACGCCATTCAATCATGGCTGATCTATCTCTCCCTCCTAACCCCATTCTCCTGTCCTCTCCCTGTAACCACTGACACTCGTACTAATCAAGTATCTAGGTATCTCTGCCTTAAAAAATATCCATTGATTTGACCTCCACAGCCTTCTATGGCAATGAATTCCACAGATTCACCATCCTCTGATTAAAGAAAGTCCTCCTCATCTCCTTCCTAAAGGAGGTGTGGTTACCTGAAATTGGAACATTTAATGTGCATGCTACTGGGTTGTAGGCTCCCCAAGTAAAATATCAACAGCTAGTTCTTCTAATTTGTGCTTGGCCTCTGGGACAAAGGCAGTCAGGTTGGTGTTAGAAAGAGAGGGTAGTTGAAATGTCATGCAATCAGAAGCTCAAGATTGTTGTTGCTGACAGAACACTTGTACTCAGCAAAATGGTTACCTATTTGATGCTTGGTCTCACTGATATAGAGGAGCTGTATCAAGATTACTTGATTCAATACACATTGTTGGAGGAGGTGCACGAATTTCTTACTTCTCTCCTTTTTCTAGATTTCTTGATCTCCATCTCAGAAGACAACTATTCACTAGGATTTATTATAAATCCATTGATGCCCACAGCTACCTACCTAAACCACATTTCTTCCCACTCTATCTCCTGCAAGGGCATAATTTATTTATCATTGTTTCTCCATCTCTGCCTTGTGTATTCTAAGGAATGCCTTTATCAGGAAGCAGCTTCCTACAGTAATTGATGCATCTCTTACTCGTGTATTCTCCATTTTCTGGAGGTCTGCTCCGATGTTCCACCCATCCCTCCTACAGAACAAAGATAGAATCTCCTTGTCCTCGCCATTCCCCTCATTATCCTCTGCATTCAGCATATCATCATTCATCACTTCTGCCAGCTGCAACAGGATTTCACCACCAATCATATCTTCCCCACTCCCCGCTTCATCTGCTTTTCGGAGGGAGCACTCTTCAGGGCATGGCCTGCTCTCCCATCCTTCCCCTTCCTCTGGCACTTACTCATGTAAATGTAGGAGGCGCGGGACTTGTACCTACACTACCACCTGTACCATCGTTCAGGGACCTAAACAGTCCTTTTCGGTAAGGTAGAGATTCACGTGCATCTCCTCCAACCTCATCTATTGCATTTAGTGCTATCAATTGACTTCTATATCCATGAGATAGTTTGCAAAATACCTGCACTCTGTCCACAATTGCCATTCTGAACATCCAGTTGCATTTAATTTAATCTCTTCTCCCCATTCCCTCACCGACCACTGAAACAGTCATGCTAAGCCCAAATTAGAAGAGCACCACCTCATATTCCACATGGGTATGCACATCGCTACGGTAATTTTCCAATTTTACATTCAGTGTTCCTTTACCAAGAAGGTCTGGGCAAATATTTGCAAAGTATTTTGTACATGGCACACATTGTGACCACAGCATATCTGTGGTGAAGAGAATGAATCATTAGGATGATAAATTGGGTACCAGATGAATAGGCTTTGTCTTGGAAAGCATCAATTTTTTAAAATATTTTTGGCACTGCATTCCAGACAAGTGGAGAGTAGTTCATTGTTCCCTTGACTTGCACCATGTAGAATGTTTTTTGGCATAGTAAAGGGATTCACGGTAGGATATGCAGCCTCTTCCCTGTTATTGTCGCCATTGTATTTATGTGCCTGGTCCAGATGAGCTTTTGCTAAGTGATAATCTTCCCATCCCTGAAAATGTTAATGGTGAGGGACTCTGCGACTGTAATACCATCGAAAGTCAAGGGTAAATAACTGGACTTTCTCTTGGTAGACATGACCTTTGCTTGGCACCTTTATAGCACCACTTAACAACCCTTGCCTGAATGTTGTCTAGATCTTGCTGTATACAGGTACGGATTGTTTTATTTCATATGGAATTGGCCACAATGTGATAATTAGCAAATATCCCCACTTCGTGTATCCAACGTGGTAGAATGTTAAGTTGAGGAGTGATGGATCGATGTAGAAGATCCCAAGCACTTTTAATAGAATACTTCATGAGCTCTGTTGTGTCCTGGCAAATACTTACCCTGTAGCCGATAACGTTCAAATTTATAGGTCCAGAAATTGTGAGTGACATTTTATAGATGCGGGATTTGTTTTAGTTTCAGATTCTGCAATATTACCATAGTTTTGTATTTAGTTGTTTGATGGTATAATGCAATATCAATTATTTTAAATTGAAATGAGGTGTAGACAAGATAATTTGGAAAATTCAAAACTAATATTTCTATTTCAAGATGTCCTGGGATTCTTATTTGCCTCATATTTAAAAAAAAGCAACATATTAAAGACTACTTAAAAAAAAATTGAGATTAAATCATATTTGAAAAACTATTTGTTGCACTGAGAATTGTTCTTTGAGACACTAAATTCCACTAACTCTTGATGTTTTGAGGGTTTGACTTTTCTAATTTTCTTGTTACTAATTAAATATTAATTTATTGTTACTTATTAGGCTTTGCAAGAGTTTGCAACAATGTGCAAAGAGAAGGATGCTGAAAGTGTAAAAGGAGTTCTTCCTTATTGGTCAAGGATTTACTGCAAAATTTCCTTGGTAAGTTTATGTGGATTCCTTTTTATCTCCATAAATATTAAACAAAATTATTGAAAGTGAGTAAATGAAACTTTCAATAAGTGAAATTTGCAATTTAGACATTGGCCTCAATATTTATGAGGAAATTGAGAGCATGGGCTAATGCAAGGGCATTCATCGAAAGCGAGCACCATTTCATTCTATTTTTTTATTTTCTATTTCACACCTAGCTTCAAGCTAAAAGTGAAGGCTGCTTGTCTGTCAGGTGCGACGACCAATGACAGATTGCTGCAATCCTCAAATACAATTCCTTATTGCCATGGGAATGGAGGGATTGAGAAATTGGAACGGGTGGTAGAAAAAGGCAGAACCCATAATTATGCGAAGAGCATAATTATGAAGAAAATATATCACTGATTGAGAAGAGCAGAATGAGAAATTGGGATTAATAAAATTGAAAGACTTCCTTTAGGTTGAATGGGAACACTCTGCTCCTTTTGGCCTGCAGACAATGCAGTTATAAATGTTGTTGCGCGAGCATTTCCTGATGAACTGAGAGACGGTGTTACTATTAGAGCCTGATTTTAAAATATTAATAGTGTCTTAGACCATGGTAACGTAAATATGGCAAAGAACATCGATCTGTTAAGTTGGACATACTTTAACTATTTTAGTCTGTTACTCCAGCTCCCCCCACAGATTTTGGGGCCAATTGCAAGCAACAAACTGCTGGGGGAAATCAGCGAGTGAAGCAGCATTGTGGAGAGAAAGGGATAATAGATACAGGTTAGGGGAGAGGCAAAGGTAGAGAGCTGTAGGCCTATATATGGAATCAGATGATTTAGAGATAATGGGCATATGGAACCAGATAAGGGAGGGTATAGCAAACAAATGGCAGGTATGAACTATGACCTGGTGCCATCTGCATTTTGTTTTCCTTGCACATTTATCCTCAATCATTTATATCTTTAGACTGCCCCCCTCTCCTCTCCCCACCACCCTTCCTTACCGGGTTCCATCTATTATTTAGATCCTGTCTCACCCCTCCCTCTCACCCTCTACACTCTCAGTTCTGATGCAGGGTCACGACCACATGTTGATCATCCTCGAGTCTCCACAGATGCTGAGTTAATCGTGAAGTTTATTTATTGCTCTAGATGCCAGCACCTGCAGTCCCTTGCATGTTATAATCTGGTTTTGGATTGTAATCTGTTAAACACATTAATATAGAGGCCTTTGATGTGTAACATGGTTGTCCACATGGTGTTTTAAATTTGGATTAAGAGTATGTATATTAACATTGTTAATGGCAATTTATTATTAGAATTCCGCAATGTATTGTAATATCCTTTCCGTAAATTGTATTTAATTGAAAAGGCAGAAACTATTTTTATGTGGCCTGGATCAATTTATAGTTGATGGAGCTTTTACTTTTCATAGTTCATATCTCTTAGATACAGATGTTTATACTTGCACACAAAATCTATTCATAATGATTCCTACTGTTATGCATTTAATTCATTGCAAATGAGCAATTTCCCTCTTTCAACTTTGTTTCTGCATATTACATATTAACATAACTCCATAGATTAAAGTTTTTCTCAGTTGCTTTTATAATCGATTGATTGATTGAAAGATATAGCATGGAAGCTCGGCTCACCGAGTCCAAGCCAACCATCAATCACTCCTTCACACTTGTTCAATGTTATTCCACTTGTTTTCCTACAATTTCCATCTTTTTAGCCTGAACCTATTTTTTTCCAACAATCATGGGTTCTTGTTTTCCATGGTATTGGGAGCAAAATAAACTATATACATCTCACAAGAAAACTGTGATATATTCATGTTTCCATTTAATATAATTACCAATCTGTTAATCAATTGAAACAAAATTTAAAATCATGACATTCTCCATGTAATATATATGTTTAATATTGCAAAAGGCACAGAAGATGTCTGTTTGTCAATTAGTAACAACTCTTATTGTTGAGTAAACACAACAGAGATGTGATTTACTTTTTCAATGCTAATTTTTTTGCTGTTGATTTTGATTTTGCCTACTGCTCAGGATCATGACCGTAGAGTTCGAGAAGCAATTCAACAGGCTTTTGAGTCACTCATCCTTCAGGTGAAGCGAAACTTAGCACCTTACTTGAAGAGTATTATGGGGCATTGGCTTATTGCTCAGTGCGATACCTATGGTCCAGCAGCCTCGGCAGCAAAAATGGCTTTTCAAGTGGCTTTTCCACCAAATAAGCAATCGGAGGCTGTGGCTTTTTGTAAAGAGGAAATTACAACTGTAAGTTTAAACAAAACTTCTTACAGCTTTCTTTTATGAATGAAACAAATATTCTGTTATTGATAGTTTGATATGGTCTCTGTCATGAGCGGTGCATTCTATATTCTGTGTAATGTTTTTTCTGTGCATTTAAAAAAAACCTTCACCATTGGCAGTTGCATTATTCAATCCTCTTGTGTTTTAATCCATGTTAATATGTACATTTCTTGCTCCATTCTTAATTTGGAGATACAGTGTGGAGATGGGCCCTGTGGCCTATTGAGTCCATGCTGATCAGCAATCACACTAGTTCTATCCTACACACAAGGGCAAATTTACAGAAGTTAATTAACCTACCAACCAGTACGTCTTTGGAATGTGGGAGGTACTGGAGCACCCGGAGAAAACCCACGCAGTCACAGGGAAAACAAACAAACTCCATACAGACAGCACTCCTTGGTCAGGATCGAACCGGATCTTTGGCTCTGTGAGGCAACAACTCAACTACTGTGCTGCCTGCTATTGACTTGTTAATTCTTGTGTGAAATATGATTAAGGATTGCACACTTGTGACCCTTTGTAGGTGTGAGCACACAAATTTCATCCTAAATTATGACACTAAGAGCAAGGCACCCAATGAACTTTGTAACCAATAAAATAAGATTGGAACTTGGATATTTTTGAAATGCAGTAAACGCCCTATCCGATATGCTCACTTAAACGACAATATGATATCAACTAGATCATGTTACAGTGATGTTATTTGTGGGATCATTATTGGCTAATACTCTGGTTAATATCCCAGCTCTTCTTTGAAATTGTGCCATTGTATCTTTTACACTCACCCTCACTTGAGAGAACAGACAAGACCTTGGTTTAACATCTCATGCAAAATAGAGTACTTTTACCAATGTTGGACCGTTAGCACTGTGCTGAGGTGTCATCCAAAACTTTAGTGCATGCCTATAGAGTGGGATTTAAAGCTCTTAACTTAAAGTTGAGTAACCCAGTCTAAAATTGGAATGTAAATGGTTAGTAATGAGCAGAATTTTTTTTTTGCTCATAGATTTGGCAAAAAAAAAGTAAAACTGTTGTGACCCAAAAGCGGTAGAAGCTGACAAAAAATAAAACAAATTTTCCACCACTCAACCTTTCCCAGAAATCTCTATTGCTCACCAGTTCCTATGTTCATAGTGTGCATGAACTTAGGTTTACCTTCTTATTTATCGTGGTAAATATTTGAATACAGTGCCATCTATTGGCCAACCCTCATTACAACATTTTCCAAGGCTTTGGCATTACTGGAACAATTTAATTGATGAAATCCACAGTCAAGCTTCATCAGAATCACAATCACAATTTATTCGGCAAGTATGTTCTGCAACATACGAGGAATTTCATTGGCCAGGTCAGTCATACAATAAAAAGCAACAAATCACTCAAAAACACATTTTAACATGAACATCCACCAGAGTGACTCCTACACATTCCTCACTGTGATGGAAGGCGAAATAAAGTTAAAGTCTCTTCCTTCTGTTCTCCCTTGGTCGTGGGCCTCGTGCCCGTTGATGGGATGATCTTGACTCCCGTGGCCGGCGGCGTTCAGGCCCTCCGCGTCGAGGTGATCAAGCTCCCGCATCGGGGGATGTCAGCTCCCCCGCGCCGGGCGATCGTACCTCGCGTCAGGGCTGGTCAAACCTTCCGCGACGTTGGAGCTCCCGACTCGGCCTCACCCGAGACTGCGTGCCCTTGATGTTGATTCCGTGGTGTTCACGGTGGGAGCGATCCCAGGCAAGGGATAAGCTCCGATGTTAAGTCCACGCCCCGCGGTAGGGCTCACGACAGTCCGAGGAGGCTTCCAGCTCCATCAATGGAAGGCCGCAGAGCGCCCGGAGAATGTGATCCGAAAATTAATCACTTCTCTGGGAAGGTATGAGCTTGAAAAAAAGTTCCCCCCGATCCCCTCCCCCCTCCCCCATATAAAACAAACCGAAGAACATTAAAACAAACTTTTAACACACTAAAAAATAACAAAAGAATGAAAAAACTAACAGACTGCTGACAGGGCAGCCATCGCCCCGTGCCCCGGTGGTCATTTGGTGGATGTGTGATTTATTCATTCAATTTTTGTAATCACAGTTTGTAATTACAGTTGTCATTTCTCTGTTTTACAGATTTTAGATGATAACATCATGAAAGAAACTCCAGAGACACTCAGCGACCCACAGTAGGTTATCGTGGAATTTGTCAACGCTATGATTAAAGATATATTCCTGTAAAAACAGAATCTAAATGAATCTAGACCTGTAAATGTGTTTAGAAATCTATCTATCATTCTATATTATACATGCTAAAGCTAGATTTATATAAAAAATGATATTTTTTAATTTTGCTTTTCAACTTTAGGTGCGTTCCAGAAGAAGAAAGGGAAGGCAAATACTTAAGAGTTGTTACCAGTTCATTCTTGGCTATGAAGAAGCTACTTGACATTTTACCTGAAAATGAGCGGATAGTTCTGAAAGACAGACTAATAAAAGTTTTATCACAGTCCAAGTTTTGGAAATATTGCAAGCATAAAAATCCACAGGTTTGATGATTATTCGCTGAAATATTTTTTTTTAAATGTGAAGGTTATTTGGCTAAGTTGATACTGAGATGATATGGTGTGAGTTCATCAACAATGTGAAACATTCTCTACAGGAGCACTGGAGCAGTTCAAGAAGGGCAATTAAGGGTGTGCACTTAATGTTGGCCTTGCCAGCAATGAATCTCAAAAAATGAATGAATAAATAAAACTGAAAAGGTTTGACAGTAAACAATAATGATTAGTCAACAAAGATTTCAAAAGCAAGAATCTCCAATGGTTTTGCTTTTTTTCAAGAGGTAACAGAAAAAGTAGGTGCAATGGTGTAAACATAGTTTTTCTGGATCTTCAAAAGGTCCAGTTACTATATAATAGACTAACAAATAAGATCAGAAAATATGAAGTCGGGATATATAGATTTCCCAGTTAGCTTTGAGTTAGAAACCGGACGTTGGAGTTAAGGGCAGTTATTTGCAAAGAAAACGGTGGGTAGTGGTGATCCACAAGAATCCGCACTGGGACCATTGTTTTTGATTTACAGTTTTTTAAAATTTTTCATTCTACTTATTAGAACATAGAACAGTACAAGAATGAGCCCTTCGGCCAGGCACGTGCCGTCAGGGTAGGCACTGCCTACCCTGACTAAAATTAGAACATGGTAATAACTAAATATAAATAGTAAAGGCATGGGAGAATTATGGGTTCTTTTAGGTAGGCATAATTCTCCATGCCTTTCATCCGCAGTGCTTGTAACACGGGAAGCTCTGTGCAACCCACGCGCCGTCAGCGCTGCCTGAAGCCGTCAATGATAATCGGGGCTGAAGGCAGCAGAAATTCTGCCTTTGCAGCACTGCGCATGCGCATGCGCATTGGTCTACTGCGCATGCGCAGAGCAAGTTTCTTGGCGGGGTTTTCAAATATGGTTTGTCAATATTTTAAGTGTATGTTAGGTAACAAAGAGAGAAGATTGGAGCTTGTGTACCAATAATGTGGTAAGTACATTTTGCGTTTATTTTTTTAAATACTGTATTTCCGGGGTGTGTGTGTGTGGGGGGAGGGGGGGGGAGCTCCTTTCACAGTGTTTGGGGAGTCTGGCCCGGGATAAGGTTGCGGGGAGGGCACGAATGTTATGAATGAGGGGATTAGGATAATGCCACTCGCGACGCTCCTTGCACGGAAGCGTGGAATGCCACCACATTGGGGGGGGGAGAAGTAGCTCGGGTGGCTGAGCAGCCGCCGGGCCGGACAGCGGAACCAGCCGCCACCTTAGCTCCTTCTGCCGGTCCCCGCTCACCTCTGGCAGCTCTCCGTCTACAAACCACTCTCCTGCTGCTCGCTGGCCTCACTCATGTCCTTAAATTCCGACAGCGCGATTGAGGTTACTCGGCTGTGGGAATTTAAGGATTTGCAGGAAGCCGCTGACATGAGCGAAGTCGGCGAAGTCGGCGAATGGCAAGTGACAGGTGTTCCGACGGAGAGCACTGCCAGAGGTGAGCGGGCCGGCAGAAGGCGCTGAAGTGGCGGCCAGTTCTGCTGTCGGGTACCGGCGGCCGCTCGTAGCTACCCGAGCTGCTTCTATCCCCAGCTACAGTGCGGGGGCTTCGTGCCTGGAGAGCTGTGGCAGCGGTGAGTGAGTAAGTTTCTGGCATTATCCCCGACACCCTCCTTCTCAACACTCGTGCCCTCCCCACAACTTTACCCCTGACACAGACTCTCCACATGCTGTGAAAGGAACTGTTCCCCCAATTAGTCTAGGACTAGGAAGCCTTGGGCAAATTGAAATGTCACAGTTTTTATTTATTTATTTGTTTATTTATTTAACGGAGTGAACAATCTGCGCATGCGCGGTTAATATTTTTTTTAGCGGACTGAGTGCCTGCCCTGAGTAATTACTCACGGCACGTGCCTGCCTTCGGCCCACAATGTCTGTGCCGTACATGATGTCAGGACCTGCACATAATCCATAAATGCCACTATTGTATCTTCCTACACCACCACCTCGAGCATCCCATTTCTGGCACCATTCTCTGTGTTTGAAAGAAAACAAATCTTGCCCCGCACATCTCCTTTCAACTGCCCCTCTCACCTTAAAGTTATGCCCTCTAGTATTTAATTTTTTCATCCAGGGGAAAAAGGTTCTGACTGACCACCCTATCGTGGCCTCTCATAATTTTATATGCTTCTATTGGGTCTCCCCGCACTTGTATCCACTGGAGAAGGGAATGTGTTGAAACGTATGACCTTGTAAAGTCTTGGTGGAAGTAGAAAGGATGTTTCATTTTATGAGAGAATTGAAAACTGGAGTTAACAGTTCAAAAAGTTATCCATTTAGAAAAGAAAGTTATTCTTTTCTCAGAGAATTGAGAATCTTTGGAGAACTCTTCCTCAAAATCAGTTGAAACAGAATCTTTGAATATTTTAAGGCACAGATAGATGAATACTGGATAACCAAAGGGCTGAAAGGTTGCTTTGGACAGGTAGGAATGTGGATTAGCCATGGTCTTATTAAAGAGATGCCCCTAGTTTTTATGTACATATGTATGTGTAATTCACTAGATTGTAGTAAAACTACTTGCAACATTAATGTCCTTATGGAAGGAAAACCTACCATATCCACACATTCTGGATAAATGTGACCCGCCAATATTGATAGTTTAATTGCCTCATTTGTTCAGGATCATTTTGGGATAAAGCCAGCAATATCAGTGTTCCCTAGATGAATAAATTAAAAGATCGAATGAGAGAGAAATGGATCTTTACAGTTTGTTGGTCACTTGGGTGAAATCAGATACCCTGATGGAGGAAAATTAATTAATTATTCAAAGAAAAAGTTTATTTCAAGCTTCATTTACAATAGCACAACCTGACGACTTCACTGTTAATATTGTTGACCCCTTAACTTTCTTGATCTACTTCAACTATTTTGTGATCTGCAAAATATTAATATTTGATATAAGCAATGAGATACTGAAATTCTTACTGCTTTCTTTATTTTTTAGATTCGGTCAGCTTTCTTTGAATTGATTATTGCTTTTTGCCAGCATTTGCCTGAATTGATGAAGTCTGAAGCTGCAAAAGTGTGTCCAGCTGTGTTGTTGAGCATAGATGATATGGATCCAGTGGTATGCCCTTCCGTGTGGGCAGCGGCACTTTACGTGCTCAGCTGCATTGAGGTAAAGTGAAATGTGGGGAATTTGGGTGAAGAGTTCATTTTTGCATTTTAAAAAGATAGCATTTGACGAAATCTTGTTGAATGTATTGTTTGTTGAAATTGCAATTTATTTTTAATCTTTGATACAGAACCTTTCATGTTCAAGGGCAGTAGGGATACCAGCAAATTACAGGAATAATGAGCCTTATAACAGTGGTATGGAATCTATTGAAGATTATTCTTAGAGATGGGATTTACTCACATCTGGACAGTCATGTGCTTATTAAGGATGATTAGCATTACTTCATCTGGGGTGGTTTTATACTGAAAGAATCCCTTGTGTTTTAAGTTATTAAGCAGTTAACCTTCTTCAGACTGAAAGTAGACTCAATGGGCTGAATGGCCTAATTCTGCTCCTATGTCTTATGGTCCTATTATGGTGATATGTTTAGACCGCACCTCTCCCAGATAAAGTCATGCTAATCATCCCTAATAAGCACATGCTTGTCCTGATGTGAGTAAATCGCATCTCAATGCATCATCTTCAAAAGATTCCATACCACTGCTGAAAGGCTCATTATTTCTATAATTTGCTGTGTTATCCTTACTATCCTTGTAGAACATGAAAGGTTCTGTGGTAATTGAATTTGATATTATTGTACCTTTCCAAGTTTCCAGTCCTTCAGGGGATGAAAAGGGAAATGAAGAAAAAATAAATCTAGTTTATTGTCAGATGCACACTTGGGTGAGGAGCAGCTGCTGTGGAAAGTTTGTTTCCAACTTTATCATAGACTCCAAAATACGGTAAAACATGCATTGCACATGACAGTGAAAAGGCTGAGCAGAAAAGAACATTGGGCTGGTAGGTAAGATTCATCTGGCTTTTCTCCAATTGTAGATGTTCCTAATATAATCTTGAGTAACAGCAACGATTTGTGTGAAAAGCATTGTGAAACCTTGATGAAGGATTTATAATGGGATTCTGCAGAAAGAGGAACATTAATCAATTTGAGGGCAAGTTGAGAGAGCACGGAAGGCACAGTTGTGGAAATTCACTTTAATTGATTTTTTTTCTGGTCAGGGAGATTAAAAAATCTCTTTCTAATAGCATTTCAGTTACTGTCTAGCTATTGCATAAAAAATTTGCATCAGTTCTGTCATTTTTTGCAGACAGCATATTTGAAGTGAATTTAATAGATCACCATTTCAAATGCGTAATCTGCGATCTTGTTTCATAGTTCTAATTTGCCAGCTGCCAACATTCAGGAATGTTTTCAAAAGGGGCTGTTCTGGTGCACTATTTGATGCCCTGCAACTGTGCAGAATACTATGCTACTGGAATCCAGAATGCTTTAGATAGCAAGGTAGTCCTCCAAATTCAAATGACATGGAACTTCCATATCCAGTGATCCTGGGCAGCAAGCATGTTACGGTTAGATTTGGCCCAGTGAAGATTGCAGTAAATCTTTGTTGCAATTTCACAAGTTTCTATCAAGAATGTAAGTCAGGATTTATGTAAAATGTCTTGTTTTATCCTTCTCTGTTCTGTTTCGGATATTGTGGGTAATTTGGTATCATGATTATTTTGAGTGCAGTAGAGGTATGTGCAAGAGGGATAACCACGGGCACAGGTCCACTTCCTGATTTAAAAAAAAACTAATATGTGACATGAGGTATGCTGGTTTTCATCTTTCCCCCCACAGCATTAAGATCATTTTGTGCATTTTTAACAGGCAGTAATTTTACGTTTTTCTGTCTGCCTTTTTTACTGACATTGTATTTAATTCTGTAAGTGATATTTTATAAAATCTTTATTAACATTTTTGTAATGTTTCTATTAGGATTGTTGGGCCCATGTAAATGCAAATAAAGGAGTTTTGCCAAAGCTATGGATAGTACTAAAAGATGGCGGTCAGGGCCTTGCTTCTGTTATCTATCCAAGCCTTTTACCATTTTTTAGCAAATTACCAGAAGAAATAATAGCACCAAAGATGGAATTTTTCACCATTTTCTTCAGTACCTGTGCCAAGGGGTATGTTCTTTGTAAATTATTCCCACATCACTGCAATCCATAGTGATTATTTTGTTATTAACTAGAGTTACATAATTTAAGGTGCTTTCCGTCATATAAAAATGTTGATAATTAAAGGTAAGGTGTGTAAATGTGGAAAAGATTTGAGGAAGGATTCAGAAATGTTTTAATTGAATTATTTGATGTAAATTGCTCTAGCTGAAAAGGGCATTGAAAGAAATTTGATAGATAATTTTGAAATGGAAGGATAAGTGACAATGAGAAACGTTAGGGCTTAAGGATAAAACACAGCACAGAGCAAGTGCAGGAGCGGCAAGGACTTTTAAGTGCTACTAGACCAAGGGGACCCATTGGGTCTCGTCCCCTCAACGCATGCTTGCGGGGGGGGGGGTGGCGTCTGCTAACCAATCCCCCCCACACACACACACACACTAACCACCCCCTTGAGGGGGGGGAGGAGGGAGGAGAGGGCAGAAGGAAGGGGGTGGGGTGATGGGGAGGGTGGTGGAGGGAGGGGGCAGCCGGAGTGGATGGGGGGAGGAGGAGGGTGGGGGTAGGGGGGGGAGGGGGAGGGGGAGGGGGAGTGGGGGGAGAGAGAGGGGGGAAGAGGGAAGAGAGGAGGAGGGAGTGGGGGAAGAGAAAGGGGGGGGAGGAGAGGAGGGGGAGGAGATTTTTTGTCATGTTTTCGAGGAGATGTGAATCACACACGAACATCACACAAACACACAAATACACACACATAAATACACATCCAAGATCAGAGTTTTATAAGTATAAAGATAGGTTTCAGTGATTTAAGATTTTAGTAATTAAGCTGGCACACTTTTGGTTTATATCCTAGCCCCTGATGATAGAAAAATAGAAACATAGAAATTAGGTGCAGGAGCAGGCCATTCGGCCCTTCGAGCCTACACTCTTAATTTGAGTGTACTAGACTTTCAGTAGGAACATTTATTTTCTCATTTGGTTTAAATAACCTCTGTGAATCCCTAAAAAGTGTGCTTGCACTTGGATAATTAATACAAAAGTTATCAATATTCTGTAGTGATTAGAAACATAGAAACTTAGAAAATAGGAGTAGGCCATTCAGCCCTTCGAGCCTGCACCGCCATTCAATATGATCATGGCTGATCATCCAACTCCGTATCCTGTACCTGCCTTCTCTCCATACCCCCTGATCCCTCTAGCCACAAGGGCCACATCTAACTCCCTCTTAAATATAGCCAATGAACTGGCCTCAACTACTTTCTGTGGCAGATAATTCCACAGATTCACCACTCTCTGTGTGAAAAACGATTGTCTCATCTCGGTCCTAAAAGACTTCCCCCTTATCCTTAAACTGTGACCCCTTGTCCTGGACTTCCCCAACATCGGGAACAATCTTCCTGCATCTAGCCTGTCCAACCCCTTAAGAATTTTGTAAGTCTCTATGAGATCACCCCTCAATCTTCTAAATTCCAGCGAGTACAAGCCGAGTCTATCCAGTCTTTCTTCATATGGAAGTCGTGCCATATCAGGAATCAGTCTGGTGAACCTTCTCAGTACTCCCTCTATGGCAAGAATGTCTTTCCTCAGATTAGGAGACCAAAACTGTACGCAATACTCCAGGTGTGGCCTCACCAAGACCCTGTACAACTGCAGTAGAACCTCCCTGCTCTTGTACTCAAATCCTTTTGCTATGAATGCCAACATACCATTCGCTTTCTTCACAGCCTGCTGCACCTGCATGCCTACTTTCCATGACTGGTGCACCATGACACCCAGGTCTCATTGCATCTCCCCTTTTCCTAATTTGTCACCATTCAAATAATAGTCTACTTTCCTGTTTTTGCCACCAAAGTGGATAACCTCACATTTATCCACATTATACTGCATCTGCCATGCATTTGCCCACTCACCCAGTCTATCCAAGTCATCCTGCAGCCTCCTAGCATCCTCCTCACAGCTAACACTGCCCCCCAGCTTCGTGTCATCCGCAAACTTCGAGATGTTGCATTTAATTCCCTCGTCCAAATCATTAATGTATATTGTAAATAGCTGGGGTCCCAGCACTGAGCCTTGCGGCACCCCAGTAGTCACTGCCTCCCATCCTGAAAAGGACCCGTTCACTCCTACTCTTTGCTTCCTGTCTGCCAGCCAGTTCTCTATCCACATCAATACTGAACCACTAATACCGTGTGCTTTAAGTTTGTATACCAATCTCTTGTGTGGGACTTTGTCGAAAGCCTTCTGAAAGTCTAGATATAACACATCCACTGCTTCTCCCTTATCCACTCTACTAGTTACATCCTCAAAAAATTCTATAAGATTCGTCAGACATGATTTACCTTTCGTAAATCCATGCTGACTTTGTCCAATGATTTCACCACTTTCCAAATGCGCTGCTATCCCATCTTTAATAACTGACTCAAGCAGTTTCCCCACTACCGATGTTAGACTAACTGGTCTGTAATTCCCCGTTTTCTCTCTCCCTCCCTTTTTAAAAAGTGGGGTTACATTTGCTACCCTCCAATCCTCAGGAACTACTCCAGAATCTAAAGAGTTTTGAACAATTATCACTAAGGCATCTGCTATTTCTGGGGCTACTTCCTTAAGTACCCTGGGATGCAGCCTATCTGGCCCTGGGGATTTATCGGCCTTTAATCCATTCAAGTTACCTAACACCACTTTCCGGCTAACCTGGATTTCACTCAGTTCCTCCATCTCATTTGACCCGCTATCCCCTGCTATTTCCGGCAAATTATTTATGTCTTCCTTAGTGAAGCCAGAACCAAAGTAGTTATTCAATTGGTCTGCCATGTCATTGTCCTTGTTCCCCATGATGAATTCACCCGTTTCTCTATGAATTGTAGCAATTTTTGGTGAAATAGACTGCTACAAAATTAATTAACATTGGTAATGCCTTGCAAGTCCTCCCTCATTAGGTTTAGGTTCATTATTGTTATGCGCACTGAGATACTGTGAAAAGCTTTGTTTTGCACGCTATCCAGTCCACTCAGATAATACTATACATAAAGGCAATCAGGCCAAACTCATGTGCCATAGCAGATTGAAGGGAAAGATTTGTTTTAATAGCTTCAGAATAGTTCTCAGCATTTTAGCACTACAGTTCCAGTGAGGTAGAGGAGAAACAGTCACAACCCTAATTTGTGGAAGAACCGCTCAGAAGCATAATAGCAGAGGGGAAGACGGTCTCTGAAGTGAAAAATATAACCAATTTCATCAAAGTATTCTGCTTTGTTTCTGCCAAATCCAATTCTGGCACAGGTTTGCTTTTGCTTCAGCTGATAGCATGTGGTCTCCATTTTAGGTTTAAGAAATGGGTCAGAATGTAAAATCGTGTAGGAGAAATATCATGTACAGGGATTGAAAATATCTCATTGCTACAGTCAAATCAAGTTGAAAGGTGGTATAAAAATAGTTTTGAATGACTTTAAGAATATAAAGTGTAAATAAAAATTTATTGGCTGTATGAAAAAGCCTAAAGACAGGGATGGAATTCTAATGATAAATCATTGACCTGTTTATCTCTCCACAAAAACTGCCTGAACTCCTGGGTATTTCATGCATTGACTGTATTTATTTAACATTTCCATTATCTTATTTTCTATTTCATTCTTGTCACTAACTAGAATTGCAGATTCTACTTAACCAAGCTTTAAACGTGTAAATGTATTTCAGCAACAGCTCGAAATGTGAACAAGAGCCAAGTAGTACAGATTTTAATTAATTAAACAACACATCTTTAGCATTCATAGCAAAATGATTTGAGTATAGGAGCAGGGAGGTTCTACTGCAGTTGTACAGGGCCTTGGTGAGACCACACCTGGAGTATTGCGTACAGTTTTGGTCTCCTAATCTGAGGAAAGACATTCTTGCCATAGAGGGAGTACAGAGAAGGTTCACCAGACTGATTCCTGGGATGGCAGGACTTTCATATGAAGAAAGACTGCATAGACTCGGGTTGTACTCGCTAAAATTTAGAAGATTGAGGGGGGATCTTGTAGAAACTTACAAAATTCTTAAGGGGTTGGACAGGCTAGATGCACTAAGATTGTTCCCGATGTTGGGGAAGTCCAGAACAAGGGGTCACAGTTTAAGGATAAGGGGGAAATCTTTTAGGATCGAGATGAGAAAAACATTTTTCACACAGAGACTGGTGAATCTGTGGAATTATCTGCCACAGAAAGTAGTCGAGGCCAGTTCATTGGCTATATTTAAGAGGGAGTTAGATGTGGTCCTTGTGGCTAGAGGGATCAGGGGGTATGGAGAGAAGGCAGGTACAGGATTCTGAGTTGGATGATCAGCCATGATCATATTGAATGGCGGTGCAGGCTCGTAGGGCCGAATGGCCTACTCCTGCACCTATTTTCTAAGTTTCTATGTTTCTAATCACTACAGAATATTGATAACTTTTGTATTAATTATCCAGGTGCAAGCACACTTTTTAGGGATTCACATATGTTATTTGAACCAAATGAGAAAATAAATGTTCCTACTGAAAGTCTAGTACACTCAAATTAAGATTTTAGTTTCAGATACCAAGTATATCCAAGAAGTTGACTTGGATACAGTTTTCTGCCATCATAGTGCATGTTTGGACCACTCTTAACTTGTTTTAACAAACCCAACAATCCTACTCCACACATCCACACCATAGTTGGGTGGGTGGTTTACAAATTGTGATTCAGTAAGAGCCATACTTCAGTAACTTCATTACTTGGTTACCAATTTTTGACTGATACATGATTTGGCTTTGGTTCGCTTTTTTTCTCAGAACAGTAAACTGCTTTGTGTATGTTATCATTAGGTAATTTTGGAGAAAAAAAAATGCTTTGATAATATACATATGTCAGAAACTTCATTTTCTGTTTTTTTAACTGTGAGACATAATACTGATTTGCAGGGTATAGAATACTGATTGGTAAGGTATATTTTAAATTACTTTATGATGTAGAAATCATTTATTGAAAAAATATTCAAAGTTTTTGAAGCAACAGCAATGACAACTAATTTCAAGTAATGGTTGTACGGTGTGCTTTAAATTATTTTGTTTTGATTAGACTACTAAGTGAGCGTGCCTTGATGAGTTGTTCTGAGAGTTCAGCAATTGTGGCTGCAATTATGGAATGTTTACGTTTTACACTGCACCAGAATCTGGGAATGGATGAGGATCAGCAGAAGCTCCAAGAGATGCTCATAAATAATCAGGTATGTGCGAAAAGCAAATCATAAAAACTACAAAGAATTGACTTGTTGAGATTGGAAAAATTGAAGCAGAAAAGTCAAAATTTGTAACATATTAATCTGTGGCATATATTTTAGAGCACTGGCACTTTCACATAGTTGATATTCTTGAGTTTTGATTTTGTTAAAAAATGTCCATACTCCATTCCCTTCTACTTGACCTGGCAGTATTCTTGACCAAGAGTGAAATTTTTGAGCTATTTATCTACAGAAATCAAATTTTGTGATGTGTTTTCCTTTTGCCCAAGGTCTCTGATTACTGATCAATCTCTTGCTGTGTAAAGTATTTTTGATGTCAATCTGCAGGTTATAACTTTTTTGTTGTAGCTTATTATTATTATTATTATTATTATTATTATTCCATCTATTCAACTTGTTTCTTTGTATGATTAAAAGTTATCCTTTCTATTAATACCCTTGATGCTACTTTTTATAGTTAGTTATCAGATCAGCTGTTTAGGATAACGAATGTTATATATTACAGTGCCAGGAAGTAAAATTATGCGCACATTTATCCACCATGTGAACCTGCTAGGATTGTCAATCAATATTTTGGATCAGTTGAAGATTTTTTTTATAACATGAAAAGAGAACATTCAAAAGTATCCAATGAGAGTGCTTATAATAAAAACAAAACAAGATTTTTCATTGCAAATATAATTTCAGAATGAATATGCCTATCTTATTTTTTTTCTTTTATAGTTACTACCTCTTGTACATTCTGCTTTGAAGAACCCTAAACTGCAAAACAGTACATTCTCCCATCTAGCAGACACTCTTTTGTCATGGGAAAGACGAGCTGATAATCTAGAAATAAAGGAATGCGCTGATGCATATCGAAGATTGTTACCTTACTTTTGGGATGGTCTTTCTCAGCTTTGCATATCGCAGGCGGAAAGTGCAGAAGTTGACAAAAATCTATTGGAAGGAGTGTCTTCCTTGCTCGTATTGTTAAAAAATCCTGAGAGGGCTCAAAAATCCATTGTCAAAAAGAAAGGAAAGATTCGATTTTTTGACGAAGAAGGAACCATGAATGTTGACCGTAACAATGGCAACCATTTAGAAGAATTAACATTTGACTCAACGAAGATGCTAAAATCTGAAAATTTGGGGGATATTTCCAGATGTGCTCAGCACAGTAATCCTGCCAGAACGGTCCCTTTGGAAAACCTAGTCTGTCAACTTGCCAAATTGTGTATAGCTCGTATCAAAAAACACTCTGAAATCTATCTTGCATTTTTGGCCACGCTGGTCAGTTCCTTTCCATCAAAAAATCTATTTACAGTTTTACAGGAAGGTGATAATGAAGGGAATGCTGAAAATTCCCTTGAGGAAAATAATGAAGTTGAGACAATGGCAAGTAATCCTGCTGTGCAGTTTCTGAATCAGAAACTGTTAACCTGGATGAAGGATGACAAAGCTGATTTCAGTTCCCTGATTGATATGCTCTACAGTATTCTTCACTGCTGCCAGAACAATGAGAAGATGATAATACTCAATCATATATCTCAGGTAAGTGTATAAATGTAAGAAATTGTTGCTTTTGCCTTTCCACCCACGAATACATATACCAGTAAGTCTGTAACACATACATTGGCATTACCCGTTTTGTTTTTCTTTCTCTCCCTTTTGTGTTTTAATCATCACTTTTATTTGCATTTGTTATTTTACTTTTCTCTTCTGCATGTTTCACCACTTGTTTTCAAATGTATGTGTTTCAAGATCCTTTTCAGGAAATAAAAATAGTAAATGGGAAGAATATGTTGAAGCTATGTGGCAACTGAACTGGAGAGAATGCAGGTTGGTGAAGTGAACATTTGAAATAGCTAGGAAATTGAAAAGGTAGATTTAAAACAAGAACCAAATGCAATGAACATGAGGTTAACAAGTAAATGCAATAATGGAAATATTTTGGGGGTTAAAAAAATGCAGATTTTGTTTCTCCTAGGCTCTTTCCAATATGCTCCTGGCTAAGTTTGTATGTGCTTGGAGAACAATACTGTTGGATCAATAGATTTAAATTTAGTGTCAAATATGAAATATTAGATGTGGAAATCTGAAAATTTGTACATGAATTGATCCATTTTCTATTAAACACTTTTTGGTGGATACTGAGTCTAGTTGTACATGTTATATGTATCTGCGTGGCAAAACTCTTTCCATTTTAGCATAATGTGGAAGAAACAGTGTGAGCGACATCAGACCCTCGGCATCTCAAGGCAGCAATATAATTGTCGTCTTCCGCAGTCAAATTCAGAATTGCAGCATGATCACATTTCAGTATGAATGGTCTGCTTCACGGTTGCTAAGGCTAGATCTTTGAGAGGTATGATGACTGTTCTTATTGTATACAGTGGAAATCCAGCTGTGGCATGGCTTCTTCTGGAACATTATATTATTTTTATAACACTTTTTTCAGGTAAGATTTAAATACTTCTGAAAGGTTACATAAGATATTTACTAAAATATCATACCAAGGATGAAGGCCTTCAGTTATGCGAATAGCCTAGAGAAGCAGTAGTTGCTCTTCCAGGAACAAAAGAGAATGTTTTGAGATCTGATGAGACATTTGAAATTATGACAAGTGTAGATAGAATAGATAAGGAGAATCTGTTTTCATCTGCACAAAAATGAGGAACTAGGGGACAAGGGATGAAGGTGATTGACCAACAGACCAAGAATAAAACAAAGAGGAAGCAATGGATAATTTGGGTCTAGAATGCACAACCAGCGTGATAGTAGCGACAGATTCCATTGTGCTCTGCAAAACAACTCGATGAGTGTATGAAAGGAAATCATTTCTAAAGCTGTAATGACAGCAGGGAAGTGGGACGAGCTGGATTGCTTTCACATTGAGCTGGCATGGACGTAACAGGCTGACCATTTCTTTCCATCCTAAACCATTTTGTGATGGTATTTTTGTCTTTCTTGTGCTATTCTTTAATGTTTTTGTACTGTATTTAAATTTTGCTTCTTTTCCTCTTTGTAGTGTTTATACCTCAAGTTATAATAAACTTGTTTCTGACGTTCTTAGCCTTTTCTTATTTTTTCATTTTGTATTTTTACTCTCTTGCAAAGCATTTTCCTGCTCTTCCCATTCAAAAGTAAATAATAAAATGACATACTCACAACTATACCTCTATTCTTCCAATGTTTCTTAGTTGTCAGACTGCTACCCAGCGTTCTATCTTGCAAGTCCCATTTTATCCAGTTAAACATTAGAAAGACAAAATCAAAGCATAAATTGTTTGACATTGATTTTCATCCGCTTTCTCAAGCTGGTGATGTGGGATGAATCATGCTTTTCACGACATTTGTTTCCGATTTGATCCCCATCTCCACTTCATCACCAATTGGCCGAACAGCTTTTTAGTCATTGCGTATCTCCGATCTGCCCGATGATTTTTAAAATTTATTTTAAAATTTTTATTTATTAGAAGTACAGTAAATTACATTAATACACGGCACATATTATTACATTTATTGTACCCCTTCATTTTTTAAAGCTATTAAGAAAGGATAGAAATTGAGAAAATAGAGAAAGTGAAAGAGAATAGTGATAGTGTAGAAGCGTGACAAAAGGAAAGAAGAAAGACCCTTTAGATGAGGAATTAGAGAAAATAAATTAAGAGATAGATCCTAGAAAAGAAAAAAGAGAACGAAGAAAAAAGAAAAAGACAGTTGCTCTATTATGAACATCGCGCAAAAGGGATATACCAACTTTACACTTTTCATCCCCCTTTACCAAGTCCTGACACCGGTGCCTTTTTAAAGTATTGTTGCACCTTATGCTTGTAGTAAGTCTATAAATGAAGACCATGTCCTATAAAAGTGATCTGATTTGCCTGCCAAGAGGATTCTCATATCATCCAGGTGTAGTGTTTCAAACATATTTGAAATCCACATGTTTATTGTTGGTATAGGAGCGTTTTTCCTAAATTGTAAAATAAGCTTTTTTCCAGTTATTAACCCGTAATCAAATAGGTTCTTTTGAAACACATTTAGTTCAGGGCTACCTTCCGTTGTTCCAAAGATAATCCATTCTGCTTTTGGTATCAGTTTTATTTTAAATAATTTTGTAAAGATTTCAAAAAATTCAATGCAAATTTTTTGAATTTTTATACAAAAAACAAATTAATGTGCTATAGTAGCTTCTTGAGACTGGCATTTATCACAGATAGGTGATACGTTGGGAAAAAGTTTACTTATTTTGGTTTTTGAATAGTATAATCTGTGTATCATTTTAAATTGGATTAAAGTTAATAAATGTTCATCCCACCTCTCTTTTGAAATTTTAATAGCTAATTCTTGTTCCCAGTTTCTTCTAATACCATCAGTTGTTGGTATTTCTACATTTAAAATAATATTATATAAATATTGATATTAAGTTTGCTGATTCAGCCTTTGTCTTCATTGCTTCGTCCAGTAAATCTAATGGCATGCTGTAATAATCTTGTGTATATTTTTTCAGATAATCACATATTTGAAAATATTTAAAATATTGATTGTTTCCCAGATTATATTTTAGTTGTAATTGTTGGAATGATAGTAATTTTCCAGTTTCATACAAGTCTCCGAGCGTTTTAATTCCCATTCTTTCCCATTGTGTAAATGATTTGTCTATAATGGAGGGTTTAAATGAAGGGTTATAAACTATTGGAGATAAGAGAGATAGATTTCTTAATTTTAAATTATATTTTATTTGTTTCCAAGTTCTAATTGTACTATGTATAATTGGATTTTTGTTATAGTTTGTGTTATTCAACTTCATTGGTGAGAGGAGGATCGCTCCAATATTACAAGGGGAGCAGTCCTCTCTCTCCATTATAATCCAATCCACCTGCTGGGCAGAGTTGTCCAGCAGTTGAATCATATTTTTAATATTTACTGTCCAATAATGGTACGTAAAGTTAGGGAGTGCTAAACCACCTAATACTTTGGGTTTTTTCAAATGTGTTCAAATCCCATATAAAATTTGTAATGTCTGAATCCAATTTTAAAAAAAAAACTTTTTTGGTAGGTATATAGGAATTGATTGGAATAGGTATAGAATTTGTGGTAAAAAAATCATTTTTATAGCATTATACGACCTATTAAAGACATCGGAAGCGTTTTCCAGAATTTAATTAAATTATTTAATTTTTTAAGTAAAGGATTATAATTTGCGTTAAACGTGTCTTGATATTTTCTGGTAATTTCAATACCCAAGTATTTAAAATTTTCTGTAGGCTTTATAGTCATTGCCTATCTCTGATCTGTCTGATGATGACACAATTTTATTGAGACTTTTATTTCGCCTGTTCCGTATCTAAACATCTTTCACTCATTCAACTCATCATCCAGCTCCTTAAAATTAGGCTTACATTCTCATTTAAACATCCTTCCATGTTGATGAGTATTAGCTCTGACTTCATAAATATCCCCAAATTAAAATATTCACTTGCATGTTGAAATACCCACTTTGCTTTGCTATCTCTATTTCTATAACTTTGAAATATAACATGCGTGTTCCTCGGCTCCAGACATTTTTTAATATTCTTAGTTTTAGCATCTTATCATCCCACCATTAACAGATATGCCTGAATCTAGCTGGGATTTTCTTTGTAAACTTCTGTTTCTGCACCATCCACACCTCCTTACAAATTCCTCGTAAATACATCACTCTGAATTGGGTTTTATACACAACACCAAAATAAGCTCTTGCCTCAAAATTTATTTGATGTCTTTGTGAAGCACCATGATGTAACTTTGTATATCAATGTAAAAATTAGTTACTGTAATTCAGTCTTTTTATTTATTTAACTTTTTCTTACCAGATGGAACAAGGATGGCTCATCTTATTTTATGTTATACAAAAGGTAATTTTTCATACCATTGCGTTTTGTTTCAGAAAACCTTGTACTTCAGGACATGTAGTTTCATTAACTCATAGTCCAGGCATGATATTATTACTTGGTCATTGGTTAATATGTTATAGATCATAAATTTGGAATTAAAACTGCACTTTTATTTTGTTGTCAAAGAATTAGCTCACGATTTAAGGCAAGCTAAGGAAATTGCAAATTAAAATCCATTTTAGCTAAATTTGTTATTAATATTAATATGAATTTCTAGTAATGTTTGCACTGATTAATGTCTTGATAAGTTAATTGGAAGTTAACCACTTCCAATGGTAAACAGTTTTGCAATGACACTGTTAAACGTAATCTAAATACACATGTTGGAAATCAAAAGAAAGTTCAGAAACTTATAAATATTGTATTTTTAAAGGAAACAAATTGCAGTACAGTAAATTCTTGTTCATCTGGTATTTGCTACCTGGAATTCTCATGCAGCTGACAAATTTCCAAGAATATTAAACAATTTCATAATTTATTCAATGACTGTTTAGCCTTAAAATGTATAATTGAAGTACATAAACATTATTTAAATGTGAGCGGATGAATAGGAGTTGGGCAATTTATGTAAAGATTTCTGCGTAGAATACTCGTGTGACGTACAGTAATGTTTTTATTGGACAATTCTCACGCAACTGGCATGTTCATGCAGCTGGCAGCCTCCTTCCCCACTGATGCCAGATGGTTGAGAGTGTCAATAATCATACGATTATTGATATTGCCTGGTAAAAATTACTGACTTTATATCTGACCTGTTCCTTTCAGGCTTGTGTGGATCCAATTAAGTATGTTGCTATCTCTGATTGGTTAAAAGGAGATGTTTTGGGCGAGAAACTTGTCCTGTTAGCGGATGAGCTCTGCACAATGGCAATGACAACAGGTTCTTTGCCAAGGAAGCATGACTCAAATAACTGGATGCTACTTGGCTTCGCTCTGTCCAAACACACCAATAATGGTGAGTAAAGAGGCCTTCAAACAGGAGTCCTTTAAAATTTGTATTTCCTCAGGTTTAGCAACCTTAACTAGACAAGCTGTATAAAATACTTAAGGATTTAATATGGTAGATAAAAGTTACATTATTTTCTCTGGTGGGGGAAATCAGAACAAAGGGACAGATTCTTAACATTGAGAATCACAAGATTTGAGTGAAATAACGGAGCATTTTACAATTAAAGAATGGAACTGTAAAAAAACATACTGGGAATATTCAGATGAAATTGTATTTTCACCAAGCGAAACAGTGGTATTAACTTGGGTTGATGAACCCAAGTGAAAAGGTGTAATAAAAAAATTCCAAAAAGATTCTCCAAGTCCACTTGGGTCAAAA
This sequence comes from Okamejei kenojei, assembly GCA_035221665.1. NCBI lineage: Eukaryota > Metazoa > Chordata > Chondrichthyes > Rajiformes > Rajidae > Okamejei > Okamejei kenojei. The sequence goes on along the minus strand of CM069142.1, from coordinate 14,483,743 downwards.
AGGAGAGAATAGAGAGCTATGTGTGAGGACACAAAAGGTGAGCATCAATCTAAATGAATGTTTCTCATATGGATTTACTGTGGAGAAAACTATGGATGCTGAGGAACTCTGGCAAGTTAAAAGCGATGCCTTGAAGTGAGTCCACATTGCATAGGAAAAGTAGGTGCTGGAAGTTTTAAAACGTAATCAAATCACCAGGACCATTTTGAGTGTGTCATATGACATTGTGAGAAGCTAGCAAATAAGTTGCACGGCCCCTGGCAGAGATATTTGTTTCATGGGTAGGTATGGATGAGGTGCCAGTAGACTGAAGGGTGATTAACATGACCTTATTTGAGAAAGGCTGCAAGGAAAAGCCAGGGAACGCTAAATTTCCTTATTGGAGGGGATTATGAGAGGTGAGATCTACTTGCATTTTGAAAGGCAAGGACTGGTTAGCAGTAGTCAGTAGAGCTTTGTATGCTACATTACAAGTTAACATTAGCAAAGTAGCATTAGCAAATTTGCAGATGACGCAAAGCTGGGTGGCAGTGTCAACTGTGAGGAGGATGCTATGAGAATGCAGGGTGACTTGGACAGGTTGGGTGACTGGGCAGATGCTTGGCAGATACAGTTGAATGTGGGTAAATGTGAGGTTATCCACTTTGGTAGCAAAAACATGAAGGCAGATTATTATCTAAATGGTGTCAAGTTGGGAAAAGGGGAAGTACAACTGGATCTGGGGGTCCTTGTTCATCAGTCAATGAAAGTAAGCATGCAGGTACAGCAGGCAGTGAAGAAAGCGAATGGCGTGTTGGCCTTCATAACAAGTGGAGTTGAGTATAGGAGCAAAGAGGTCCTTCTGCAGTTGTATATGGCCCTAGTGAGACCACAACTGAATTATTGTGTGCAGTTTTGGTCCCATAATTTGAGGAAGGCCATTATTGCTATTGAGGGAGTGCAGCGTAGGTTTACTAGGTTAATTCCTGGGATGGGGGAACTGTCATATGCTGAGAGAATGGAGCAGCTGGGCTTGTATATTCTGGAGTTTAGAAGGATGAGAGGGGATCTTATTGAAACATATAAGATTATTAAGGATTTGGATACGCTAGTTCCCGATGTTGGGGGAGTCCAGAACCAGGGGCCACTATTTAAAAATAAGGGGTAATCCATTTAAAACGGAGATGAGGAAACTCTTTTTCACACAGAGAGTTGTGAGTCTGTGGGATTCTCTGCCTCAGAGGGCGGCGGAGGATGGTTCTCTGGATACTTTCAAGAGAGCGTTAGATAGGGCTCTTGAAGATAACGGAGTCGGGGGATATGGGGGGGAAGGCAAGAACGGGGTACTGATTGGGGATGATCAGCCATGATCACATTGAATGGTGTTGCTAGCTCGAAGGGCTGAATGGCCTACTCCTGCACCTATTGTCTATTGTAGGAAATTGTGCCTCTCAAATTTGAGTTTCAAATTTAAGACGAGGTGACCAAGAAGATTGTTGAGGGCAGTGCAGTAGATGTGTTCGACAGATTTTAGAAAGGTCTTTATGGATTGCATAGTTTTACTGGTCTGAACGGTGAGATCTCATGGGATCCAGGGCCAGCTAGCCATATGGATACAAATTTGTTTGAAGGTAGGAGACCAAGGATGGCAGTAGAGAAGTGTTTTTCACATTGGAGACCAGTAACAGTGGTGTGCTGCAGGAATCTGTGGGCTGAGGCATGGCAGATGTAGTTTAATCTGGATAAATGTGAAGTGTTGCATTTTAGTAAGACAACCTAGAGCAGGTGTACCATTCCATGAAAGTGATAATACAGGTGGATAACGTGGTAAAGAAGGCATTTGGTATGCTTGGCTTCATGGGGTATTGAGTACTGAAGTTGATACGCCATGTTACAGCTGTACACGTTATTGGTAAACCCTCGTTTGAAGTGCAGTGCACAGTTGTTGTTGTCCTGCTATTAAAAGGATGTCATCATATTGGAAAGTGTGCACAAAAGATTTACAAGGATGTTACCGGGTCTGAAGGATTTGGAGGCTGGATAAGCTCTGACTTTTTCTCCTGGGAGTATCGGAGGTGGATGGGTGACCTTATAGATGTTTATAAAATCAGGAATGACATAGAAGAGGTGACGTCAGTCTTTTCCCCAGGGTGCAGTGGTATAAAACAAGAGGCCATTCGTTTAATTTGAGAGAGGATAGATTTACAGAAGGTTGATCTGCTGTAAATGAGGTTAGAAATAATAAGACTTCAATCACCCCTTGTAAACATGATTGATTTAAAAAAAATCTTCATGATGTATTCAAAAACCTTTTTTTGTGCATTCTAATGCAAATACAAAATACTATTTATTTTACTGTGTGCTCTCTGACCTCACAATATATTGTGGAGATGACTATCCTGTTTACTTCACTAAGATGAATGGAATAGGAGAAGTCTTCAAAGCCGATCATGACATGCTGCTCATGCACCGTAGAACAGCAAACTCAGTCATTCTTGATAAATGAATGGAAATAAGAAGCCAGCCTGTTTACTCATGGTTTATTACGTGGTTCAAGAGAACTAAACACTTTATGATTATTTTGAATTATTTATTTGCTGATTATTGTGTAATAGCCACCATCAAAGATTTATATTTGGAGGATGTATGTCTTGGTAATATATTGTAATCATTTCATTTACTGTTTTGTTTATAGAGTTCATGATTGCTGAAATGTATATAGAAAGAATAATTGACAGACTCCACCGTGCACTTTCGAAGGATCTATCTGAGGACCTAACTAAAACTGGAGTTATGGAGCCCTCGCTCTCTTTCATTTGTGATTTGGCATCCAACTTTTTCTGTTCCATCAAGGGATGTTTGCAGATGTCTTCAGCTGAGGATCTTCTTTTCACAATTTTCCAGCTCTGTGCCCAAAGTCAGGAGAAGACTCATCTCTCAGGTAAAGCATAAGCATTATTCTATGGATCTTCAAACAATTACCTTTTTAAGCATTGTTCATATTATATGGGTCTGTATATATTTAAATTGTTGCATAATAATGCACTCTACTCCAGTGAGCCTTGTTTGCTAGCCCTCTTAGAGCCCACAACTACAGATAGTATTCCAAAAGCTATTTCAATCAAGTACTTTCACCCACATGCTTGAGAATGGTTTCCTTACAATTGCAATCTATCCCTCTTGCAATCAAAGCTATTCTTAATTTATTCTTAATTACCTGCTGCACCCACTTGTTTCTTCTATGAGAGCACCAACATTTTGCAGAATAACCACAACAGGAGCACAACTACTTGCTGCCTCATAAAAAAAAATGTGTTCGGCATATGAGTTAATCTTTCCATGCTGCTGAACAATGCAAATATGTTTAAATTGCCCATTTTCTATCTCCTTCCCAAAGTCCACAAACAAGACTGCCTTGGAAGGCCCATTGTTTCTGCCAGCTCCTGCCTCACCAAACCTATCTCTGAATATCCCGATTCTGTCTTGTCCCCGCTTGTTCAATCCCTTCCAACCTGCATCCGAGATGCCTCACATGCTCTTCTACACTTTAATAACTCTCAATTCCTAGCCCCCCCATTGCCTCTTCTTTACCATGAGCATCCTGCCCCTCAACACTCCCAATCCTCTCTGAGGGAAAGTCTCTGGCCCCTCAAGTTCTTCCTTGACCATAGACCCAATCAGTTCCCCTCTACTAACACTCTTCTCTGCCTGGTGTAACATTGCCTCACCCTCGCAACTTCTCTTTGATTCCTCTAATTTTCTTCAAATTAAAGGTGTGGACATGGAGCGCTCAGTTGGGCCACTACTGTGCCTGCCTTTTTGTTGGTTATACCTAATAGTTCTTGTTCCAAACATATTTTAAAACTACTTGCCTGTACCCATCTATCATTTACCGGGCATTATCCCACCGCTATCTCTTTCCTCGGGGTTCCCCCACCCCCATCCCCTCTCCTCACTATAATTTGTCTCAAGAAACATAGAAACATAGAAATCAGGAGTAGGCGACCTGCACCGCCATTCAACGGCTGATCATCCAACTCAGTATCCCGTACCTGCCTTCTCTCCATACCCTCTGATCCCCTTAGCCACAAGGGCCACATCCAACTCACTCTTAAATATAGCCAATGAACTGGCTCAACTACCCTCTGTGGCAGAGAGTTCCAGAGACTCACCACTCTCTGTGTGAAGAAAGTCTTTCTCATCTCGGTCTTATATCCTTAAGCTGTGACCCCTATTCCCCAACATTCTAGCCTGTCCAACCCCTCCCCTCTTAGAGATATAAACCGAGTCTATCCAGTCTTTCTTCATAAGGACATTCAGTCTGGTGAACCTTCTCTGTACTCCTCTATGGCAATAATGTCCTTCCTCAGATTTGGAGACCAAAACTGCACGCAATACTCCAGGTGTGGTCTCACCAAGACCCCGTTCCATACCATTTTTTTTCACAAAAATCCAAAAGGCCTATCCATCTCAAGGATGGTCTCGACCAAAAACGTTGCAGCTTCCAGCAACCGCTGACCATATCCCAGGTACTTTAGCTTTCTAGGGAAGCTCCCTATCTAATTTATCATTTAGTTTACATCTTATAGAGTTGATGCCTTACAGTGCCAGGTACCCAGGATCAAACCTGACTTCCAATGCTGGCTGTATGTAGAATGTACATAATCCCTCAGCTGTGGTTTCCTCCCATATTTCCAAAAATATCAGGTAGGATATTTGGCCATTTAAATTGCCCATAATGTAGGTGATTAAGTGGTAGGTTCTCCGGGGAATTTTATGAGAATGTGGTGAGAATAAAATAATAGCATTAATGTTGGATGAGTGGAAATTGTAGCAGATGGGCAGGATGGATTTAATGGGATGAGGAGCCTGTTTTTCTATGAATGAAAGATACATTATTGTCACATGTACCTAAATACAATGAAATGTTTTGTTTTGCATACAACCTAGGTAGTACACAAGTGTCTCCATGTGTTGATAAAGTTACAAAAGTACTGAACAGAACAAATCTACTACTTGTTGCTGCACCTGGCGGCAGGCCTTCCCCCAGTTCCCCCTTCATTCTCGCTGGGTCTCGCCATTCCTCTCGCCCCCCCCTCCCCCCACGCTAGGTCCACCCCATTGCTCTCGGTGGCCTCACACTGGGTCCGGTGGCTTGGGGGTGATTCAGAGGCCGGGTCCTCCTCCATCGTCAGTCCGCTGCGGGCGGGTCCTCTTCCATCATCAGTCCGCGGCGGGCGAGTCAGGCCTGCTTTCCGGATGTTAATTAGCTAGTTAGTTCATTTAGTTATTCATTCTTCCTCATTATGCTCAATTGGAAGGAATTTTGCCAAGCAGATAAACATAATAGGTAAAATTAGACTCCATACCCACCAAAAAGTGTTTAACAGAAAATTAATGTACAAAGATGACGAGAGTCCTGTTAAATTTTGCTCTTATTTTAAAGATCAATTCAGAAATATTTTTTTTTTTAGTCAAAAGATGATGTAACTTCCACAGTATTTCTTGCACTTATTTTGGATAATATGTTAATGTATGTGTGCATTAGGAGCTTGCAAATCTTTGATTATGCGATTAGTTCTTGACTTGCAATGCAAGAAACCATAGCTGTATTCACCAAATTTGACAATTTCATATGTAAGTTGTTCATTTTCATTTTAGAAAATGTTTGAAAATATTTTCCCCCAGCTATTGCATAGATTCTTTGTATATTTGTATTGCCTGAAACTGCTGTTAATACTTTTTTTGGTTGAATGACCACTCATTGAAAACATTGTGATCAAGGATTGGAAAATGGTTATTTGAATCAGGTTTGATTAGTATCTTATTGCTTAATTGCATTCTTACAATTGTGAAATGTATGCTTAGATTTTCTCTATGATCATCAGTATTCAAATTGGGACATCACTATATTCAGCTTCCCTGTGATATAAAAAGATTGTTTGCCATTATCTTACTAGTTTTCCAAAAGGTGCCAACTGTTGATAGGCATAATTCCACAGGTTATCTCATCCAAATTTTCTTTCTTCATTTGACCTTGTAAGTAAACCTTGCTATCTGGGTAATTTAACAAATGAGCAGAAGATGCAATTTATGACTGTTTTTCCCAAATTGCTTCAGTCCAGGGACTGAACCAATTGTAAAACTTCTACGTCTGGTATAGCAGGGATCAAGTGACTATTCATAACCAGGTATGGAATATAGAAGTTATATTCTATGTACCTCATTTATGCCCACCGTTTTCTGTGGGCGAGGTTGCTGTGGATATGAATTGGTAATACATGCTTGGTATGTCCATCTGCCTTTGTCCTACTAATGCAGCTTGATGGATTTTTCAACGGTAGTACTGGCATCTGACATTTGACATGTCCTGTACTTAAATTAGGTCTGTTTAAATTTGAAATTTGATAACATGAGCAGCTGAATATTAGTGATGTGATCTGCTAAATTGAGAAGCCTCAAAAAACAACACTTTAAAAAGACTGTAATAACAGCATGGTGATGTGTAGCAGGCTGAGCTTGCATTTTTACGTAGCTATCCTTAACATTTTTGCCTTAGAAATAGATTAGCACTATTCTTGTCTATCCTTCAAATCTAACTGACAATTGTCTTGGCCCTCCTGTCCATTTCAGTGTGGCACAATTCTTCTATTTACCCAGCCACTATTTAAAAGTAGTTTTTTTCCTTGTTTCCAAGTTAATACTGGCATTATATAAATCTAACATCTACAATTTCATAACAGTAGTCTCCTGCTTCACCCTGGCTCCAGCTCCCTCTCTCTGACTCCACACTAGTTCAAGTCTTGGAATGACGTTACATCTTCAAGCAATTAAATGCTAATGCACACTGCAAGTGGGAAGTCCGGATGTCTGACATTCTATCTACGGTGTGATGGTAGACAGAAAGTGCTGGTGTAATAGGCGACATTTTGGGTCGGGACCGTTCTTCAGACTGAAAGTTGGGGGGGGGGGAGGGGGGAGATGACCAGGACAAATCAGGGTGGGCAGCAGGTGACCTCTAGCAAGGTGGTGCTCTGGTGGGCCAGTCATTGGCAAGGGAAGGTGTGATCTCAAGAGAGATACATTATGGCAAACTGTGGAACTGGTTATACGACTAGGGTGGAGGAAGCGGAAAGGGGAGGAGGGTGTTAGCAGAAGTTGCTTAAAATTAGAGAATTTAACATAAGATACCCAAAGGAAATATGAGGTGTTGATCCTCTAATAGACCTCACTCTAGCAATGGAGGACACCCAGGATAGAAAGATCAATATGGGAAGGGGAGTTGAAATAGTTAGCAACCTGGAGATCCCGTAGGCCTCGACAGACCAAGCTCAAGTGTGCAGCGAATCAGTCACCGAGTCTACATTTGGTCTTGTCGATGTTCAGAAGCACGCATTGGAAACACCGGATGTAGTAGAAGAGGCTAGAAGAGGTACATGTGAACCTCTGTCTCGCCTGAAATGTCAGTCAGGGTTCCTGGATGGAGTTGAGGCAGGCGGTATAAGGACAGGTGTTGCATCTCCTGCGGTTGTAGGAGAAAGTACCTGGAGAGGGGGTGGTTTGGGTGGGAAAGAATGAGTCAAGCAGGGAGTTGAGGAAAGTAGAAACGGGTGGAGATGGGAAGATGTGATTAGTGGTGGGATCACGTAGGATATTAAGGAAATGTCGTTGCTGGATGCAGAGATTGGTGGGGTGAAAGGTGATGACCAGGGAACTCTGTCCTTGTTGCGTCTGGGGGGGGAGGAGGAACGAGAGCAAGAACTAGAGACACAGTGAAGATACGTGTGATGGTGTTCAGTTTCAAAAGGAGATTGACGTAGGCTGGATTAATGCTGAGGAAGAAGAGGTGGATCGTGGTCTTCCGTCCATGTGAGTCAATTGCTAGCTAAATTCATAGACCGAAGGCCATGCTTCATATGTTACTAATGTTGGATCTCTGCACTTTAAAGATTAAAAAAATAACAATTTATTTTATGAACATGATGCCAAGCGCAACTCTTGTATGCCTGCACATAATCCATATCCCTCCGTTCTCTGCATTTCCATATGCCTATCCAAAAGTCTCTTAAATGCCACACTCATATCTGCATCACCACCATCCCTGGCAACACGTTCCAGGCACTCACCACCTCTGTGTAAAATTAAACTTGCCCCGCACATCCATTTCAAACTCTGCACCTCCCACCTTAAAGCTATGCCTTCCAATATTTGATATTTCAATCCTGGTAAAAAAGTTCCGGCATTCTACTCTGACCCCTAATCCAGGCATCATTCAAGTAAACTTCCACTGCAGCTTCTGAAGCCTCTACATACTTCTTGTAATGAGACAACCACAACTGTACATAATGCTCGAAATGTGGACTAAACAAAGTCCTATAAAGCTTCAGCATGACTTCCTGACTCTAATAATGCCCAAACCTATAAAGGCAAGCACACCATATCCACCTTTGCCATTCTATCTACTTGTGTTGCTACTTTCAGTGAGTCATGTAGTTGGAGCTCAAGATCCCTCTGAGCATCTGTGCTGCTAAGAGTCTTTCCATTAATTGTATATTTCCCGTCACATTCGACCTCCCAGATTGCAACATCTCACACTTGCTTGGATTAAACTCTATCTGCCATTTCTCCGCCCATTTCTGTAGTTGATCTACATCCCATCATGTAATTTGACAGCGTTCCTCACAAGCCATGAGCCCAACAAACCTTGTTGTCATTTGCAACTTATTAAACAACCCATTTATATTTATGTCAGTCATTTTTTAATATTTTATATATATTCAGTCTGAAGCACGACCTGCTTCTACAAAGCCATGCTCACTGACCCTAATTAACTCATTCTCTTCCAAATCCTATTTTGAAGAATCCTCATCAATAGCTTCCCTATCACTGGGGTGAGGCTCACCCATCCATAATTCTCTGGATTCTCTCTACTTCCCTTCTTAAACAAAGGAATAACATAAACTACTCTCCAGTCATCTAGGACCTTACCCGTGGCTAGAGGAGACGCAAAGATCTTCATCAAGACAACTTGGGGTATATCCCATTAGGTCCTGGTGAATTATCCACCTTAATTCTCTTCCAGAGCAACAATTCCTCCTCCTTCGTTATCTCAAACTGCACTTGCATATTAATATTCTCCACACCTATCTCGTTGTCCTCCATGCCCCTCTCCTTGGTGAAAACAGATGTAAAGTACGCGTTTAGTATCTCGCCTCCATTCGCAGACTCCAATGAAATTTCCTCCTTTATCCTTAAGCGACTCCCTATCTTCGCCTTTGTTGTCCTCTTGTTTTAATGTCGGTATAAAAAGCCTTGGGACTTTCTGTAATCCAACTGTAATCCAAAGCAATGGAATTTGTTGAAGTAAGATTTTTAAATATTTATTGAAAATGCCTTGATCAATGTTTTAATAAAGGGTGTTCATGGTTTTCCATTTTTCAGTAGTAGCATTTATTTGATAATTTACTAATTTAATTCCCAGAATGTGGGATTATTTTTAATGGTACATAATGTAAATACAGTAAACCCGTGTTTTAATGGACCACTTCATAATGGACTTTGGATATATCAGATGGACCTGCCGATACCACACCCAGCTCTAACCATCTCACAGGCCGCTTAGAGCCCTGGCTTCTGACGCCACCCGTGCCTCGCAAGGTGCACCAGCGAGCTCTTCTTCACCTATCGCACAGTTGACATGGCTCGTGTTGTAGCCCCTGGGGAGTGCGTTTTCTTCAGGCTGCTGCCACCGACAAGACACGCTCGGTCACCTTGGAGCTCCCTCCCCTCCCACCTTGCTGCTGTTGTTTCTTGTTGGCCCGTCGCTTTGTTCCCTTCCCGCTCAACCGCCTCTTCCTACTACTCCTCGTCCCGTTGCTCTGTCCATTCGACATTTTCCATCCTCCTCCCCCCTTCCACCGCCGCCGCCTCCTCCCCCGGAGTCGCCGCATACTCTACTTTTGATGTGTGGAGCAGGTAAAGTGATAATACTGTACTCTGTTATAACGAACAATTGGCAGAAACCATTTCCCCCCTCCTCCCCCCCCCCCCCCCCCCATGGTCCATTATAACAAAGGTGTACTGTATTTTCAATACCGTTTGTAAGACTGAAGCATTGATTTTTATTCTATGATGCATAGCTACAGAAAACATTTCAACCATTTAAGTAGACAAAAAATCCTGGAGAAACTCAGCGGATGGAGGCAGCATCTATGGAGAAAAGAAGTAGGTAACGTTTCAGGTCGAGACCCTTCTTCAGTCCCTCCCCCTTCCCAGGTCACCCACATAGCCTACTGTCTCGGCCTCTTTCTTCCCCCCCCCCCCCCCCCCCGAAATCAATCTGAAGAAGGGTCTTGACCCGATAGGTCGCCTACTCCTTTTCTTCATAGATGCTGCCTCATCCGCTGAGTTTCTCCAGCAATGTTTGTCTACTTTCGATTTTTCCAGCTCTGCAGTTTCTTCTTAAACTTCTCAACCATTTAAGTGATTATTTTGATATAATCCTCAATTTTAGTGAATTAGCAGAGTATGAATAATAAACAGCCAAGCACTTTTATACATCTTCCCAAAAGGTAGATATAAAAAACTACAAACTTAAGACTACTAAACACAATTTTAGAAAATCTCTTATCATGTGATAGAAACTGAATATAAAAAAATGTTTTTTGTATACCCATTTATCAAGCTGGGATATAATTACAGATAAAGAAGACAAGATAAAAAGATGGCACAGCCACGTGCGGGCATAAACATCCCTTTAAAGAGTTTATACGTAAATTAGGGTGGAATTAATTTGAATCTGGATCACCAGCTGTTGTTTTCAATTGTGCTAGATACAATGGTTTGATGGAGCTGACCTTCTAAACCTAGGAGGTATAGTGGGTCTCAGATGGAATATTGCTAAAATTCTTCAATAGTGAGAGATCCTTAAAAATGATTAAATTAGCTTTGAATAGGTCAAAAATATTTAATTGTTTTAATTACCATGTTTTAATTAAAATATGAAAATTACATAAGCGACAATTTCATAGTTTTTCTTCCCAACCTCTTGGCTGAGAACCTCCATTGGATGAATAGGAAATAGAAAGATCCCATGACAGGTCTGATGTGTGATATTAAAATTGTGATTTTATAACATTTTGCTGGAGATCTTAGCACCTGCCAGTGTCCAGAGAAAAAATAATTTTCAATAACTTTAATATGTAAGAATGCATTAGATTTGATATGAAAGAATTTTATACAAGTTATTAGCTTTTGAGGTTAGCTTTAAATAAATCGCTCCTACAATTTGTTAATGGAAACACATAAGTCTGGGAAAGGAAAGAGCTGAGATTAACTATGTCAGAGTGTCATTCAGTGATGTAGCACGGAGACATGCCTTTTGGTTCATAAAACCAAGCTGACCATCAAGCACCTACTTACACGAGTCCTACACTAATCCCATTTTATTCACTACTCTTGATTCTATCATTCATTTACACAATAGAGATAATTTACAGTGGCCAATTAACCTACCAACCTGTAGAGAGGATGATTAGGGAGAAATTTAAAACCATTGTTAATAGAATTTCTTGAATAAGGTTAATACTAACCAGTAGGACAGATATTGGTGTCATTGTAATGAAAATATCTCATGAAGCTTCACCAAAATGTAGACAGTCAAGAATTAACACAGCCAACAAAGGATATTGTGGAGAGATAAAGAACAATGAATGAAAGATATGCATATCTTTCATTCATTGTTCTTTATCTCTCCACATCACCTCTCCACAGGGTTTGTGTCTTGTTACCTCTGGCTTTTGTCTAACCAGCAGCCTATCACCCCCCCCCCCCCCCCCACCTGTGACCACCCATTACTTGCCAGGCTTTGTCCTGCCCATCCTTTCATCCAGCTTTCTTTCCCTTCCACCACAATCAGTCCACAGATGGGTCCCGACCCAAAACGTTACCTATCTATGCTTCCCAGAGATGCTGCCTGACCCACTGACGTACTTTAACCCATTGTGCCATTTTTTGTAAATCAGTATCTGTAGTTCCTTGTTTCTCCAGGAAAATGGAGAAATGAGTTTAGGTAGGAAATTCCAGGGAAAATGTTCTAATGGACTCAATTTGCAACTAAGAGTCATGAGCAGATGAGATACTGTATTGGAAGAGGATGCTGTTGTTTGTAATGCCATAGTGTGTGGAACTTGAGATGATTGAATAAGGATAGTATGCAAGATGTGCATAATAGTGGGTGTCCTTTGTTGCTTTAATTATAGCAATGTTATAAAGACATGCTGCCACAGTCTACAGTGTTTCCTATACATTAATCCTTTATCTGTTTGAAGTTGATGGAATGAAAACAAGTTACTTACATAAGAACAGCTTCGACCAAAGGCCCTAACTATTGTGATGACAGAGGGAAATATAAAGCTCTACATCTGTACTAAATAGGATACCTTGAGATTATTTGCAAATTATGGCAGGAAAAGCCAGAACAGGTGAGGATGCACTTATGTCATGAAGAGGAAAAAAAGACATGCAGAAAATGTGCACATATTTGTTGAACTGAGATTGGAGGAAAATCTCTGGAGACTGTGATTAACAAACTGGAAAAGCATGAATGGGATAGTTGTCCAGACATTATAAGAGGAGTTTTCAAAGCATTGTTTTACTGCCAAAACAAGATAGAGATTTTGTGACATACAACAGCAGCAAATCCAATGATAAAGATTTGACAGCAGTGGGTTGAGAGAATTATCACAGCTAAATAGATAATCAATACAAAGTGAACTTTGAACATGTCTTCTCTACCGCATTTACAAATCATTACATTTTCAGTACCTTTGAACTCTCAGCTCTCTATTTAAAACATCCAAAACCGCAAATTAACAATTCTGTCGAGGAAAATATTTTTGATGCAGAACTTCTTCACAACTAGATTGTTATTGTTTTATTTGGTATTGAAGGAAGTTTTATTCAGATCTCAATGTAATTAATAGAGCTTTGAGTGTCCAACCTAGACAGCAAATAAAAACATGCAATTGAAGAGGGTGATGTGACAGATTACCTTGTGAGAAAATATTATAATTGAAAAAAACAGGGAAGGGATGTATCATGAAAGACACAAAGATGGGTATTTCTGTACTGTGTATGTATAAAAAGTATACCCCATTAATCAATAACTACAAAAAATAGTGTTTGATCAGGTGTCAAGTTAAACTTTCTAAATCTTGTAGATCTAACCAGGTTGTTCCATTAATGTGCTCAGGCCAGACAACAAAAAGAAGCAAAGAAATAATTAAATCTAGTTCTAATTTTCCGTGGCCCATTTTGCAAAACTCAAATTTCTACCTCAGCCATGAATTTTGCGATGAGCGAAAAAATTAATTTGCCAATATATAATGTCATAACAAGTTGGTTTGGCCTTTTAGTTCAATGAGCCCAAGTTGACCATCAAGAACCCACTTGCACTAGTCCACACTACTCCCCATCCTATCAATCATTCTGGGATCTTGAGAACTATTAGCCCAAAAGGCACGGTATTAATAGTGTGAATTTATGATATTCTAAGTTCTAAAACTGTGCTTAAAGAAGTACTTGAAAAAATAAGCAATCAACAAAACCACTTTTAAAATAGAGAAATTGCATATTTAACTGCTAAAATTTGAAATATTTTAAATCAATTAAGCTATGTGACTATATTCATTTCTGAATGTTCTCAATTATATTTCTGCCATTTACTTACATTATCAATTTATTCATGAATTGTGTGCAACAGAATTTTTAAAATGGTTGATACATTTTGTTGCATTCTATTATATGTTGCATTGGGGAGTGGCTACAGTGCAGACCAGGGGTTCTCAACCAGGGGGGGAATTCCCCCCAGGGGGGGATTTCAGGTTTTCAGGGGGGGAATTGGGACCACAGATTAGCAAACTCAAACTGTTAGAATGTTGATCTTTTTATTGCCTTTGAGCTCCCCAGGGCGGCACAAAATTCAGTATGCATCGGTTACAATTTGAGGCAGACAGTCTTGGAAAGGAGGGGGGTAATGACATTCTGACATATGGTGAAATGGGTGCATGGGGCAAACAAGGTTGAGAACCACTGGTGTAGACTGAACAAGAAGTTGCATCTTTTTAAATCACATTCTTGAAAATGGTGACGTATAAATGGGTAATATAATGAGATCTGAATCTTTGATAACATTTAAATACTAATCTACTCGCAATTTTCTAGCTTTTAAGAAACCGTAAATAATTCAAGTAGATCCTCTGTAATTGGCAATATTTCATTTCAATATTTCATTTATGCAATAACTTTTAATGATGAATTTTGTTGAACAATTATTGGTATTTTTAAAAGTCTGTTGATTACTATTTTTAAAGCAGTCTCTTAACCATTTTAATTATTCATAATGTACTCTATGTTACAAGAAACAGCCGATACAAGATCTCTTGTTTACAGATAGAATTGATCTCTTTGGCGCATGCATCAGAAAATTAAATTATGGTTGTTGTGAACAGAATGTCTCACAGTGTATTACATTTTCTGTTGACCTTTTTGATTATATTCTCTGAATATTCTCTGGCAGATTCACATCTGGAAATTTTTGGATCTTTCTGTGGCAATATTTTAAACAACTGAAACGAATATCTTCAGCATTTAACTGAAATACAGATTGTACTCCTGATGGAGATACTAAACGGATGTTTGTCCTTGCTTTCTCTGCTCGTAGATGGCACTGGACATGATCTTTGCAGAAAATAAGTACTGGGTGCAGTCGTGTGCTGTGGGGAAAGGAAAAAAACAACAGAAGATAAATTATATTGAATTGATAGAAGTGGCTTTGTTTTTATATTACTGTGGCAAATCGGACAGCAGGCCCAGCCAGAACAATTCTGGCCCTGTATTCCAAATCCAAATTCCTTTTTAAGTAAGAATGACTGCGAGAGGTTGCTATGGTTTTGATGTTAAAAGGCAAATTATTGTCATACTGTGTGCCCGCCTGTGCACTGCTTAACTGTTTTGCAAGCACAACCTTATAATTTACCTTATTGTTTGAAAATGAGTAGCCGTTATATTTTTATCTTTATATAAATAGTTTCATAATTTTACTAAATAAATCATATTTCTAGTAAAAGATGTATTTACACGATACTGGATTTCATAATCTTCTTATCGTAAACTGAAGACTGTCAGTTTGGTCAAGAGGGCATTCTGGTGACCTTGTTTTCAACTACTCTAACAAGGCTCTCATGAGAACGCCTTGTTGAATCCTCCCTGTTGTGAAGTGGTTTCTCTGTTCCTATCCATCTCAGATGGCATAAATTAAAGGTTGAATAAAAATTTATCTTCTGTATATGGTATTGCCCCACATCTGCGTCCAAGATGAGGCGTTCCATAGCAGGTCATCGGAGATGTCCTCATTTAGTGAATGGAGTTTCTCCTCTTCCGTTGTAGATGAGGCTCTCACTAGGGTCTCCTCGATATCCCGCAGCTCTACTCTGCTTCCCCTCCCCCCCCCCCTCGTAACAAGGACAGAGGCTCCCTTGTCCTCGCCTTCCACCCCATCAGCCATCGCATACAGCACATAGTCCTCTGACATTTTCACCACCTCCAACGGGATCCCACTACTCGCCACATCTTCCCATCTCCACCCCTTTCCGCTTTCCGCAGAGACCGTTCCCATCCGCAACTCCCTGGTCAACTCGTCCCTTCCCACCCAAACCACCTCCTCCCCAGGTACTTTCCCCTGCAACCGCAGGAGATGCAACACTTGTCCCTGTACCTCCCTCCTCGACTCCGTCCAAGGATCCCAACAGTCTTTTCAGGTGAGGCAGAGGTTCTTCCTTGCACCTCCTCCAACCACTACTGTATCAGCTGTTCCAGGTATGGACTCGTGAATATCGGCAAGACCAAGCGCAGGCTCGCCAATTGTTTCGCTAAACACCTGTGTTCAGACCGCCTAAACCTACCTGATCTCCCGGTTGCTCAACACTTTAACTTCCGCTCCCATTCCCACATTGACCTTTCTTTCCTGGGCCTCCCCATTGTCAGATTGAGGCCCAGTGCAAATTGGAGGAACAGCACCTCATATGTTGTTTGGGTACACCCCAGCAGTATGAACATTGCCATCTCTAACTTCAAGTAGTCCTTGCTTTCCCTCTCTCTCCATCCCCTCCCCCTTCCCAGTTCTTTGACCAGTCTTACTGTCTCCGACTACATTTTATCTCTCTACTGCCCACTCCCCTGACATCAATTTGAAGAAGGGTCTTGACCTGAAACATCACCCATTCCTTCCCTCCAGAGATGCTGCCTGTCCCGCTGAGTTACTCCAGCATTTTGTGTCTATCTTCGATTTAAACCAGCATCTGCTGTTCTTTCCTACACACATCGCCCCACATTGGTCTGGCTGTGGATTTACTGTGTTATATATAGGTAATGTACATTGTTACATTTTTTCTAGAATAAATATAGCCGGTTAAGTTAAACTTTGGTTTTCTTAAATTCTGCTCATTTCTTATTATCTTTGCATTTATATCCTTGCAGAGAGGATACGTGACTAAATAAGTCGGAAATGTTTTGTCTATCTCACTTTTAGCTTTTATTTTTATTGGTCTGCAAACTAGTTTTGCTAAAGCATTTTCAGTTCTGTCAAAAAATGAATTAAATATAATCTTAGTATTGAAGTATCTTTAATACATATTGTGGGGAGTGCTTCCAAGTCTGGCCTCAGCTTGCTCCATCTTGATCTAAGAAATAAACATCCTTAAACAGAATATTTTTATTTTCCATTGCTTACCTATCAATTTTTTATCACCTTTGTCCCTCAGTAAGCACCTCTTATACAGTAACATTAAAGTTTTGATTCTGAAGAACACCTTTTTTTGCCCTCACGCCTTTTCATTTTTGACAATTTTTATTTCAATACTATCCCTATTCTTAAAACAACATTTTAGTATTGTAGACTGAAGAATAACCAAAGAAGGCACTTACTTATTCAAGATTTTATTACCTGATCTTAGAAAGGCAGTGGACCTTTGCGAGAGAGTTTAGGTCGGGGGCGTTTATTTTCCCTTGTAGCTGACTGTTTGCATCCTGAACATCGAATGACACGATTTACCGATTGACCAGCATCTTCCCCCGGCTTTATTTGTACCCAACGAGCAAACTGCTGGAGTCCTAACAAAGGAATAGATAAATCAATCAAGATTTGATTGCATACTGTGACTTCTATAACAATAAGAACACAGCTCGTCCCAATCACTTGGTAAATTGGTAGCAATAACCAAAGATTATTTCATAAATTTGGATATATTGCCATTAACTTCCAAAGTCTAACTCCTCACATTACATCTCGAAAGAAGACAAAATACGGTTAAAATGATGTAGGTATTCCTTTAACTTTATACTGTTATCAATTGCTGCCAGTGCGAGCTAGCCACGGGAAGCAATGCATTGAAAACTGGTGTTACTTTGTGACGCAGTAAAATGATTTCAGCACATAGTTTAAAATGCTGTATATCTTTGTTTGAATTACAATTTGTACTTGACATACTGTAGTATAATTGCATTTAATGTAATAAAATGTAGCACTTACCATTGCATATTGATGACATTGTTATCAAAATGGTTAGAAAAACAATGAGATACTTAACATTCATTATTTTGATGAATGCATGGGATATATTCAGTTACTAATACAGAACGTAAATACACTCAATTATATTTAAATACATTTGTCTGGCTTCCTTTGGTTGCGTACCGGGAGAAAATCTCAACTTGAATGTTGATTGAAATGGTCTGCAAGCAATTGCACTATAATGTGAATGGCAGTACAGTCAATCATGCAGACCACGTAAGTCACAGCCTATTGAATTAGTGTAATGCACAACAAACCATGCCTCTTGGTTCTTCTTTGGAATTGCAACCCATTAAAACTACTGTGCCTTTGCCTTGTCAGATTTTGCTGCAGACAAAATGCAACTTAATACTAACAGATTGTTGAAGTAAAATTTCATTGAATTATTCAATAAAGCAACAGGCAGTGAACTTTAAAGAGATATTCTCTGCTGTTGCTGTTATTGAAATGTAACAGACAAAACAAATAGGACACTAAAAGAAAGTACTGTTGCTTAATCATACTGAAATCACTGGTCTACGTGTTCTGTATTTGCCATAGTTGGCCATAAATAATTTAGCACTAATTGAAAAATATATTTCCATTCATTTATGTGGTAGGAGAATGATATATCTGAAATGTTTGCAGTAAATTCTCCCTCTGCATGCAATATTTTCATTATTCTTTGAATTTTAATGATAATCTGTAGTTTTATTCAGATTTGAAATTTATTTCTGAAGTTTTCAGGGATAGAAATTATAAAATTTAGTCACCAAAGTCTTTTTATGATGTACGCTGGAGGGTATAAATAACAATTATGACTCCTCCAGCACGATACATATTGGACTCGCCCAAATCCCATATAATCTGAGGGGGGGGGGGGGGGGGGGGGAACAATTTGAGGGAAATCTCTTGCCACTCTTCTTTCCTCCCTGTCCCCCACCTCACCCCTCTCCATCCCATCTCCACCCACAACCCTCGCCATCTGCAGTGTACTCCAGACATGGCAGGACACGGAAAGGGATGGTCAGGAAGATATCCAAAGTGCAGACCGTGGACTGATACAGCTGCTTCAAGACATAGTGGAACAGAAATGCAGTAGTAATGCTGCTAAGGATATCAATAGCATATTCTGTGGCCAGGAACCAAATCCATTGTCACAGAAAGATAATTTCTTTAGAGGAAATTTGAAAGAGAGACGAAAATCCGGTGTTTTTGTCCACGTGGGAATCAAAAGGACATTCTTTTGAGAGTAAACTAAGATATTGAAGCTCAAATGAAAAGTGATATCTTGAGGTTGGCATTGAAGGAGATAGATCAGGAGAAGCTTATGACATAGAAACATAGAAATTAGGTGCAGGAGTAGGCCATTCAGCCCTTCGAGCCTGCACCACCATTCAATATGATCATGGCTGATCATCCAACTCAGTATCCCGTACCTGCCTTCTCTCCATACCCTCTGATCCCCTTAGCCACAAGGGCCACATCCAACTCACTCTTAAATATAGCCAATGAACTGGCCTCAACTACCCTCTGTGGCAGAGAGTTCCAGAGACTCACCACTCTCTGTGTGAAAAAAGTCTTTCTCATCTCGGTCTTAAAGGATTTCCCCCTTATCCTTAAGCTGTGACCCCTTGTCCTGGACTTCCCCAACATCGGGAACAATCTTCCTACATCTAGCCTGTCCAACCCCTTAAGAATTTTGTAAGTTTCTATAAGATCCCCTCTCAATCTCCTAAATTCCAGAGAGTATAAACCGAGTCTATCCAGTCTTTCTTCATAAGACAGTCCTGACATCCCAGGAATCAGTCTGGTGAACCTTCTCTGCACTCCCTCTATGGCAATAATGTCCTTCCTCAGATTTGGAGACCAAATCTCACCACTGAAGGATTGAAATAAAAGGTTTTCCAGTATAGATAGAAACCCATAGGGTGGGCTGCATTTGAACTGGAATGGAACTAGTCTCCAACCAGAAAGAGGAAACTTTGGTAAATGCTTTAAACCAGTAAAACAGGGAAGGGATCTATCAGAAAAGAAAGTATAGAAAATAATAATTAAGTGCATGTATATGTACTTTTCCAGATTAAGTATTGTCACTCATCACATTCGGTCTGAAGCAGCTGAACATTGATTACTGTCCTAGAACTTGTAGTTGTGTTAGCACCATCTGCAAACATGCCCTAACTAACTAACAATATGCTACAACTAAGTTGTTACTAAACTTAGTTATTAGTAACATAGTAAGGAAATGTTATTCTGCTTATAGAACAAGCTCATAGTAAACAAATGCAACCGGAATGAATTTATAAATTAAATTTGCAACAAAAAGGAAAACTTATCAATACAAGTTATCAAGTGCAGAAAAAAAGTAGGTTTATTTTCATATAATTTTACGTTTATATAAATAAATGGCTCCCAAAGTGAGAGTTTCCACCCCGTAGAAGGCTATGAGATTACCTAGAGGGTGCTAAGAGGTAAGAACATGGCAGGGGGGTACTGGAGGTGGGCAGGACAATGGGCAAGAGAGGTGTCAATATACACTTGACATGATTACGGGGAAGTTGTTCTGCCGTGCGTTCCACTGACCTCGCTAAGAGCGTGGACTGTTTTGCTAGATAGTATTTCTTGGAACTTAAGTTTCAAAACTGGTATTTCATGAAGCCCGTCCATCGCATTGAGAATTTACCGAACACTGAAGTAGTTACTAAATGTGGCCTCTTAGACTCTTGCTGAATAACTCAGACTTTGAAAAGCTGGTATCATTGGATCAAATTCATCAATGTTGATAAATTAATTTAAACTAAGTTGTGATTGGATTTTGAATAAATGTGCAATTAGTTGTCACTGTTTTTAATTTTATTGTGTCATTATCTTCCTTACTGGGTTGAGCAAATCGCTATTCTGAGCAAGACTATTTATCGGGTAGGGTAGGGGGCAAGGGGGGGTGAGTTTATGGAGCCAAAGGCCCGAAAAGGTTTGGGTTCCAGTGAAATAAATGATCTGCTTGTTGGTGACAAAGCAAGGATATATTACATCCCTAAATTGCCTTTGAGAGACTAGTGAAGAGCTAAGTACTATGCAGTACTTTAGAAGCCATCCTAAGAAATCATATTTAAATCAGTGAAATGGGGCAATAGGGTCTCAGCCCCATTTGGGGTTAGCAATGGTGTTAGACAAGGGGGAATTTTGTCCCCAGTCCTTTTAATGTTTATATTGATGATCTGTCCAAGAAATTGAAAGCCTGTAATACTGGGTGCATGATTGGTAATACTTTAGTGAACCATATTATGTATGCAGATGACCTTGTGGTCTTTAGTCCATCCAGCGTTGGTCTCCAGCAGCTCCTTACTATATGTTCTGTGTATGGTGTGGAACGTGATATCAAATATAATGCTGGTAAGAGTGCTGTTATGATCTGTAGAACCAAAGAGAATAAATGTCTAAAATTTCCTGATTTTAAATTGGTAGACAATAATCTTAGTGTCTGTAATAAGGTAAAATATCTTGGACATTTTATTACAGAACAAATGACAGATGATGAGGATATTTATAGGCAACGGCGTATGCTGCATGTACAGGCGAATATTCTCTTAAGTTTGGTGCGTGTACAGATGTGGTGAAGATGTCTCCATTTAGAGCATATTGCACACCATTCTATACTGCACACCTGTGGTCAAACTGCGGAAATACAAGTTTCCAGAGACTAAAGGTGGCTTATAATTATGCCATGAGAACACTGCTAAGGAAACCTGTAGTGCTAATGAAACGTTTGTGGCTGCAGGAGTTAGTACTTTAGAAGCCATCCTAAGAAATCATACGTATAAATTTATCTGCAGGATTAATGACTCTGAAAATATAATTCTCGAGGTCTTATCAAACATAAGGTTTAGCACTATACGCTACCAATCCCAGTTGTGGAGACATTGGTATAGTTGTCTCGTTGTAGGACCCTGATCTTTCTTTTTATTCTGGATTTTAAATAATGTATTGTGTTTTTGTATATAATTTATGATGCTCTTATAAGTAATTTACTAAGCTTTTATATGTATTTTATGGTGTTTTTATATGCAATATATTTTATGTAATGTCGTCTCTTGTCTGGACCTTAAGTCTGAAATAAAGTTTAATAATAATAATATAGAATAAAATGATTGTCCATTATTTCGTTACACCAAATAGACAGTAAAAATATGAAATTGTTGGATCTCCAGAAAATGAAAGCTCACAGGTTTATATTTATCTTATTTATATATTACTTATATCATTATAGATTTATATATTAATATTTATGTTTATTTGAGATGGAAAAACATGCTTTGTTGAATTCATTCTTAGATATTCATTTGCCGTGTCATTTGTATAAACAATAATTTTCGTAGAAAAGTTCCCAAATCTCAAAACAAGTATGAATGGCTGCATGATATTGAAGCATATTAATTTAGTATTTATCTTTCTGCTTTAGATACTGCTTTGGATAAACTAAAGAATACCTGGTTGCTGGGATTAACTTCACTAATTAATCAGCAAGAAGGACATTTAAGAAAATATGGTTTCTTTCATAGCTCTGCAACATGGCTGAAAAATCAGGTACAAACATCAGCACTGGATATTAAAAGGTATTTTTAAAAACAGTATTGCTTTTTCACTTTTATCTAAGATTTATTAAATGGCTTAACATTTTAAGTTAACTGTTGTGCCAAGCTATAAATGCTTGATCCTAGATGCAGGTGTAGATGCCTAGATATTACATTAAGATATTACATTCTGAAATGAATGTGAAACAAAGCACATTGTGTGCTTTATTTGTGACAATACTAGTTGCTGTTCATGAAATCCATACTGGTTGATGTTCATGAAATCCATATTCGGGAATTATGTACAGAAGTCTAACTGTAGCCTGATGATAAGAATGTTGCCCACATCTATGCAGTTATCATTGAAAAAGCCCCCCTGCTATTTGATCTTGAAATGTCCAATTAATCAGCGAAAATTTGTAAAAGTAAGGGAACATCAAGGCAAGAGTGACTATAATATAGTATACGTGTATAATATATATAATGGGGTACATTGAAAATAGGTGCATGAATAGTCCATTCGGCCCTTTGAGCCAGCACCGTCATTCAATGTGATCATGGATGATCATCCACTATCAGCACCCCGTTCCTGCCTTCACCCCATATCCCTTGTTCCGCTAGACCTAAGAGCTCTATCTAACTCTCTTTTGAATGCATCTAGTGAATCGGCCTCCACTGCCTTCTGAGGCAGAGAATTCCACAAATTCACAATTCTCTGGGTATAAGAACTTTGAAGAAGTTCTCCTCTTCTCTCCGATGAGAGTTCAGCAACATCCTCACTCCCTGCTCCCCCTCTGATTCCTCCTTCCCTCTGACTCTATGACCACATCTTAACCCTTTCAGTACCGCCCACTCTCCTGACATCAGTCCAAAGAAGGGTCTTGACCCAAAACGTCACCCATTCCTTCTCTCCAGAGATGCTGCCTGTCCCGCTGAGTTGCTCCAGCATTTTGTGTCTATCCACGAATGTCATATTATGAAAAGCACAATTGAGAGAACCCAGAAATGCTTTACAAGGATAATTTTTGAAATGCAAGGGAATACACAGATAAAAATGAATATGTTTGGTCCCTTTTCTCTTGGAAAAAGGCTGAGGGGTGACCCAAGAAAGGTGTTCATAGAATGGATATTGAGAAAATGTTTCCAGTTGTGAGAAAAAGTATAAATAAAGGCCATTAACGTAAGATAGCTGTAAGACAACCGAGGGAAATCAGAAGAAATTTCTTTACACACAAAAGTGAGAACTTGGATCTTGATGTTTAAAGAACATTTGATGATTTGCATGTTAGAGGAGGAGGGATAGGAAATATGATGAGAACACTGTTCTGGCTTAAATAAGGTACCATGGCAGAAGGCTTAAGTGAACCATATCTATCTGCTGAGACTTGTTTCATAGAACAGCCTGGTTTTGTGTCATCCATCCTATGTAATCCTCCACAATACAAAATAGGCAAAATGTGCTAGTTACTATAGATAATTAAACTCAACTCAACCCATTTCTGTCATTTTGGCAAATACCCATGCTATCTTCATTCAATGCCACCATACAATTAACGATTTGCAATTATCCCCCTTCTTTCACGTTACATATCCATAGCCCTATTTTCTATGAAGTGCCATGTTCTCACCTCTAGCTTTACTCATGTATTCATCAGTTTTTAAATAGATAATGCATCCGTATATCTACGCTGAGCAATATGTATTCTGTTGACTATCCACATCGTTGTTATTCATTTCCATCTTTCCACCTTATGATGTAGACCACCAATATGATGTTTGGCAATGGTTCAACCTGAAAATTCAAACGTTTTTAAAACTCCAAGCATAATTCCTGTAATGTCTGCATTGTGTCTTGTACCTTCAGTTCCTACTACCAATATGCATTAAACCCTCATTATAACGGACCATAGGGGAGGGATTGGTGTCCATTCTTGCAGATTGTCCATTATAACTGAGTACGGTATTATTGTATGTAGTTGAAACAAAGAATGCAGATGATGGTTAATATGCAAAAGGACACAGAGTGCTAAAGTAACTCAGCGGTTCGGGCATATCCCTAGAGAACATGGATAGGTGATTTCTGGGCGGTTCTTTAGACTGATTCAGTCTTCTTCATCGCCTGCTGCATGGTCCGGTGACCCGGCTGTTGTTGCAGATCAAATTGTAGCCAGTGGGGACAGCGCTTTCTACAGGCCGCTACCAACAACAGGCCACACTCGGTCACTGTAGAGCTCCCTCCCCTCTCGCCAGCTGCCGCTTCCCAGGTGAAATTTGTTGATGACTCCGGGGGTGAAGGTGGTGGAGTGGGCAGTGGAGGTGTGGTGGGAGGGGAGTGGGTGGGGAAAGAGTCTGAGTGGACTGAGTACCAGGAGAAGGAGGAGGTGGTGGCGTTGAGCGACGAGCGGACAAAGCAGATGGGAGGGAGCTCCATGGGGCCTGAAGAAAGAGTTTTCTTGTCACATGTACCAGCAAAGGAACAATAAACTTTTTACTCAATGCAGCTAAACGGGTCTGTTAATGCAATAATATGCAAATAAATGTATTATAAAATAAAATAATAGCCATAATACTAGGTAACCATCATAGTACAAAAGGATCATAAAATATCATAGTTGTTGAGCTTAGTGTTGGGTGGGTGCTGGGAAAAGGTTGTTTCTTGAACCTGGAGGTCAAATACATGATCTGTTTTCTATTTTCAAATAGATAAGCAAATCATCATGAGTCATTCAATCAAAATAATATGACTTGCCATATGAATTTCTGAAATTTAGATGATATGATTAATTCAATCTGAATGGAAACTGGAAAATTCCCTGGTTTAAAAGATTATTACCTGTAGCAGCTATTGAACTGTATTTTCTCCCACAATTAATTTTAAGACTTAGATTAAATTTATTGATAATTGCTTGTGGAGATTTGATTATTTGTGGGGATGAGATAACATCCTCATTTTTTCTCTTGAAAGTCTGCAGGTGCTTCTTTCCTGTGTTCATACTTTGCTTGAAAAACTCCTGGAAGGATCTCGACCTCAGTCACTCAGTCATCTCAAAATACTAGTTCAATGTATGACTCCAGACAATTCTGAGTGGGAAAATCTGAGGCAGAAACTTACTTTGCAGGTAATATCTAATCATCCAAGAAATAAACCTGCAGTGGCTTTTTTAATATATGCTTTTTTGAATCCTTCCTTTAATATTGTGTGAATTTTTATTAATTGAAAATGTAGCTTTCATCAAGAATGACAATTATCATGTCTCTTTGCAGTAACTGCATTAAGTTCTAATGTTTAGGTACATTTAGGTACATTTTTAAATAATGTATGAAAGTTTAATGATTTAAAAAAAAACTTTTAATATGTGTTTTATTCACAGTGGCTGAGTAAAGTGTTGCTGAAGGAACAAATAAGTCTGAACAGGGATGTGGTGTCCACTGGTTCTAACATTTACTCACCTGACAATATACCAAATCATTTGTGCACCACAACTTTATTATGCCACGTGCTATTGCAGATACAAGAAGACAATATTTCTTTTGAACAGAAGGAAATTCACCCTGTCACATCCATATCACAAAGTTAGTTGGTACATGAATATAAATAAATGTCATTGTGTTTTTTGATAATTCATTAGAAACTTCAGTATGCATTAACTAATCTGAACTTAAATATGTGGAAAATGTCACTGTCAATTACAAGAAATGCCTTGGTATTAGAAATAGGACAACCTAAAGAGTTTACGAAATGATATTTACACTTGCTAAAAATACTGCAGTGCTCATAGTTTGGCCCTGGTCGATTACAATTAACCACCTCTTTATGCAAAGTAAAGCAATTCAAAAGAAAGGAAATTAAAATACAAATTTAACAGTGATTAGTCCCAATGGAATAGCTTTTCTTCCAGTATTTATGCTAAACATTTATAATGTATTCTAATCGATTAGCATTCTTCAATGTCTGTTCTGAATAAATCTCAGATTTTCTTACAGTCAAATCACTTTGATTTATGGATAGAATCAAAATTATTTAACAACATTCGAGAACAGCCCTGATCCAGAAGATTCAACATCCTGAAATCTCACAATTTGACTTGATATTTATTTTTCCTTCATGTCTGTCTCTGTAAACTAAACAGAATTATAAATTTCAACTTGTGCAGCATTGTTGCAAAAAACCTTATTGTTGTAAATTGAATCCTAAACCATAAATATGCCACATTGGAAGTAATATAACATGTCTGCTCATTTTCACTTGTCTTTAGTAAATCCATGCTTACTGTCCTTGATTAAACACATATATCTGGATATACATTAACATTGGACCAATTTGTGCGTTAAATTCTCATGTGATATGACCAGACAATCAAATAAATCATTCATTAAGTTCCTGCTTAAATCAATCCTGACAGATAATACCTCAAATTATTTTTAGTGAGTTCCTGGTCATCCTGCCTTTGGCAAATTAAGGTCAAATGAATTAAAACAAGATACTGTAAATTAAATGAAATTATCAATACTTCTGTCCCAATTTAACCCCTTAAGACTAAATCCCGCACTCCCCTGGCCTTGTGCACTGTATGATTTCTCACAGCTGGAGATGGATCTATCTGCTCAAATCAAACTTCAATTAACAAATCTTGTAGGTTTGTCATAACTGATAATCACATTATTATTAGTCATGCATAAACCTTGCCTTTAAGTGTCAATAGGCTGTGCCATACAGCGTCATCTCTTATGATTTATAGAATTACAATGCATAGACACTTGTATCTCGTAACTCCAACTATTGTGCTTTATTGTAATCCTCCTATTACAGTTTAAATCTAGCTTTTATGAAGTCAGCTACTTAAATTACAACGAGAGACTCATATTTCTTTCCATCACTGAAAGCTCAATTAACTTTTTCCTTTTCACTATTACCTGTCACCAGATGTATCAAATGGCTGATACTATAATTTAATATTATTTCTCACACTAATGAAGTAGTTGCTTTGCAAGGTATTTATTTGTAATGAATAACAATTTTAAAAACTTCTTCATAGGACTTAAATTCTACTTACTATGTTAGAAGAAGTAAGTCACTTGACTCTATAGTTCTAGCTAATGGTACAAAGCAGGAAAAATACTAATTCCCTTTAATAAGAGCAGTTTAGTGCGTATTTGAATGAATTATATGCTTTTTTTTACATACAGCAGTACACAAGTGTCACCACGTGTCGGCACCAAGAAAGTTACCAAAGTATAGGTTTTTTGTTATTTTAGCATCTGCTTCAACGTACTGATTTAAAAATGAATTGCCTTTCGCATTGTGCATTGCTTTACGGTCAAATCTTTTAAAATGTATCTATATTCATTTCTTCAATTCAATATATAGGGTACAGTGATATGAAGTTAGCAGGTTCTACAGCAACCTTCTCAGTGATGCCCCTTTAAAAATTATCTTTTCTCATTGCTCTTATATTATCATCCCTGTTTTATCTTTCCTTATTTCTGCTTTTACAGGGGGCCCTTTCTGTGTAAGATAATCTTGTGAACAGCATCACATCCATTTTAATCCTATGAGTACTCAATGAGTTTTATAACAGATTTTGCCGTTGAGTTGAAAAATAGATGCGTTCCAGGTTTGCTATTACAGAATTTAAATGACCCTGATGTACCATGTCTCAGATGGTGAAACAAAGTTTATATTTCCCAAAGGTCATTGCTGCAGATTTAAAGGATTTATTCTGCTCTCTGGGATTTAGTTGGCCACCAGCCAAAAACATTCACTAAACAAATATGCCCAACATCTGGCACCACACAAGTGGCCTTATTTTTACAGGCTGCTTTAAATTTTAGGGTATAGGCACTTCACGACACCTCTTCATCTTGTGTGTTTACTATCGGTCCCACCTGTCATCATCCCTGATGTTAGCAGTTGATGGAATGGGGAGCATGTGAGCATTCATTTCCAATCACCAGTTCAGAACTTGTGAAGCAGAGATATAAATTTATATGTTCTGCTCAAGGGCTGCATTTGGTGGTCATTTAGATGTTCCTGCAGAGTGTAAACTTTGATAAGCAAGACGGTGAATTTCACTTTAAAAATATATTTCCTCACTTTATGGCCAGATTTTCTCAACATTTTTAGTGTTCATGTACAATGGTAAGATAGTAATAAAACATGAAAAGGTAATAAGAAACCTGTTAGTCTCCTAAATAATTAAGTAACTAGCTAAAAGTGGTCAAATTACTGGCTGCAGAAATTCTCATCATGTTTAAACATTATATGAATGTGTGCTTGAAGAGCCAATATCTACATGGCCACAGATCGTGGCTGGAAGGTGGGATTAGGTTGGATAGCTCTTTTCCAAATGTCACAGATCAAAAGATCTCCTTAATCATATATTTTCTATTATTCTGACCATTTAATTTTGTGGAGTTCATAGATGTAATGTTGATAGATTTGATGTTTTTATGTATGTTTCGTGCTATTTGCTTGGCTTGTCCTTTAGATTCATGCTGATCTGACTTAGTTTATTGCTTCAAATATTGTGATAGCATTGTATCAATGATGTAAATTAATAGGAACGGTGGTGGGCTGTCTTATTTTACGTAAAATATATATTAAAATGCTCTAAATTTGTTTATCATTTTGGTAGTTGCTGCAGAGATGTTCTACGCTTTGCAGTGGTGTGAAGAAATGAAAGACTTTTGTCCTACGATTTCTATATATCATGAACTACTACTAAACTTTGACATTATTCAGCAGCTGAAGAAAGCCTGTAGCACAACATGGGAAATTCTCTTTAGCAGGTACTAAAATTGATTTTGTAGTTAAACTTGCCTTTTCATTGCAATAAAATCTAATGAATACATCAAGATTACAAGCACATAACTTTAAGGGGAACATTTATTTCCCTTTAAAAGAGTCAAGATGATATGAATGGTGACAAACATGCCAGACTACACTAATAATCAGTGTATCCACCATGGAACCATTCTCCATGGAAAATCGGTGTTAAATAAGACTATACTATCCCTATACTTTTTTTTTCAATATTTTGTGTCACATCTCATCACCAACAAGCATTTCACTGGAGTGAGAAAGCTGTATAAGCTACACTTCAGATCCAAGTTACCTATAATTCAATAGTTAATCAGCGGTATGCTGACGACATTAATATTTGCTGAAAACCAAGCCATTGCTGACACATTTATTGATGAATAGGAGCGGATGGGCATAACACTAGGCATCCACAAACAAAGGTTGTATGCTACAAGCAACAATACCTGTTGCTCTATGCCACTCTGCCTTCCAATGTTTAAGGGTTGTGGTGAGATACTGGCAAATCTAGACAAGTTCCTGCATCTCAGAACCTATGTTTTGGTGATGACATGAAATTCATCGCCCACTTCAGTGTGCCCGTACAGCCTTTGGATAATTGAGGATAAGACTGAGTTCTCAAACCTGGCACAAAACTACCTGAAAAAATATTGTCAACGCTGTTCTCCTCCCCCCCACCCCCCCCCCCCTGCAAAATCCATGAAATTAATGGGAAGGACAGGCAAACCAATGTCCATATTCACTTCCACGCCAGAATCCATAGTTTTGAGGCCCTAGTTTTACTCCTTTGGCGAAGTTACTCAGGCTACACCATTCATATGTCCTACACCTGACAACCACTGACAGGGGAAAGATTCAAGGAAAGGTTCAAAGTGATGGAGTGACAGATAGCATATCTGGAGAACATGGATAGTCGATGGATAGGATATAGGAACATGGACAGTCGATGTTTTGGGTCAGGACACTTCCTTGAAGAAATGCAACATCCTCACTGACTCTTGGGAATGGCTGGCCCATGATCAGTCAAAATAGAGAAGTGTCACTTGGTATTAGTTTTAATAATCTTAAGGCCTCAAATTTGAAAGAACAATAAAGCTCTTTTAAGAACAGCAATAGGAATGGACCACTTCATAAACTAACACCCATATGGCTATCACCGGCCCCTTCTGGGGAGGGGGGGTATTTCTCATATGTGCCACATTCGAACCTCATAACTCTCAAATATCAAGAAGCTCATCACCATCCAGGAGAAAGCAGTCCACTAAATTACTATCCCCATCCACCACCATGCGCTTAAGTCCCGTGCATCATTGCTGCACAATGTCTGCAGTGTGTGTCATCTACAAAATGCATTCCAATTGCTCTCTGGGCTTCTCTGACAGTACCTTCCAAACTTGTGACATCTGTCACTGCAACCAATGTGGCTTTCCACCATCTCTCGAGAGCAGTTCGGGTTAAAGGCTGATCTTGCCCACTACATCGTGAACCTAACACATGAATTCAGTTTTAGAAACAATCAAGCAAATACCTTTGCTTAGGATGCTGCTGATTACCTCTTATAAAAGTGAATTTATTCTCTGTTAATGATCCCATAGACCCATCAAAGTACACTGGTCTTTACAATGGGTTAATTTACAATTTTGAATGGAATATTTGCTGCTAGTTGAATTCTTTGTTTGAATTGTTGCGAGAACTATTCCAGGAATATGACCTATTGACAACATAGCTACAATGATAACACTCCACGATTAGATGGACTATGACTTACAAAAAAACTTGGAGGGGATATAACTCCCACCATATTGGTGTTCTTAGTTTCGGCATTAAGGTTGAGCATGGAGCTTTTTAAAAAACAAAATCATTTCTTGAGTCATTGCTAAACAGAATTCTGCGATAGACAGCAGTCCAATTATAGATATCAAATATCTAATGGACTTGCAAAAATAGATTTTTTGTTTAATCTGTGATTGCAGAAAGTTGAAAAGGAAATGCAAGAAAACTGGCACTGACAATATAAAGGGCCTAATTTTTCAGCTATGATCCAATTCTGCATGAATAATAGAATAATCAGAAATACTAAACAAGGTTATAGAGTCGTAGTCATACAGCATGGAAACAGGCTCTTCGGTCCAACTTGTCCCTGCCGACCAAGATGCCCCATCAACACTAGTTTCATCTGTCTGCGTTTGGCCCATATCCCTCTTAATCTTTCCTATCCATGTACCTGTCCAAATGTAATTTAAATATCATTATAGTACCTGCCTCAATTACCTCCTCTGGCAGCTCATTCCTTATGCTCACCACAATGTGTGAAAAGGTGTCCTGTGGATCATTTTAATTTTTTTCCCCTCTATTCTTTAAACCTATGTCCTCTGGTTCTTAATTCCCCTGCTGTGGGTAAAAGATTCTGTGAATTCACCCGATATATTCGCCCCTTAATCTTATAGACCTCTAGAACATCGCCCTTCACCCTCCTACGCTCTGAGAAATAGAGTCCTAGGTTGCCCAACCTCTCCCTATAGCTCAGCCATCCGTCTTGGCAATATCCTCATAAATCTTTCCTACACTCTTTCCATCCTAACAACATCATTCCTACAATAGGGTGACCAAAACTGAACACAATACTCCAAATGCAGCCTCACCAACGTCTTGTACCGCTGTAACATAACATTCCAACTTCTATACTCAATACCCCGACTGATGAAGGTCAATGTACTAAAAGCCTTATTGATCTCCCGGTATATAGGGTGACTTAAGACTTAAGACTTTTGCCTTCCAGCACAGTGAGGAGGTGCCTGGTGAACTCATTGTGGTGGATGTTAAATATGTGTTTATTGTGCATTTGGTTGTTTTATTATATGTTATGACTGCATGGTAACAATTTCGTTCAGACCGAAAGGTCTGAATGACAATAAAGGAATCTAATCTAATCTAATCTAATATAGATGACACCACTTTCAAGAAACTATGCACCTGTACTCTTAGGTCCATCTGCTCTACAACACTCTTCAGGACCCTGCCATTCATTGAGAACGTCCTGTCCTGGTTTGACTTCCCGAAATGCAACACCTTGCACTTATCTGCATTAAACTCTATTAACCATTCCTCAGCCCACTTGCCCAACTGATCAAGATACTACTGAAATCTTTGATAACCATTTTTACTATATACGATGCCACCTACTTTATCATCTTCTGCAAACTTGCCAATCAAGCCTTCTACATTCTCATCCAAATCATTGATATAAACCATAAACAGCAATGGGCCTAACACCGACCCCAGAGACATGCCACTAGTCACAGGTTTATGATCATAAAACAGATTGCTTGTGCTGACCATTATTCAGTCACAAAAGAGTAAGTAGACATCATTAAAAATAATGCATTTTATTTAAAATCAATAACATTTGTATATTAACAATGACAAATTTTATAAAATCAATCTCTCGAAGATAGGTGATAATGTAATATTTATGTATCATTAAAATAACTCATTTGACATCGAGTAGAACAAGTGGAAGCAGAATAAAAATCTTAATTTATCTTTTTTTTTCTCTTTTTTCTCTTTTTTTTAAAGTATAAAAATCGACTATTTTTAATTTTACTTTCAATTACATTTTCATTGGAAACTATTAGGATTTTGTCCATAGAATTTGGATGTTTCTGGTATTTATTATCCCTCTCTAATAGCCCCAGGACTTCAGAACGCAGCTGAGCACCACCCAATTTACTCTAAGGCAGGCAAGGCTTAGACTAGAGTAGACCTAAGGAACTGCAGATGCTGGTTTACAAAAAAGACACAAAGTGCCGGAGTTATTCAGTATATCTGGAGAACATTGATAGGTGACGTTTCGGGTCTATAAATGGAATTATTTTGTCAGACTAAATGTTCTTCATCTTTAAAATATATTTGATCAACAGAGGAAGTTAAAGTTGCACATTATAAGATTTTCTCATTGGTTTATATAAAAGAACAGTAAAACAGATATTTTTGCTCCTGGAATGTGTTTACCATTTATCTCAATGTAATTAATCTGCCATTTCATGTCACACAAATCTACAACAAATATACAAGCACAAGAAATAAATTTGTTTTTTTTTCAAACAGGTCATTAGAGAAAGGGTTACTCTGGGCTTTAACTACTTCTGAGTATATTGCTGAAACCAAATTGGATAGTAGTGACAACCTAAAACAACTGTATGGTACTGTGGAAAGGTAAGAATTATTCAATAACTTTTGTCAGTTGGCTAAATTACATGCATTGTCTCTCCACCTTTTTTAGTGCTGGTTCTTTGTGAACTTGAGGGAGTGGCTATATTAGTTATATTGCCTTTTGTTTATTCTGAAAGAAATAATTGTATTCAGAACCTTGAATATTTCACTGAATACAAATCAATTTTACATGGTTTGCTCATGGCATATATACTTTTTGTACTAATTTGTGAATTGTATTGTAGCACACCTTCACTTATGGAAAAACTGCTTTTTCTTAATTCTAAGAGTTAGAATATCAAAAATATAGACTGAGTCAATAGTACTATCACTCTGCTATTATTTATTGCAGAGGGATATGTCACAGAATCAAATTTGCTAACCTTTTGCCTGTTCTTTCTTTAAAACAATCATGAATGCAGCTATCCTTGTTATTGTAATACTTAGTTCTAGTAACCTATTTTTCTTATTGAGCCATTTTCCAATATGCTATTATTGTCACACTATCATATTCCTATTGATTTTACTTATTATGTTTGCACTCTCTGTGCTTGGGCCCGAATTCATTTGTTGCCAGCTGTTCCATCCATACTTACTGTATGTGGATGAGATGAGGAATTTAGCGTAGCCCAGATTCCTTACAAATTTGATTCTTTGTCATTGGTATTCTTTGTGGAGCTGCCATACCCAAAAGCATGTGGATTGTCAATTGATGTGGGGTGCTATGTGCCAGCTTCCTATGTTCTCAACTTAGAATGTCAGTCATTGAGCATGGTTCTGCCTGTTAAATCTTACTAGACTTAGCGGTCCCCCAACGCAATATTCCACCTCCCCGCCAATTCCAATATTGGTGGCCAGTGGGGGTGGGGGGTAGTATGGGTGTTGTGGGCTGAAGGGACTGGTTTCCTGAGGGCTAGTATGAACATTGTGGGCCGAATGGATTCTTGCTCACAGTTCAGTTATTCACGGCTGGTGGGCTCGCAGTTCACTCTCGACTGGTGGGCTCACACACACCCTCCATCTCACACACACACCCTCCATCTCTCAATATACACCCTCCATCTAACACACACACACACACCTTCCATCTCTCTCTCTCACACACACACACACACACACACACACACACACACACACACACACACACACACACTGACGTACATATACACACCGTCCATCTCACACATACACACACACACACACACACACACACACACACACACACACACACACACACACACACACACCGCAAACTCTGGACTGAGCGGGACTTCCGGAATGAGCACGACTCTAGACTGAGTGGGACTTCCGGAATAATCACTACCTCTGGACTTAGCCACGGCTGGTGGGCTCACAGCTCACTCAGCACAGCGTAGACTCACAGTTCACTCAGCACGGTGTAGACTCACAGTTCAGTCATTCACGGCGTAAACTCTCAGTTCTGGACTCAACTCTCACTCACGGTCTGCCGGACGGGCTGACTGACTCACGACCGGCCTCCGGGGCTTTATTCTCCTAGCCCCTGGAAGGGGCGTTACCTTCATGGTGTCTGACAGGCGAGAAGACCAATCTGCTGATCTCACGATTTTTAAACCTTCATAACTTTTCTATTATTTCACCAATCGAAACAAAACCTGGTGTCTTGGAGTAGAGGAGAATCGTGAGTAAGATGGCAAAAAAATCATAGCGATATAGGGTAGCGTATTTACAACGTTGACTGGAAGTGGTCAATAAGAGAGTTTTAGTAATAATATAGATGGCTGTTTCTATGCCTCCTTAGTACAGCTATGGATTCATGGAAGTTAGTACACTCCTTTCTGTGGATGAATAATTTTGGACACAGTTTCAAAATTATAACTGTATTGGAAGTGTAAACAAAGTTCCTGCTACGTTGAGATATTGGTGTTGTTAGATGATTTACTTTTAATTCTTTACCTGAGAGAATTAAGCAGTTTTGCTGAAGTATTGGTAATACTGTATGTACCTGATTTCACTTACTTTTTAGTCTTTACTAAAACATTTGAATTTCCTATTCCAGATTTTTCCCTTTGACCGAAGCAAGTTTGCATACAATTCAAAATATTATCTCATCGCTGCTTCAGGAAGACAAAGAGCTTCTTTTGTTCCAATGTATTGCAAAACTTTCTACGAGCGAGGGTTCAGAAATTACAAGTATTGATGGTCAGTAATTTGCTTTATTCTTTAAATGTCAGAACATACATCTTCAAAAGAAGTTGGAGGGAGGGTGCACAATGGTTCGACCTGCTGCCTCACGAATCTAGGGATCCATATTTAATTCTGAAATTGGGCTCTCTGTTTAATCACATGGGTTTCCATTGGATATGCTCCCATATCCCTAAGATGTACTCTTGGATCAATTGGCTACAGTAAATCACCTCGAGTTGGGAGTGTTTCATAACCATGTGCATTTGAAATTCTTGCTGCAGTTTTATAGGAACATTAATGATACAACACAACTGATAATTTATTGTATTATTGATGACTGTATATCAGTTATACTGGGTAATCAGATCAAGACAATGCATTCCAAAGTATATGGTGCAATCTAAACAAAGCCCAGAGTAGATCATTGCTGAAATAGGCTTGTGGTTAGGGTTGTGTAATGTAGTTCAAGAGCTTGATGGTTGTTAGAAAGAAGCAGTTTTTGAACCTGGAGGTCATGGTTCTTAGACTCTTATTCCTTCTTCCTGATGGCAGCAGCGAGATGAGAACGTAGTCAGGGTGATGAGGGTCTTTGATCTTAGTTTAATTTAGAGATACAGTATGGAAACAGGCCCTTCGGCCCACTGAGTCCGCACCGACCAGCGATTCCCGTACAGTAGCCCTATCTGACACTCTAGGAACAGTTTCCTTTTTACTGAAGCCAATTAATCTACAAGTCTATGGAGTGTGGAAGGAAACCGGGGCACCTGAGGAAAACCAATGTGGTCACAGGGAGAACGTACAAACCCTCTACAAAAACCATTTGTTGTCACGATCGAACTCGGGTTGTAAGGCAGCAACTCTACCTCAGCGCACCCGTGCCGCCCAGTTTCTTCTTTTAGGCAACATTTCCTGCAGATCCCCTCGATGGTGAGGCGGTCAGTACCTGTGATGGACCGGACAACACCTACCACATTCTGTCGCCTTCTTCGTTCTTGGGTGTTCGAGTTACTTAGCCAGGTGATGATGCATCCAGTCAGAATGCTCTCTACAGAAGTCCGATAAAGTTTTCGGCAACATGTAGTGCAGGTAATCCTCTGTACACCTGTAGATGTTCAAGAGCATATTCATTATCATACTGAATCTCCTCAATTTTACACGGAAGCGAAGGTGTTGATGGATTTTCTTTATGATTGCCTTGATGTACTGGACCCAGGACAGATCTTCAGAGATGCCCAGGATCTTGAAGTTATTGACTATCTCTAATTGACTTCCTTAATCGCCAACCTGTTGATGAAGACTGGTTTATGAAACTTAGGTTTTCCCCTTCTAAAGTTAACATCAGCTTCTTGATTTTGCTGACATTGAGAGTAAGGTGGTTGTTCAGGCACTATTCAATTAGATTATCTATCTCCCTCCTGTACTTTGACTCATCATTACCTATTATTTGTCCAACAATGGTGGCATCATCAGTACCAGTTTTCTTTACAGAAGGGATAATATTGAAACATTTCCTCATGCTTTTTTTTTCGATCCTTGCTGCTTGTTATAATGTTATCTTTAACTTTTAATAAACGTGGTTATCCACAGTTCGAAATGCATGTTCATGCTACTATTCCGGTCACTGACGAGCATTGTCTCCGAGTAAACAGTGCTTTGAATTTTTAATTCTCTTCCTTGCATTTAAATTTATTTATTATTCTTCCTTTTCTCTTTCCATTATGCTTCAGATGCCTTGATTGTCCCAGAATTTAATTAATTTATTAATTCTTCCTCTTTGAACCACAAGCTCCATAGAAGTTCCTTCTTATCCCCACGTTATCTGCTTTATCAGTCAATAGCATTCAACCATTTTCAAAAAGTGCAAATGGCTGTCACCCTCAATTGGTTTCCTGCATTCTTTATCTTCATAGTTCACTGAAGAGGATAATCATTGTTTCATCATTGCCATGTGTCAATGTGTCTTAGACTTGCTCACAATTATGTAGTGTTTAACCAAATACTTCACACATAGCGATTTTGGTTTTTTTTTAAATCAAGTTCACTGTCAGACCTTTTTAGGGAGGCTGCAATCCTTGTATAACCAGTGACATTAGAGCATTGTAAGTACACAGAGAACTGAATATTGTGCTTTTTATTAAATGTATACATTCTAGATGTGGACAGGAGATGGCAGCAGTATTTTACCATCCAAAAAGTTTTTTCTTTAAGGGGAAAATATACTATTGGCGTATTAGATGGCGATGTGGGGCCTAAACAACATGTGATAAACTTAGCATGTATTGCAATAGGGTGCCAATCCATTCAATTGAAATTTAATTTGAAAGTGAGAGATCTAATAGGAAATATTTTGTTGAAGTCTTAGTAGAACATGTAAACTATGCAAAATTTTAACATTTGTACAGCCATCTTGAGGCATCCTTCCGTATTTCATGCTTCAAAATATTGCCACTGAAACAATGCAAACTGATGATAAATTAGGTTATGTTAAGTAAAGGAAATGAATAATACAAAAAGATGTTCCATCAAGGGGCTTCCACAGGATAGTAAACAAAGGCAATATATAATTCGGCTGAACAGAACAAGTAATCTAAAGCTCTCATCAGGGCTGCGATAATCTTTCTCATTTTAGCCATGGGATCGTAGGAACATCTTTGTTGACTTTTTGCGACCTTGAGCAGAATATATGAATTAAAC
This sequence comes from Okamejei kenojei, assembly GCA_035221665.1. Lineage (NCBI taxonomy): Eukaryota > Metazoa > Chordata > Chondrichthyes > Rajiformes > Rajidae > Okamejei > Okamejei kenojei. The sequence goes on along the minus strand of CM069142.1, from coordinate 14,445,690 downwards.
CATGACTTCATTCCAGTTTGATACCCAGTTACCCCCTAGTGATTGAAAATGGCAAATGTAAAAAAGAAGAGCTTGATTGTACTGGCCCATTTTTTTCCCAGAACATCAAATATATGCAGATATTACAAGATTACAATACATTGATGAGCAGCATGGGACAGTTTAGAGTCATAGTCATTGTAAATAAATGTGTGCATACCAAAAGGCATTTCTGCAAGTAGATGTAATGTGCATTAATTGTTGGTTCACTAGATAATTTGTTGATGGAATAGCTACCCCTCCCTGAAAGTTGTAACCCACAAATAATTATTCTGGATTTTTCTGACTGAGGTGTTTTACAAAAATTTTTGCAAATAAATGATGTAGAATTGGAGTACCGAATAGGCATTCAACCCAAATGTCCATGTTAGTATTTCTAATCCAGATTTTGTCGTAAATATCCTTCCTCTCTTTCTCATATACTTTCCAATCTTTCCCTTATGATAATTGAAATGATTCACCACTACAACTCCTTTTGTAGCAGATTTAATATTTTTAAGTAATAGAAACAATGTGGCCATTCGGCCTACCGAGTCTACTCCACCATTCAATCATGGCTGATCTATCTTTTCCTCTCAACCCCATTTTTCTGCCTTCACCCCGTAACTTTTGACATCCTTGTTAAGACCCTAAAACTTGGCTTCCACAGCCATCTATAGCAAAGAATTCCACAGATTCACCACCATCTAGCTAAAGAAATTCCTCGCCATCTTTTTTGTAAAGGTACATCTTTTATTCTGAGGCCGTGCCCTCTGGTGCAAGACTCCCAGTAGGGGAAACATCCTCTCCACATCCACTCTGTCCAGGCCTTTCACTATTCGGTAAGTTTCAGTGAACGGGACAATGATGTCTGTCCCATCAGACTCAAGTGCGCCTCTTCCCAGGGTCACTGTTGCAGAAGTTAGATTGGCCGTCCTGAGGGTGAACTTGCGGAAAGCAACTGGCCCAGACGGAGTCCCTGGCTGTATCCTTAAGAACTGTACGAATTAACTAGAGGAAGAGTTCACGGACATCCTTGATCTCTCCCTACTCGGTTCTGAGGTATCCACCTGCTTCAAGAAGGCCACTATCATCCCGGTGCCGAAGAAAAGCAAGATCTCACGCCTTAACGACTACCGTCCAGAGGCCTTGACTTCCACCATAATGAAGTGCTTTGAGAGGCTGGTTATGGAACACATTCAATCCAGTCTACCAATCAACCTTGACCGACTACCACCACTACAGGTCCATGGCTGATGCCATCTCCCTGGCCCTACACTCATCCCTGGAACACCTAGATAAAAGAGACTCCTACATCTATTCAGAGGCTGCAGCTCTGCTTTCAATACCATTTTTCCATCCAAACACTTCAAGCTCGTGAAACTTGGAGTCAGCACTCGCTTCTGCAACTGGATCCTCGACTTCCTGACCAGCAGACCACAATCAGTGAGGATAGTTGACAAATCCTCTACGATAATCCTCAACACTAATGCCCCACAAGGATGCATTCTCAGCCCCCTTCTATACTCCTTATACACCTTGTGCAGCAAATACAAATACAAATCAATTTGCAAATATGCAGATGACACCACTGTAGTGGGCAGATATCAAATAATGATGAGACGGAGTACAGGAAGGAGATTGAAAACTTCATAACCTGGTGCCAAGACAACAACCTTTCCCACAAGTCAACAAGGCAAAAGAGATTTGTAATCAACTTCAGGAAGTGAAGCGGTACACATACCCCAGTATACATTGGTGGTGCTGTAGTAAAGATGGTTGAAAGCTTCACGTTCCTTGGAGTAAATATCGAAGCAATGGCCAAGGAAGCACACCAACGCCTCTATTTCCTTAGGAAGTTCAGCATGTCCCCAACAGCTCACACCAACTTCTACAGATTCACTGTAGAAAGCATTTTATCAGGATGCATCATAGCATGGTTTGGAAACAACTCCATCCAAGACTGCAAGAAATTGCAGAGAATTGTGGACTTGGCCCAGACCATCATACAAATCAACCTCCCTTCTATTGACTCCAGCTACACATCATGCTGCCTCAGCAAGGCCCCAGGCCTAGTCTCATCCCCTCTCACTTCCCCTCTTCTCCCCTCTCCCATCAGTTAAGAGGTGCAGAAGTTTGAAAACTCATAGCTCCAGATTCAGGTACAGTTTCTTCCCAGCAGTTTTCAAGCAACTGAACCATCCTATTACCAACTAGTGAGTGATTCTGATGTACCATCCACGTCACTGGACTTTATCTTGTACTAATTGTTGTTCCCTTTATCTTGTATCTACACTGTGGACGGATTGAATGTAATTATGTATAGTCTTTCCACTGACTGCATAGCACGCACACAACAAAAAAGCTTTCACTGTACCTCGGTACACATGACAATAAACTAAATGAAAGGAATGCCTGCCTTAAGTCAATGTATTTCACAAATAAAATAGATTTTAGATAGGATCTTAATATAGATAATGCCAATTTAAATCTTTCTTATTTTAGATGTTTTATGGCTTTTATAAATATTTTTCACGTTTTTGTTGTTTTTTTCTTTTGAAGTCTTACTTTTTAATTTTTTGAATGCATTAGAACATTCAGAAATGTTCCCCAAACATTGGTTCCCCAAAGCACATGGAATTGGCGAATGCAGGCAGCTCAACAACAGTAAAGTTTGGCCCATTACCTCTGCTATTTTTTGCCCAGCATCTTTTAAAACATGCAGATACAACAAAGCCATAAATCTTTTCATTTAAGTGTTTCTGGTTTATCAATTACCTCGTTTGTTCTTTCTTCAGTACTTCAGTTTTTATTATGTCTTGAAATGTTATAGGCACATTGTCACTTCCCCACTAAATGGTAAAGCCAAGTAATTAGTCAAAGTCAATATTTCCACTATTTTACTGTCCTTGTCTGTGAATTTGTCTTGTATTATTTAGTGGCACTATCCATATTGTTTTTCCTCTTTACCTTTTTAAATATATTTCTAACCTGTTTATGTTCCTGATTACCACCTCTAATGTCTTCTCCATGTTTTAATTCTGTCATTTTCTCCATTGCTAGATCTTGTCCACATCTACTAAAACTCCCCTCTGGCTTCTTTGCATCAGATCAACCTTTTGGATAAAATCTCTTGTTGTTTAATTAATTATTTTCTGCAATCTCTTTATGACTGTAATGTCTTTCTTAAAGTATAATGCCGCAACTTAAATTTTGTGCTTCAGTACTCAATGATTTAAAATAATTTTCTATTGAATTTATTGTGAATATCTATCTTTAGCTTAATAATCACCTGTATAAAATATTTTCTGCTTGGATTCAACTTATAGGAGGGTTCGGAAGCCTTGCTGTTATAAATAGCTATTTAAAGGAAGGAGTCACTGAAGGTGGCCACGTTGTCCATGATCAGTTGTTTTTAGATACGTTAAACATAATTATGGGATGGAGAAATCACGAAGAAGAAATCTTTTTGTTTGACAGGTAAGATGGATTTTCTAAGATTTAACGTTTAACTTTTTTTTTGTTAATTACATTCTGCCACCCGAAAAAACACTGATTTGCTATTGCAGCCAATTGTAAAAGTTTTTTTTAAATTTATTTATTTTTAAATATTTTATTTATTAGAGGTAAACACATCAATGTACTTTACATATATATTGTTACAATCATTGTACCCCATAATTTTATGGCTTTTAAAGAAAAAGAATAGAAAGAAAGAGAGTGAAATAGGTGAAAAGAGTTGTGATAGTGAAAGAGCATGCCAAAGGGGAGAAGAAACCCTTGGTCAAAGAATTAGAGAAAGGGGGTTAAGAGATAGACCCTTAAAAAAATATTTAAAAAAAGAAAAGGGAAAAAAATGCCAGTTACTATGTTATATATATCACGCAAAAGGAATCCACCAACTCAATAGTTTTTCATCCCCCCCACCAAGGCCCGAGGTACTCCAGCACCCTATCTTTGTAGTAATTCTATAAATGCAGACCACGTCTGAAAGAAACGTTCTGATTTTCCTTCCAGGCGGAGTCTCATATCTTCCAGATGTAGTGTTTCAAACATAGTTGAAATCCACATATTTAATGTTGGTATAGGAGCATTTATCCAGAATTTTAAGATTAGTTTTTTTCCTATTATTAAGCCGTAATCAAATAAATTCTTTTGATACGCATTGAATTCCGGACTACCTTCTGTCATTCCGAAAATAATCCATTCTGGCTTAAATGTCATTTGTCATTTTTATTTTAAACACTTTTGTGAAAATTTCAAAGATTTCAATTCAAAACCTTTGAATTTTTGTACAAAAGATGAATGAGTGCGCTATAGTAGCTTCTTGACAGTGGCATTTATCACAAATTGGTGAAATGTTAGGGAAAAATTTATTCAATTTAGTTTTTGAGTAGTATAATAGTAAGATTAAACGAGAACTTACCAGTTCGAAGTTTGATCGTTATTTTATGAGGAGTAACGTTGAGGGATTACGTGAAGAACCCGCCTGGCGCTGGAAACGGCATACTTCAAAGCAGCGGCATGAAAAACACAGAACACAAATAGCCAGAGTAAGATAGTAAGGCTCATCATAGATTTAGAACTACCAGATGATCATTTATTTTATGAGGGTGGGGAGTGGAGGGCACGTAATCCCTCATCGTTACTCCTCATAAAATAACGATCAAACTTCGAACTGGTAAGTTCTCGTTTAATCTTACTATTTTACTACTCAAAAGAGTGAAGAGTGAAGAGTTTGAAGCTTTCTGTGTTTTTCGTGTCGTAGAATTTATTCCATACGACAGTACGGCTCATTTAACGCAATAACGAGCGAATAACACATTTTCCCCAAACATTGCCTCAAGTTATGTGATAAATTATTTCACATTATAAAAAATGAAAATAATGCCCTTTCCATTGAAAGGCAAGTTTATCACAAATACCAATTGATATATATATTTTTATGGCATAACAAAGCAACAATTATAGAGAACCGAACATTGCGTGTCTAAATCTGACACCATGACTGGTTCCTCTTTACTTTAACAGTAATCTACAGCCTCCTGCGGCCTTGCATCTTTGCTCGAGTGGCTCATCCTGTGCCATTCCTGTGAATGTATTTTCCTCATTAACAGAGTGATTTTCCACCTTTCAGTGTCTAGTTCCTACTGAATGTATCCAATTTTTAACCATCTAGAAATACATTCCTCTATAACCATCAGTTTTTACTGAACCCAATGTGGTTTTTGTGTGTAATAAGCAGTCTCATTGCCACAGAGACTCTAACCTACTGCAACATTTTCATCAATGTTCACACACACACACACACACACACACACACAACTTAAAGCCGGCAGGATATGCTTATAGGTTTACCTTCGTTTCAGGTCTTCTTGGTGTGCTTTGTTTGGTAGATTCATAAACATATATGATAATGCAATTTGTATCCACATGCAATTATAACGTAACATTTGCAATGTTTGCACTCTTATATTGATACTAAAGTTATCAGAATTATTATTTTCAATGTTTAATTTTATTTTTTTTTGAATCATAGATAGAGTTAGAGTCCATTTCTTAAGGCATTTCAAGATTATTTATCTCCTGCCTTTATATTTTTTACAATTTTGGACAGATTATATATACATATACACATATATATATCATATATATATATATATATATATATATATATATATATACATATATATATATATATATATATATATATATACACACACACACATATATATATATATATATATATATATATATATATATATATATACATATATACACACACACACATATATATATATATACACACACACACACACACACACACACACACACACATATATATATATATATATATATATATATATATATATATATATATATATATATATATATATATATATATATATATATATAGCAGGGGTAACAGGGGAATATTTTCTTATATTCCCCTTTCTTGCGAACGCCTATGGACTTTACCTGTTAAAACAGCGGGGAATATAGTCTTATATTCCCCTGGTCTCACATCCGGGAACTTGGCAACGTGACGGCAACGTGACGCTGCGTGGGAAATTTAGAATATTCAAACGGCAGACAGGAAGACTGCCGCGTCCATTTTGGTTAAATTTTACGTGGAAGTCCGCCGACCTGAGATGTTCAAATTTTCCTCTAGATGTCTGATAATGGGTAATAATAACAATATTGACTGTCCTCTTTCGGGAGATACGACATATATTGCCCTCACTAGATCCATATTGCCCTCGTCTGCGACTCGGGCAATATGAATCTACTTCAGGCAATATATGTCGTATCCCCCTCAAGGCCAGTCAATATTCTATTAATATACACACACACACACACACATATATATATATATATTTATTAACATTTACATATATATCCCTTTCCATATTAGGATATTATGAATGCATCTGATAACTTCTTGGTTAATATATTGTCCGTTTATAAGACGGTAACACTCTGAGCCCTATTATTGGCTCTATCAATTAGATACTTAGAAAATGCAATCCACAAGGAATTCACATATATCTAATATGATAAAATAACTTTACTGTATATACAGACCTCCAATTTCTTATAACAAAATATTGTTTTTTAGACTTATTTCTGCAAATTGCAGGTATAACACTTCTTTATACATAATTATTTTATTGATATATTGTTATATTGGTTAACATTCATAGACTTCTTTGACCATCAGCTGTTGTGATGGTCTGGTCAACCTGTAGATAGTCAAATTCATATTTTCATGTCATGGAGGTTTTTTGTACAACAATAAATTACTGCAGGGTTTCTCAAACCTGGAGATCCCAGTGGGTGCAGCAGCATCCAACGAGCGAAGGGAGACAGGCAACGCCCTGGGTCGAGACCCCTTCTTAGACTTCAATAAATTGCTGCAACTATGAATCATCACTAGCAGTTCAAAATCACACAATATTTATGAAACCATAAAGGATCCGTATTAGGCCACCAAAATGCCTCTGGCAGTGTCCCGCTACATTTTCATCAGACACTGCCCTATCAAACAAAAATGAGGAACACAAAAGAAATCTTTTCCTCATGTAATTGGGAGAAAAGCATCCACCTTCGCTGTTCTTGGTTTACCCACAAGAAATATTCGAAAGATCGGTGATTTAATCTGTATGCAACCAGATTAATCGTAAGTAATCCATATTAATGACAATATGTTTTCCTCCCAAATTTGTTGTCTCCGATACCATTGTCTCTTCCTTAGAGATAAACAGGTGGACTAAACTTTAAAATATGCCACATCTGTTTACTCAGATAATCCCATGATTGTTATTTGACTTATCTTGTGACCCACAAGAAACATTTGAAAGATCAGTGATTTAATCTGTATACAACCAGATTAATCGTAAGTAATCCAATTAATGACAATATGTTTTTCTCCCAAATTTGTTGTCTCGGATAGCATTGTTAACATATGCCACAGCCGTGGTATTGTTCATCTTGATACGACATGGACACTTCCATAAAAAAAAGGTCGATCTTTAATCCATAACTCCTTATACTTCAACAATTAATACGAATGTTTGGAAAATTTCTTAGGCCAAACCATTTATGTTCACTAAGCTGGGGGGCAGTGTTCGCTGTGAGGAGGATGCTAGGAGACTGCAGGGTGACTTGGATAGGCTGGGTGAGTGGGCAAATGTTTGGCAGATGCAGTATAATGTGGATAAATGTGAGGTTATCCACTTTGGTGGCAAAAACAGGAAAGCGGACTATTATTTAAATGGTGGCCGATTGGGAAAAGGGGAGATGCAGCGAGACCTGGGTGTCATGGTACACCAGTCATTGAAAGTAGGCATGCAGGTGCAGCAGGCAGTGAAAAAAGCGAATGGTATGTTAGCTTTCATAGCAAAAGGATTTGAGTACAGGAGCAGGGAGGTTCTACTTCAGTTGTACAGGGTCTTGGTGAGACCACACCTGGAGTATTGCGTGCAGTTTTGGTCTCCAAATCTGAGGAAGGACATTATTGCCATAGAGGGAGTGCAGAGAAGGTTCACCAGACTGATTCCTGGGATGTCAGGACTGTCTTATGAAGAAAGACTGGATAGACTCGGTTTATACTCTCTGGAATTTAGGAGATTAAGAGGGGATCTTATAGAAACTTACAAAATTCTTAAGGGGTTGGACAGGCTAGATGCAGGAAGATTGTTCCCGATGTTGGGGAAGTCCAGGACAAGGGGTCACAGCTTAAGGATAAGGGGGAAATCCTTTAAGACCGAGATGAGAAAGACTTTCTTCACACAGAGAGTGGTGAGTCTCTGGAACTCTCTGCCACAGAGGGTAGTTGAGGCCAGTTCATTGGCTATATTTAAGAGTGAGTTGGATGTGGCCCTTGTGGCTAAGGGGATCAGAGGGTATGGAGAGAAGGCAGGTACGGGATACTGAGTTGGATGATCAGCCATGATCATATTGAATGGCGGTGCAGGCTCGAAGGGCTGAATGGCCTACTCCTGCACCTAATTTCTATGTTTCTATTCTATGTTTCTATGTTTCACCTGGTATTATTGTCCGCAGTCCCGACAAGAGACATATCAATTATTGTTATAAGAATAGATAATATTCTTATCTTTACCCAAACATTCACAGAAGCTGTACATCATCTGTAACACTTGCTTCAGTTTGCAACAGCTGTTAATCTTATAGTTGAAGCAGCTTGTGAACCTTTTTTACATTACTTTAATAATGATAACGTATCATTTGATATTTTGCATAAGCCTCTTCACAAGGGCATACATATTCTTATAAGCTTCTGTATTCCTTCTTTGGAACTTTATTTATTTTTTACCTAACCTAATGGAGGGACAAAGCATGTCAACAACAATTAGACATATTTGTATCATGGAACAATTTTCCCTCTCTTATGGTGCTTGAATTACTTCTAAATTCAGAATAGTAATTTAGGAATATTTTATTAATGCCTAAGCATATGCTTTATGTAATGGGTTAGGTCCTTACCTCCCACCAGGTTTGTAATTGCAGCACTAATTTGCAGCTGACTCTTATACCTTCCAATTTAAATGTAATCGAGATAACCCATGACCATGACCTCATTAGTGCAAGTGCTGATCTTTTATCAGTATAATTGTTCATTCAGTGTTCTGTTTAACAGCCTTGAACTGATTTGATTCTTTGGACAATGTTTTAACTTGCACAGCTTGACCCACTTTAATTTCAAGCACCTGTAATATTGATTAACACTTTGTTAATCACAATTGTATTTCCATGTTCTAGATGTTTCCATTTTCTTACACTGTGAAAGTGTATATAAAATGATGTTTTTATATGGTTTATACCATGAAATCTTTACACTGAGGTAATTTTATAATATACATGTACGTACCCCTTCTTTATTGAAATTACTTTTGAGTGCAAACCTAAAATCAATTTTTAAAGTTTTCTTATACAGGTGAACCAATCCTTCCTTAGTTATATTAAATTAATCATAATACACCTGTAATCCCCCATAATTGGAGATTTCATGAACTTATTTTGTAACCAGATGTTTGCACCTCTTCAACGTACTTCAAGCCTTCTTTTCCCAATTATATAGGTTTGGATAAGGCTATGTTGGATTATACCACTTCTGCCTTTGTTTTGATCCATTATCAAATCTTTCATTGGATCATAGTTTTTTCCCCCCAAGTTTAAAGATCTTTGCCTTTGTTTTGATCCATTATCAAATCTTTCATTGGATCATAGTTTTTCCCCCAAAGTTTAAAGATCAGTAGTCTGTTCTTTTGTAATTAATATCTTTGATTTATCATAAGGCAGGTTTATTCCATAATAATCAGGAGTTTAATATAACCTGATTTGTATTGATCTGCGAACCTATAGTGCAGATTTGGTAAATTATATATATATTTCTTCCCATTGAGCTCCACAACTGATGGCAATTTGTTTTATTTTGAAAGTATTACTTATTTGCACCATTTTGAAATACTTTGAAATTGTATTTCTTATATCTCATATAATTTGAGACATGGATATTATAAACGGATTTACCGTTGACATCTTAATAAAACATAAAAGTTTTATCGTATTCTTGAAGTTGGTGAGATACCATATAATTAATGTTGGCAGCTAGGTTTTCTTCCATAGCCTCACCACTTCCTTCAGATATAGCAAATTTTATTGCTATCTCAGGCACATCTGGCCTTCTCTTTTTCATTTGTGGTGTGCATTCATAATCCACATCACCACTTGCGGGGTCTGTCTTTTGCAGCCCTGATCCACTTGGAATTATATCCAAAGAGACTTCCTCCACCCTAAATCCAGGGTCCGGAGTTTCAAATTCCCAATTTGGCACATAGCCATATTCTGTATATTCAAGCCCCTCAGGGTCTTTTTGGGAAACTGTTTGGGTACTGTGACCCTTGTCTCTTTTTTTTTTTTTTTTTAATATTTTGGAGTACTTTCTCCATATCGCGAAATTTATTAACTTTTTAAATTACAGCCTTTCTGACATTTAAAATTTCCCTGCCAAAAGATTGTGGAGCATCTTAACCTCCCTACCGTATTGTTAACGGTACCAGTATCGGAACCAGCCCCGTAATTAATCTCTCGTCCCGATCGCTGGGTATTCCCCTGGGACGTTCTTTTCCAAACTTCGTTGTTTTAACAGAGTATTTCTGTTCTAATTTAAACTTTTACTTTGTTTTTAAATTCCTTTAAAATCCTGGTTCAATACACCAGGCACGGAGTTTTCCAGACTTCCTAAAAAATTTTCAACTGCACTTACCTGCCGGTTCCGTACCTACCGCTGTCGAGGAGCTGTCTGTGCAGCTCCTGCTTCTGCCGTCAGCGTCGACGTAATGCCGTTCCAGCGCCAGGCGGGCCTTCTTCACGTAGTCACTCACGTGACTCCGAAGTAAAATGCTTCTTTACCTAGCAGTTGAAAAGCTTAAGTGGCGTTCAATCCAAATCATTGCCTTGTGTACTTCATGCTTATTGATTATAGTTAAATATTGATAGGAATTTTCTCCCTGCCCTCCATCTTAAAGAAAATGCGCAAGAATTATTTATAAATTTAATAAGGTTTTTAACAGATTGATTTTTTTTGTTTATAAATACTGTAGTGGCCTGGACACCGGTCATAAAAAGACTAGACGGCAGGCAGGTTCAAAAGTTCTTTAATGATGGTTGTGAGCATCCACTCACAACGAGTTCCACTGAAGGGATGAAAAACTCCCAGAAAACCCCTGAGCAGGAACCGGAAGCCTGTGGGCAGTCCCTGTCCCTCAAGTGCCGAGGGGGATGACCCAAGGAGTGGCCTAATATCCAGGGATCGCCATGCTACTATTGTTTAATTTCCAATGATAATTACTTTAAAGAGTGTACCTTTACTAATATTTCGATAATGTGATAATGTGATATAATAATTTTCATTTGAATATAGCAGAAACTTTTGTCACCTTTTTAACATCACTGCTTTCTCTCTAGCACTTTAAAAAATCCTGAACCTCATTTGCTTGGAATCAACGTGGAAATTCTTCGCTTTCTGAGATTGTTGATCAAGTATTTACCAACTTTACTAACAAATGAACAGTGGGATTTCATCATGTGTTCCATTATGATGTGGTTGGAGGTGAGGTTTAGAATAATAGCACTGCTTCTCAAAAAAGAAAATTGTGATATTGTAGTCCTTTAATTGGACTAATTACAAATGGCTTGTTACAAAATGCTAATTACAAATTATATTGCAAATATATGGAACATGTCCTTGTTCTTTAATGTTGTAACTTAAAGGAAACAGAAACATTACTAGATTGCAGTGTAGGAATAACTGACGTTCTCAGCATTCTCTGAGTAATTGGCAGTAGCAACTAGCATTGGGGTGACATTGAAACAGGAGATGTGGAGTCAGTATGGATAGAACTAAGGAATTGTAAGGGTAAAAAGACCCTAATGGGACTAATCTACAGGCCCCCAAACAGTAGCCTGGACATAGGGGGCAAGGTGAATCAGGGGTTAAAATTGGAATGTAGCAAAACAATGTTGTGGTTGTTATGGGAGATTTCAACATGCAGGTAGACTGGGAAAATCAGGTTGATACTGGAACCCAAGAAAAGGACTTTGTAGAGTGCCTTTGTGATGGATTCTTTGAACAGCTTGTATTGGAGCTTACCATGGAGAAGGCAATTCTGGATTTAGTGTTATGTAATGAACCGGATTTGATAAAGGACCTCGAGGTTAATGAGCCATTAGGAGGCAGTGACCATAACATGGTCAGGTTTAATCTACCATTGGAGAGGGAGAAGGGTAGATCGGGGGTCACAGTATTGTAGTTGAATAAAGGGGACTATGGGGCCATGAGGGAGGAGCTGGCCAAAGTTGACTGGAAAGATACACTAGCAGGGTGACAGTGGAACAAAAATGGCAGGTGTTTCTAGGAATAATACAGAAGGTGCAGGATCAGTTCATTCCTAGGAGGAAGAAAGATTCCAAGGGGAGAAAGGGGCGACCATGGCTGACAAGGGACGTCAGGGACAGTATTAAAATTAAAGCGAAGAAGTACAGCGTAACAAAGATGAGCGGGAAGCAAGAGGATTGGGTAACGTTTAAAGAAGAACAGAAGATAACCAAAAAGACAATACGGGGAGAAAAGATGAGGTACGAAGGTAAGCTAGCCACGAATATAAAGCAGGATAGTAAAAGCTTCTTTTGGTATGTGAAGAGGAAAAAATTAGTTAAGACCAAAGTTGAACCCTTGAAGACCGAAAAACGTGAATTTATTATGAGGAACAAGGAAATGGCAGATGAGTTGAACAGATACTTTGGATCTGTCTTCACTAAGGGGGACACAAACTTCCTGATATAGTAGTGGCCAGAGGATCTGGGGTGATGGAGGAACTGAAGGAAATCCACATTATGCAGGAAATGGTGTTGGATAGACTGATGGGGCTGAAGGCTGATAAATCCCCAGGACCTGATGGTCTGCATCCAAGGGTACTTAAGGAGGTGGCTCTAGAAATCATGGATGCATTGGTGATAATTTTCCAATGTTCAGGATCAGTTCCTGTGGATTGGAGGGTGGCTAATGTTATCCCACTTTTTAAGAAAGGCAGGAGAGAGAACACAGGGAATTATAGACCAGTTAGCCTGACATCAGTGGTGGGGAAGATGCTGTAGTCAATTATAAAAGATGAAATAGCCGAACATTTGGACAGCAGTAACAGGATCGGTCTGAGTCAGCATGGATTTACGAAGAGGAAATCATGCTTGACTAATCTCCTGGAATGTTTTGAAGATGTAACTAGGAAAATGGACAAGGGAGAGCCAGTGGATGCAGTGTACCTGGACTTTCAGAAAGCATTTGATAAGGTCCCACATAGAAGATTAGTGGGCAAAATTTGGGCACATGGTATTGGGGGTAGAGTGCTGACATGGATAGAGAAGTGCTTAGCAGGCAGTAAACAAAGAGTAGGGATTAACGGGTTCCTTTCAGAATGGCAGGCAGTGACTAGTGGGGTACCACAAGATTCGGTGCTGGAACCGCAGCTATTTACAATATACATCAATGATTTGGATGAAGGGATTCAAAGTAACATTAGCAAATTTGCAGATGACACAAAGCTGGGTGGCAATGTGAACTGTGAGGAGGATGCTCTGAGAGTGCAGGGTGACTTGGACAGGTTGTGGGAGTGGGCAGATGCATGGCAGATGAAGTTTAATGCGGATAAATGTGAGGTTATCCACTTTGGTAGCCAAAACAGGTAGGCAGATTACTATCTAAATGCCGTCAATTTGGGAAAAGGGGAAGAACAATGGGATCTGGGGCTCCTTGTACATCAGTCTATGAAAGTAAGCATGCAGATACAGCAGGCAGTGAAGAAAGCGAATGGCATGTTGGCCTTTATAACAAGAGGAATTGAATATAGGAGCAAAGAGGTCCTTCTGCAGTTGTACAGAGCCCTAGTGAGACCACACCTCGAGAATTGTATACCGTTTTGGTCCCCCAATTTGAGGAAGGACATTCTTGCTATTGAGGGAGTGCAGTGTAGGTTTACAAGGTTAATTCCCGGGATGGAAGGACTGCCATATGCTGAGAGAATGGAGCAGCTGGGCTTGTACACTCTGGAGTTTAGAAGGATGAGAGGGGATCTCATTGAAACATAATATTGTAAAGGGTTTGGACACGCTAGAGGCAGGAAACATGTTCCCGATGTTGGGGGAGTCCAGAACCAGGGGCCACAGTTTAAGAATAAGCAGTAAGCCATTTAGAACGGAGACGAGGAAACACATTTTCTCACAGAGAGTTGTGAGTCTGTAGAATTCTCTGCCTCAGAGGGCGGTGGAGGCGGGTTCTCTGGATACGTTGAAGAGAGAGCTAGATAGGGTTCTTAAAAATAGCATAGTTGGGGGAAATGGGAAGAAGGCAGGAACGGGGTACTGATTGGGGATGATGAGCCATGATCACATTGAATGGTGGTGCTGGCTCAAAGGGCTGAATGACCTACTCCTGCACCTATTGTCTATTGACATTGTGATTAATTTGTAATAAATGTATTAGCTAAGTATGTAAACATACAAGGAATTTGATTTGTCAACAGTCATATAAAAAAGCAAAAAGATACAATACCACATAAAAATTATACATAGACTTAAACAGCCACCACAACGGCGCGTGAGAATCCCCTGGGGAATACAGCATAACCAGAGACCTACAGCCATCATTTCAATGTCCGGTCACACACACGCTCCTTCACCGTGATGTGACCAGAGTTGTACCGACCACTGTCACTCTCTCTGTAGTCCCTGTCCACCCGAACAGTCAGAACGGCGTCCGCAGTCGCACTGGACTCTGGGATGTACTCATGGACCTATGTTCCTGCAAACATTGAGATCACTGCACTCACGGCACTCCTTCCGTCCTCACCAGTGCAAGTCCATCTTGTTTTTTCGGTGACCTCACATTCCCTACTGTGAAGGAAGGCAAATCATTTATACCTTCATTCCTCCATTTCGCCTGCGGTCGGGGGAATCAAAATTCCTTCCACAGTCGGGGCGATCGAAGCTCCCGCATCTGGGCAATCGAAGCTCAGACGGAGATACGATGAAGAAGTCGCATCTCTGTCAAGGAAAGAGATAAAAAAGGTTTCCCCCAACCCACCCCCACATAGTACATCTGCACACATAGTACATCTGCACAGACTGAAGTTAAAGATAGCTAGCTGCTGTCTGATTTTGTTTTCCTTGCTCCCACAAAAGGTGCATGGAGACTTTTTTCAAAGTTTAATTTAGCACACGCCCAGATTGCTTCTGGAAGGGTTCCTTGGTAATCTGGATATTTAAAAACTCATGTAAATTCTGAAGTTTAGTGAATAGCAAAACATTGTTTGTTTGTCACTAAACGGAAAATCTGGGCCTTTTACAGCAGGAGTTTGAACAGACAATGCTTATAAGGAATATTGGAAATGGAAAAGTAGCTGCTAATTGATCATCTGAGCTGCTAATTTTTATTAGGACAAATATACAATCAGTTTTGGAGACAGAAAAAAACTGCAGCTGGAATCTTGAGCAGAGGAACTCAGTGAGTCAAGCAGCATCTGTTGAAGGAATGGACAGATTCTATCAGTCTGAAGAAGGCTCCTGACCTCAAACATCATCTATCCGTTCCCCACACAGATGCTGCCTGACCTACTGAGTGTCTCCAGCACTTTGTTTAGTTCAGAGATCCAACATGGAAACAGCCCTTTGGCCCACCGAGTCCTGACTGACCAGCGATCCCCGCACATTGACACTATCCTGCACACACTAGGGACAATTTACACATGCACCAAGCCAATTAACCTACATACCTGTACGTCTTTGGCGTGTGAGAGGAAACCGAAGATCTCTGAGAGAACCCACGCAGGTCACGGGGAGAATATACAAACTCCACACAGACAGTACCCTTAGTCAGGATCAAACCCGGATCTCTGGCGCCCTCGCTGCACCACCGTGCCGCCCTTAGTCTTTTATATATATATTGATTTTGTTTTGAAGATTATGTAACTTCCCTTGGGAACATAGATGTTCTTATTTCAACATACCATAAATTATCCTCCTTTCGGGATGTCAGGCAAGCAGGGAGAGTACAACATTACGGATACAATTTACCTAACTTTCTCTTCCTTTGGAAACATCTGACACTTTTTCTTTGGAACTGAGGACTGATCAGAGTTGAGAGGATATTGAAATTGAAGATCGAAATTGCAGTATCTTGTTTTGTATCTCAAAGATTGTGATTAAACATTTGCTGCTCGGTATGATTGTCCAAAATAGCATTTTGCTCCTGTTCTTCCCCAACTAGAGTTTGTTATATGATTTAATTTATGTTGATGCACCCATCATATTGAGATCAAATTAAATAGAAAGACAAAAAAAGTATGGTTAGATAGTTAATCTGGTTAGATGCATCTACATTATGTCCAGCTCTTTATGCTCGTGCATTTTAATACAAAAAGCACGTAAATATGTGAATAAAATGAAAATTAATGCAGCAAAAAGGAAAAGTTCTATGTCATGCCGGCCAGATTGTGTCAGTCATTGTTTGTATTAAGGGTGCATTTTAGAAGCTGGGCAGCAGATGGGTCTTTATTACCAAAATTACAAATGATAAGTTTTTAATATGTTAGCTATGATTTTCTTTTATGGTATTTTATCAAAAAAATTATCATTCAAAAGCTGGAAATATATTTGATTTACAATGGCTATTTAATTAATATTCAGTGGTATGTAGTGTTTCAAATAAAATATACTTTCAGTTGTGATGCTTTTTTTTTGGTCTCCCCTCTGTCATTTCCTGTATTCAATGTACTAAATTTATGCCTGTATTTCATTAACTTTTCTAGATGCTCTGGCTATATATTTAAATCGATTAGAATGACAGTTTACGTCCTGTGCTAATTTATTTTAATTATCCTCTTTATTTCAGGCATTTAGTAATACTGCATCATTTGATTCCAAGGCCCTGATGCTGCATTTTGTTTGTCAATGTTGTGGCGTGCTGTCAGACCTTAGCTACATGTTTCAGACTTTAACACCAGAAATGAGTAAAACTCTTCCTGCCAATCTTCAGAACGAATGGAACAACTTCTTTGTAGAAGGCGTCTACAGCCAACTGTTACCGCTGTTTTTAAAAATTGCAGGTAATCACGCATTCTCGCACTTGTAAACTTCAGGTACAAGAATAAAAATGCCTTAGTGAGATAATGTGTATATTGGAAGTTGATTCTATGACTTTTTCTGAGTTAATTCCTTCCCATGTGTTTTCAGAATAAATGTGCGTTGTTGGTATGGCTAGGCTTGCAAGTATTGATTTCACTTTGTGCCGTGCAAAAAGACTATGCCCAAGTTCAGAGGCAATTGTTTTCACGAATTTGTGAATTAAGCTCAAAAGTTCAAAATATCTCAAGGACATTTTTTTCAAATTGTAAAGAAAGTGTGCAAGAATTTTGCATGTCAGCCTAATGTTTCCAATAGAAAATTGATCTTTTCAGCTGTTCCCTTGGTTAGTCATACTCTTATTTTTCAAGGGGAAACCTATGCAGGATTTCATGCAGCTTGGTAGGAGGAATAAAGTCGTAGACTGATTTCTCAATGGGGAGAGGATTCAGATATTGGAGCTGCAAAGGAACTTAGGAGTGCTGTTGCAGGATTCCCAGAAGGTTGAGTAAGCGGTAAGGAAGGCAAATGCAATGTTAGCATTCATCTCAAGGGGGCTAGAATATCAAAGCAAGGATGAAATGCAGAGGCTTTATCAGGTGAGGCTACATTTGGAATATTGAGAGCAATTTTGAGCGCCATATCTGAGGAAGGATATGTGGCTTTGGAGAAGGTCTAGAGGAGGTTTATGACAATGATCCCGGGATAATTGGATTAACGTCATAGGAGCGTTTGAAGGCTCTGGGCCTGTACTTACTCACTGGACTTTAGAAGGATGAGAAGGGGGTCTCATTGAAATCTGTCGGATATTGAGAGGCCTAGATAGAGTGGATGTGGTGCTAGACTCTCCCACTACTGGGTACATCCTCTCCACATCCACTCTATCCAGGCCTTTCATTATTTTGTAAGTTTCAATGAGATCTCACATCTTTCTAAACTCCAGTGCGTGCAGGCCTAGAGCTGTTAAATACTCATCATACATTACCCCGACCATCCCCAGGATCATTCTCACAAATCTTCCCTGGACCCTCTCCAATGCCAGCACGTGCCTCAGCCGATAACTGCTCATAAGACTCTAAATGGGGTCTGACCAGTGCAGTGCCCTATAAAGCCTCAGCATTACATCCCTGCTTTTATATTCTAATCTTCTCCAAATGAATGCTAACATTGCATTTGCCTTTATCACTACTGATTCATCCTGCAAATTTATCTTTTGGGAATCCTGCACCAGCACTTCCAAGTTTTTTGCACCTCTGAGTTCTGAATTCGCTCCCCATTTGCGCAGTCCACCGTGGAGGTCGTCTTTGCTCATTTTTAAAGCGGAAATTGATATGTTCTTGATTAGTAAGGGTGTCAGTGGTTACGGGTATGGCAGGAGAATGGGGGTAAGAGGGAAAGCTAGACAAGCTATGCTTGAAAGGCGGAGTAGACTCGATGGGCCAAATGGCCTAATTCTGCTCCTATGACATGAACTTTTCTCACACCTTCTGTCATTTCATCTCTGGCCTTCGGATGCCACAGTCGCGCAGAGGTTGAGTTGCTGCCTTACAGCACCAAAGACCCAGGTTTGATCCTAACTATGGGTGCTGTTTGTATGGAGTTTGTACATTCTCCCTGTACATTTTCTTGTGCTCTGGTTTCCTCACACGTTCCAAAGATGTGTGGGTTTATAGGTTAATTGGCGTCTGTAAATTGTCCCTCGTATGTAGATAGATCTAGTGTACAGGTCATCATTGGTTGATG
Organism: Okamejei kenojei; assembly: GCA_035221665.1. Classification (NCBI taxonomy): domain Eukaryota; kingdom Metazoa; phylum Chordata; class Chondrichthyes; order Rajiformes; family Rajidae; genus Okamejei; species Okamejei kenojei. The sequence goes on along the minus strand of CM069142.1, from coordinate 14,426,733 downwards.
GGCCTGTTTCCACACTGTGCCTCTAAAACTAAAACTAAAAACTTTGTCCAACCATCTGCTTGTCAAAAACCCACCCTGACCTGTATCCAACTATTACTTGGCAGGCTTTGTCTTGCCGCTCTGCTTTCCCCAGCTTTCTTCCCCCCTCCCAATCAGTCTGAAGAATTCAGACTCAGAACTTTGCCTACCCATGTTCTCGGGAGATGCTGAATTACTCCAGCACTTTGTCTTTTATTGTAAACCAGTGTTTGCAGTTACTCGTTTCTACCTTGCAATTTGTGGAGTAGATTGTAAATGATTTTAAAAACAATAAATTGATGATTATTGTTTGTGTATGCCACGACCAAACTGCTAAAAAAATGCAAATACAAATAATATGTATATTTAGAAGCAGATGTGTAATATGGCTTCCAGTGCTTTATGCTTCTTATTAAGAAGAAACGGAAAAGCTGCAAAATATATCATCATACAAACTAAACAATGATGAGCAATTTTTAAAAATAATTCTCCTGTTCATGAATTAAACATGGTCAAATCTGTAGTTTTCATTCTGCACAGATGCTGAACATTTCCAGTTTTATTATGTTGTATTTCAATTAACAAAGTAAACTTTCCCAGAATATATGTTTTTTTGTTGTTTTCTTTTACAGCTGAATACAAAGGAATTATTCTTCGTCCAACCTCAGTGCATCTTTTAACAGCATTAGGTGAAGCTTCTGCACTTATTCCGTTGAAGCAGCTGATGAATCACAATCTGCCAGCTAAATTTGTTGCTGGGCAAAAGTCCAATTTATCTGATAAACTTCAGTCAGCTATGAATACGTTGGCTCCATTACTACTATCCAGGGTTAGGCCTGTGCAAATCACAGCCTATCATTTGTTATACAAGTAAGAAAATAAACAAGATTAAATATAGGAATTATGTAAGATTTCTATCTTTATGGCTTGTAATGTTTGAGTGCTTTGTGTAAAAAAAAATCTGTCAGTTTCATTTCAAATCAGTGAAGTGAAAATTAGTTGTGTATATATATTAAAAAAAAAATATATATATATATATATATATATATATATATTATATACATAAATATATATATATATATTATACACATTTGCATTTTTTTTCACCACAAAAAGAACAAGGGCAGCATGCCTATGAAAACGCAACTACCTACAGGTTCTCACTTGAGTTGCACATCACCCTGACTTGAAAATATATTTCTGGTACTTATTCGTTGCTGGGTTTAAGATCTGTAATGCCCTCTCTAGTAGCACCATGAAAAACCTTCACCAGATGAACTGCAGTGATACAAGGTGACAGCTCATCACCACATTCCCAAAGGATGGGAAAGAACTCCTAGCCTTGCCGGTGATGCCTAAATCCTGAAAATTAATTTTGAAATATACTGCTAATCTTGTAGGTCACCATGATAGAAAGTGAATGAGCTTTAATGAGCTAGAAAATAATCCAGACCATGCCAAGAAATGGGCTGTTTAAAAAAAATATTTATTTATAGCCATCTTTTCTGTAACCTGGATGCTGTGTTAAACCAAGGTCCTGTCTGCCAGCTCAGCTAGACTGAGAAAATCAGTCAGAAAACTTGCTGGGTGTGATGTTGCCGAAGAACATTTCTGCTAATGCTGGTACATTAATTAAAAGCAAGTAATTCCAAAAAGCTGCATCGAAGCTGAGACATGCGTATAGCATTCAAACACGTACAATAGATTGATTACAGACATACTGCATGACCTCATCATACAGAAGTCTGCATGACCTCATCAACCATAGTCATTTTCTATTTACTTTTCTTTGATGAGATCACCCTCTGTCAGCCACACTAAGAATTAATTTTGACTAATCTCTGGGGATGTGTGTAACTTTGTATTGAGATGCCAGTTTGATGTGCACAATAATTAATTTCATGGATGAACTGTCTGGTTACATTTCAATAGGAAATAAAACTCATTTGTTTAATAAATTTTGGCCATGTAAAAATGTTGCAGTGTTTGGCATGGTAAATCCATCAATTTGTAAATTATTGTAAATTAGATGATGCATTTCAGCAATGCAGCCTCCTTAATCAAAAGTAACATTGCAATTGACCAACTTGTTTCCGATTATTAAACTTTAGGTTGATGCCAGAACTGCCTGCTTTTGATAATGAACATCTGAAATCTGACGATGACAATGGGAATGATGAAGAACATGGTTTGTAAGTAATTATCTAAAAATATTTCTTTAACCTTTTTACAGAGATTTTTTTGACCTCCAAGATGTCATTCATTTTTATAGATTTTGCAGATAAACAAAGAAACAACTTGATCTCCTGTTACAGCAGTGTATCAAATAGTTCCAGCTCATCTTAGAGCTACTTTGAATCACTTCAAACTTTACTCATGACACAATTACTGTTGGTGTTTTAATCGACAATGTAATTGCATTTCCCTAGGTGTATACACATATATAATGCAATGTGTAATCATCTTCTTTATTTGAGGTTTACTTATTTGTGGTGTTTTACAACGGTATAAATTGAACTTGAGTTACTTTTTGTTTGATAAAACATATATTTAGTCGTATTAAAAGTGACATTTATGTGTAAATGGACTTAATATATGACAATTATAAAGTAGAATTCTAATATATTACTACTTAATTTTCTTGTGGAAGTTTTTAAACCTGGATTAGTGCAGAATTTGTTATAGATATCATATATCTATGTAACAGATGTGATAAGTTTGTTGTATCAATCATTTTACATCAGTTTCCTTAAGAGTTTCCATTTTTGCCTTTAGATCACCACCTGCAGCACTCATGTCAGTGATTAGTGCTCAGGAGAAAGTGTTAGAGAATATGTTCAGTAACATTCCAGTTGGAGAGTACACAGATATTGAGCCACTGAGTGAAGCTTATTATTGTATCCTGGGGTACTTGCTTGGATGGAAATTGCTTCTCATATTTTTCAAGGCATCGCCATCTGAGGTACACATGTGTCTTTTGTGCAAGTGATGCTTAATTTGTTTGATAAACATATTAGTACTGTGTATGATCATATGCTAATCATATGCTAATCATATTAGCATATGATTTCCCTTTGTTGTTGCCGACTATTCTATGTGTTCCCATCTTTTTCTATGTTAATGTCATATTTCCAGAATTTGCTGGGCCTTTTGCTTAATTGAGTCAAACAGCATGGCATCAGGCCCTTCGGCCCAACTTGCCCATGCCAACCAAGATCCCCCATCTATATTAGTCTTACTTCCCCACGTTTGGTTCATATCCCTCTAACCTCACCTATCTATGTACATGCACAAATGTATTTTAAATATTGTTGTAGTACCCACCTCAACTACCCCCTCTGGCAGCTCGTTCCATATACCCATCATCCTCTGTGTGAAGACGTTGCCCCTCGGGTTATGATATAAAGCATTTATATCAAGGGGACTGAAATACAAAAACAGAGATGTAATGCTGAGACTCTATAAGGCACTGGTCAGGCAGCATTTGGAGTACTGTGAGGCAATTTGGGCCCCATATCTGAGGAAGGATAGTCTGGCTCTGCAGAGGGTACAGAGGAGGTTTGCAAGAGTGATTCCAGGAATCAGTGGGTTAGCATATGATGAGCATTTGACAGCACTGGGCCTCTACTCACTGTAGTTTAGAAGGTTGAGGGGGGCCCTCATTGAAATATACAGAATAATGAAAGGCGTTGATGGGGATGTGGAAAGGATGTTTCCAATAGTGGAAGAGTCGAGGACCAGAGGTCATAGCCTCAGAATTAAAGGGCGTTCTTTTAGAAAGGAGGTGAGGAGGAACTTCTGCAGTCAGAGGGTAGTTAATCTGTGGAACTCATTGCCACAGAGGATTGTGGAGGGCAAGTCAGTGGATATTTTTAAGGCAGAAATAGACAAATACTTGAATAGAACGGGTGTCAAGGGTCATGGGGAGAAGGCAGGAAAATGGTATTAGGAGGTAGAGATCAGCCATGATTGAATGGCAGAATTGACTCGATGGGCCAAATGACCTAATTCAACTCTTATAACGTGAATCCCCTCTCACCTTAAATGTATGTCCTCTAGGTTTTGATTCCCCTATTCTGGGTCAAAGAATCCGTACATCTACCTTATCTATTCCCCTCATGATGTTATACACCTCTATAAGATCATCCCTCAAATCTGCCTGCCCAATCTCTCCCATTAGCTCAGGCCCTCAATTCCTGGTAACATCCTCATAAATCTTCACTACATCTTTCCAGCTTAACAATATCCTTCCTATAGCAGGATGACAAAAACTGAACACTTTAAATGGCCTCACCAATGTCTTGAACAACTGCAACACAATATCCCAACTGCTATACTCAATATCCTGACTGACGATGGCCAATGTGCTGAAAGCCTTCTTGACCACCGTATCGACCTGTGTCACCACTTTCAAGGAACTATGTACCTGAACTCCTTGATCCCTCTGCTCTACAACACTCCCCGGAGCTCTATCATTCACTGTTGAGATCCTGCCCTGGATTCCATATAATCTAGAAGAAAGAGTCACACCATGCCATGATCACCATTGAAAATTTCATGAAGATAGCATGTGTTCATCCAACTGTTATTATACTTTCACGAATGATTAAAACAGCCAAAGCCTTCCTGTCTGTGAAAGTAAAACACAGACACTTCCTGACTTAGTGGGTTACGGTTCATAAAACATCATGTAAGTTGGAATTGCCTGACAACTATATATAGATACAAAGGATTGCAGGTGCTGGTTAATACACAAAATGACACAGTGCTGGGGTAACTCAGTAGGTAAGATGGCAACTCTGGAGAGCATGGATAGGTTTATTTTTTGGATCAAGACCTTTCTTCAAACTGAATCAGTTTGAAGAAGGGTCCTGACCCAAAATGTACCCATGATCTCCAAAGATGCTGCCTGACCTGCTGAGTTTCTCCAATATTTATGTGGATTCACCTTAAAACTAGACACTGATGCCGTTGGTTGGCAAGTGTTTCTTGACCAGCTGCCGTTGACACGGCTTGTTGTGGCTCGTGTTGTAGCGGGGCTGGGTGACAATTTTATATTTATGAAGTGGGCTGGATGCCCGGATCATTCTCCAGTTGCTAAATTTGTCTCTCACTTTTATTAAATTCTTGGATCATGGCAAAACCCGCCTGCCCCGCCCGCCTCTCTAAACCTGCTAAGTCCTGACCTGCAAAGCATCCAAATTCCTCTGCGTTGCGAGCCTGGGCATGGCTGAACTTGGCCGGATTCTGCATCCAGTTGCAATTTAAAATTTCCCTTCAAAATATAGTTGCCAAGGGGAAGGTTTCAGGAAGAATCAGTGGTTTCTCCATTTAGAATGCTCTGAAATGATTCTATAAACATGGCTGCAATACAGGTCATTCAGGAAACAGGACCACCTATTGCGAATTGTTTATGTAAGTGTGAGTTTGCTTATGTCGCCTATTACATAAGTCGGGAAGTGTCTGTACTTGGGAAAAGCGAAGTGTGTTTTTATAAAGCAAGATGATGAAAAAGGCATGCAAATTCCTAGAGAATAACCTATTGTTGTGTTTTCCAGTTACGGGCCATATATGCACCATATCTTCGTGATAGTAAATGCTTACACAAATTATTACAAAATTTGTTCAGACTGATGCCGGAAAATCCAACTCTTCCTGGACAATGTACTGATTCTGCTAGCAAAGGCCAAAGGACATTATTCACTGAAAAGCGTACAATTTTTCTTCAAGGTACAAATGAACCAAAAAAATATTTAAATCACTTAATCAGCATGAACCTTGAATCATAGAGGCACTGCGATTATTTTATGGTTTAAAAATTTACAAATTATTTGTCCCCAGTGACTTAATTAACCAATTCTTAAATTGTTAATTATCAATTAATAATTCTTGACGATAAAGAGCAGTTAACAAAAAAAAATCATGGATTTTTTTTTGTATGTACAAGATATTAGATTAAAATTGCATTTATTCATCCGTTGGCATGGCCACATGTTTAATCTTTTATGTATAAGAACTTATTAAAATAAAGGAATCAATGTTACCAGTATATAAATTGAACTCTAGTTATTTTGATATTTTACTTTCAAGACTGTTTTAATAGAATATTCTTGTTTTTCTGATAGAGATAAAAGCTTTACATACAGAGATTCCCAGGTTGGCGTGTGTCGTATATTATAGTGTATTGGAAGACTTGCCTGCTACTGTTCGACTTTGGTGGAATAATCAAGACAAGCGTGTATCCAGCACAGTGGATAAATACACCAGCAAATACGTCAGCAACATTCTTTCTTCACAGGAAATTGCAGCTGTGCAAACCAGTACACAGATATTCAAGAGCATGGTGGTTAGTGATCATGTTTGATGTACTCAAAATGGTTTCCTGTTGTATGAAAATTTGTGGTGTTTGCTTTCCTTAACTGCAATGGTTACACAAAATATTACAAAATATTGGTTGCCAAAGGCAGATCAATGTTCCAGGATTTCAGTGTCTCAGACGTGTTGGAGAGGATTTGCAAAAGAGATAGAGGAGTAGTCATGGTGTCATACAGCACAGAAACGGCACTTTGGCCCACCTTGTCCATGTCGACCCATCTATGCTAGTCCCATCTGCCAGTGTTTGGCCCATATCCCTCTAAACATTTCCTATCCATGTACCTGTCCAAATGTCTTTTTAAATGTTGCGATAATACCTGCCTAGTACCATTCTGATGGGGATTATATGATAGGCCTCCTAATAGCAGGTGGAAGATAGAGGAACATTTATGTAGATAAATTATGGAGAGACAAGAAACAGACATGTACATGGATAGGACAGGTTTGGAGGGATATGGACCAAGCGCAGGCAGGTGGCACTAGTGTAGCTGGGACATCTTGGCCGGTGTGGGAAAGTTAGGCCGAAAGGCCTGTTTCCACACTGTGTCACTCTATGACTATGCAGATACAGGAATCTAAAGCAAATCTAAAGTGCTGTTATAACTTAGTGCGTCAGGCAGCATTTTGTGACAGGTAACATTGCAGATCAGGATCATGCAAGGACCCAACAGGGTTGTCATAGTGGGTGATTTCAACTTCCCCAGCATGAACTTGGACTTCCCAATTGCTATATTTTCATAACTCGTTCAAATGCTCTGTATTCAATCAACAATGCACATTGTGGTATGATACAATGACCTTGAATCTTTAAATCAAGTAACTTTGTGCTGCAATTTGCACTAATCATTGTTCACTAGACCTCCAAATGTGTACGCGAAGAGTAAAGTAACAGTAAAACTTTTGTATTGGATAGACAGTGGGTGCATTGTCCAAATAAACCATTGCAGCCTACTATCTTGGTTGAACAAAATCTACGGTTAGCTTTTGGCAGTAGCATTGATATCAAAGTTCCAACCTAGAAAGAAAATGGTACAGGGATAAGGGTGAATTTTGGGAGACGCATTTATACAATGGTTTCAGAATATGCATGGAACTGCTGCAGTGTAAAATTCTGAACATTTAATTTATTAGCAATGTGTAATATTTAATGTATTTGACTTCTTGTTTTCTTTTAGGTGAAAGCTCGCCCTGTCGCCCGAGAAGTACTTGCTATCTATTCTGTGGATGACATATTCATTGAGCTTGTTATTCAGTTACCAACAAACTATCCTCTTGGATCAATTACTGTTGAAAGTGGAAAGCGAGTTGGCGTGGCTGTTCAACAATGGCGTAACTGGATGCTGCAGCTGAACACGTTTCTCAATCTTCAGGTAGTATTTGACTGCATTCATTCATTTAATCAGCTACGTTTGTGAAATACTAACGTGTAGATTTAACAATTTAACTTCACTGCAAATTGTCACATACAGTTCATGGTCATATGCACAAGTATGGTGAGTTTACAGGTACAATGAAAAACTTGCTTGTAAAAGCATCACAGCCCCATAACACAAAATGTAAATAATACAAGACATTAAAAAAATAACTGAAAAAAAAAACAACTGCAAAACTTAATTAGAAAACAATTCCATAGTAGTGGAAGAGGTGGTCTGTAGTGTTTTGTCATTCCATACATCAACTTTTTTCGACAAAGCACCCTTATTTCTTTGATTTAACAGTCAAACGAGATTCTACATTGTAACTAGAAAAAGAGATTTTTATATTTACTTTAGGGCCTAATTTGCATATCATATATGGCAAGCAGCACTATAGTGATTCCTTGCATGCAACTAGTCTGCTTACCTTCTTCAGAATGCTAATCGGGTAGAAGAGCTGGCACACCGTTATAAAGCAAATCAAGATATTGCCAAGACCACATTTGCAAGTGCAGTTCAGGTTGCCCTGCTGTAGGAAGGATGTCATTAAGTTGGGGAAAAAAACAGGATGGGACTTTTTTCTCTGGAGTGTAGGAGCTAAGGGGTGGCCTTCCAGAGACATATAAAATGATGAGATGCATAGATCAGATGAATGGTGAATAAGATAAGATAAGGAAAGATAATTCTCATGGTTGAGAACTCCAGAATGAGAGGGCATAGATTTAAGGTGAGTGGGGGGGGGGGAATTAAAAGAGATCTGGGGCAATTTCTTCACACATGATGGTGGGTATATGAATCAACTACCTGAGATAGTTGTAGAACCTGGTACATTTTCAGTGTGTGAGAGAAATTAAGACAAAAATAAAGCTGATCCTGGCTGTTATAATTTCTGTAGACGAAGAGTGTGCCACTACTTGCTGTCACAGTTCTCAGGCAAGCTTTATTATTTAGGTAGTAAATCATATGTTTATCTCTGCAACCTTAACTTAATTACTGTCAAATAAAGTAACTATTTGTCAATGAAACCCCAAGGTATCTTAAATATACTGTGAGGATTGACAAAAAAGAGATTCAATAATCCTCTACATAACGATGGTTATGTTACTCTTTAACCATGTTACCATCTTGGTAAAAAAATTCCTTGATGCCTTGTGGAGACTTAAAAGCAGGCTAAAGCAATCTGCAGATTAAATCATTAATATCATGTTCTGACCTTGACTTGTACATATGATAAAATACATCTCTAAATCAGTAAACCACTACTTTTTCTAAGCTTTTATTTTGTTTAGTTTAGTTTAGAGATACAGCATGGAAACAGGCCCTTCAGCCCAGCGATCCCCGCACATTAACACTATCCTACTACTAGGGACCATTTACACATACACCAAGCCAATTAACCTGCAAACCTGCATTTCTTTGGAGTGTGGGAGAAAACCCACACGGTCACAGGGAGAATGTACAGACTGCACTCGTAGTCAGGATCGAACCCGGGTCTCCGACGCTGTAAGGCCGCAACTCTGCCGCTGCGCCACTTCATAGTGATTGTTTTTGTTTGTCCCCTCCCATCCCCGATTTCCATTCCACAGTTGATTGAAAACTAATTTTATTGTTGGACACCCCTCGATTCACTAGGATTGCAGTTTGAATATTTAGGATTTGAACCATTATTTGACTTCAGTAAGCACCAAAGACCAGTTGCACTTGGATTACCTAGAGTAATATAATTGTGGATGTTGCAGCTATAAAAGCATGTAACACCATGATACCAAATATTTTTGTACCAGAATATAAATCAAGCATGTATTAAATCTAATAAAGCTAAAACAAAATATTGCCATTTCTGAAAATCTGAAAGACAAACAGAAAAAGAGCTTGTCAGGAATCAGAGTACATGTTTCATGTCAATGACAAACTCCCATAGGCTACCAGTCTACAGATGCTACTGACCTTCTAAGTATTTCTACTCTTTTCTGCATTTCTCTTCATTTTTTCTTACCCTTGTTAATTGCGAGGCTAACTGCTCTGTGTGCAAAAATGATGCAACAACATCATATAATTTAGTTACTTAAATATGTTTTCATACATAAATCAATGTCAGCCAATGGGCATAATTATTTATATTCATTGTTACTTTGTATATAGCTCTTTGTTTTAAATGATTTAAAATGTTGAAAACTATTTGAAATTCTGGATCATTTAATTAATTGGTTAACTTTTACGTTATGATTTTATATACAGAATGGCAGTATCATGGAAGGCCTTGCATTGTGGAAAACTAATGTTGATAAACGATTTGAAGGAATTGAGGAATGTATGATCTGCTTTTCAGTGATTCATGGTTCTAATTATTCACTTCCAAGGAAAGCCTGCAGAACCTGCAAGAAAAAATTCCACTCGGCCTGCTTGGTAAGCAATTTAAACACAATAAAATTAAAAGAATTGTCGAACAATTTTGACAATTATAATGCATAAATAGATCAATTTTGAGAACTGTTGATTTCATATTAATATCATGAAGGCAAGCCTTTGTTTATAACTACATTGTAATCTTGTTGGTAATCTCCCATCTCTTAATATTGAGTATTCACAGTAATTATGCATTTTAGATGACATATTGATTGATTATTAGGACTGGATGTTACAATCCCTAAGATTTCACTACAATTGACATTATTGGGTATGACCACTAGGTGAATTTTGCTAACAATCAGACAAAATTAATACTTAATCACATTAATAAGGAAACTATTTGTAGTGTTTTACCTTAAATTATTGCAATAAATTACTGTGAAGTACTTACAAGATCATTTTTCGTTTTAGTGCAGTTATAGATGCTTCATGTAAAGGGTTGAGTTACAATTTGCATTACAAACATAATTACTTCCATTTACTTTTTTCTGTCCTATTCGGCTTCTTGAAGACAAAAGCCTTGCTTTTCCCTCCCTCACCTTTTTTGTGATGAGGTGCAATCAGAGTAACACTCCAATTATCCACTATCCAATTGGGCATCTAGTTCATCCAGTTGGTGTTTCCCATATTGCCTTTAAACTTTTTGGGACCCTGCTTTCAGTACTCCATTTAAACCGATCATTTTTACCTGGCTCAGTAATTAGCAGGTTGAAAGCCTGGGCAATCAAGATTGAATTTGGTCATACCACTAATTGAAGCAATTCAGTTTTTTGTCATGTGTAATCAAAGTGAGAAATTCTAATAATCATCTGACACTGGTAACTGACATTGGAAGGTAAGTTAAATGTATCAGTTTTAAATTGATTTTATTCAGTAAAAATGCGCATTTGTAAACTGATTCGGAAAGTTACTGATTATCCAGGTAGAAGCTAAAAGAACTCTTCCATTTATTCTATTGGATAACTATTGAATATTAACAAAGATTTTAAATTGTGATTTCAATTCGTATCTCTTCTATCATGATACGGTTGTATCACTGACTAATTAATTGAAAATAAATCTTTTTATTCTTGTTATGAAAATGTCTACTTTTAGGCTTTAGAATTCTACAGTTTTTCATTGCATTTTCCAATGATCGTTTAAATTTACTTTATTTTGCCTTTTCAACCTACTATTTTCTTTTTCAATAGATTTATCTTCAGTTTTGTTTTCAAATGCTTGTTTCCCCATAAGAACATAAAACAATAATAGATGTGGACCTTTCCATTCCTGATCACACCTCAACATTCTGCAAGTCTGTTCCCAGAGCTGCCAAGTTTTATCAGAGCATTTCAGTATTCTAGTACCTGAAAATTCATATTTTGCTGAGGAAATCAGTATTTTTATGCAGTGCGTTTTGCTGAATTTTTTTTTAATGTGCGGTCATACCCATGTAAGTGTACAAGAATGCATAACCTTGCTACCAATTGACAAGTCTTCTACGCACCTTACTTGACAGTGCATTCATTGCCATCTCTTTGTATACTGCTGTTTGAACGGCTGCTTCCTGGTTTTACTACCAGATGATAATGTAGAAGCCATTTTGGAAGCCTCCCTCGCTCTCTCTCCCTCCTTCCTCTCTTTCCCCCCTCCCTCTCTCTCTCCCTCCTTCCTCTCTTTCCCCACTCTCTCCCTCTCTCCCTCCCTCTCTTCCTCCCTCTCTCTTTTTTTTTCTCCCTCCCTCTCTCATGCCATCCCTCCTTCTCCCTCTCTTCCACCCTGAACAGTCTGTGACCCATAGCGCTGTGGCCATAGCAGCAAGATGAAACAGGAAGTCGCGCCGAATTTTTTAAAAATCCGTATTTAATAAAGCAAAATCGTACATCCGTATTCTTATCACATTTCCGTATAAAATATGGAAAATCCGTACTACTTGGCAGCTCTGTGTTCCATTGTGATCAAAGAGTTTTATCTAAAAGCTATCTTCCTTGTTTAAATTAATGAGTAATAATCAATATTACTGCTGGTCTATCCTGCTCCACTATGATTAGAAAATATTTTCAGTAAGGAATACTATAATAAATGAATCCTTGTATTTCACTTATTTCTGTTCTTAAGGTTAAAATTTTCAATGCTCAATATCTACCTGATTAAAAAACTAAAGCATAGATAAATTAACAAATACTCATAGATACCTTTCTTCTAAGCATCTACTAACTAAAGCTGCAGTATATGGAAAACGTTATGATTAAACATTACGTGCTATTGAAAGGACTCTGTATATGCAAAGAGCAAATAATTATTCAGAGACATTTTTCGATTTCCACTGTGTGGTGACTTTTTTCGACATGTTCTGTGTGAATAATTGTGTTGCTGAAACTTCCTGTCACTCTTTTGTCTGGTTATTTTTAATAATTAAAGTTAAAGTGAAGACGGTGAGAATGGTGTACTCATCAAGCAAAAACGTTAATTCTGAAAGAGGACTGAGTGACTCACTGGCAGCTTATCCTGTATTTTAATATTTTCCTCAAATAGGAATCTGTTTTCTAACTTTTATATGTTTTATGTTTACAGTACCGATGGTTTACGTCCAGCAACAAATCTACATGCCCACTATGTCGAGAGACATTCTTTTGAGGCGTTATGACTTCTATTGCGTGATTGCAATGGCCTTGTGGACCTCAAGAAAATTACATCATGAAGCCGAAGACGTCAGTTGATGGCTTTATGACAAGTCAGAAAATGAGGGTTTTTGAATATCGCAACAGCAACAGAATATTTTCTGGTCTGGCTCTAATCTGTAATATTGAAATATTTGCATCAGAGTTTTAATAAAGGCATCAGTAATTTTCAACAATTAAATCAATATATTGTATTATGAAGGCAGTATATTGTATAAATACATTTATCCCCATTGTTCCATTGCATTCTCTAATTTACCTCCGCTGGTGACTTGCATTCACACTTTCAATGGTTCTTTTGTGGATCCACTAAAGGAAAATGCATGAGTTGATACAGGATAACTTCCAACAGCATAATCCTCACATATTGTGGGGCATTCAAGATTTCTACACAAGAGTCGATGATCCAAATTGCAAAAAATAACAACGCTTGTTGAATTTAAAATTAATATTGTAAATTTCCTTGGAAAAAACAAAATAATCTATGTAAGGAAGCTAGTTCATTAATTTTTTTAATAACATAACACTATGCAGTGTCCATGAGTTATACTCACACCTGGGAATTTTGTTTTACATTAAGTGTCTTTCCAACCTCATTCAGTAATCACCTATAAACAGTGCTGTTTTTAAGATAATGATGCCCATAATTTTCTAATCTTGATCAGCATTGTAAAACTCTTTCAGCCTTTTCTCCCCCTGTGGATTAAATACCAAAAATATGAATGGGGATGTGTTCCACCTCAAAAAACTGTCTGGATAAGACAGACCTTTTCAGTTATCTTAAGGTTCGAGTTAAAAGTCCACTCTTACTGCCTTTAAAACATTTGCATTACATCTAACAGAATTGCATGCGTTAAGCTATCAAATGTTGAAAGCTCGGGTCTGTGATTTTAAGGTCTTACTTGGGACAGCAATGGGATTTAAAGAACAAATATTGAAGTTCTATTGTAATTTTCACACATTGACCATTACAAAAACTTGTAATTATGTTGCATATTAAACCTTGTGTGGTAACCAGTTTGTACAAAGACAATTTGATGTTATGAATAAATAACCATTTAATTTTATTTCTTGCAAGCAATTGAGAAACAAAATACTGATCAAAATATATGGAGATTCTAGGAAAAATCAATAGATTTACTTTAACCACCAAAGGAGGATAGATCCGGGTCTATGATTTATTATTCAGATCACAAGAAAATATATATATGGTGTCACCCTGATGCAAGCAATCCCAACCACGTACACGTTAATGTATTTTGTTCCATTTAAACAAAATTATAATCCTAATTCTGTTAAAAAGTCAGTGCTATATATTTGCAAAATATTTTGAAAAATCCAGCAAATAAACCAAAATTGCTGCTCGCTGCTGATTAAAAAATACAATCCTCCCATTTCACAGGAACTGGAAAAATATTTCTGTAATAAAGTCTTGAATGTTGTAATAGACTGAAGGTGTAAATTACATCATGTGCGGCAGCCAAATTTAAGCTCATATACAAAATGAGGAAAAGTAGTTACCGGTAATTTGTCAATCTATTTAAAACATTTAAATGATTCTAAAATTAAAAAAACTACTGGAAAAAATCAAAGAATTTAAGAAATTAAATTAAAATGTAATGTTTAAATAGTTTTGGGAATAAATGATTTAGCACATTTTTTTTTAAATTATTAATTTATGTATATTACCACGTTCATATTAGAGTCTTTCATTTGCTGTACAGGTAGCTGGTGAATCAATGGATCAGATTTCTCCGGGAGTGGCGCAAATCTTCATGGTGTGTTTGTGGATAAGTATTGGGAATTAGCCCAAACTTTATACCTTAGGAAATATCTTAATGAATGTAGCACTGAAGCACACATCTTTGGCTTACTATGAATCACTGTTAGCAACTTGCTTATATATTCATAAACATATGTATTCGACATATATATTCTGTATATTCATAAACAGAAAGCCTAGTTTATCTGCTGTTCTCGGTGCGGACTTCGATATATCGCGAGACCAAGCGCAGACTGGGCGATTGTTTCGCTGAACACTTGGGCTCATTACGCCTTGGCCTATGCGATCTCCCGGTTGCCAAACACATTAACTCCCCTTCCCATTCCTATACTGACCTTTCTGTCCTGGGCTGCCTCCACTGTCAGAGTTAGGCCAAAGTGGAGGCAGCCCAGATATTGGAGATACAGCACCTCATATTGCGCTTGGGCAGCTTACACCCAGCAGTATGAATATTGATTTCTCAAATTTTAAGTAACCCTTGCATTCCCTCTGTCCCTCCCCCCATACCTTTCATTATTTTATTTGTACCTCCAGTTTCCCTCCTCCCTGATTGTGTCTGGAAAAGGGTCTCGACCCAAAACGTCATCTATTTTCCAGAGATGCTGCCTGACCCCCTGAGTTACTCCAACATTTTGTGTTTATCTTAAGCCTAGTTTACAGTGTAGCTGCTGCTACTCTAAAATATCCTGGTTTATAAAGATAAAATTAGATGTGCCCTGGCAGAATATGCACCTATCTATGAAGTCCACACTATCACATGCATTTTCAAAGTTTTGGCTTCTTGTGCCTGATCTGCAATTTACTAAGATAATGTATAAACCTTTCCCTGAGTGCATCCTGCTGCACAAGCTCCTTTTTTCTTGATTTCCGTCATAGCTAAGAAATCTATCACCTGCTGTATTATCAGGTGTAGTGAAAGTACATACTGTTTACAAAAGTGAAATGTTATTACACAAACACAGGGAAAGGCAACATTCTAAACCAGCAAAGCAGGATCTTGTCCAAAATAAATTACCAGTAAATTGAATTATGAAATGCAAAATTCTACTTGAAATAATGTTATTTTTGATTAAATGAATTTAATTTGTTTATATATTTCACTATTTTCATTTTTTTTAAACACCGGAGTCCTGACCTTTTCCCATAACCTGAGTTTAAATTTACTAACTTCCAGATAGATGCATATCAGGTGCAGAGCGTGGTATCTTACCAGATACATGTACTCCCTAATTGGCGAGTGGATTGAAGTAAAATGTAACATATATCACTCAAAAGACGGCGTTTGATCCATTCGAAACTTCCGCCGATTAATAAAGTCGACATTCAAAAACTTAAGGGGTAGCAGGAAATAAACCACGCGTGGTTCAATTTACTAGACGTTGTTGCACGATTTCCATTTTTCCCCTGAGAGTTCCCCGTTGCTCTGCCAAGGTGGAATAATCAGTGCAGGAGTATGCAGGAATAATCAGTGCAATGCTGGGGTAACTCAGCGGGCCAAGCACCATCTCTGGAGATCATTTCGGTCGGAATCCTGAAGGGTTCCCACCCGAAAGTCACACATTCCTTCTCTCCAGAGACGCTGCCTGTCCCGCTGAGTCTGAAGAAGGGTCTCCACCCGAAACGTCGCCTATCTCCTTCGCTCCTGGGATGCTGCTGCACCCGCTGAGTTTCTCCAGCCTTGTGTGTACACCCGCTGAGTTACTCCATCATTTTATGTCTACATTCGGTGTAAACCAGGATCTGCAGTTGTTTCCTACACATAATCGGTGCTGGACTCGGGCCGTTTTGAAGCATTCACATTCGTTGTGCCACATGTCGCGCTTGAGACTCAGCGCCGACTGCTGGGCGAGCAGCAACGGCTGCTGCTCCCGCGTGTGGGCGGCCCGGAGCGCGCCCGTTGCCAGGTAACGGCGAGGCCTGCAGGCCTCTCCTCACACCCACACCCCGCGTCTGAGACGGACATCAGGTGCCCAGGAGCGACAGGCCTCACCTCCACTTACTTCTTGGCTTCGGGTTTTTCCGCTGCCCAACAACCGTTTGTAAAAAAACTTTCTTCTCTCTGAGCGGCTTTCGCTTGGTAATGAGGGGGGGGGGGGTCATTGAAACTTGCCGAATAGTGAAAGGCCTGGATAGAGTGGATGTGGAGAGGATGCTTTCGACCGATGGGAGAAGGGTCTCGAGGGCCAGAGGCCTCAATTCAGCCTCAGAATTAAAGGGTACACACTGGAGAAACTTTCAGCGGGTGTCCAAGGAGCGACTGGAGAGTCTAGGGCGAGGTTAATTCAGCCTCAGAATTAAAGGACATTCTTTTGGGAAGGAGATGAGCAGAGGATTTCTATCGGAGAGGGTGGTGAATCTTTGGAATTCTTTGCCACAGAAGGCTGCGGAGGCCGTCAATGTATATATTTATGGCAGAGATAGATTTTTGATGTCAGAGGTTCTGGGGAGAAGGCAGGAGAATGGGGTTAGGAGGTAGATCAGCCATATTGGCGTAGTAGACTTGATGGACCAAATGGCCTAATTCTGTTCCTTTCACTTATGACCTTAATGTTCTGGATTTATTGTCCTAATATTTGTAAGGTTTGCATGAAGGGGAAAAGGCGATAATAGTTCTATCCATTGCGGCACTGAAATAAACGTGTGCAAATATCCTGGAGTGGCAGAGGCCTGAGTGAAGCACGAGCGATTTTGCCCTCTAGAAATTGACAAACAGCATTGGTAAAATTGCAGGAAGTAGCCCTTTTTTAATTAAAATCATTTACATTTGCCATAGTGCGTTGATGTATTTTTATACTATTGACACCCAAAATGTCTAGGACTAAGGAATGTAGATCTAAAAGATTGTTAAAAGAATCAGAGCCTAATTATGATCTCAAATACACTGACAAATTGGAAGATTCAGATTGAATTGTGGCTTCCAAAGGGGAATTAGACAATTATTTGAAATATTTTTAACTCGTTCATTTATGAATGAATAATAATCATTCTCTTAGATGATTGGTGACTATTTACATTAAAGGATGTTTTGTTTTCCGCTCAGTCTCGGTTATGCCCCAATGAACAATATCACAGAACGTGAACATTGCAAAAGTTTAAAATTCACCCTCAATGTCAGACCAGAGTCACCAGCTGCAGGTCTAATGGAGTGATCCTGGTGAATGAGCGAACAAGGGCTACTGTTTCACTTAACTGACAATGTGAGGAAAATGTATCTCAGGATGAGAATACAATGAAGATGGACATCTTGCTCTATAAGAGTAGGTATGGTGATTCAGGCTTGGGTAGTGATGCATTGGTACTACTGAAAATGAAAAATGTGAACACTGGGGCAAATGTTAGGCAGGTTGAGTGCCAAAGATACTGATAAAAAATCATGTGATATAGAATCCCGCACTATGTTGCAATCACATCATGTAAGACAAAGTGATACTCTCAAACATGAAGAAGTACTGTGGGTTGGCAGTATCAATCAATAATACACATCTAAGGAATAAAAATAATATAAAGAGCTTTTTTTTTTAAACTGAGGTTTGTACTATCTAATGTTCAGGCATCTGCCAGCAAGAATGTCATACAATTTTGCATCTGTAAGGATGCTGTGAGCCTGCAGTGACATATAAGTAGATTAGGTTTGTGGAAAAGTCCAAAAGTTGAAATGGATTTTTGGTCCCTAGTAGAGGCAAAGGTCAGGGGGTTTCAGGCAGTTAAATGGAGCTGTAAGTAAGATCACATTACCCAGCATCTAAAGCTCACCTTAAAGCTATGCCCACTAGTCTTTAATATTTCCACCCAGGGAGAAAGGTTCTGACTACCCGTTCTATGCCTCTCAAAATTATACATCTACCAGGTATCCCCTCAGCCTCCAACGTTCCAGGGAAAATAATCCAAGTGTGTCCAACTTCTCCTTATAACTTACTAACCAACCCATCAACATTCACGTCCAAGTCGTATATACATACATATCACAAACAACATAGGTCTCAGCACAGATCCCTGCATAACTCCACTGGTCACAGATCACCAGCCAGGTCAACACTCATCAGACACAAATTTCTGTTGAGTAAGCCTGTTCTACATCCAAATGACTGATGGATACCATGCATTTCAATTGTGGATCAGCCTACCATTGGGGACTTTTGTCAGATGCCATACTAAAATCCATGTAAACAACATCTACTGACCCTACCTCATCGATCACATCTGTCACCTCAAAAAAACTCAATCAAGTTAGTAAGACATAACCTGTCGTGGACAAAGCCATGCTGACTGTTCCAAATTAACTCTTCCAATTGTGAGTAAATCATATCCTGAAGAATCCTTGACAATAGTTTCCCAACCACTGGCCTGAGACTCACTGGTCTATAATTTCAACGAACAGAAATTAATTCATTGTTGTTGATGAATGAATCTAATGTAAATATAATTCCTGGGAATTGAATATTTAAATGCTTCATCTCTTAGTTTCCATACTCTTCATTTTTTTTAATCCTCTATATTTCTTCTATATTTTTCCTTAAGAAACATTACTCCTCTATATTCTGGTTAATTCCTATTTTCTTCCAAACCCTAGGCCACAGCATTCCTATTTTCACACATTCTACTCACATTTTCCAGTCGAGGCGATAAACATCTTCCTGACGCATTCCACCTATATTTACAAACTTCTTAATCGTTTAAAGTTTTAAAAACAGCCCGGAAAACACCCATTTTGGGAAAAAAAACCCCGAGTGACGTCAAAATGGACTCGCAAGGCAAGACGGGACACTCCGGGAGGGAGGGGCACTCCAGCGCTCATGAGGCAACTGCCGATGCCTGACATCTGGTGACGAGGGTGCGCGGGCCCTAGCTGGAGCCGAGCCTGGTGCTCGAGCTGGTGTGAGAGCCGAGCCCGGGGCTTGGGATGGTACCATGACTGGGGGCGAGAAAGAAGCCGCGCTGGAACCAAGGATGGGCCTGGGTCTGTGGTCAGGGACGAGCCCGAAGATGAAGTCGGAGCCTGCACTATAGCAAAGGCGGCTGCCGAGCTGATGGCTGGATATACAGCCAGGGCCGGGCCGAGTACGAGAACCAGGCCACGTTCCAGGCCCTGGCACTGTTCTTCGATCTGGGTAGGTCCTGGAGTAGGAAATTGGAATGAGGGAAATGAGGAGGAGGGAAAGGGGGTGGGAAGTGGGGTGGTAGAGGAAGATGGGTGGGGGTGGTAGAGGGAGGTGGGGGGGGGGGTGGTGTGGAGGAGTGAGATGGGCAGGGGTGGATGAGTGAGATTCCCCCTCCCTATCTACCCTCACACCCTCCCTCTCTACCCCCTCTACTACCTCCCTCTCTACCCTCCCTCCCCACAACTCTACCCCCTCTCTCTACCCTCTCCCTCTCTGCCCCTCTCCCTCCCTCTCTATCCCCCTCCTACAATACCCCCCTCCCTCTCTCTACCCCCTGCCCCTCTCCCTCTCTACCCTCTCCCTCCCCCCTCCCTCTCTACCCCCCTCCCTCTCCACCCCATTCCTCGCTACCCCCCTCCCTCTCTATCACCCCTCCCTCTCTACCACCCCTCCCTATCTAGGGATTGAAGAAGGAGGGTGAAGAGGAAGATGAGGGAGTGCTGGGTGATGAGGAGAAATGAGCCGCGCCTGCGCAGTTGGGGACTATGCGTGAGTGATGGAATCTTGCGTTGGGGGAGCAGACCAAACTGGATGCACTTTGTCTAGTGAATATTAAATTGCATCAGCCTCTTTATTCTGCTGACCAGTAAATGTATTCGTAATAACTATATAATGTAATTTATGGATCTCAAGATTTATCATGCTGTTAATTTTATCTTGTCAGCATTTCAAAGATGTGCTCCACATGTATGTCCCCATACGAGAAACAACTGAAAGTAAAAATGTACCCTTCAAAAAATATCAATAATATTGTGATAATGTGATTTACATCCCCAGACCCTCTTCTTTTCCAGATCTTTAAATCTATTGTCATCCACCAAATATACCGTCACTTTCTATTTAAATTTATACATTTGTATAATCATGTTACTTTTCCTGCCTTGATGCAAACATGGCTGTATTCAAGCATATTCAAAAATGTTTCTGTGCATGTAATTTCCAGTGTTTGCAGCTTTCATGAATTATCAGTGTAATTATGTTATTTTATTTCGCATTTTAATGAAGATGTAAGAGTTTTCCAATAATTCATTAATTGATATATATAATATTGAAAGGACAAAAGATTATAACTATAAATAATCACATCTGGAGTACCTTCACCTACATTCCCACCTGGAGTTTTGTGGGAAGAACCTCAGTCCCCAGGGATAGATTTATCCCCTGCGTAGGCACCATGGTGAGACAGGCTCAGAAGAGGTGCTTAAATTAGACTAATCTTGGAGAAAATCACACCCAGTAGATACAGCTTACCAATGCTATGCTGACAAATAAATCTAACCTATAAAAAATATTCACAATTTTCCATTTCAGTGGGATGGTTTTCAAAATTCATGAAATGACCACCAGTGCACTAACATGGTTCGACAAGTAAAAAACAATGTTTAACATTTGCTGATCATACTGCCATTTCAAAAGATGAAGAAGTGAGCCAGAATTTTCCGATAATCACAGAGTTCTTTTATTTCAGTAATATAATTTAACTGAAGTGCTTGTGAAACCAACAACTTCACTGGCTATTTTAATCAAAGTCAATGTCAAAAGAATTTATTGTCATGTGTCCCTGACAGGACAATTAAATTCTTTCTTTGCATAGCACAACAGAACATAGTAGGCATTGACTACAATTATATACTTAAATACACACATTAATTAATAAATTAATAAAGTGCAAATAACAGGTGGAGGGGTATTAATGTTCAGAGTTTTGTCCGAGCCAGGTTTAATAGCCTGATGGCTGTGGGGAAGTAGCTGTTCCTGAACCGGGTCATTGCAGTTCTCAGGCTCCTGTACCTTCTACCCAAAGGTAGCAGGGAGATGAGTGTGTGGCCAGGGTGGTGTGGGTCCTTGATGATGCTGCCAGCCTTTTTGAGGCAGCGACTGTGGTAGATCCCCTCAATGGAAGGAAGGTCAGAGCCGATGATGGACTGGGCAGTGTTTACTACTTTTTGTAGTCTTTTCCTCTCCAGGGCACTCAAGTTGCCGAACCAAGCCACGATGCAACTGGTCAGCAAGCTCTCTACTGTGCACCCTGTAGACGTTAGAGAGAGTCCTCCTTGATAGACCGACTCTCCGTAATCTTCTCAGGAAGTAGAGGTGCTGATGAGCTTTCTTAATAATTGCATCTGTGTTCTCAGACCAGGAAAGATCTTCACAGATGTGCACGCCCAGGAATTGGAATCTCTTGACCCTTTTAACCATCGACCCGTTGATATAAACAGGACTGTGGGTCCCCATTCTACTCCTTCCAAAGTCCACAATCAGTTCCTTGGTTTTGCTGGTGTTGAGGGCCAGGTTATTGTGCTGGCACCATATGGACAGTCGTTCGATCTCTCTTCTGTACTCCGACTCTTCCCCATCAGTGATACGTTCCTGATGGGAGTGATACATCAAAATCATAATCATGTTTTGATGCTATATTAGGTTGCAGACCATATTGTCTCTAAGTTATGTAGTTATATATGAAACTAAATGAGGATATATCATGGTATACAAAAAGCAACAATACCTGAGAGTAGCTGGCAATGCTGTGTTAGAATATCACCTTTGAGATACAGAAGGCTCTTATTGTGAAACGCCATGATAAAGTTAATGACAGGTCATTAACATACTGGTGCAGCTCTTGTATCTTCTCAGATATTTACCAAAAACACAACCAGACAATTAGCAGATTTGATAATCACTGTGATCTCTTTTTGTTTGTCAGAATGATTTGAAATATTGATCATGGAGCCGAATGAACTGAAAAGTAAAAGTTCACCATGCTTCAGTGAATTTCTGCAAAGTGAGCGTGCATTACTGAATAGTCAAGAAATAAAAAGAGACTTGCATGAATCGAAACCAACGGTGTAAGTAATTTGTTCATGTTTTTATTACCCAAATTAAGTGAGGCAGCGGGGGCTAGAGGGGAGAGCGAAATAGCTCATTATAATCAAGCGAGTATGACCATGTTAAGCTGTCATTTGTTTCATCTGTGGAACAGGTTCTCACTGGGCGGGCACACGGTGTGAGCTGGGGGATGGGTCGGCAGGTCTGTCCGCTATATCCGACATCTGTTATAAGGGGGACATTAAAACGAGGGTTACTGTATAATCTTTGCGAAACAGTTAGGATGCATAAGAAAGTTAGAAATAAGAGCATGGTGAATTATTTCACGACGGATACCGCATAGGCACCCGCCACTCGCAATGCCATCCATGGCCACTCAGGCATTTTCAGATGAGCTCTCGTAATTTTGGGGTGGGCGGAAAAACAGTTGGCGGAAATTCAGTGTTCAACCCATATCCAATGCTGGTTTAACAATGCGAACATCCACTAACAAAGGAGACTACGGAGAATGATAGACACTGCCCAGTCCATCACAGTTACCGACCTCCCAACCATCCAAAGAGATCTGTAGGAGGTGCTGACTCAGAAAGACAGCCAATGTCATGAAAGAGCAACACCACTTTGGCCATGCTATCATTTTGCTACCATGGGAAGAGGTAGAGGACCCTGCAAAGCATAACCACAATGTTCAAAAGCAACTTCTTCCCATTAACTATCAAGCTCTTGAAGGCTGCGTGATACTGACCTCAGCAACTAATATCTTCTAGGTCCCCAAATGTTTTTGAGGAGGACTTTTCAGAGTTGACGGGGCTTGGTTTTTCTTTAGGGATATAAGCAGGAGTAGACTATATGAACCGTCTAGCGTAGTCTGCCTTTCAGTAATGTCTTCACTGGTTATATGCATCAGGACCATTTTGCTGACCCAGTCTAATTTCCTCTGATTGTCTTACCGTCAAAATAATTGTCAATCTTCAAGTAGTATCCACTTTGACAAAACAAAATGTCCATTATAATCAGATGATCTTTCTGTTTTTCAGAATTGATCCAAATTCTGCAGCTAGAATTATTCAGACTTCATGGTTTTCTTACAGAAATAAACAGTTATTTCGCCTACTCAAGCACACAATCTGTGCCGCAGTAAGTGTAATAGAGTAACCTATTTTTGCCTGCTGCTGTTGCTTTATGTTCCCTTTTCTGCTGTTGCTTTATGACTATTTTTTTAGAACTCGTAAACCAGTGACGGTCATTAAAGTGAGAATTACTCCGTAATTGAACATAGTGCATTCATGTACATCGGATGTTTAAGACATCATTCCTACCCTTCTTGTTATCAGTGATAAGAGTAATAAAAACAGTCCAGGCAAGAACCAGCAATGTACATCCAAAAGTCTAGTGTCCCCATGTGCTTCAAGGAAACCTCCGCCATTCCAATTCCCAAGAAAAGTAAAGTGACCTGTCTCAATGACTACCGTCCAGTAGCTCTAACATCAGCCACAATGAATCATTGTGAAAGATTGGTAATGACCATTTCTGTTCTAGACTTCCAGTCAATATAGACCCCTTGCAATTTGCATGCTGAAAAAAAGATCCAGCATCTCACTTGCACTACATTCAGCTCTGGATCACTCTGACAATAAGAGCACCTATGCTACTGTGCTATTCATTGACCACAGCTCAGCCTTCAACACCACAAAACCAAATGAACTCATTTCTAACTAATGAACGGCAGCCTTGGGGCTCCATCGGCGATTGGCTTGTGAACATTCTGACCAGCTGACCTGAGTTGGCTTGAATTGGTCACAACATTTACACCTCCCTGACCCTCAACACAAGTACTCCTCAGGATAGGGTGCTTAATCTTCAATAATCAACTCAACATTTACATGAGTGATGATACCAATGTTGGTGACCAGATTGACAAAAACAATCAAAGACTATGGGAAACACATCAGAAATCTTGTGTCATTGTTTCAGTACACCAAGCTAGCCCGTAATGTCAGCAAGACAAGAAAGTCGGTTGCTGACCAAAGGAAGTGAGAAGGAGACATAACCCTGTCCTCATCAATGGAACAGATGTAGAGATGACAATAGATTCCTAGGAATCCATATCACCAGCAACCTCACCTGGTCCCTCACATTGAAGCATTGAAAGCGCATAGGCATATTAACTTTCTTGGGTGAGAGGATTTGGCATGTCCCCAAGGATTCTAGCGAACTATCACAGGTGTGCTAAAGTATTCTGATGTCATGTTTGGCAACTATTCTGCTCCCGACTGACTGAATTTGCAGAGAGTGGTGAACACAGCCCAATCCATCAGAGGCCCACCACTTGCTCCCATTTATTCCATTAACTGTTCCAAAGCTGTTTTCACTACAATCTTGCACCATTCTTCTGTTTTGAAATTGTTGTTTTTATTGTTGATATTGTAAGCATCATGAGAACAAGGAACTTCATTGTACCTTGATATATCTGATAACAATCCAATTTGAATCTGAATCTGGCTCCCGCAATTTACATAAAAAGGAGTCCTGTGCTTGTTCCCAGTAGATCAATCCCACAAGTCCTGTTCCCTTTTCCTTACACTTTATACTTTATACATCCCCATGCACTCCCCTTTAGTTCTTTAGTCACATACCTACACTAATGGACTGGCAGCCATGAATGCCATTTAATCTAAAAGAGCTTTTATGTTGAAAACAAGGCTCAAAGCAGTGATTAAAGATCACACCGAAGAAGTACAAGGCTGTTCTGCTTTATCCTAGCCTATGTACTACTGGGGAACCAATAGTTTAGAATTAATTTTACAATCTGGCAATTATTTTTTTAAGAAGGGAAGTAGAGAGATCCAGAGAGTCAATGAGCCTCATGTCAGTGGCAGAGAAGTTATTAGAGAGGATTCTTCAGAGTAAGATTTACTCCCATTTGGAAGATACTTTGCTAATGAGGGACAGTCAGCATGGCTTTGTATGTTGCAGGTCGTACTAACGTGATTGAGTTTTTTGGGGAGGTGACGAAGGTGATTAATGAAAATGGTTGATTAAGGTAGGGGGGTGGATGTTGTCTGCATGGATTTGATTTGGTAAGGCATTTGATAAAGTCCCCTTGTAGGCCGATCCCAAAGATTAGGATGTATGGCACCCACAGTGACTTGGTCATATGCATTAAGAATTGGCTTACTGATAGAAGGGTTGTGGTGGAAGGACAATATTCAGGCCGGAGGTCTGTAACCAATAAAATTTCTACAGGGATCTATTATATATATATATATATATATATATATATATATATATATATATATATATATATATATATAGGTCATAAATGTAGATGTGTTGGTTAGTTAATTTGCATCACCAAGATTGCTGGGATTGCGGACTGTCAGGAAGGCTGTCAAGGTATACAGCAGGATATAGATCAACTACAGGAATGAGCAGAGAAATGGCAGATGGTGTTTAATCTGAGTAAGAGTGAGCTGCACTTTGGGAGCTTGAATGCAAGGGGAAAATAAACAATTAATAGCATGACCCTTAACAGCATTGATGTACAGAGATCTTGGGGTTCAGGCCCATAACTCCCTGAAAGTGGCACACAAGTAGGTAGAACAGTAAAGGAGGCATATGGTATGCTTGCTGTCATAGGTCGAGACAATGAATATCAGAGTCAGGAAGTCATGTTACAGGTTATACAAGTGTGGTTAAGCCGCATTTGGAGTGCCATTATAGGAAGCATATGAAGGCTTTGGAGAGGGTGCAGATGAGGTTCACCAGAATGATGCCTGGATTAAAGAGTATTAGCTATAAGGAGAGGTTGAATTGACTTGGATTGTGTTCTCTTTGGGGAGTCCTGATAGAAGGAGATCAAATTATAAGAAGCATAGATGGAGTAGACAGTGTGAACCTTCTTCCCCAGGGTGGAAATATCAAAGACGACAGTTTTAAGGTTAGAGGAGCAAAGTTTAAAGTCTTTATGTTCTTTGAGAAGTGTGGGGCAAGTTTTATTTACACAGAGGGTGGTGATTGCCTGGAACATGCTGCCAGGGATGGTGGTGGGGGCAGATACGATAGTGGCTTTTAAGAGGCTTTTGTATAGGCACATAGATAAACAGGGAATGGGGGGGATTAAGATAAATATGCTCTTGGCTATTCTTAGCCAATTTCTATTTGACTAATATCCAAATATATGATGGATTATAGAAGACCAGACTGAACAGGTGGGTATATGGAGAAACGAGAGACACTTCCAGATGCAAGTCTGGACATACAAAAAAGTAGAGTAGCTATGGAAACTATGAGATTCAAAGAGGAGGACACTTTTGAAAAATATAAAAGTGGATAAGTCTCCAGGTCCTGACAGGATATTCCCTAGGACATTGAGGGAAGTTAGTGTAGAAATAGCAGGAACTATGACAGAAATATTTCAAATGTCATTAGAAACGGGAATAGTACCGGAGGATTGGCATACTGCGCATGTTGTTCCATTGTTAAAAAAGGGTTCAAAGAATAAACCTAGCAATTATAGACCTGTTAGTTTGACGTCAGTGGTGGGCAAATTAATGGAAAGGATACTTAGAGATAATATATATAAGCATCTGGATAAACAGGGTCTGATCAGGAACAGTCAACATGGATTTGTGCCTGGAAGGTCTTGTTTGACAAACCTTCTTGAATTTCTTGAAGCGGTTACTAGGGAAATTGATGAGGGTAAAGCCGTGGATGTTGTCTATATGGATTTCAGTAAGGGCTTTGACAAGGTTCCCCATGGAAGGTTGGTTAAGAAGGTTCAATCTTTGGGTGTTAATGGCGGAGTAGCAAGATGGATTCAACAGTGGCTGAAGGGGAGATGTCAGAGAGTAATGGTGGATGGCTGTTTGTCAGGTTGGAAGCCGGTGACCAGTGGGGTGCCTCAGGGATCTGTGTTGGGTCCACTGTTGTTTGTCATGTACATCAATGATCTGGATGATGGGGTGGAAAATTGGATAAGTAAGTATGCAGATGATACTAAGATAGGTGGTGTTGTGGATTATGAAGTAGATTTTCAAAGTCTACAGAGAGATTTGGGCCATTTGGAAAAGTGGGCTGAAAGATGGCAGATGGAGTTTAATGCTGATAAGTGTGAAGTGCTACATCTTGGCAGGACAAATCAAAGTAGGACGTACATGGTAAATGGTAGGGAATTGAGGAATGCTGTGGAACAGAGAGATCTAACTGTGCATAGTTCCCTGAAGGTGGAATCGCATGTAGATAGGGTGGTAAAGAAAGCCTTTGGTGTGCTGGCCTTTATAAATCAGAGCATGGAATATAGGAGTAGGGAAGTAATGTTAAAATTGTACAAGGCATTGGTAAGACCAATTCTGGAGTATGGTGTACAATTTTGGTCGTCTAATTATAGGAAGAATGTCAACAAAATAGAGAGAGTACAGAGGAGATTTACTAGAATGTTGCCTGGGTTCCAGCAACTATGTTACAGAGAAAGGTTGAACAAGTTAGGTCTTTATTCTTTGGAGCGCAGAAGGTTAAGGGGGGACTTGATTGAGGTCTTTAAAATGATGAAAGGGATAGACAGAGTTGACGTGGATAAGCTTTTCCCATTGAGGGTAGGGAATATTCAAACAAGAGAGCATGACATGAGAATTAAGGGACAGAAGTTTAGGGGTAACGTGAGGGGGAACTTCTTTACTCAGAGGGTGGTGGCTGTGTGGAATGAGCTTCCAGCAGAAGTGGTGGAGACAGGATCGATTTTAACATTTAAAAGTAAAGTGGATAGGTATATGGAAGGGAAGGGAATGGAGGGGTATGGTCTTAGTGCAGGTAGATGGGACTAGGGGAAAACAAATGGTCGGCACGGACTGGAAGGGCCGAGAGGGCCTGTTTCCGTGCTGTAATTGTTATATGGTTATATGGTGTGTGCGAAACCAGAGCACCCGGGGAAAACCCACGTGGTCACAGGGAGAACGTACAAACTCTGTAGAGACAGCACCCAAAGTCAGGTCCCTAACTCTGTAAGGACTGCACTGCAGTGTGGCCCTAACCTCCTTCTTGTGCCAAAATTTTTACTTGTGTCAAAATTTGAATAAATTCATCAATGTTATTCTTTTTGACAGGAACACTGTCTGACAACTGACATCCTAAGGAAGCTGCAACCCTCTGAGGCTGAACTCCTAAAGGATACTAAGATGGCATATAAAGTTAGATTCAGGTAACAAAACAACTGTCTATAAAGAAAAGAGAATGCAGCGTAAACAAGTATTTATCCCTTTTTGAGAATTCTATACAGTGTAGTGATTTTAACAGGTGGCTGTAGGACCTTACCCTGCTTGCAAAAGGAAATACTTGAATTTGTAGGATTAGCTTGTTCTAACATTGGATGGTGGACCAAGAACACATTCTCACTGGATGGCTTGATTGTAATCACGTATAGTCTTTTCTTTGACTTGATAACATGCAAACTAAAACTTTTCATTGTACCTCAGTAAACGTGATAATAAGAAACTAAAGTAAAACTAAAACCTAGGAGCCCATGGGATTACAGGGAAGGTACTAGCATGGGTAGATGATTGGCTGACTGGCAGAAAGCAAAGAATGAGAATAAAGCAAGCCTTTTCTGGTTGACTGCCAGTGGTTAGTGATGTTCCATAGGTGTCACTGTTGGGTCCATTACTTTTCACATTATATGTTAAAGATCTGGATGATGGAGTTGATGGCCTAGTGACCAAGTTTGCGAATGATACAAAGATAGGTGAAGGGGCAGGTAGTGTGGAGGAAGCAGAGAGTTTGCAGAAGGACATGGACATGTTGAAAGAGTGGACAAAGAAGTGGCAGATGGAATACAGCGTAGCAAAATGTTCGGCCATACACTTTGCTGGAAGGAATAAAGGCGTAGACTTTTTTTTAAATGGGGAGAGGATTCAGAAATCGGAGGTGCAAAGGGACTTGGGAGTGCTGGTGCAGCATTCCCAAAAGGTTAATTTGCAGGTTGAGTCGGTAGAAAGGAAGGCAAATGTTATATTTGCATTCATTTCAAATGGACCAGAATATAAAGGCAAGGATATAATGCTGAGGCTTTATTAGGTGCTCGAGAGGCCACATTTGGAATATTGTGGACAGTTTGGGGCACCATATCTGAGGAAGGATATGCTGGCATTGGAGAGGGTCCCGAGAAGGTTTAGGAGAATGATTGTTCATAAGTTCATTAGTTATAGGAGCAGAATTATGGCATTCGGCCCATCATTCAATCATGGCTGATCTATCTTTGCCTCTCAACCCCATTCTTCTGCCTTCGCCCCATAACTCCTGACACCCCTACTAATCAAGATTGGGTTAATATGCAGTGAGCATTTGGCGTCTCTGGGTCTGTACTCGCTGGAATTTAGAAGGCTGATTGGGGGAATCTCAATGAAACCTACTGAATAATGAAAGGCCTAGACAGCGTGGATATGGAGAGGATGTTTCCATTAGAGGGAGAGTTGAGGCCCAGAGGGCAGAACCTCAGAATAAAATGAAGTACATTTAGAATGATGAGAAATTTCTTTAGCCAGTTGATGGTGAATCTGTGGAATTCATTGCCACAGATGGCTGTGGATGCGAAGTCATCGGGTACGTTTAAAGAGAAGATTGATAGGTTCATCATTAATAAGAGCGTCAAAGGTTATGGGGAAGAGGGCAGGAAAATAATGGTTATGAGGGGAAAAATAAATCAGCCATGTCGAATGGCAGAGCCAACGCGATAGGCAGAATGGCCTAATTCTGCTCCTTTGTCTTATGACCTTTTGATCTTTATAAATTATAATAGAAGTAATCGGCACAGTTTTCTAGGACAGATGACAGCATTTATTGAAATCAGTATTCTTATTTTCTGTCAGATTTGCTGGAGAAGAATTTCCTCCTATCCTTGTGTTTAAAATTTTTCAACATACTGGAAACTACAAGAATCAATATTTAAGTGGGAAAAGAATAATCAGGCCTGCAACTGAGGTAATTCCGATATTTTTCCTCTCAATTGTCTTCCCTTGAAATTGTGTTCTGTGCCTAGACATTGCGTTTCCTATCTTTTTTGTTTGCCTGCCTTTTCCTCTCCAGCAGACCATGAAAAAAAGAACAAATATCTGAATAATTTTTAATTTCTTTCATTTTTGCTCATCCTCCAAGCCTTGCTTAACTTAATAAGTGACAATAATTTACAGGTTCATGACAATCATGGGTCATTTCCAGATATGCTGTCCTGTTTAGCAGTACAGTATGTGTATTTGGGTTAATTTAAAGGACTGAATTGAGATGAGTTAGGATAATTGTATTTGTAGCATGTTGTACACGGGGAGGAATAGTCGAGAAAAGAACCTCAAGAAACAAAGCAACAAGAATATCAACAGGGAGACACAAGGAACAACAGATGCTAGTTTACAAAATAAGACACAATAGACAACAGGTACAGGAGCAGGCCATTTGGCCCTTCGAGCCAGCACCGCCATTCAATGTGATCATGGCTGATCATCCCCAATCAGTACCCCGTTCCTGCCTTCTCCCCATATCCCCCGACTCCGCTATTTTTAAGAGCCCTATCTAGCTCTCTCTTGAAAGCATCCAGAGAACCTGCCTCCACCGCCCTCCGAGGCAAGAATTTCACAGACTCACCACTCTCTGTGAGAAAAAGTGTTTCCTCGTCTCTGTTCTAAATGGCTTACTCCTTATTCTTAAACTGTGGCCCCTGGTTCTGGACTCCCCCAACATTGGGAACATGTTTCCTGCCTCTAGCGTGTCCAAGCCCTTAACCATCTTATATGTTTCAATGAGATCACCGCTCATCCTTCTGAACTCCAGAGTGTACAAGCCCAGCTGCTCCATTCTCTCAGCATATGACAGTCCCGCCATCCCAGGAATTAACCTTGCAAACCTACGCTGCACTCCCTCAATAGCAAGAATGTCCTTCCTCAAATTAGCAGACCAAAACTGCATGCAATACTCCAGGTGTGGTCTCACTAGGGCTCTGTACAACTGCAGAAGGATCACTGGGGCTCTGTACAACTGCAGAAAGATCTGTACAACTGCACAAAGTATTGGAATAACTCAGTGGGTCAGCCAGCAACTCTAGAGAACATGATTAGGTGACGTTTCAGATTAGGACCCTTCTTCAGACTAATTCTGGTGGTATGTTTATACCATTGGGTTGTAAGCTACTTAAGCGGAATATAAGTTACCTAAGCGTGTTAATGTGTCTCATGCACCGGAGATGACCCACAACAATGAAACAGTTGTAGCTTCACAGGCACATTAGATGAAACAACAACAAAAATAAATAAAATATCTATCTATATACTAAAACTCTGATCTTGTAGATGTGTGTGTCTTTACATCTTCGCAAAAACACCATGCGGTAACGATAACATTTTTACATATTCTGATTCACATTTTTCCCCTCTAGGCAGAGATTACATTCACTGAATATTTTATGCTTTATTTCACGACTTATTACTGAAAAAGTTTAAAAAAAATCAAGACTGATTTTAAAATGAGCAGCTTTCACTGATGATGTCACAATAGCTCGGCTCGGAGCCGTCTCACACACAGAATCTTCCACGCGCTTCGAGTGACATCACCCCTCCAACCACTCCTCTCCTCCCCCCCCCCCCCCCCCCCCGCGGGTTATTCACAATTCCCCCCCCCCGGTTTATTCTCATTCCCCGCTCCCCCCCGGTTATTCACACTCCCCCCCCCCCCCCCCCGGGTCATTCACACCACCCGCATCTTCCGAAAAAGACCCGCCGATGGAACAAAGATGAAGTAAGGGCCCACCCGAAGATGAAGCCGGAGCCTGGACTGGAGACTATGGCGGCCGAAATGACAGAGAAGAATCGGAAACCCCAGCTCCAAAAGACAGCAAAGTTCCCCCCCCCCCCCCCCCCCCCGGGTTATTAACAATCACACCCGGGTTATTCACACTCCCTCCCCCCCCCCCGGATTATTCAGAGCCCCCCCCTCCCAGGGATATTGACACTTCCCCCACCCCCCGGGTTATTCACACCCCCTGCTCCCTCGCCCCCCCCGCTGCCTCAAACAGACAGCCAACACCCCCCTCTATCTCTACCCCCTCCGCTGCCTCTCTACCCCTCCTCCTCCCTCTCTACCCCTCCTCCACCCTCTCTACCCCCATCACTCTCCCTCTCTAGCCGCACCTGCAGTCGGGGG
The DNA here is from genome assembly GCA_035221665.1 of Okamejei kenojei. NCBI lineage: Eukaryota > Metazoa > Chordata > Chondrichthyes > Rajiformes > Rajidae > Okamejei > Okamejei kenojei. The sequence continues at coordinate 14,393,909 of CM069142.1, read as the reverse complement.
CTATGCGTGAGTGGATAGGATGGGGGAAAAGGAGCGAATTCATAATATTAATATAATATCAAGGGGTGTGCGTGTGTGTGCGCGCGTGTGTGCGCGTGTGTGTGATGCCGCAGGCCGCCCCCCCCCACCCCTCCCTCTCTACCCACCGTCTACACCCATCACTCTCCCTCTCTAGCCGCACCTGCAGCCGGGGGCTGTGCGTGAGAGGATAGGGTGAGGGAAAAGGAGCGAATGAATAATATTAATATAATATCAAGGTGTGTGTGTGTGTGTGTGTGTGTGTGTGTGTGTGTGTGTGTGTGTGTGTGTGTGTGTGTGTGTGTGTGTGTGTGTGTGTACGTTGCCGCAGGCGCACCCGCCTCCCCCCCACACGTTAAGGAGACGGAACCCAACAGGTCCCCCGTGGTCTAGTTCTAATTTAAAATCTGATCTTGTACATGTCTGTGTTTATGTGATTGGCTTTACATCTTTGCAAAAAAACTACGTGGTAACGATAACATTTTTACATATTCTGGTTGACATTTTTCCCCTCGAGGCCGAGAACACCTTATGTGAACATTTTATGCTTTATCGACTTATTAATGATTAAAGTTTAAAACATCATAACATTTTGAATTTAAAACGATTTTTACTGTTAAAATCATTCCTCACAGCTACCAAATTACTTTGATACAAAGTTGCAAGACAGTAACACTCTGAACTTTTCACCTCAATGGGATATCAAAGTGCACCCGACATTTGCAACAATGTTGCCATCATAGCTCCTGGCAGGACAGGAGGCGGAGAGTCAATTGGTATTGCAATCGGGGAAGTGCAATTGGGATTTTTTTTTTCAAGTCCAGTGCTGGGGAGACAGGGGAGTGCTGAGGGAGGCAAGGGAGTGCTGGAATCTTACGTTCGACACAGGTTCAGTTGGGGGACCACGCCTCCCATGGGGGCTACGGGTTAGTGGTGCAATATTGCGTTGGGGAACGGGTTACGTTGGAGAACCAAGTCTCCCATGTGACAGGGATCCAACAGGTCCCAGTTGGTCTAGTATATGATAAATTCAGTTATTCTAAATAAACAATAATATATTAGTGCAAAATTCAACATACATAGAGCAAACTTAGTATTTCTAAATTGGTGGTGTTCAGGGTTGGGGTATGGCTCGGGTTCTGCAGGGTGGTTCGGGAACCTGATGGATGATGAGAAGTAAGTTCTTGAACCTGGAGGTAACAGTTTTCAGGCTCCTGTGCCTTCTTCTCAAAAGTAGCAGCAAGAAGTGAGTGTGGTCAGGGTGGTGTGGGTCTTTGATGATTAGTAGAGTCATAGTCATACAGCATGAAAACAGGGCCATTGGCCCAACTTGCACATGCTGACCAAGATGATCATTCTATGTTAGTCCCACCTGCCTGCTTTTGGCCCATATCCATCTAAACCTTTCCTATCCATGAACCTGTGTTTTAAATGTTGTTAAAGTACTACCTCAACTACCTCCTCTGGCAACTTGATCCATATACCCGCCACCCTATGTGTGGAAAAAGTTGCCTATTAAATCTTTCTCCTCTCACCTTATACCTATGTCTTCTGGTTCTTGATTCCGTGATCTGTGGAATTCATTGCCACAGATCTGTGAAGAATTAGTCCGGGTATTTTTAAAGTGGAGATTGATAGGTTCTTGATTAGTAAGGGTGTCAAAAGTTATGGGGAGAAGCCAGGAGAACGGGGTTGAGAGGGAAAGATAGATCAGCCGTAAATTAATGGCTGAGTAGATTCGTTGAGCCGAGTGACCTAATTCTGTTCCTTTGTCTTATATTCCTACGAGCTTAAGAATTGCCTATTTTTTTGGATTTTACCATTATCATTCATAGATATAGTAGCATTTAAAACAAAAAATTAAGGTGACTGTTGACTTCTTTTCTAAACAGGCAGCAGCTGCTTCTTGCAAGATTATGGGAAGAAGAAAATTTTATGATCTTATCATACAGGATAACCTTCAGTATCAAAGAACCAACGTAGCAGATGAAGTTGATATTGTTACAGCCAAGGATTACATGCAGGTTTGAAAAAGTAAAACATTTGTTTAGGTGTTTAGGGGAGAATTCTTCTTTGTTAGCCGAGATAAATAAATCCGAGCGTGTAAGCTGCTAATTGCATGCCTGACACCTGGTTCCATTGGCTTCAGTGAAACTGAAATCTGGGATGCGAATTCAGCCAGTGACCAAAACATCTCTTTCAATTGTTTAGCACTAATCAAGAGAAATCCCCCCCCCCCCCCCCCGTCACCTTTTCAGTCTACATTTTCTGCATATTAAATGTTAAGACGGAAAAACACCAACATGCAATTGAATCTTGCACAGCATATCACTGTCGTCTCCCTTGCCTGTCATTTTGCTTTGGCCATTTTTCATCTTCTGTGGGGAATTCAAATGTATTGTTGGAGTTGTTTGAGAAAAAGGCATCACAAAAATTCTCAGTAAAATGCTAATGGAGCAAGAAATACCATGCAAAAAATCCTAGATATTTTAGTTGGTTATTTAGTGAATGTGCATGCAGTGGAATACCCTCAGTATGGTTCTGGAAGATCGGAAAATAGAATGCATAAAGCTCTGTGGTCATTAACAGCAGCAGAAATCTATCACAGTCTGTAACCTGACGTCATACTTTAATCTACCATTAGCATCAAGCCAGGAAATCAACCCTGCTTCGACGAGCAGTGCAGAAAGCTATGCCAGAAACAACATCTGGCATACTAAAACAACATGAGGTGCCAGCCTAGAAATACTGCCGTCCAGGACTGCGTGTAGACTAACAGCAAAGCAGTAGGCAGAGCTAAGCAATCTCACAGCTGATGATCAGATTGAAACTCTACAGTCCTCCACATCTAGTCAAGAATGGTGGCGGACATTTAAACAATGGAGGAGGGTAATCCAAGAACATCCCTATCTTGTACAATGATTGGGATCAGCATGTTCATCCAGAACTACCAAATAGATTATCCATCACAGCTTTGCCCCGATCCCATCTTCACAAACCATTTTCTGGTGAATTTGATTGACTCCAACTGATATAGAGCATTTGATACAGCTGCTGCAAATAACATCCCACTTACGGTACTAAATGCTCAAGCTTCAAAACTAGCTGAGCCTTTATGCAAGCCATTCTAGTCTAGTCATAGCACAAACATATACCTGACAATGTTGCTTTGTTAATGACCTTCCTTCCATGATAAGGTCAGCTATACGGATATTCATTAATGTCTGCACAATATTCAGTTCCATTTACAACTCTTCAACAAATAAAGCAGCTCATGCCTACATGGAACAAAACCTAGAAAACATTCAGGTGTATGCTGATATGGGGCAAGTGACATTCATCCCACAAAAGTGTCATCTCCAGTAAGAGAGCATGCTATCCTTGACATTCAATGACATTACCTTTGCCAAGTCATCTACCATGAATATCCTGGGAGGTCAACATTAACTGGATCAGCCATGTAAACACTGTGGCCACAAGAACTGGACACCCCAAGCCCTTCCACCATTTATAAGACACAAATCAGAATATGAAGCATATCACTATCCAAGACAAAGTAGCTTGCTTTATTGACATCTCATCCACCAATCTAAATCTTCATTCCCTCTATCACCAGTGCACAAAGACTGCAGCGTGTACCACATAAGTACACTGCAGTTACATTACAAACTATTTTGATAGTATATCCCAAACACTTAACCAGAATGACGAGGGCAACAGGCACATAGAAACACCATCAATAGAACACAGAAGAGTACAGTATAGGAACTGGCCCTTCTTCCACAATGTTTGTGCCAAACACGATGGCAAGTTAAACTGATCTCATCTGCCTGCATAGGATCCATATCCCTCAATTTAATGCACTTCCTTGTGCCTATCTGAATCTCTTAAGCCTCTTAATTGCCACTGTCCTATCTGCCTCCATCCCTGGCAATACTTTCCAGGCCCCCACCACCCGCTCTGTAAAAAATATTGCCCCGCACATCTCCATTAAACTTTCCCCCTCTCATCTTGTAGCTATGCCTTCTGGTGTTGGCCATTTCCATCCTGGGCAAAAAGGTCTGACTGTGTACCTTATCTATGCCTCTCATAATTTTGTATACTTCAATCAAGTCTTCCAGAGAAAGTAAGGCAAGTCTATCCAATCTCTCCCTGTAGCTGAAGCCCTCTAATTGAGGTAGCATTCTGGTAAAATTGCCTCCGCACCCTCTCCAAAGTCTCCACATCTTTGCTGTAATGGGGCGACCAGAACTACGCGCAATGCAGCCCAACCAAAGTCCTGCAGTGCTGTATCATGACTTCAACTCTTATATTCAATGCCCCTAGCAATGAAAGCAAGTATACTAAATGCCTCCTTTAAAACCCTATCTAATTGTGCTGACATCTTCAGCAGGCTGTGAACCTGGACTCCAAGACCCATCTACAGGTCAATGCAGCCAAATATCTTGCCATTAACTGTTACCTTCAACCTCCCAATGTGCAAAACCTCAAACATGCTCAGGTTAAACTCTATCTGCCATTTCCTCCACCCATTTCTTCAGCTGATCTATCTCGCGCTGTATCTTCTGACAGCCTTCCTCACTGTCTGCAACTCCTCCAATTTGGGTGTATCAGCAAACTTACTCACCAACCCATCCTGGTAGGTTCTCCTTCAGTTTGCATCCTATTTTGACTTGAAAATATATAGCCTGACCATTATTGTTGGACCCGTTGCCCCACACTACTGTGGGAGTATCCAGAAGGACTGCAGCAGTTCAAGAAAGCAGTTCACCATCACCTTCTTTAGCGCTAGTAGAAATGGGTGACTCTCTGATCTGTTAAATGAATGTTAACAAAATCAGATAACCACTTTACATGAATGGTACGAACAGATATCATGTACATATTAAAATAATATCATATTTCCTTTAAATACTGCAATAAAACAACATTTATTTACACTCCAGTGTAAAATACTTTGTGTTGCCTTGAAAGGGATATGGAAACTGCTATGTAAACGTTAACTCATTTTCTATATAATAATAAAAATACCAAATGCTTCAACCAGGACATCTCATTCATATTTAATTAAACCATGAAAATTCACATGATGGCCAGTGTGATAGGATGAAACATTCTGGTAAACATTTCAACCCTACAATTAGAACTTACACTATTTTCATAATTGTTATTGAAGCTTCTTTTTATCATTGGTTGTTCAGCCTATATCATTTTTGAGTGGATGTAGTGAGGTTCTGATCTGTTCCTTGTAGGCCCATTTATTTCCATTGTTTTTGGTATTTGCTATGCATTTAGCTGCTGCAGTAGCTTCACTAATGTGGAACTAGAACAAAGCCAGGTCTGATGGTTCCTTTGGGAAGAGCCATTAGATTAAAGATTGTGATGATGTCTAATTTTCTGTTGATCTAGATTAGCAGTATAGATGCCCAGTTTTGGCCCACTTGATTAATCCTTAATCTTCCCTTTTACTATGATTGCAATTTTACGGTTACAGAAGTACTGTGTGGTATATTTTTTCAGAGTATCTTTACAAAGGAAGTGTCACTTAGTTAGGATGTGTTTACTAAAACTTCTTTCCTTCAACATGTGAGTTAATGAGGAGTGCATTTAGATCCACTCAATTTGCTTCCCTTACCATCCAATGCAAATGCACAAATAATAATACGTTTCAGAATTTGACCAATTTGGTAGAAGGTACTGCCAATTAATGCCCTTCCGCTACACTCTTGCTTCCCTTGGAGGTTCCTCTAAGTAACATTTATTGTGAAGTATGACACAGCACTTTGAAGACAACCAGATGGTGTTTAGGTCTTTTTTGGCTTGAAGACAGCAAATTGCATGGGTTTTGAAACCAAGGGGTCCAAGCCCCTTAATAACCAATTTTCCTGGATCTATTCTCTAGATGGGACAAGGTGCCCCAGGTACACTTATGGAAGAATTTGTATGTTGGCCTATAAATTTACTCTAATTATAACAATGTCAGATTCATTTCTGGTCTGCGACAAATCAAATTACACAGCTCCTCTGGTAGGACTTTTATAGGTGATTTCTAGGCTGCTAATCCCGTATCAGCGAAATGGTGGCATGACAGTGCAGCAGTTATCACTCCTTTCTCAACGGCTTCAACCCATGTTCGATCCTGACCTGGGGCGCTCTCTATGTAGAATGTGTATGTTCTCTCTGTGCTCCAGTTTCTCCCACCCCTCAAAGACCTGCTGGTGGGGTAATTTAGGATGCCAATTAACCCTTAATATAGGTAAACAAATAAATCATGGTTAGGCTGATGAGAGAGAATATGTTGCAGCTCTACAGGGAAGTAAGAGAGGAATGAGACTGATGGGACTGCTCTTTGGGAAAGCAGCATGGACCCAATTGTCTGAATGACCTTCTCTCTGTCACAATAATTCTGTAACCATTACAGTGTTAAAGTGTGCCAAAAACATTTCTATGTGTCCAGTTAAAAGAATTAGCAGGCCAGCCATCTCGTGGCATCTTATAATTGGTAATATTGTTATCCTAAAAATGATGTACCTTTTGATAAATAAATAAAGTAACATCACCATAGTGTCTTTTTCTGGATGAAATAAAATGGGCAATCACGTATGTCACATTGTAAGAACTCAATTATCAATGAGATGTTCATTTTGTCACTGTGCTATTCTTCTGAAGTATGCAAGCAATCTGGATGAGACACCAGCCTATCTTGGAGGCAGAGATAACTACTGGAGGATGCTGACTCTGACAAACCTGCCCAGAACAACAATCATGTATGACATTGTAGACTATGCGCACAGCAGAACATTATCACAACGTTTGAGGGTGGAATTGCCAATTCTGCTCTCCAAGCCAATTACTGAAAATATTCAGCTTCAACATATTAGAACCATCTCTCAAACCAGGTACTTTTGTTGCAACCTATTTAAATTTTCAGAAATCTGAGTCTAATTGTATCAAAACAGACTAGACAACAATATATATGATGTAGCAATAATGCCACTGTAAACACAGAACTATAAATCCATCCAATACCTTATCAGACAAAAAGTTTATGCAAGGATGAATGAAAGGAACGTTTTGCATTTGAATGAATATGTTTATTGGCCGTATTCACATACAAGGAATTTGCCTTGATGCTCTGCCCGCAAGTGACAACATGACATACAGTGACAGTTAGGAATGACACATAAAACATGGAGGCAGTGAATATTTGAATGTTGCTTGATGTTTTCTTTACACTAAGGGTTACTGATGTGAGTTGAATCTGTTTGTGAATGAGAGGATAGGAAACATTGCCATATTGGAGATTCTTCATCAAAACAGTATTGATGATGGGGAAAAAAGACACAAAGTGCTGGCGTAACTCGGTTGGATTGTGAGCATCATTGGAGAACATGAGTAGGTGACGCTTTGGGTTGGGACCCATCTTCATACTGATTATAGGGTGGAGGGAGGGGGACGAAAGCTGAAAGAGAGAAGAAGCAATACAAAGCCTTGCAGCTAATGGATTGATACAAGTGAGGGGGAGGGTGTTGATAGGTAGATGGTAGACACAGGCCAGAGGTGAAAAGTCAGAAGGTGTAAGACGAAAGGATTCTGGAAATGCAAATTGTGATGCTAGAGGCAGTAATGGAGGTGGAGGGGGAGGGGAGAAATAGGTGGTGCACAGTGGAGGAAGAGGAAGAGAAGTGTTTGGGGGGGGGGGGGGGAGAAAGGGAGAGGGGTTGGGTTTTGCAGATACCTAAAATTGGAGAATTCAAAGTTTATACTGTTGGGTTGTAAGTTACTCAAGTGGAATATGAGGTGCTCCTCCACTTTATGTTTGGCCGCACCTTGGCAACAGAGGAAGCCCAGGACAGAAAGGTCAGTATGGGAATTGGAAGAGTTAAAATGGTAGTCATCCAAAAGGTCCAGTAGGCTTTGGCAGACCAAGCGCAAGTATTCAACAAAACAGTGAACAAGTTTACTCTTAGTCTCGCTGATGTACAGGAGGTCACATCGGGTACAAGAGATGCAGTAGGTGAGGTTAGAGCACGTGTACATGCATCGCTTGTCTCACCTGGAAGGGCTGCTGGGGTCCCTGGATGGATGTGTGGGAAGATGAATAGAATCAGGCGTTACATCTCTTGCAGTAGCCATAGAAAGTACCTGGGAAGGGGGTGGGTTGCATTGGAAGGGATGAGTGAACCAAAGAGTTGCAGAGGGATCAGTCTCTGTGGAAAGGGATGGGGATTGAAAACTTGTGACTGGTGGGGTGATGGAAATGTCGGAGAATGATTTGGATGGGAAGGCTGGTGGGGTGAAAGGCGAGGACCTGGGGAACTCTATCTTCATCCGTCTGGGGGGGATGTGGAGCGAGAGCAGAACTAGGGGACTTGATGGGAATCCGTGCCCACAGTTCTCTATTATTTTGTGGGCTAACCACTCCATTTTTACAGCTTTCATTGGTATTTCAGAACGGGCTTTCAATTTGTCTCAACTTTCATAACTGCAGCTTGCCATTGCCCTATTTATTGATGGGTTCAATACTTTACTTTTATTACCTGATATGAAGCATCATCTTTGTTTTGCTCATTCTAACATGCTTATTAATTATTTCATGCTTATTAATTAATTTTTTCCCCAAGGTAATATGTTAAACCCATTTTCTAAAGCTGACTTAAATGAGCAAAGATGGTTTATTCACTTCACAGTAAAAGCTCAGCTTTCAGAAATTCACGACAAGCTCTCTGGTATGTTTATCATTGTAAATTCATCAGAAACCTATTGGGGAGCTGGGATGTCCAGCCCCCTGTTCCCCTAACATCAGTTAGCATGTACTTGATCAGGTTTGGGATTGGGGTTGTGGTTATGAGCTCCAATACATCTTGTTATCTAGCTTGAGCAGATTGGCCTTAACGTATCGATGGTGTTTAAGTATTATGGGACTTGCATCAGATGGCTACAGTGCAATAACGGTAAAATTGCAATCTACTTGCATAATGTTATAGGTTATGCTTATGACTCATATGATTTAAGTATTAATAGCCCTGCATTAATTTTGTGATGACTGTACCAGCCCCAACATTATAAGAAATGTAGCTATGAAGAAAACAGTGTTTGTAAGCCCAAACAGGGAGAAGATTTTGAATTCACTATTAAAGAAAGCAAGTTAATGTGGCATATTTTAAAGCATTGCACAGCAAAGTGAACAATGTTATATGCCCCATCAAAATCAACCATGGCCAAGTATTCAACTGACTATCCCCCTGGATCAAAATTAAAGAAAAACAAGATAAAAGCATGTCCATACAGCTCCAGACATAAAACCACACCACAAAGATGCTCCTCTCCTAGATGTGCTTCTGTTGCAAACAGACTGCAAAACAATTCAAACATTTCTCTTCCGATCCATGTCACTGTCACAAGTCCACAGAAAAATAAGATTAACCGCAACCAGCAAAATGTATCTCCGAGATTGTGATTTTACTTAATAGAATTCAGAAGACGATGGGGGGGGGGGGGGGGGGGGGGGGGGGGGCTGTGAGAGAGGGTTAATGCTAAGAGGTCAGTCATGATCCACCAACCAAGCTCCCAGAGCGTCACGGCCTATAACTGCCGAGCCGGACATCCGCGGCCGAATACAAGACCTGGCACACCACGGCATACAGGGAGAAGCCACTGAAGCAGACCCCTGCGGCCTACAACAGGGGGAAACTGTCGAATCGTGGCTGGAAGGGGGAGGCCGCAGTGCTGGCTCCTGCTTGGCCCCTGAAGACCAGCAAAGATGGAGCCAGCGACGACGACAGACACGTTGGACGAGGAGTTAGGACGGAGGAAGAGAGGGAACTGGGGTCTGGTTTACCACACCCTCGAGGTCGACTGCAGGAGGCATCCTCCGGGGAACAAAGGTGGATGGGTGAGGATAGGGACATCAGTTCACAAGTTGTCCTGCATGTCCAAACGAAGGTGATGGCTGGAGGCCCACAGCAGCCTGGAGCTTGCCTGTGAAAATTGTGCCAAAACATGGTACTTCTTGCATGCGGTATCAGTAGGCTATTTCTGTACAATTTGCTCATCGGGGATGTGCTTAGGTATGGCAATCCTCTGCTGGACTGTTGGTAAGAAAATAATTTCACTGTCTGTTTGCACATGTGACGATAAAACCATCCTCTTGAATGGTTTAGTTTTATTATTGTTAAATACCATACGACAGAATTTCATTTATAGGTTTGCCAACAGTCTTAAAAAAACAACAAGATACATGATACATGAAATTAAAGCGAGGAGAGGAAAGGATTGGGGATGGGCACAGATTGGGGAGGGGGAACGGGAGTCAGTCTACCCCACGACAGAAAGGGGAAGAAGTTGTACAGTTTGATAGCCACAGGGAAAAAGGATCTGTGGCATTCCGTGCTACATCTTGGCGGAACCAGTCTGTTGCTGAAAGTACTCCTCAGGTTGACCAGTGTGTCATGGAGGGGGTGAGCTGTATTGTCCAAGATGCTCCGCAGTTTGAGGAGCATCCTCCGCCCCCAAGACCCTCTCCAGTGAATCGAACTCCGCCTCCAGGACAGAGCCAGCCTTGCTGATGAGCTTGTTAATTCTGCTGGCGTCCGAGGCCTTCGCCCTGCAACCCCTGCATATGACAGCAAAGCAGATGGCACTGGCCACCACCGATTGACAATATGTAGAGAGGAAAACAGATCAGACATCCCTTTTCATATCTGTTTGAAGGTGGTCTACGGCCTCCCCCTTCCAGCCACAGTCTGAAGTAGGTACTCGACCCGAAACGTTGCCTATTTCCCTCGCTCTTTAGATGCTGCCTCACCCGCTGAGTTTCCCCAGCATTTTTGTCTACCTTCGATTTTCCAGCATCTGCAGTTCCCTCTTAAAGATATCCCATACAATCAGTTTAACCTCAAATACATTAGATAGAGCAAATATGAGATCAAATGCAGAATATAGTTCTCTATTATAATATATCAATTCCTTAGAAAATATCATTGGAACATTTAGAAATTGTGTTATATTTACAAGTAGAAAAGTGATTCAGAATAGTGATTGTATTGGATGGTAGTAGATCCTTTTCTGGGAAGAGCAGACAAAGAGTCGCCGCACACTGCAGCAAGCTCGAGGGATTGAATGACCTATCCTGTTTCTACTTCCTGTGGTCTTGTAGAAGAGTTGAAGTAGAAGTAGATAGCTTACTTTGCCTTGTAAATCCATTCAATGTAATCAACAAAAGCTGTCCCACTCCCAAGATAGAAATTACAGGAACATCTACTTACTGTGCCATTATTATAACTCCTGGAGGAATAGACTCAAAGATGATAGACAAATCAGACAGACAAATTCTCTAAGTGCCGAGAAAGAAGCATCCTCGAATTGTGAAGACCTGTCTGTGACTCATTTTAACGTTTGGCACAATGTATTCTGTGATGAAATATGAAACATTGTACAACTGTTACCAACCAACATATGATTGAGCTCTTCATATTGCCTTGCCAACACTTCAACCAGTATAGAGATTCATGGTGCCCAATCTCTATCACACCAATGATACACAAGGGCTTCAGCCCTACTGTTAATTAGCGATGATGCATCAAGTTTCCTTTCGATTAGATGGAAAATGAACGATGCTTGTAAAAAGAAAATCTGAATTTCTTGAGGTTCAAAAACATCTGTTTATTATTGGCTGCTCCTCCAAGAGCCAGTTGATTTTGACCTCCCAAAGATATAATTTAATCCAGCTAATTAATTGAAAAGATCAGGTGTTATCTTTGCTCCATACTTTTCCATTGACTCTTTTAGCTTCATGAGTCTGAACACAGCCTCAGACAGAACAATTTTGTTGACAAGCTTGGTTACTTCCAATGCCATTTCCATTGGAAAGGATATTCTCCAACCTTTGCAAGGTTTAAACTTGTATTTCAATCTTTTTGCCTTTGTATCTATGAATGATGCCTTATACCTGCTCTTATCTGAATATTCCAAAGAATTTCCTATTGGCCTTCCACCTTTTTCGGTCTTTAACCAGAAGGGCAACTGAGCCAACACCTTCTCACGGGTAATTATGCTTGGGCAGTAAATGCTGGCCTTGCCACCAACACCAACATCCTGAAAAATACATTTCAAAATCCTAATGTATGTTATAAAAGGTAATGAGTGAATAGGATTTAGCAGGTGATAGGATACAGAAAAAGGAACTTTTGGATCTATTTATTTTTCAGGATGTTGGTGCTTGGACATGCTAGAGGCAGGAAACATGTTCCCGATGTTGGGGGAATCCAGAACCAGGGGGCCACAGTTTAAGAATAAGGGGCGAGCCATTTAGAACGGAGACGAGGAAACACTTTTTCTCACAGAGAGCTGGGAGTCTGTGGAATTCTCTGCCTCAGAAGGCAGTGGAGGCCGGTTCTCTGGATACTTTCAAGAGAGAGCTAGATAGAGCATTTAAAGCTAAGGAAGTCAGGGGATATGGGGAGAAGGCAGGAACGGGGTACTGATTGGGGATGATCAGCCATGATCACATTGAATGGCTCGAAGGGCCGAATGGCCTATTCCTGCACCTATTATCTATTGTCTCTTGCCTCATTCAAATTTGCTCATCCTTCATATAGATTCTTGCAGGTACTTAATCTTCCTTATTTCATCATTAAAGACCATATCCCTTCATCATAAAAGTGTGCGCGTGTGTACCTATGATTCTAATCAGTTTTCCATCCTACAATTAACAATCATGCTTTCACACTCAAATTCCCCACCAATGTTGCTCGGCAGCTCAACTCCTCCTTTAATATCTAGATCTTTAAGCTTCTCTTCTTCACAAGGGTTTAGTTATCCTTATAATTTCCACTCAGCATGTTATTCTTCATTTTTCTGACAGTTTGACATAACTTGTTTTGGTGTTTACTGGTTGGAACACGATTATTTAGAACTTGATTAAGGTCATTACTATTGGCCACTCTCGAAACACCTACCAGAAACCATTTTGGACAACTCCGTCTCTCTGACATACAGTGCATTCAGAAAGTATTCAGACCCCTTCACTTTTTCAACATTCTGTTACGTTACAGCCTTATTCTAAAATTCATTTGTGTTATCATCAATCTATACACAATACCCCATAATAAAAAAGAGAAAACAGGTGTTTAGAAATGTTTGCAAAGTAATTAAAAAAAACCTGAAATATCACATTTACATAAGTATTCAGACCCTTTACTACTTTGTTGAGGCACCTTTGGCAGCGATTACAGCCTCAAGTCTTCTTGGGTATGACACTACAAGCTAGGCACACCTGCATTTGGGTAATTTATCCCATTCTTCTCTGCAGATCCTCTCAAGCTCACGTTGGATGGGGAGCATCGATGCACAATTATTTTCAGGTCCCTCCAGAGATATTCAATCGGGTTCAAGTCCGAGCTCTGGCTGGGCCACTCAAGGTAATTCACAGACTTGTCACAAAGCCACTCCTGCGTTGTCTTGGCTGTGTGCTTAGGGTCATTGACCTGTTGAAGGGTGAACCTTTGCCCCAGTCTGAGGTCCTGAATGGTCTGGAACAGATTTTCATCAAGGTTCTCTGTACTTTGCTCCGTTCATCTTTCCCTCGATCCTGATTAGTCTCCCAGTTCCTGCCGCTGAAAAATATCCCCACAGCATGATGCTGCCACCACCAGTCTTCAACGTAAGTATGGTATTGGCCAGGTGATGAGTGGTGCCTGGTTTCCTCCAGACGTGACACTTGGCATTCAGGCCAAAGAGTTCAATCTTGGTTTCATCATACCAGAGAATCTTGTTTAGGTGCCTTTTGGCAAATTCCAAGCGGGCTGTCATTTGCCTTTTACTGAGGAGTGGCTTCAGTCTGGCCACTCTACCATAAAGGCCTGATTGATGAAGTGTCACAGATATAGTTGTCCTTCTGGAAGTTTCTCCCATCTCCGCAGAGGAACTCAGGAGCTCTGTCAGAGTGACCATCGGGTTCTTGGTCACCTCCCTGACCAAGGCCCTTCTCCCCCGATTATAGTTTTATACCCTTCCCCAGATCCGTCTCTCGACACAATACTGTCTCGGAGGTCTATGGACAATTCCTTCGTCTTCACGGCTTGGTTTTTGCTCTGACATGCACTGTCAACTGTGGGACCTTATATACACAGGTGTGTGCCTTTCCAAATCATGTACAATCAATTTAATTTACCACTGGTGGACACCAATCAAGTTATAGAAACATCTCAAGAATAACCAATGGAAACAGGATGAACCTTAGCTCAATTTTGAGTGCCATAGTAAAGGGTCTGAATACTTATGCAAATGTGATATCTCTGTTATTTTAATTACTTTGCAAACATTTCGAAACACCTGTTTTCGCTTTTTTATTATGTGGTGTTGTGTGTAGATTGATGATAAAAAAAGAATTTAATCCATTTTAGAATAAGGCTGTAACGTAACAAAATGTGGAAAAGTGAAGGGGTGTGAATACTTTCTGAACGCACTGTATGAAGTACCACATCTGCTGTGGGTCAGGGGGAGAGTGGGTACAAGGAAGCAGAGAATGTTTGGGATACAAGGGAAAGGCAGCAAAAGCAAGATTGATCAGAAGATAATTGGGAAAGCTCCAAATTTCATTACATGTTGGCAATATTTAGGTGGAAATTATGTAACTATTATATTGTTTGTCAGAATGATTATAATATATCTAGCTGGTGAATACTTAATTCAATTACTGAAAGCAAAGATAATCGGAGGGTGGAATTCTACAAGACACCAACTAACAATACAGACCACAACCTTACAGCCATCCCCGAATCCAATGCATAAAGTAATGTCTTCTTAATGAGAACAATCCCCAAATGTGGAAAAAGATAAATTCTTAATTTTCCAGGCCACCTTCTCCAGCCTCGTACACCACTCCACAGCGGTCTTCAAGATCATCAAAAGGAGGAAGGGAGTCACAGCGTCGTTCTTACAAAGCAAGAGTGAAAGTTTCCAAAATGAGAAAGATGTATGGTTTGGATAAAAGCAAAGAGGTAAAATTGTGTGGCTTATTTACAAATGCTTTATTTCCTTAATGTTGGTGGCATATGGCTTAAAGTGCTTTTCTCCTCAATGTTTGACATCCACATAAGAATGGTATCAAAAAATGTTACCATATATGTAATAGAATAGGTGGTAGACGCAAAATGCTGGAGTAATGCTCAGTGGGACCGGCAGCATCTCTGGAGAGAAGGAATGAGTGACATTTCGGGTCGAGACCCTTCTTCAGGCTGATGTTAGGGGGGGTAATTAAAAAAAAAGATGAACAGACTGTTTCTTTTCTCTTGAGAAATAAGTACTAAAGGGTGATCTAACAGTGCTTTTATAATTGAAAGGTCTTGATGGAGAGGAATAAAAAGAGAATGGTTCCTGGGAAAGGACACAAGAGTCCATCAATATAGGACAGCCACCCAGACGAAATGGCATTGATGCACTTGCGGAAATAGAGAATATTTTTATGCTGAATAGGATGGCAGCATGGACTATTAGGGGGGTGTTTGAATGGCAGCATGAACTATTGGGGGGGGGGGGGGGGTAATGTTCAAGTCACTTAAGAAAACCAGGAGATGAGGGGACATGAAACAGCTTGGTCGAATAAGGTAGAGAAGAATTCAAAGAGATACATTTTTCATATTATTTTCTGTACCTTCTCCAAAATGTACCTCAAATTCAACATTTTACTTCATTTAAGCCAGAACCAGTTTTTTTAAAGATTAACTAACTTAATTTTGCCCTTTTACTTTCCCCTGCAACCGCAGGAGATGCAACACCTTTCCCAATATTTTCTCCTTTACATCTATCCAAAGACCCCAGAAGTCCTTCCATGTAAGACATGTGCACTTCATCTAACTTCATCTACTGCATTTGGTGTTCCCAATGTGGCCTCCATTACTTTGATGTAGACGAGGCGTGCGTTTTGCTGAACACTTGCGCTCGGTCCACCAATGCCTGCTGAATCTCCTGGTTGATAACCATTTTAACTCCTCTTCCCAATCCCATACTGACCTTTCTGTCCTAGGCCTCTTCCATTGCCAGAGTGAGACCACATGCAAACAGGACGAAAAGTAGCACATATTCTAATTGGGTAGCTTACAACCTAATGGCAATGATATGTAATTCTCCAATTTCAGGTAATTAACCTCCAAACTGACCCCCTCCCCCCTTTTATCCTCCTTCTCTTCCTTGTGCCCCACCTGACTCACACCTATTTCTTCCCTTCTGGATCCCCTGTCCCATATATTCATTTCTTACAATTAATATTTCTTTTATCCTCATCTCATATTTTGTCTCTTCCCCTCTACCCTTTGTCATTCACCTACTTATTAACCCCCCCCCCCTCCTCCGTTATATACAACTATCACTTGTCAAGCTTTGTACTACCCACACCACTCTTCCAGCTTGCGACCACTCCCCCCCCCCCCCCCAACAATCAGTCTGAAGAAGGGTCCCAACTTGAAATGTCACCTTCCATTTTCTTCAGAGATGCTGATCCACCCAGTACTCCGGCGCTATATCGTTTTTTCATTCCTCTTGTATTGTGTGCCTGTTTATAAAAGGAAGGATCCAAAATAATTTTCACTGCTTTCACAAACTATGCACATATCTCAACATATGCTAGATCTCAACTTTCTTGTAATCCTTTTAGGACTTTGCCCTCGTTTGCATGGCTTTCTCATTCTTCCAACCGATCTATAACTTTTCTGCATTAAATTCCATTTCCGACCTATCCATTTATTCAATCAACCTGCATAATTGGACTGATCAGTCTATTTCTGTGCTGTGCACCTGATGTAATCCTAAATGGATTCATTCAATTTTGGTTAAAAGAGTTTAATTTATTGTCATTATTCAGATCTTGTATATTAAACTTTGATGAAGTAACTTCATTAGAATTGCAAGCTTGCTATATATGCACCATAGGTTGCCTGTCATATATATTAGCGATTTGGATGGGAATCTAAGTGGCACAAGTTAGTTTGCCGACGTCACTAAAATTGTTTGTGTGATGGACAAATGTGGTTGAAGGCTACAACATGATCTAGATCAATTGGCAGAGGGATAGGGAATGGCAGATGGAATTTAACTCAAGTGTGAAGTGACAAACTTTGGGAAATTAAACCAGGGCATTACATACACAGCATCCTGGAGTGTTGCACTGAGATATCTAAGATATCGAGTACATTATTCCTTGAAAGCGGCATGACAGGTGGACAAGGTAGTGAGAGTGGCATGCTTACCCTCATTGGAGCATCGTGTACAGGGGTTGGGATGTCATGTTGCAACAATACAAGATGTTAGTGAGACCACACCTGGTCAGCAAATAATAGGAAGGATGTGATTGAGCTAGAAAAGATGCAGAAAACATTCACAAAGATGTTGTAAGGGCTGGAAGTTTTAAATTATAGGAAGACTGGGCAGGCTGGGAGTGTTTCTCCTTGAGCAAAGGAGGCTGCATTGTGACCTTGTAGAAACTTATAAAATCATGACACAAAGGGTGGTGGGTATATGGAGCCGTGCCTGAGGAAGTGGTTGACATGGGTACAATTACAATGCTGAATTTGGTCAGGTATATGGGTAAGAAAAGTTTAGAGTCATACAGCATGGAAACAAGCCCTTTGGACCAGCTCACCCTGCTGATCTCAACTGCATTCAGGTCTAGGCAACAACCTATCACACTCTTGCTCATCAAGAATCTATCTAATTCTGCCCTAACATTCAAAATCGTTTTTTTTTCCCTCACAAGATGGTTGAAGTGAAGTTCCAAAGATGAATGATTCTCTCGGAAAAATTCAAATACAACTTGAATTTAAACCAAAAATCTTTCACATGTGCGTCCTCTTATTTTTAACTCGGGGCCTGAGAGTAGTGTGTTCAGTTTTGGTCACCCTGCTACACGAAAGATGTTGTTAAGCTAGAAAGAGTGCAGGATGTTACCAGCACTTGAGAGCCTGAGCTACAGGGAGCGGTTGAGCAGGCTCGGACTTTATTATTTGGAGTGCAAGGATGATGAGGGGTGATCTTATAGAAGTGTACAAAATCATTAGGGGGATAGAATAGGGGAGATGCACACAGTCTTTTACCTAGAGCAGGGGAATGGGGAAACCTAGGCTTAAAGTGAGAGGGGAAAAACTTAATAGGAACCTGAGGGGCAACCTTTTCCATACAGAGGGCATTGTGCTTATGGAACGAGCTGCCAGAGGAGGCAGTTACTCTAACAAGATTTAAGAGACATTTGGCCAGGTACATCTGGATAGGAAATGTTTAGAGAGATATGGGCCAAATACAGGCAAGTGGGACTCGTATAGATGAGGCATCTTGGTCGGGCGGACAAATATGCCAAAATATGAGGAAGGGTCTAAAGAAGGTTCTCAACCCGAAACGTCACCCATTCTTTCTCTCCAGCGACGCTGCCAGTTCTGCTGAATTACTCCAACATTTTGTGTCTATCCACAATATGAATAGCTGTAAATGAATATGCAGTTTCAGCTATTTAGGTAATATTGAACACTACATCAATGTTACATTGGTATGGTTAATATTTGCTCTTTTTGTGCAATTATAATGTGAACAGCAGGAAAATGTTAATCACCCATATGTAAGTGTACAAAACAGTTATGTGATCTGCATTAATGCCTTTCATTTTAAATTTATCACATAATTACCAGGAAGAGCCAGATAAACCAACTCACCATAGTCCTGCACAGGATGACTTTCAGATTGTTACAAGCTCTGAAGAAAAAGATCAAATTACATATTTAACTTCAGAGGAAGAATGGGAGCAAGAAGTTGATAAAATCTATGCTTGGACACAGAAACTCTCGCTTGATGCATGTGGGACACCATTCCCTGACTGAAACAAGACGATGTATTAGAAGGGCAGATCAAATGTAACAGATATTCATTTATGCCCTGTCAAAAAATGTGCTTGCTGTTGCCTTTAACTTTGACCGACACCGTGCGCAAATTACATTGTGTGCCTTTACTTTGATATAAAATTGATCTTTAATATAAATGTTGAGTGTATGGGATCATGGTCACACAGTTGGGAGAAAGTCCAATTAACATCCTTTCGATATTTCCCTTTCCTTTGAAGGCATGGCTTATGCTGAGCATAGTAGCTCTAATACATTTCCAACAAGCTGTACTATACTGTATGCATGGTTTAACAATGCATGAAGTTTAATCCGTTGCGGTCAAGATCAATTTTGTATCTTGGTACGATAAATCAGAGCAGAGGTATCTGCTTTAGCAGCTACAGCTCACTTTACTTACAGATAGAGCACTGCATTTTGTGGACAATGGATTACTTTTGAATGCTAATGTAAATAGACAACAGTTAAATTGATCTAAGGAAGGTCCCAAAATGGTACTGAAATATTTTTCATCTGGGTTGAGGAATAATATTGGCCTGGGCATTGAACTGTGCCATGGGATCTTTCCATTCTTCCTATTGGGAACAGCAATTGTGTTTAACCCCTTATGCATCTATGACAGAGTAGCAGTTTGGGCGATTGCATCTTTTGCATGAAATTGAGTACTGGAGAGAAAAAAAAAAATCTTTGATCAGTGTGTACTCAAATTTTTGGAGACTGCCTTAATCTCCAGGGATGAGCTTGACAACATTGTCTCAACAATTGTTGAAATCTAGTGGATTGTGGAAGTCCATTTGGGATCAATGACCCCAAAAGGGAGCTACAATTGGGCTTAGTTTCCAGTCTGGGCTTCAGGTGAATATAATATTCATTATCCAGATTATATTTAAGTAAGGTATCAAGAGGATATTTATCTGCTGAAAACCACCAAATGGCTTCTTCAAAATAGATTGGAATTTTTAAAAACTGAAACGCTGCATAGATTCACACTAGGAGATAAATTGAAAGATGCACTTCCACTACACTTGTTAAGTTGCAACCAGATTATTCCATATTTATTCTGCAATTAGAAACATCAAGAATTTTGCAAAGTTAGTGATCAGGTACTGTAGGTAATTTAAATGCACAAGGATTTAGAAAAAAAAATAAATAAATAGATGCAAATAATACTCGATTGTTTTGACATGCCATGATGCTGGACGAGATAGAGTTTAAAGGTGTCTTTTAAAATTTAGCAATGCAATATGTTGCTGTGGGGAAACGATGTCAATCCACCTGTGATTCTTGCTTTCGAATTTTAAAATGAAATGGAAGTAATTTAAGTGCATAATTCCATGTGAGTAAAGATTATAAACCCAGAAACCTGACAGAAAAAACAGTAAGTCACGAACAGTTAAGATGATTGAAAAAAATTACAAGCTTTGAATTTTCGAAATTTAACATAGTGTAACACATAATTTGTTACATTTAAACACCAATTATTAATATGCTATTACAAGAAAACAGGTCCAAGGATCTGTCTAGTAGAACTGTCTGTTTAGTTACAAATCAGATTTATTGGCAAGAGAGAACAAAAACAATACTTGCTATGCGCGGGGTCCGTTTTACAGCAGCACACCTCCCTCTCTCTCTGCCTCGGTCCGCGACACTGATCGCGATTCAACCGTCGGTGAACCCCTCTCGTACATGAACTAACTTATGGCTTACTGCTTTATACAGGCAGAAAACGGCGGTTAATTCAACGGCTGATAAGTCCTGGCCAATAGCGCCCAAACTTAAACTACACCCAATGGCAGGGGCCTGCATCCGAGCGAGCCCCCTCCCCATTAGAAACAAAGCGGTATCAGCCGCAGACTGGCGCGTAAAGCAATACACACAGTGCTACCGGCCGTACACTTGGCGCGAAAGGTAATACACACGGCGCTGCCGGATTGGCGAGCAAAGATTTAAACAGAACATTAAACAGACCTTTAAACAAAGCGCTGACGGCCACAGCACAATGGGCTTTAAGTATAGCGCTACCGGCCACAGCGCTATGGGGCTTTAAACATAACGCTATGGCCACAGCGCCATGGCCCACGGACTGTTCGGCCAAAATTCTCGTATTACATTCCACTCCTCATACAATCTGGTTACCATCACATCCAGCCCGCAGGCATTAGTAAAGTCAACACAGTCGTTATGCCAATACGCACATACCACACAGTAATATTGTGGCCAACAAGATTGTCCCAATGGTCAGTCCTCAATGCACCACTGTTGCCCACCAGCCTCCAAACATCCCAAAAGGGATTGTAGTCGTGGTATTGTCCTCTGATCCTTCGAATCTTCCCCATGTCTTTCTGGATGTGGTCAGCGAGGTTAGTGATGTTCTCCGAATCACTGGGAATACAAGTACTGCACTCCCACCCGATCATAGCACAAGTGCTCCCTTTCTCAGCCAGGATGAAATCCAGGGCCATACAGCTCTGTAGGGCTACAGTGCAAATGGCCAATTTATCCACTAAAAGTTCTGTGATGGCATCTTTTACCCCACTCAGGGTCAAACCAGTCACCGAGTCTGTATGACCACGCATGGTATAAATTAATTTGTTTTGTCGGAGGTCCCAAACCTTAATGTTGTTATCAATACCACCAGAGATAATCTGATAGCTTGTGTCATTAAACGTTGCTGCCAGTACTTGATTCGCGTTTCAAAATGTATGGATTGCAGCCTTCTTCCGAATGCCCCATAGCTTCACTGTTTCGGCGTCGCTTCCTGTACAGACCAACAGTGATCCCCGTCGGGCTGCACACCATGAAGTCACAAAGGATGTGTGACCTTTAAGCTTCTCGATTCATCCGTTTCACTGGCCCAAACTGCTAGTTTTGTCTGTTGATGCTGGCAAAAGCATGCTGCCATCCGCGTTATAATGCAATTCCATCACTGCCCCACTGTGACCTTTCAATGTAGCATAATTGTCGCAGTCGCCATATACATTCCAAAACAATACGAGTCGATCAAATCCTGCAGATGCCAGTGTTGATCCATTCGGGTGAAATATACAACAATAAACTTCTCCCTTGTGACCCGTTAAAAGCATTAGAGGAGCTTGAAGACTCGAGGTTCTTGGTCCCGCCTGCAGCACGGCCTGCTGCGGGCTCCCCTGCACCGAGGGCAGCAGCTTGTTGTGGTGCTATTCTTTTTACCAAACATTTTCTATTCTAGTCGTCCGACTACGCCAATTGTTACAAGGGAACAGGTCCAAGGATCTGACTAGAATAGAAAAAGGCTCACTCGTCTGTTTAGAGTTTATTGTCTGTTTAGTTACAAATCAGATTTATTGGCAAGCGAGAACAAAAACAATACTTGTCTTTATGCGTGGGGTCTGTTTTACTGCAGCACACCTCTCTCCCTCTCAGCCTGTCGGTGAACCCCTCTCGTACATGAACTAACCTATGGCTTTATACAGGCAGAAATCAACTGCTGAAATAACTGCCGGTAAGTCCTGGCCAATAGCGCCGCTCCCAAATTCAAACTACAACCAATGGTAGGGGCCTGCATCCGAGCAAGGCCCCCTCCCCCTTAGAAACAAAGCACAATCAGCCGCAGACTGGCGCGTAAAGCAATACACACAGCCGTTACCAGCTTGGCAAGCAAAGGTTTAAACGGAGCACTACCGGCTTAGCACATGGAGCTTTAAACAAAGCACTGCCGGCCACAGCTTTATGGGCTTTAAATATAGCGCTACCGGCTGCAGCGCTATGGCTCACGGACTGTTCGGCCAAAATCCTCGTATTACATATGCACAGTAAACTTCTGATTTATTGTCAATGTTTACTTGAAGCCTCAACGGATCAATCCCTGTGTCACTATTTACTACCCGACACCAAGGATCAATCTAGGGCAACTCAAATTCTGCGCAAGTGAAAATACAAAGGAGTCGACTATCTAACTGTGAAGTCACAGCAAATCAAAATCAAATTAATAAGTTATCTACTCGCATGTAGTTTCCAGGGATAATAGTTAAGATGGTTAATTTTCCAGAACATTCAAAACCAGAGCCATACAGCATACTTTCACCCCCCCCCCCCCCCCCCCCCCCCCCCCCCCCAATCCCCCCCCCCCCCCTGTTCTCACTCAAGTGCCGATTACACTCTAATCCTGCATAAAAGTTCCTGGAATCATGGTATTTTTCAAAAATTACCCAATGCACTACCAATGCCAGTGCCTAGTTTCGCAAGTATTCAAACTGTATATTGCTTTTACAAGATGAAAATAACTGCACAAAATAGTATCTAGGGTGCTGTCATTCCAAAATACAAGCATATTTAAACATATTATATCCTTAAACTAATTTGGGTAGAACCACAAATATTATCTTCAGAATTGCTTTCACAAATTACTGTTTACAGGATTAAAGCCATTGATTAGTTTTCATATCCAACCACTCTAGTGACATCGACACATAAAATTAGTCAATTTTAAAAGACAATTCTTTTATTTAACACTTTTTACATTTTGTTTACAAATATCTTCAGCTCTAAAAAGTCACAAAATATTTTTTTGCACTGATTAAATGGGTATTTGAAGTATATTGTACTCTACTGAAATGAGTCCACGACTGCCAGTGAAGATATCAGTTAACATAAATAATAACACATGAACATTCCATCAGATATGCAAATTCATTTCAACTTGGGTCTGCCTTAGATTGAAAATGTTGCTACCTGTTCTATCTGGTAAAGGTGGTGTTCAACACCAGAGCAGCTGGTCAGTGACTCAGTGGCCAGAGAGTGGTAAACTTTACATTGAAGAACACAAATCTAAATTGCTATGGATTTTAACTAATTTTCTTCTTGTACATTAACTGAAAAGTTCCAAGAATGATCTGCTTCAAATGTACAAATGTCTCTCTTTTGCACAAGACCTTGTCATTACAGAAGTTTTGCCTTGCTGTGCTTTCAATGACCCCAAAGAACAAAACCAGATACTAAATGAATCCTTGTGGACTGGTCATAATCTCTGATTCCGTTTATAAATACAGGCACTTGTAATCCCTGGGACATCAGTCTGAATATCCAGTCAGTTTCCAAAACCATGCACAAGATTGTCTACTGCAAAATTGTAAAATTGTTAAGGGACATGATTGGTACACAAGTTTTCAGACACAAACACGCTACCTACAAAAAACTTCTGCAAGACTCAAGGTCTAATTATTTTCAGGTTGGTTTAACTGCATTACCCACCACACTATGCTTTCCTTCAATCTTTTGTCAGCTAGATTTATTTTTGCTTCAAATAAAAATGAGGCTACTCAGTATACACATTGAAAGAAAACTGCAGATGATAGAAATAGTTCTGATGAAGAGCAGATACCCAACATGTTGACTTTCGCTGCCAAAACCTACAGTTTTTCCAACTTTAAAAAATCAGTATGAAGATTGTGCCCCAAAATAAATGATAATTTACATATGGATGTTGTCTAGAAGGTGACCTTTTATCATTGGAAATAGAATTCATAAAACAAGAAAAGTGGTTTGCACTGGTCAATTTACAGACTAGAACACGTTGTAAAGTGACATGGATGATGAATGTGGCTCGTTTACAATGCCATCCTACAACAGCAGCCTTTAAGGTATGTTAAGGTAATAAACCATGGTTTTCTTAAATACTCTAAATTTCCATCACATACATTTTCAAGACTATAGCTAACTAAATACATTTCATTTGAAAACTTAATGCATTGCTTTACGCTCAGTGAAAAATAGGATTCAGTATTTACAAAGCAAACTTTTTACACTTTTTTCTGTCCCTTTACAATTTTATGTTTACAATTAAACAACTTGCTTTTTTGGTTTCCAGGATAGTTAAATTGGTAAACATGTCTAATATTTTTAAATAGGTTTTAGAGATTATAAAAGAGAAACAAAGTATTACAAATGTGCAAGATAAATGTTTCAGTCTCTGGAAAAGCTGCAAATTGTTTCCTGCCCATTCTGAATAAATGATGGCAGTAAAATATACATGCATTGAAAAACGGTTCTTATAACAGAACTTTTTTTTCCTTTTGAAAGATTCCTTTCCAGTGTTTTCACCACCCGAACAGTTCATTTGCACACATATTTACGTTGGAAATATTGACTAAACTCCTGCAATTCTACTGAAAATTTATCCTATCATTTCAAAACCCTCATTTCACACAAAGATGATAACATTTAAACAAATAAAAGACTTTGCAGTGACTTAGTAAAGGATTTCCCAGCAACCCTTTCTTAAATTAGTTTGTGTAGTTGGAGCTAGAATATTCGGAATAGTTTTAAAAGCCATGCTTGACTCTAAAATAATTACATTACAAATAAAAGTGACAAAAAAACTGCACCAAATTAAAAGGGCACAGCCAAGACTAAATTTGGAAAGCACAAGATTATACAAAAGAAGAAACTAAACACTTCCTTCAAAAGATTTTAATGTTCACAAAACAATCAATGGATTCTCTCAGCTAGCAGATCCCACCTTAATGTCCTACCACACCCTAACAATCAGCCTGTACTCATGATCTCTAAAATAAAGAACCATTTGCAGAATAAAATAATTTTTATTTGTGCATTTGTGGAAATAGAGATTGTACTTATCTCATGTTGAAAACCCTTTGCCAGTACTGGGGAAGAGAGAAAGCCGATTACTTTTAACGAGGAATGGTAGAGAAAAAGAGCAGATGGACAGGACAGAGGGAACTCCTCTGGAAAAGCAAAGCTGGAGTTGTTATGGGGATAAATATTTGAGGTAACCTGGTCACTGGAAGGGGCAGTTGGAGGGAGAGAATCTGAACAAAAGATGACATGCTCCTAACTATCCATCCTACAATTCTCTCTAAAACCTACAACTATCTTGTTAACCGACTTTGATGAAAGGCTTCAACCTGAAACATGAACTATGCATGCCTTTCCACAGGTGCTGCTTAACTAATTGAATGTTTCCATCATCTTCAGTTTTTACTTCAAGGTACTTCCCAAACTATTTTTGCAACAAGGAGTTGGATCTTTAGTAGCACCACAGATTAAATACGTAAAATACAATAAAGACCACAAAAGGATAAAAATTTGTTTACGATGTAACAATTCACATTTTTAGATAAAAGGCCAAAGTTATTGATAAAAATGCAAAGAAACAAAGGAAAACTCTAATAAATAGGTTTCTAAAATAGACATAGTTGGTAAACTCTTGAGTGATGGTACAGAATGCAAGGAAGTGAATGGGCAACATGTCAAGTTATACAAATGTAAATTTCCTTATTAAAATTAATTAAACTGATATCAGTTATAGATTTTTGACCAATTAGAATCAATTGTAAAAAAAAAAACATTCTGAATTGCATTTATTTTGGCACCTTATTTTTCAAGGGCAATATCGTTACAATACTGTATAATTTATTCTCCCCAAATGTTTAACAAAATCATGGTTTCCCTTCCCTAGTTAATTAGCATCATTTAGCCTCAGCAATGCTTTAGGTACATCGCCGAACATGCTGCAGTACGAAATCAGGAAAGTAAAGGCTACAGACTTGTAGGCCATCTAGTTTGCAAGGCATCCTTGGATATTCATCTTCTTTCCATTTATTTTCTTCTGGATCGAAGGTGAGGATGGAGTCACTGTATTGACCATTGTAACAAAGACCGCCAAGGACAATGATCTGCTTTTCAACAACTGCCACGCCATGTCCACTTCTCCCGATGGGCATTGATGCTAAGATAGTCCATTGGTCAGAATCAGGATTATAAACCTCCGTTGATGGACAGCCTTGGGACTCAAAAGATGCACGTAAAATTACACACACACCACCAAAAACATAAAGTTTCCCATTGTGGGCAATCATTTTATGAAAGCAGCGTGCATAATTCATTTTAGCCTTGTTCTCCCAGCAAGTTGTAACCACTTGTGTTCTCCTCGTCCGCTGTTCTACAGTGCCTTCTTTACTGGGATCAAAAACACACACTTGCTTGGAGGTTGAAGAAGACATTATCCCACCCGTTATGTAGAGTTTACTGTTAAGAACAGTTCCCTCATGGCCATATTTATTAACTGGATACGGATCAATAAATTCCCATTTGTTTTGCGTGATATCATAACGCTCAGTTGAATAAAAGGTTTCATCTCTTGTCCTGCCTGCCACGGCATAGATGTATTTTCCAATGATGCCAACAGCAAACTCAGATCGTGGGACAGACATGTCCGACATTCTCAGCCAGGAATTTTGTCGAGGATCATACCGGAAGACTTTGGATGAGGCATGAAATTCACCATCAGGACCCAACTCCTCCCCTCCCAACAAGAATACAAAGTTGTTCACAACTGAAAGACAATCAGGTCGCAGTGGTACTTGTGGACCCTCCAATTCCCACCAAACCCGGGGCCTGTGCAGCAGAAGAATCTTGCTGTTCACCATGCTGTGCCCAATCATCCCTCGAAAAACTGCCGTCTGTGCCTTGGCGGAGCGAATGCGATTAGACTTCATCTCCAAGAGTGGTTGCTGATTCATGTTCTGAAAGTAGCTTAAAGCCTGCTCAACCTCAAAACGAAGCTGCCGTGAGTAACGATAAAATTCAGATGTTTTTACCTGAGAAAAATCAGAAGGTATAATAAAATGGTGACAATGATAGAAATTGGAAGAATTAACTACAAATAATGTTCTCCTGCTGCAATCAGTTCAGTTCTGATTAAAACCCCTAACATGGCTATAATGCTTAAAAATAGCAAATTGGTGTCCAAATAATTAACATTGCAGCAATCCACCAAAAGTGTAGGCTTCATGGCTACACAATTTTAGGCTAGACCCAAGAGTTTTTTTTAATTCATCAACATTGCAATCCAGCTTTCACACTTTAGGTAGCAACAGCGATGCAGAATAAACTATACGCAAGTATGATGCCCAAGTAGCCAAAGAAAAAGTAATTACACAATACATACACTACATGTGTGTGTCTGTGTGGTAACATTGAACCACCACAGAAAGCAAACATTATTTTGTTACTCTACAAATTAGAATAGTCAAGAGTGGAATATTGAATTCTGACAACAGTAAATGTATCATGATGTGGTACCCAACATGCGTTTATATTAATGTCAGGATCATTATTTCCTGTTATAACAGATCAAGATGAATATCTTTGCCTTAGATTAAACCTCAGGACACTGATAGTTTGATATCATTGTTAATTTAATAGCCTTCTTATATTATTATTCCGTTATCAATTCACCATGAAGTTGAAAATGTTCCCATAAAGAAATATCAATCGGCTAACCACTTCAACTTAACCTGGGATAATTAAAATTTAAAAAGAAAAAGTGTTTCACTGGATCGCCGTTTAATTAGGGATGCTCAAAATGCAATTGTTTTCATGCAAGGTTAACCTTTTCTTTTTTAAAACACAACAACAATTATTCTCCCCTACAAGCTCAAACTGATAGTGATTCTGGCTGTTATATTCCGAGGATCACAGGACAATACTGGACTTCATTTTGATATTGAGCAGGACAGTGCAAAATCTATGGGAAAGGGAATGGATCACTGCAAAAAAAACACACCTGTTGACGTTACGGATACCTAACGGCTACGAATAGAAAAATGCATTTCAATGAATTGGACTTCCACTGCTTTTATCAGTCTTTTTTTTTTTTTAAACACATTTTAAGTGGCATCTTGCATGAATCAGCGCTTCTCTTTTTTTTTTAAATTACTTTTGATTGTAATGCCATCTCTGCCCAAAACCCTCAAACGGAGGTAGAATACAGGAACTAGCTTTAAAACAAAAGTCACATTAAATCTAATTATTAAAAACAAGAAATAATACAAAATTCAAACACAGAACTTTATACAATTCTTTATTATTCAAATTGTTGCAGAATAAATAAGTTTGGAACTTTTTTTAGAAAATGTGTAAGTATGGGCAGATTTTCCACCTGACTGGCATTTTTTTTTTTGCAAATTAACACTCAATGTTCAAACTCATTGTTGAAAATATATAAAACATAAAATCAATCAACGTATAACCATATAAAGACAAGTCTAACTACAGATGGGAGGATATCAATTTCCCTCTCCTAATTGAAATCAGGCTCAGACTGTTGACACCAGCAGCTCTCCCAAAATCCCTCTCGGTTTGAAGCTAGATAGCAGAAACGGTCAAACATCAACTTACTTATTACCCATCCTCACATGACGTCCGTGTGCTCAAAGCTTCCAGCAAAGACAAACTATTTGTAAAAAACTGAGACACTGATTGATGTTCCCTATCTCTTAGCTCAAGAAACCGAGCCTGTGGAAAATAATGATTTCATATTTTGGTAAACTCCTTACCCGTGTTGCATATTTATACACCAGGCTTAAATATTTGCTTTTACATCAAGCACCCCCCATTGTATTTTGAAAATATGTTGCTCTTACTTTATTGTCACTGGGTAAAGATTCCATACTTTCACCACTCGGATTAGAGACCTACCGCCACCTTCTCCTGGATAGCCAGGGAATGGCATTAAATGCCAGGCTTACTAGTGACAGCCACTGCACAATACCAATTTCAAATGCACAATTACGTCCCAACCATTACTCTCCATCTGAAAGGTCAGGGCCCAGATAAAGTCTACTTTTGTATGAAAATAAGTTGGAACAGAACAGATAAGATGTAGTGGAACACTCAATCGCTGGCTCGTTTAAAGTTTTCCAAAACACCAATGCACTAAAGGATGGATCACAAAATATGCTACTCTCGTAAAGGATTAAATTTAGAGGATAAGAGAAAACAAAGAAGAAAATTAACCATCATCTTAGATGCATTTACCGGTATGGAATCTAATGCAGAACACGGAAAAGTCATTTTAAGTCTTCGATTTATAAAACACATTGAAACTGATTTATCAAGATCCTTTATTTAAACTCCAAGACATCCCTAATGTCCCTGGCTTCAGCACTTAATCATACAAATTTATAAGTACCAGTACACCCGAGTGGCAAAACCCTAGATTAATACGACTGTTCACAATAGAACTACTGTTGATTTTTGATGGGGTGCGATGCTGAAAACAATAAGGTGAAAAGTAATTTATAAAAGTGTAAATCACTGGTTAAAAAGCACAACACTTCCAATAGCAAAACATTGCCTCTGGTATTGCTGGTTTTCACCAGATTTACACTGTAATAGGTCAAATATAATACTTACAATACAGGCATCTACAATGGAAGGAAATTAATAGAGCCATGGTAAAGATTGAACAATGAAGCACATCATCCTTACTTAGCACAGGTGCACAACAGAAAAAAGTAAAAGTCCGAATATTTGAATTGCTAATGGCTGTAGTATGTAATTTTGTTCCATTTGAACGAGTAGTAATAAAATTCTTGTAAAGACTTGATTGCAAAAGTGTTAGGATGCTCAGTCAACACAGGCAGCTCTGGTTGTGCTTTACTTTGATATGTTTTCACTTGACCCAACTAAATTGAAGTTTTGTATGCGTGGAAGGAAAACACATAATAAGATGAATTTTTAATAAGCCCAGTTTTAAACACACCATTAAGTAACACCCACTACTCAAAGTAAATCTAGTCAAAGTGAAACTGCAGGATAGAATTTACGCTCGGCATGTGCTATCTGGACAGCACCACAAGGAAATAATTCTCCTTATTAATTAATGAATTCTGGAGTAGTGAAGAAAAGTAAATAAACAGAAAAAAAAAATCCTTCTTTATGATTCATAGAAGATCTAAATTTAAAGACTATGGCGTTATGCCTTTCTTCCACAAACCACTGGCCAATTATATTACAGTTTGCGCAAATCATTGTGCTCGCTGATCATTCTTACAGCTTGCATTTTATTTACAAATAAATGCACAAAGACTTACAGGCTAGGATGGTATCCCCAGTATAATTGCTCTCCACATTGTGTTGTGTGCTGGAAGTATCAGTCCACGCCACACGGCTGGTGTGTTACTGCAAAAGGTGAGCTGTATTAGAGTATAAGTGTGTGTCCTGTCCCTTTCCCTCCCCCAAATAATAACACCAAACAAAAACCATAAAACATCTCTTTTGCTCAAGAAAGTTTCTGTAATTATATCAATATCACAAGTGTACATTTTCACATACAAAATGGATGACAATTACAGTCGCTAACATGAGCATCATTATTCTGCTTCCTTCGCCTTACCAAATCAGCAAATCTTGCAAAAAACAGCAGCGGTAACAGGTAACACCCATTGATAACTACAGAGGATTGGCGTTAACCCCAAGTCTCTTTTACTCGTATGAATGCTAACTTTGATCCAAATATTCTCCAATGGTTTTGCTTAGAATTAGGAAATAAGTAGCAGATCCTACTCTCTGTAGATAAGCAGTCACACTGCCCAGTGTTTGATGCTGCATCAATGGGTACAAAAAGCTCATCAAAGCTCAAGGACAACAGGGTACTTGTCATTATCAAACAGACTATTAAATGTAACACTGAAGCACCAAACTGAGCTTTGTGTTGCACCTATTAATCAATTTAATACAAGATGTTTCCCCCAAAACTACCCTGTCAGTCACCCAAGTTGCACAAGTCAAGATGTCTTGTCTGGACTACAAAACTCAAACTGACCACAGCTGACTAAAAAAAAGGTTGGCAGAAGATACTATAAAATTTATGAAAGGTAAGTGTACTCGGGTTGAGAAGTGGGAAGAACGGCAAGAGCTGGCCTTTTCTCTCAGCCTACCTCCAATTACAATGCATGTCGCTGACAATTCAAAAGGAGGGAGGAGAAAGCAAAAAGCACATTCAGCAAACCAATTCTCAAAATCCACAGCAAAGCTTCCCACTTGGTTGTAAGAAATGCATCACCTAGCACAAACAGAAAAGTAAACCTTAAGTGAGC
The DNA here is from genome assembly GCA_035221665.1 of Okamejei kenojei. Classification (NCBI taxonomy): domain Eukaryota; kingdom Metazoa; phylum Chordata; class Chondrichthyes; order Rajiformes; family Rajidae; genus Okamejei; species Okamejei kenojei. Next base: position 14,362,129 of record CM069142.1, on the reverse strand, counting down.
TCTATTGTATCTTTCAGCTGAATTTACATTTGCAGTTATAATCAACTCCATTTTGTTTTTGATGAGTGGAATTATGTTAAATTGTGTGGGCACAGATCGGAATAAATTCAAAGCAAGGTGCATTTTCCTTTCAGAAAGAACCCTATGTAAGATCCCAGTCTGAATTCAAAGGTTTTGGGCATGTAGATTAACTTGTTTCTTCTGAATTCACAAGACTATGGTAAACACATAGAGTAGCTTCTACAGTTTGTTAACAGCTTACCAATTCGAACCAAAGTACCTAGACAGTTTCAAAGTAGATGTGTTGGCAAAAGTTAATGTTCAAAATGCACACTTGCAAAGACTGCTAGATTTGAGTTTAAATAAGAAATAAACATACAAGAGCTCACTTCCCAGAGGTGCCCCATGTCACCAAACTACAGAAGAATAAAGATTATGTGACTATTATAGAGCAATGCTGTTTTGAAAAATTAGAACATTAATTCTAGTTCAACTGCTTTCACAAAAAGCTTAAATGCCAGTAATCCATCAAATCTAGATGAACCAACCAAAGCCAAGAGCCTATTTTTATATAGATTTCATAATTCAATTATCACTCATGTGAAGCGATTCTGACTCTTACCCCATAATTGTTTATTTGTCTTTGCCTCCACATTATACTGGCTCATAATATTTCCAAGGGTAGGTGATAAACATCCAATTACTTCAATACCAGTTCCAAGTAGTGAAAATATCAAAGCACTAAAAATATCAGTGGCCAAAAGGCTTGCTAGAATTCACTTCTCAATAAACCAGGGCGTTTGTACTGTCATTCACAATCAAGAATGAATCAAAAATGGGAATCCTTCCAGCTTAATACAAAGCTGAGCATTTGCTATAAAAACTAGGAAATAAAAACACACCGAAGTACCATTCAAAAAAAAGCTATCTGCCTCCCCACGAATATGAATCAGAAATCAATGTTATAAAATGTTGGACCATTTTAAACAATATTCTTAGATTTCATGAAAAAAAGTCTTCACATTCCATCACCATGATATATTTTATAATCAGCACTAGCTAAAGAGTGAAATGCGGCAAAGACTAATGGCTAATTATAATAAATCAAGCTAACTAAAGCAAAGAGTAAATGGGTGCTGACTGATCATTTCCTCACAGCACTCAATGGTCTTGACCCAGCGCTGTGACTTGGTTACTGCTTTCAAACATACTAACCTTTTCCAAAACGTTTGCTGTATTCATCAGACAAAACCTGACATTTTGAACAATGGCATCTGTGTGCCTCCAACGGCTTCTGTCATGTCGCAGCCAGGCCTGTGCTGCCTCAAAGAGCTCAATCTCTGGGAATCGGCTCAGTTGATCATTTTCCAAACATGTCAAAAGCTTCTCAACACTCAGGTACGACAGAAAATCAGCTCGGGACATGAGTGGTACGAAATTCTCGAGCAGGAACTTGTCCAGTTGTTCTTGGATACCGTCTATATTAACACTGAAATCATCTAAAAGTCGCATGATTTCTGCACAGTTGTCCAAGCAGATTTTTGACAACAGGAAGGAACAGCAGAATTTCACCACCTCAGTTAACTGGACATACATGGCTGCCTGGAGGATCTCATGAACAGTGCTCATGTTCAGTTCAATGGAGCCATAATACATAAATTGCAGGACATGACTAAAGCCCGTTGGAGTGAGTCCTTTAAGGTGAATCTTGTTCTGGTCCCGCTCCCTCATGTCAGCTGTGAACATTATTCGAAAGTAGTCACTCTGTGTAGCCAACAGTGCCTTGTGAGCCTGAAACTGGTGATCCTCAATAACTAGGGTGACATCAAATAATAATCCCTCCTCGTATAGGGTTTTAAACCCTGAAGAGACACAGGAGTCATGAACAGAAGAGTTGTACACATCCACATTTCCAGCCATTAATACCCTGAAACAGACAAAACATTGAATATTAACTTGCATCAAGGTGAAATAAAATGTTTAAGGAATCTATAGAATTATTGGCTTACCCTAGTTCCCCTTTTTTCAGAGAACATTAAACCATGGTATTCTTTGAAACCTCTACAGTAATGATTACATTTCAGGTGTAGGTAGTGGTAATAGTTACTAATTTAAGTTAGTCATTACATTTGAGGTAATTTACATTAATTCTGTGCCATGCTACAGTATTCAATTAAAGTACAAAATGTTTTTAAACATGATCAAACCACAATTCAGATTGGCTTAATGTCAGCAACTAATTTGATTGTCAAACATCAAAACAAATTCAAGAGTAACATCAGTTTTCATCAACAGTTCATTATTGTCATCAGTTTGCATCTAAAGTACTTGTTATTGCTGTCATTTGCAGGTTTAATGCTCATTTCAGTGCCATCATCAGTTTGTATTCAGATGGCTCATTATCAATATAGTGTTCACTGTCAGTATATGTTTATAGTATTCACATTTTTAGCATCACAATGGAATATTTCAACACTCAAATGAATGTTATTTATTCTATTCAAATCGATCACATGATAATAAAGATCAGATAAGGTGCCAATGTACTCGCCAGATTACTAGTGGGGTGGCGGCAATGAAACCTACATGTTGACATTACTGATATTTCACCCAGGGCGTGTACCATGTGCCCTTCTTGATGTACTGAAAAGTAATTACAGAACACATACCAAAGGGCAGCTACAATGCAAAAATATCCTGAATAATAAACTCGGGTGCTAAAATCTCCAACCCCTCACAGAAGGATGGGAGAGGATCAGAGACAAAATGATAAATAGATAATATGCAACCTCAACCAATTTCTGTCTAGCTGCAGGTAGCTTGGGGGCTTCCACTGAAGAAAAATAGAACACCATAGTAATGTTACCAAGGCTCAGTTCCTTAGATGTTTAGCAAGCATTGAAATCTAATGCCGGCTGAAGAAATGTCCCTAAGGATTGGCACAACACCCAGATCTAGCAGATGTTTACTTCTCTGGTCTCTTCACCACACCTGGTGGAAGATCCTTCCTGCCCTAATTCTATGCCTGTTGCAGATTCCCATTAGTTGTGAGTTTTTACTGTTTGCTTTCTGGCCCATTTCCCCCAATCAGGCCTGCTGGCAAGTGGGGAACAGGAGCATAAAAAACAATAATTAATATGACCTGCTGCTAAATTTGGGAGGACCTCCATGCCCCTCTGCTGCTTATCTTTCGCATGCTTATGCCATTCTGTAATTTATTTCTTTAACATTGACGAGGATAATATTTGGAGATCATCCTCTTCCTCCTCTTTTTACGGGCATTTATGAGCTTCAGTTGCATGGTGGTTGGCTATTCACTCACTGAGCACTGTGATTAAGCTCAGTGTTACATCTGCACAGTTCCGAAATGGTTGTTAAAGAATGGCAATAAGACGGAGTCCCAGCTGAGATAAGTTTCAGTTTCAGCATAATCTCAATTACAATTAGCAAATTTACCAGACAGCAAGAAAAGGGCTGAATATCAGTATCACACACTTATCTTAAAGCTGTTGATTCTGGCCAGCTATTCCAAGTGAAAGTGAATAAGATTTTAAGCTTGACAGGGGTTTCTCAATTATTTAGCAGACCCTATGGAAATTATCAGTACAGCCATGCATTAAGGCTATTAATTTAAGAAATTAGGAACTTTCAGATCTGCAATTTATGCTTTAATTCATTCCTTGAGTCAGACAAACGTTTTAATTGTGCCTGTCTAAAGAATCAGTTTGACGAAGGGCCCCGACCTGAAACGTTGCCTATCCATATTCTCCAGAGATGCTGCCTGGACCACTGAGTTTAGTTTATTTTAAAGATACAGTGCAGAAACAAACGCTCTACCTACTGAGTCCACGCCAACCAGCAATCCTCACATACTAACACTACCCTACACACACTAGGGACAATTTACAATTTTACCAAGCCAATTAGCCTACAAACCTGTACGTCTTCGGAGTGTGGGAGGAAACCGGAGCACCCGGAAAAAACCCACATAGGTCACGGGAAGAACGCACAAACTCCGTACGGATAACATCCGTAGTTAGGATCGAAACAGATTCTCAGGCGCTGTAAGGCAGCAACTCTTTTGCTGCACCACCGTGTCCGTCTTTTTCCAAAACCAGTACCTGCAGTTCCCAACGTGTCAATGTTTCAGTTGGTGCAGAAAGCAGTGTACCTTCTCTAGGATTTAAGAACAGTACCTTAATCTGTGAATTTCGACATTTTTAAATGTGTAAAGTAATTTTTTTTTTGATAATGCATTAATATTTCAGTTTTAAACTTGAATATTAGTAATCAAACGTTGGGAGTCATTACTGCATGCATAAATATTATGCATGAAAAGTGGTCATTCGGATCATTGCAACTATAGGCAATATAGACATCAGTATAGATCTGAATTCTATTTTTTTCCTGAAATTAATCGTTGTGAAATTTAATAACTTCGATTCAATAGGCATTTTAATATCCTATTCCATCTGGGTGTAAAAAAAAAGGCCTTCCCCAAATGTTCCAGTAGTAACTATAACATTTGCCTAATTCACAAGTGTTTAAACTTTCACAATGCATCCAATAAAATATACCTTAATGGAGCTAGAAGGTTGCCACCTTATCCTCGCCGCTAGAACACTATCTCATTTTAATCATAACTAAACCATTACCTCATCACTGTAAAATTATATTTGGTATTTTAATGTCTTCAAAACCGTTACTGCAACTTGCTGCGCAGAACGATCTGCACCATACTCTTTTGAAATTATCCCATGTCATTTTGGCATCGTCTTGCTTTAGTAATAGAAACATTGAAGAATTCTTCCAAATCAATTTAACCATTCAATCAGTTCATGGCTAATCTGGTTGTTGGCCCCAACTCCTGATTCCCTTGATTCCCATACAGCTCAAAAATCTCTTAGCTTTGAACATAGTATTTCACAAGTCCTAATGAATGTCCCTCTTTGAAAGTTAGTCCCTTCATCCTGAGAGTATATTTCCTCATTCTAGATTCCTCCAGCAAATATTGAGTTTAGTTTATCATTTCCAAATGTACCAAGGTAAAGTGAAAAGCTTTTGTTTGCATGCTATCCAACAAAGAAAAACTATAAATACAATCAAGCTGCCCACAGTGCATAGATAAGGGGGGAAGGGTATAAGACTTAAAGCAAAGATATAACATTGAAGTTTGATTAAAGATCTAACTGATGAGAGGACCAGTTGCCTGATAACTGGGAAGAAACTGTTCCTGAACCTGGATGTGTGCTTTTTCAAACGTCTGTACTTCCTGCTCGATGGGAAAGGGGAGATGAGGGAGTGACCGGGGTGAGACTGGTCCTTGATTGTGCTGGTGGCTTTACCAAGGCAGAGTGAAGTGTAGATGGAGTCAATGGAAGGCAGACTTGTTTGTGAGATGGTGTGGGCTTTATCCATAACCCTCTGTAATTTCTTGTGATTTTGGTTGGAGCTGTTCCCATACCAAGCTGTGATGCATCCCGATAAGATGCTTTCTAAAGAGTATCTGTAGAAGTTAGCGACATGCCAAACATCATAACCCTTCTAAATAGGTAGAGGCATTGGTGTGCTTTCTTGGCCATAGCATTGATGTTGCTGGTCCAGGGCAAACTACAGGTGATATTTAGTCCTAGGAACTTAAAGCTATTGACCACGTCTCCTTTGTGCCAATGTAGACTAGGGTGTGTGTACTGCTTCGCATCCTGAGGTCAATCGCTATCTCCTTGGTCTTGCTGATATTGAGGGAGAGGTTCTCTCATTACCAACCTTGTCAAGGTACCTCTGAATCTTAGGTTTTGTTGTTCTAAACTCTCATCAGTCAAGTATATTCATCTAGCTCATAAGATAACACCTTCCCACAGGAATCAATCTATTGAACCCTCTGCACAATTACCAAGGTTAGTATATCTTTACAGAAATAAAGAGACCAACATTGTATCTGGTGTTTCACATGTATTCTTGCCAAATGTCCAATACAATACTCTGGCAATGAAAGACCCAATGTCAAATTTTCCAAAGCCAGTATTCCTTGCACCCTATGATTTTTCCCCATTCTATTTGAAAGATATACTTTTCTCTCCAAATTCATGGCAAATTTTAGTATTTTTAGCACCTCTTTTCTAATTCATTTGGCTATAATGATTTTGATTTTCTAAATAAAATCATCTCTATTTGCTAACCAGCCTACTTGCAAAACATTTTGCATTCTTCTGCAGGGTTTGTCTGGTTCTTCACCTTTTGCCAGGGCTCAATTTAGGCATGAATTTGGAAGATGAGGCCATCCTAACAGAGACGTTAAGACTAGGTTGTCTCGAAGAGGCCAAGAACAATTCTTTCATTCTCGGTTTTAAAAGTTTTAGCCATCGCTTTACCCTGGAACACGTAGTATTGGTGAGAAAGAAACCCAAGATTATATCACTTTGATGCCGCCCCCCCCAACCCCCCCCCCCCTCCCCCCCCCCCCGGCAAGAAAACATCTGATGGTACTTTTACAAACTGGCAAATGACAAAAATAGATGCACCCAGATTTTCTTATACAACATCTGATCTCTGCAGGAATTAATCAACAGAAAGAATGCATTTTTAATCTTTGACCTCCATATCTTCATCTGTCGTTGGCGGACTCAAAATAGGTCAGAAAGTTAATACTACACATATTCACATTTGATACACATAAACCCATATACATTGAATCATGTTATTTGCAGTTACTTGATTTCTCATCACCTCACGTTAACCACAGGGAGCTGAGTAGCAAGTCATCCTCAATCCCAAAGGACTATCCAAGGTGGAGCAAGGCAACAGCATCTACAGAGCCATGGATTCCAGCTGCCACAAGAGCAAGTAGTAAATAATCAGTTCGTGTCAGGACTGCTAGTAATGTAAAGACACACCATTCTCATTCAGCATAGTTATCTCACCTTGCTGGAGGTGCACTGTCTGTTGGCGTGGGTAGTGACATTGATAGAATTCGCGACGGGGTCCTCAGACCTGACCGTCCCGTGCTCCTGCCTAAAAGAGGCTCCACGCTAGCAAACGGCTCCTGCATTGGAAGAGAAAATTAAAAGTTTGCAAATATTTTCTTAGTTTAATGCATACGGCTAGGTTTTAATGATTCCTACTACAGAGAAAAATATCCATGCTTTTGCAACATTCTTTTCCCCTTGTCCTTACCACGGGTTTCATACTTGGGGTTACAGACATTTCGATAACCGTGCTTATGTGCCTTTTTACTCCATTATCTAGAAATGAAATAGAGTAGCAAGCTGATCAACTAAAACCAAAATCACATGGAAACTCAAGCCAATCTGTAACCAATATTCAAGAGTCTTAAAAGTCATAACGCTATAATACCCAGATACAGAACTACCGACCAATTAAAAAATACGGTGCCGTCCTTTTAAAATTTATGAAGCAATTTCCTTGAATATTTTTAAGACAAAGGTTTAATCGTTTTTGATAAGTAGGGGGCAAAACGTTATCAGTGCTAGACAGGAACATGGAGTTGAGGCCAAAAGCAAACTTGACCTGACCCCACCTCTTTTCCAGCTTTCTCTCCCATACTACAATCAGTCTGAAGGGTCACGACCTGAAACGTCACCTGTCCATGTTCTCCAGAGATCCTGCCGTACCAACCTAAGATCCTATAGCGGAGCTAGACCACTCCTGCCAAATGCAATGGGCTGACGTGTAGTACGCAACGGAACGGAATGTGGGCTTTTTTTTCATCCATTTCCGTAAACCGGTCCGGACCCGACTCGCAGTGTAATTAACGTTGTGGAGGATCAGTTAATAAATTAAAATTCTGAAAATGAGGAAAAGATTTTTACCAAATAACTTTTATTTTTACGAGCATGTTTCCGTAACCGGCTTCCGTCTCTGCACTATTATCTTATGGGATCATTGGTGTGGAGACGGTAGCTGGTTACGGAAATAGGGTCTTAAATTACCCATGAATCTGCCCATGACCGTATCACGTCTTCTTCGTCGAGTGGACTATCGTGCTCGCTATAGCATCTTTGGTACCAACTGAGCATCTGCAGTTCCTTGTTCCTCCTCTTTACAAACAGATTTCATAGAAATTGGGGAATAGGCTGAGGAGCAGAGTTGCATACTGTTAATTTGGATACTTGATGCATATATTTAAACTATTGTATGTTTCCTAAAGAAAAAAATGTAGTCACCTGACTCAAGCTATGATAATTCAGCTTATTTCCATCTAACATTCTTCATTGTTTGCAGTTGTATTTAATAGTCATTTAATAAAAGCTCTGGCTTACTCGTGGTCATTAAAAAAATTAAAAAATGAACACTACATGACCACCATTTTAACCTTCCTATAGACATGATAGAAAGGATACAAGCAGCATGCTGACAATAATTACGTGCATCCACACTATAAAAAAAACAATGCCATGTTCAAGGGCATTTGGGATTTACATGATGTGTCTTAATACCTTTTGAGAAACTTGCAGGGTCATCACTGCTGTGTTTGGCAGCATCTTTGGAGAACAAGGTGAAGATTCGGGTCAGGACTCTTCTTCAGACTGATTGTTGGGATGGGGGGGAGGGGGGAAGGGTACAGTCTAGTAATTATCGTTGTGATATAACGGTTCAATTCAGTTTAGTTTATTATCACATGTACCGAGGTACAGTGAAAAGCTATATCCAGGATGTGTATTTCAGGATAGCAAATGGGAAATATCATAGCCTAACCATTCACAACCAGTCTTCAACATCTTTTCGTGTTTTTCTGAAAATTATTAAACACTTATGGTTTAAATCCCAATCATTCTAAATAAACACGTGCTACCGGGGTTAATTGATCTTGGGATATTTTAAGAAATAAAACGCTAGCTTCGGTTAAAATCTAGCGTCTTATTTCTTAAAATACTTCAATGGTCGACTTCAACAAAGTTTAATTTTAAATACATACAACACAACCGGAGTCAAGGCGAAGGGGCTTATCAAAAGAAAACTTGTCACCCCGTTTAACACCCCTCCCCATCCCCCCTCGAATCTCTTTCTTCTTCAGGTGAAACGATGCGGCGTTGTGAATGAAAAAAGGACACCTTCATCCCGTTTCACTAAGGGCTTAGGTTGAAAAGAGCAACACTTGCCCGTTGGATGCCGCCGACTCCGGCGCCCCTCCACCCCACTCACCAACATCAGTCGCCGCCGCCGCCGCCGCCCCTCCAAGCCGCGCGACGCGACGCGACCCTCCTTCTAACCGCGGACCATGCGGGGCTATCCCTGCGCTCTTGTACCCCCTTCTTCCCTCTCCACGCTCGGCTTCACTTGGCGCTTGACCGCCAATGAAGCCAACGCCGTTCCTGCCGTCACCTTCCCTCCTTTCCTTCCTTCCTTCCTTCCCCCTTCCCCCTTCCCCCTTCCCCCTTCCCCCTTCCCCTTCCCCCTTCCCCCTTCCCCCTTCCCCCTTCCCCTTCCCCCAGCCCCCCCGGACTGAGTGTCAGCTCCAACCCACCGCCGCCATCTTCTCCTCCACCGACCCGATCCGCTCCGCCTCGCCTCGCGTCACTTCCGGCAGTCCGACCAAAACACGAGGAAGCGCTTCCGGGCCGGCATTTTCCCCCGGCGCGGGACCGGGAGAGGGAGGGGCGGGGAAGGGCGGGGAGGGGCGGGGCGGGGAGGGGAGGGGCGGGGCGGGGAGGGGAGGGGTGGGGCGGGGAGGGGAGGGGCGGGGCGGGGAGGGGAGGGGAGGGTACGGGGCGGGGAGGGGCGGGGCGGGGCGGGGAGGGGCGGGGCGGGGCGGGGCGGGGCGGGGGAGTGGGCGGGGCATGGCGGGGAGGGGCAGGGGAGGGGCGGGGCGGGGGGAGTGGGCGGGGACGGGGCGGGGGAGGGGCGGGGACGGGGAGGGGCGGGGACGGGGAGGGGCGGGGGAGGGGGCGGGGCGGAGGCCCGAGGAGGAGGAGGAGGGAGCGGCGCTGGGGCCCGGAGCGGTCAACCGGCTGCCGGCTGCCTCGGGAGATCTTGTCTCCTGTCAGTGTTCGCTTCCGCAGCACAATCCCCTGGGGAAATGCTATACAGACGCCCCCCATCAGAAACGTTCAAGCTGATGAACTGAACTTGCAGGTACTTTGTGTGTCAAACAGCTTGTTCTGAAAAAAAGCACAAAGTGCTGGAGTAAGTCGGCGGGTCAGGCGACCTCTCTGGGGATAATGGATAGACTCATGTACCATCTCCTAACGGTAGTCGCGAAATGAGAGCCATCGCCAGAGTCGTGTGGCTCTTTGATATTGGCAGTCCTGCAGATCCTTGTTGGACGTTGATGGGCTGGCTTGCTTTGTGTTTGCATCAATGTGCTGGGTGCAGAACAGATCTTCAGAGATATGCTTGCCCAGGAATTTGATTTTTTTTAGCTCCTCCACCATCCTGTCGATGAGCACAGGTTTATGGATCTTCTGCTTTCCTCTTCTAAACTACCAGTTCCTTGGATAGACAAAATATGCTAGAGTAATTCAGTGGGGCAGGCAGCATCTCTGGAGCGAAGTAACCCATTCCTGAGTTACTCCAGTAATTTGTGTCTATCTTTGGTGTAAACCAACACAACTGACAGCATCAGTTGTGTAACAGCTGATCCTACACAATCAGTTAGAAACATAGAAAATAGGTGCAGGAATAGTCTATTCGGCCCTCCGAGCCAACACCGCCATTCAATGTGATCATGGCTGATCATCCAAAATCAGTACCCCATTCCCGCTTTCTCCCTATTTCCCTTGATTCCCTTAGCCCTAAGAGCTAAATGTAACTCTCTTGGAAAATATGGAACCAAGTTCCTTGGTTTCACTGATGTTGAGAGCAAGATTGTTGTTCTGACACCATTCGGTCAGTTGATCAATCTCCCGCCTATACTCATGTGAGGACAGGTCATAGGATTGGATGATGTTTGTGTAGTGTATGCAGCTGAATGCACTGCATTTTGTCAGTCATCACATTGCAGGCGTAGTACACCATTGAACTAGGTAGGGAACATTTAGTTATACTGGTTATAGTTCAAGTTAAATGGGTTGCTTTGTTACAGATGGGGTTTCTGCTGGTTGGAGCTGCACTCATGAAAACAAGTGGAGTGTATTCTGTTATAGTCCTGACACCAGGTGGCGCCAGCAATGGCTGCCTCGCCAATAGTCTGTCTGTCTGTCCTTTCATTCCTTTGTGTTTAATAGTATGTGTTAAATGTATGTTTTTAGTGTTCTTTAGCTTGTTTTAGGTGGCGTGGCTGGGGGAAACTTTCTAATATCTTACCTCGATGAAGATGCAATTTTTTTCCATATCGTATCTCCATCCGCACTGCGGCCTAACATCGAGGAGTTGGCGGCCTTTTTTGGAGATCGATTTTGAGAGCTCTACCGCGGAGCCTGTGGACTTACCATCGCGGAGTCCGTGATCCTTTAGCCAGGGATCGACCTCAGAGCTCCAACCATGGATGCTTGTGGACTTTAACATCACGGAGCCCAAGGTCTCTGGTCAGAGACTGACTTTGGGAACTCCAAGCCGCAGGAGCTTCGATCGCCCTGATGCGGGAGCATCGATCGCCCCCAAAGCAGGGGCTTCGATCGCTGATGGTGGGAGCTTCGATTGCCCCGACAGATGGCTCAACTGCACCGACTGAGGGAGATAAAGAGGAATTTGCATATCACTGTACCTTAATTGGTACATGTGACAATAAAAGACCTTTGAAACCTTTAACTTGTGCCTTTGATGGTCAAAGCTCAAGACATCAGGAGGAGAGGCATTCACTGCTGTATATCCATTCTCTAGAATGCCTTTAAGACATGGTAATTTCATGGTGAATCCAGCATAATCCGGTCAATGATAATTTCAAAAGAGCAGATATAGTGGGACTTGCAATTGAATCTCAAGACTGACAGGTAGAGATTTATCGTGAGAGATGGCCATTGTATGCCATTTTTGGTTGTAAATGTTTCTGCCACTAATCTAAATGCTAACTGGGTCTTGTGTGCGGCTCCATTTTCTCAGGAGCTGCGAATGAAGTGAAGCTTTGCACATTTGTCATCAGATATCCCCACTACAAACCTTCTAATGAAAAGGAAGTTATTGAGAAAACTGGATGAAATTATTTGCTGTGGAAACAATTGGCGAGTAATGGTCACTTATTAGCACTGTGAACAACGCTTAGATTTGGCTTTTTTCCAATCCTGTATGTATTCTTGAACAAATTGAATGGAATGGCTGATATTGAGGGAGGTCTTCACTGCTGCACCAGGATGTTGTCTGATCCCGCAGGCCTTTCTGTAAATTCTGCTTTCAACCATTTTCTTCATATTCAATAGGATGAATTGAATTAGAGTCATCGACTCATATAGTACTGAAACAGGCCATTTGACCCCAGTAGCCCGTGCTGATAATCTAAGCTAGTACAATTTGCCCATGTTGAACCCATTTCCCTCTTAACCTTTCCCATCAATGTACCGATCCAAATATAGTTTAAATCTGTATCTACCTCAACCACTTTGTTTGGCACCTCATTCCATATTTATCCCACCATTTGTGTGGGAAAAAATTGCTCCTCAAGTTCACATTGAATGATTTCCCCTCACCTTCAATCTGTACCCTCTAGTTATTGATTTCCATATCAAAAGACTGTGCATTCATCTATACCCCTCATGATTTTATACATCCCTATAAGATCACCCCTCTCTCTTGTATACCAAAGAATAAAGTCCTTGACTGCCCAATCTCTCCCTATAACATAGTCTCTTGATTCCTGGTAACAACCTCATCAACTTTTGTGCACTCTTTCCAACTTAATAGTATCTTTCCTACAGTAGGCTATGTAAACAAAGACCTCTCCGTGAGTACAGCACATAGTAGGGAGCCACTTACACTAGTCCTCTGGAAACTGATCACGCAGACAATTATTTGTTCCCCAATAAAACTATAAATATCTTTGTTCAAAAAATAATTGAGAACCGACCTGGGGTTGACTGTGATACAATCAGAGTTCTAGTTTAAGAGGTGGAAATACTTAAGGCTTGGTCAGGAGACACACATGGCAAGTAAGGTTCTTAAATGAACTGTCAGGATCAATTCCATGTACCTCTCTTCCCTATTGGGTCAGTATCAAAAACTATGCTACACAAATGGAAAAAAGAGGTGATACTTTGGCAGAAATAGTCCAGCTGCAACTGGATGATGAACAAAGTGGAGTAGACACGGACTATTAATATGGTACCGTTTCATTGGAAGAGAACTGAAGATAGGAGGGAGGTAAGTATTGGAAGCAGGGCTTAACTCATAACCAAATCCTAGAAGAGCATCAGAACCTGGATCACAGAATGACCCTAGGACCAAATAGACAGAAAACCTGAGTCTGGGACATAAGAACAAAATGGAGCCACAATCTGACCAAGAATAATCATCTAGTTTATGAGGAGTATGCCTTGAGAAGACTGTGTCCTTGCATGTTGCTATTTGTAATTAAGCGTTCAAAGAAAGTAAGCATACCATTCACCAGTTGTCAGTAATTAGATTCTAATATAAGAGTGGATACCACCAGGGGCGCCGCACGATTGGCAGCCCCGCCAACAGTTTGTTTGTTTTTTCATCTTTTAAAAGATTTTTAGTGTGTGTTAAAAGTTTGTGTAAATGATGGGGGATGGGGGAGGGGTTGGGGGAAACTTTTTTTCAGTTACTTACCTTGCCGGAGATGCGATTAATTTTCGGATCACATCTTCAGGTCGCTCTGCGGCCTACCATCGATGGAGCTGGAGGCCTCCTTGGACTGACCCTTGGCCCCACCGCGGCCTGCGGACTTTACATCGGGAGCACGCAGTCTCAGGAGAATCCGTGGTTGTCGGGAGCTCCAACGTCGTTGAAGGTTCGACCAGCCCCCACGCAGGGTTCGATCGACCGGCGCAGGGGACCTAACATCCCCCCGATGCAGGAGCTGATCACCTTGACGTGGAGGGTCTGATGACAGCTACAGGAGTCAATATCATCCCGTCAACAGAGGGCTCGAGGCCCCCGACCGCGGGAGAGCAAAGGGAAGAGACTGAACTTTTTTTTTACTTCCCTCACAGTGAGGAATGTGGAGGAGTCACTGTGATGGATGTTCATGTTAAAATGTGTTTTTGTGTGTTCCATTGCTTTTTATTTGTATGTCTGACTTGGCAAATGAAATTCCTCGTATGTTGCAAAACATACTTGGCTAATAAAGTATTATTGTGATTATGATTGATTGGGTGTGATTTGGCACAATTTGTGAGGCTGAGTAGAATTTTATTCACCATGTGTAAGTATTGATTGAATTATGGCATTAAGAACAGGCACAGCAAAACCTCAGCTCATCCTCTGCAACCTCACTTTCCCTGTGTTCAAATGCCTAAGTTGTATTTTATGCCACAAGATTCTGATTTGAATTTTATGTTGATATATAAGATTGATGTTGGAGTGGAACAGGTAGGTGATTACAATTTAAATCCTCATCTTGCACACTTTAAAATTTAAAGTCACATCCCAAGCATTGGTCAGATTTCTGAGGGCTTTTTTGAAAGTCACCATTGAAAACATGGAGAGATAATAAAACTGACAAGGTGGAATCGAGCTCATAGAAACACAGAAATAAATATTCCTGTTTGAAATAAATATGCCTGCTTGTGGAAAATGCTGAGTTTGCACAACTGCTACTTCATTTTTTTTGTCTTTGTGAATCACATATCATGGGAGGGTCCTGGCTGCCTGGGCTGAACATTTAATGAAGAGTGTTAAAGAAGGAACTGCAGATGCTAGAAAATCGAGGGTACACAAAAAGCTGGAGAAACTCAGCGGATGCAGCAGCATTTAATAAAGAGTGAACTGATTGGATGTGTTGAAGGGTTTCAAGAACCATTTTGAAAAAAGGAATTAACCAGAAAAAAGTCAGAAGAGCAGTGCTCCAGGCGGTTCAGATTATGTAATAATGTTGATAAAGAGCCATTATCTCCTGGTGGAAAACTCGCTCATTATAGGACCCGATGACTGAAATTCACCAAGGCCCTTAATTTTATTGCTTCCAGCTCCTCACTGATTTTATCAAAATTGTGTCCAGATTAAGTTAATAACTTCATACGCATTATACAGGCTCCTGATAGGTTACTTGTGGTGGTAATTAAATGAAACGTCCTTTAGAGATACATCAAGGAAACAGGCCCTTTGGCCCGCCGAGTCCACACTAACACTAGCCTACAAACTAGAGCCGATTTACAATGTTACCAAAACCAATTAACCAACAGACCTGTATGTCTTTGGAGTGTGGGAGGAAACCAGAGCACCCAGAGAAAACCTACGTAGTTACAGGAAGAACATTCAAACTCCGTACAGACAGCACCTGCAGTCAGGATCGAACCCAGGACTCTCACAATATAAACAGCAGTTCTACTGCTACGCCACTGTGCTGTGTTGTGATTCTATCAGTTAGGAAAAGGTGGGTGCTCAAGTCTGTGTCTATGGTCAATGTCCTACAGGTGCCAACAAGTGAAAGTGTACATATTCTTAATTTTCCTAGAGTTGCTTGTGAATGATGACCTTGAATCTATGAATGTGCAGCAAATGTTAACGTATTGAGGATATTATAATACACTTCCCATTCAATTAGGCAAGTTTAAATGGTGCAAGACAACTGAGGCCTAGTGCATAAACAAAGAACATGGGACTCTGGTTGATTGCAAGTAGGAAGCAAGTGCAGAAGCTGCAGCCATGGTGAGAGACTGCAGCATACTTTGCCAAGTGAGCCTGAGACCAAGATAACAGGATTTATGAGTAGTTAGTGGATTATTCGACATTTACTGTAAAAAAGAAAATACAAAGTATTAAAGGCTTATTTAAAATCATAAATTGTGTTTATTTCTTTTCATTATTAACTCTAAGGGTATTATATTGTCAGTTGCTTTGGTGATTAAGGCACATTTGTGTTTGCACAAACTATTACAAAGAGAATCCAGATGCCCGTGTATTACGGAAACAGTCTTAAAGAGTGTGTGTAGCTTCCATTGCTGATGGGTTCAACAACAGAGAGGGCCTGTGCATGCCAAATGCATGTGGCGTAGAATTCACAGTGACGCCAGCTTGGCAAATTCCCAAGTGAGCCTGGCTCGTCATTCAACTCCAGGAGCACATGTGGTCAGAACGACTTGGCAATGGGCAAAGTTTAGGTAAATAACTTTAAACTTATAATCTTTGGAAAACTCAGAACATTTACAATAATCATATGTCAAGTTAACAAATAGTGCTCAGACATTTCTGTTACATTGTAATTATAAGTTCTGAATTTGGCTCTCCCATTGAAATGTAAATACTGTACATGATTTGATGTAAAATCTCTAATCCTTGTATAATGCTCTGTTCTCAAATTGTGGCATGAGTACATAGTCACACTTGATCCAAAATGTCTATTGAAATTCCCATCAGCTTGCTTCAATGTCATTGACCTTAAATTTTGATTTTGGGGAGCAATTTGCTCTCGAACCAGACTAAAGTTTTAAGCCTTAAGATTTTAAATAGCTGATAATAAAAGTATATACAGTCTTGAAGCAATTTTATTGGGACATTGCACTTGTTTTTTTCTGCAGTGATTAAAATAAATTGGGAAGCATTCCCTCTGCAGCAAGTCAAACAGCCATTAATATTATTGAAGGTTTTGAAGAGCTTTGGCCCACCGAGTCCATGCTGACCATCGATCACCCGTTCACACTCGTTCTATGTTATCCCATTTTCACATCCACTCCCTACACTCGAGGGACAATTTGGAGGCCAATTAACGTACAAACCTGTACGTTTTTAGGATGTGGGAGGAAACTGGAACACCCAGAGGAAACCCACGTCATCATGGAGAACATAAAGTGACAGATGCAATACCATCCGTTCAATTAATTTGGAACATAAGATTTGACAATACATGCACAGGAGTACCAGATACATTGGCATTTGTAATGGCTAAAAACTGGCAGTTCTGCTTGCAACTGTCAATGTTTGTCATTGGGATCCAGTCCATCATTATAATGCATCACTGTATACTCAAAGTGGCGAAGGACTTCATTCTATTTGCATTTAGGATTATTACAGATGGTCAGTATGTTGTACATTTCCAGCTACTCTTTAATGATCACTCAGGGTATGGCATACGAGTCAAGCTGAGCAGAACTCGAAAGTGAGACACAAAGAACTGCAGATGCTGGAATCTTCAGCAAAACACAAAGTGCTGGAGGAACTCGTTGAGTCAGGCAGCATCTGTGGTGGGATTGGATAGACGACATTTTGTGTCCCGCTGGGATCTTCCAACGCTTAGAACTGCAAAGGGGATGGTCTCTGATACTGCTCTGTCTATCTCTTCCCCGGTTGTTAATTGTGAGTCATGTGTACTGTGATGATACATCCTCAGACAAAACAGGATGCTGAAATCCACAGGTCACCAGCGCTCCATCCTATGTAACTGTTAGTGTGAAATCTGTTCCAAGCCATTTTCAGCGTTTTCTGTTTACAATGGGATAACGGATAGATCCATGAAGTTGCTAAAGAAATATGTTCACTTGATGGGTGCAGTACATTTGATGACAATCAAGGAGATATCTTAAAATACAGTGCCCTCCATAATGTTTGGGACAAAAACCCATCATTTATTTATTTGCCTCTATACAACACAATTTGAGATTTGTAATAGAAAAAAAAATGACATGTGGTTAAAGTGCACATTGTCAGATTTTATTAAAGACCATTAAAGAAATTACAGCTATGTATATATATAGTCCCCCCATTTCACGGCACCATAATGTTTGGGACACGTGGCTTCACAGGTGTTTGTAATTTAATTGACTCCTTAATGCAGGTATAAGAGAGCTCTCAGCACCTAGTCTTTCCTCCAGTCTTTCCATCACCTTTGGAAACTTTTATTGCTGTTTATCAACATGAGGACCAAAGTTGTGCCAATGAAAGTCAAAAAAGCCATTATGAGACCGAGAAACAAAAATAAAACTGTTAGAGACATCAGCCAAACCTTAGGCTTACCAAAATCAACTGTTTGGAACATCAATAAGAAGAAAGAGAGCACTGGTTAGCTTACTAATCTCAAAGGGACTGGCCAAGGAAGACCTCCACAGCTGATGACAGAAGAATTCTCTCTATAATAAAGAAAAATCCCCTAACACCTGTCCGACAGATCAGAAATAATCTTCAGCTGTGGATTTGTCAATGACCACTGTCCGCAGAAGACTTCATGAACAGAAATACAGAGACTACACTGCAAGATGCAAACCACTGGTTAGCTGCAAAAATTGGATGGCCAGGTTACAGTTGCCAAGAAGTACTTAAAAGTGCAACCACTTCTGGAAAAAGGTCTTGTGGACAGATGAGTCAAAGATTAACTTATATTAGAGTGATGGCAAGAGCAAAGTATGGAGGAGAGAAGGAACTGCCCAAGATCCAAAGCATACCACCTCATCTGTGAAACACGGTGGTGTTATGGCCTGGGCATGTATGGCTGCTGAAGGTACTGGCTCCCTTATCTTCATTGATTATACAACTGCTGATGGTAGTAGCATAATGAATTCTAAAGGGTATAGACACATCCTATCTGCTCAAGTTCATTGGCCGGCGGTTCATTCTACAACAAAACAATGATCCCAAACATACTGCTGAAGGAGGTTTTCGAAGCTATAAAATGGTAATTTCTTGAGTGGACAAGTCAATCATCCCTGAAGAGAAAACTCGCCCCCAAAACAAGCATAAGCTAAAGGTAGCTGCAATATAGACCTGGCAGAGCATCACGAGAGAAGACACATGGTGATGTCCATGAATTGTAGACTTCAAGCAGTCATTGCATGCAAAGGATATGCAACAAGATACTAAACATGACTACTTTCATTTACATGACATTGCTGTGTCCCAAACATTATGGTGCCCTGAAATGGGGGGAACCTATGTTTAAACACAGCTGTAATTTCTACATGGTGAAACCAAAATGTATAAAAAAGCAGCTTTATTAAAATCTGCACTTTAACCACATGTGAGTTTTTCTATTACAAATCTCACATTGTGGAGTACAGAGGCAAATAAATAAATGATGGGTCTTTGTTCAAACATTATGGAGAGCACTGTATATCAGGATGGATAGCATTTGAATTGGGGAAAGGCAAGAATGAAAAGAATGTTCATGATTGCAAGTTGAATTGATGAGGAGTGATACTTTGGAGTATGCAAAGTGAGGGATGCACGGGACAGATTGTAGTCAAATGTGTAACTGCTCATCATTCTGCAAATGATCGATTAGACTTTTTATCCACTGAATTCAGGCCTCAGCTTATAGACCTCTCCAACCCAGATTTATTTTACTCATTGCTCCAGACCATGCCCTGACCCAGCAGCAAACCATAGAAAAACTGGCATAGACCATGGCATTCCTAAATTCATCTATTCAAGTTATATAAAGCTCCGGATCTGAAATGTCACCCATGTATGTTATAAAAGGGTCCTAACCCAAAACATCACCAAATCATGTTATAAAAGGCTCCTGATCTGAAACATCACCTATTCATGCTATAAAAGGAACACACCCTGAAACATCACCTATTCAAGTTATAAACTAAGCTAAAGGTAATCCCCTCCCCCCATCCTATTTTCCCCTCTTCCCTGTGCCCCACTTGGATTCATACCGATTTCTCCCCTTCCCGTTTTTCCTGTGCCCTTCCACGTATATACCATCTTCTGGCTTCATAATTCACACTTCTATCCTTATCTCGCACTTCTTGTCATTTTATCTCTGGCCTTTGACCAAACATCTGCCAAATAAACTACCCCTCACCTGTCCCCCTATCACTTGCCAAGTTTTGTCCTGTTCCCACTTCTCTACCAGTTTTCTTTCCAACCCCATCATCACAATCAGACTGCAGGGTCTCTACACGAAATATGACCTATTCATGGTCTCTAAAGATACTACCTGACCTGGAGTGACCCACTGAGTTACCCCAGCACTTTGTGTCTTATTTGTAAACCAGCATCTGCAGGTCCTTGTTTCAGAATTCATCATTCTTTGCTAAAGCATTGTCTCCTCATTTCTTTTGGATCGGACCTTTAAATACAGCATTTGAAATTGCATTATAATGGGTCTCTGTCATAGCTGTTATCACACAAGTGGTATAAAGCCAAGAAGAACATTGATAATCAACTAGATTTAGCAACTGCAATGGAAGGATATGTAAGAGAGTTATTTGGATTTCTGTCACCATCTTGGTCTTGCAACATGATTTTGAATTAATATTGGGCAATTTCTTCCAGGTCTTCATTTTGGCATTCCATCTTTGTTGCCCAGAATCTGTAGGAAAAAAATGGGCAGTTATTTTGTTTAAATTCTTATGTCCTTGGTGCCAATAGTTTTTAACTGCAGCTACACAAGTTTGTCATACACACAGCAAGGTGAACTCACCTGATGGGCTTTATTTCCAATGACAAACAAGATCCTCTAGAATCATAGGTAGACACAGAATGCTGGAGTAACTCAGTGCGAATGGCAGCATCTCTGGAGAGATGGAATGGGAGACGGTTCCAGGTCGAGACCCTTCATCCCACCCCTCGTTATGGCGACTGCTTGTTCACGCTGGTGAAAGGAGTAGAATTAGGCCAATCGGCCCATTGACTCTCCACCAGTCAATCATGGCTAATCTCCGCCTCCTAATCCCATTTTCCTGCCTTCTCCCCATAACCCTTGACACCTGCCTATACTATATTTGCCTCCACAGCCCTCAGTGGCATTGAGATCCACAAATTAACTACCCTCTGACTAAAGATTAACTACCCTCTGACTTGTGCAGGATGCTTCTGTTAATTCTCCGGTGCTGCCTCAATGCTCACAACCCTGTCAACCAACATTCTCTTCTCTTCTCTTCATTCTGCTAATCTCTGGCCCACAGGGCATCTTCAGCCAGGTACACCGGGTGCGAACGACCCTTCCGGCATGCTTGCATCTTCTCCAAGAACGTGGGGTTCGGACCTGCCACTGGCTGGGAAATGGGTCTTCAAACCCTGGACAGTCGCGTCCAATCAGGAGTGGAAATTGGAATCCCTTAACCACACCTACAGTGAGTGACCAGCTGTGCTGCTTGGTGGCAATAGACATGCGGGCAGCCGTACATCATGTCAGTGGTATAGACTCAGATAGATGCTGGCCTTTTTTGTAACAGTTCTGTCCAGACCAGCCCGAGTCCAATAAAACTGCAAAGCCCCCTCCTCCTTCTTCCCCCACCCACCCTTTCCTTTCCCCCCTCTCTCCCCTGTGCCCACCTGGACTCACACCTATTTCTCCCCTTCCCCCTCTCCTTCCACCTACATTCCTTGCACTGGCTTCACAATTTGCAACTCTTCAAACCTTTTCCTCATATCTGTCTATCTCTGGCCTTTGTCCAACCATCTGCCTATCAAATGTTGCCCTCACTGGTATCCATCTATTGCCTGAGTCTGAAGAAGGGTCTCAACCCGAAATGTCACCCATTCCTTCTCTCCAGAGATGCTGCCTGTCTTGCTGAGTTACTCCAGCATTTTGTGTCTACCTAGATTTAAACCAGCATCTGCAGTTCTTTCTTACACATTACTTGCCTGTCCCTCCTCTGTTCTTGGTTTCTTTCCCCCCTCCCCCACCCCCACAACAATCAATCTGAAGAATAATCCCGACCCAAAACATCAACGTCACTTATCCACGTTCTCCTGAAATGCTGCCTGACCAGCTGAGTTACTCCGAAACGTTGTATCGTCTTTCTTTGGAAACCCAAATCTGTAGTTTCTTATTTCTAAGTTATCTTGAAATTGTTATCTTCAGGGATGCAGACTGGGTTGAAACTAGGGAGGAAACACATTAACGAAGTAACTGATTAGTTGCTATATATATATTCATTTAAAAAAAAATATGTGTGAAACTGTCTTGATTTTATGGTTACACTCATAGGTTCAATAAATGTGAACTGAACAATGCTATATTCTTAATGCAAAATGAGTATGAAGATAATGGAACACAGCGACTGAGTCAATGAGTGCAAGGGGAAGTTCCGCTGGTTTCAAAAAATGTCTACGAGGTTTTTACAAAGGCAATGCAACATAAATAGAATTATTATATGAATTGATATTATATTAGCAACTAGCAAAATAATGAAATCAATTCTAAGTAATAGTCTGAAAAATTACACGTGTAAAGATAACAGTTTAAGTGGTAATCAGCATCATTTTAGTAAAGCGCATCAGATTTGAAGAGTCATGATGTTATTTTACAGAAGAGATATATACCAATCACTTTTCCAAGGAATCAATAAGGAGAAGCACCATTGATCTTTTGGAGAAGTGATATTGGGCTATGGTGTTGTGCCAAGAGCAGTACTGAGTACAGTAGTCCTTTTTGTTATATACTTGAGTATACCGGGGGAAATTTCCCACAGCTCATCTCTTGCTTCCCCTCCCCCCGTCACAACAGGGACAAACTCCCCCTAGTCTTCACCTTTCACCCCATCAGCCATCGCATACAGTAGCTAATCCTCCGACACTTTTGCCACCTCCAACGTGATCCCAACGGGATGGCGACATCTTCCCATCTCCACCCCTTTTTGCATTCCGCAGAGACCGTTCCCTCCGCAACTCCCTGGCTAACTCATCCCTTCCCACCAAACTACCTCCATAGGAGATGCAGCACCTATCCCTATACCTTCACCATCACCTCTGTCCAGGGACCCCGACAGTCCTTTCAGTCCACTGGGGGGAGGTGCCAAGAAATCTCTATTTTGAAAACAAAGGCAGACCAGGTTTGCAGGCTGCAGCTCCAATGCAATAGTTACAGGAACAGCAGTTTGAAGGCGATTATACAACGTGGACAGCGTTATAATATGCAACCAGGACTAGAGTGCAGTGAGTATTGACAGCTCTCTGTGGTAATCTATTGAAACCATTGCAGGTGGCAGTTGAAGAAGCTCAAAGCAGCAATGAGTACCAAGCATTAAACCAAGGAGGAGAGCAATATGGGTGAAGCATGTAGATGTTGAGAACTAAGATAATCGAGAAGGTCAGTGGGAGTGGGGATGTAAGGGGTATTGTTTTGACAGTGGTTATTATCCAGTGATTATTCAGTGATTCATTGGATCGTGATTTGTGTTTGTAAAAACAAAAGTGATCTGCTCTTTCAGGTTTTTTTTCAGAAAGAACTGCAGATTCTGGAAAAATCGAAGGTAGACAAAAATGCTGGACTGAAGAAGGGTCTCGACCCGAAACGTCACCTATTCCTTCACTCCACAGATGCTGCCTCACCCTCTGAGTTTTCCAGCATTTTAGTCTGTTCTTATTTTGTTTAAATTGTTTTTGTATCTGGGGCTGCAGCTTATTTCAACGCTGTTTGTGACAAATGCTTCATGGGTGTCTTATTTATTTCTTGATTTGTACAGGTGTCAGGGGTTATGGGGTTAGGAGGGAGAGATATCAGCCATGATTGAATTGCGGAGTAGAATGGATGGGCCGAATGGCCTAATTCTGCTCCTTTAACCTTATGACCTTATTTAAAGAGAAAACAAGAGTTGTATTGATGCATTGGAAACAGAATGTTCTAATTTTAATAAAGACCTACTGATTGCATTGTTTGTATCTGTGAATAAAGTATAGTTTTTGCAATCAACAGAACATTCCTACAGAGGCGTGAAAGAAACAATGAGGGCATTCTTTGATAACAATGGCTTCACAGTGCTTGGTTTATGAATGTCAGTCATACGGAACTAGGTTGATGTCTGTGTTTCTGCAGACCAATTTGTGTGCGACACAGTGGCGCAGCGGTAGAGATGATGCCTTACAGCGCCCACAGAGCCTGAGACCCGGGTTCGATCCTGACTATGGGTGCTGTCTGTACAGTGTTTGTACGTTCTCCCTGTGACCACGTGAGTTTTCTCCAAGATCTTCGGTATCCTCCCCACTCCAGAAGTTTGTAGGTTAATTGGCTTGGTGAAAGTGTAAATTGTCCCTAGTGTGTGTATAATGTGTGGGGATCGCTGGTGAACTGAAGGGCCTGTTTACGCACTGTATCTACAAACCAAACAAGTGAGGCAGGTATTGCATTATTCCAGCAGCACAACACTGGATCACGGAGTGGCAATTACACCTGCAGAGGCTGGAGTAATATTGAGGAACAGACCAATAAAAGAAAGTAACATACTGTTGTGAGAAACAGAATATTTGGTAGAGGAAAATACGTTTGGTGTCTGATGCAATTCAAGACAGTGTAAATCCCCAGGGCCTGATGGCCTGCATCCCAGGGTACTTAAGGAAGTGGCTCTAGAAATCGTGGATGCATTGGTGATAATTTTCCAATATTCTATAGACTCAGGATCAGTGTCTGTGGGTTGGAGGGTAGTTAATGTTATCCCACTTTTTAAGAAAGGCGGGAGAGAGAAAACGGGGAATTATAGACCAGTTAGCCTGACATCGGTGGTGAGGAAGATGCTGGAGTCAATTAAAAAAAGATGATATAGCTGCACATTTGGATAGCAGTAACAGGATCGGTCTGAGTCAGCATGGATTTACGAAGGGGAAATCATGCTTGACTAATCTTCTGGAATTTTTTGAAGATGTAACTAGGAAAATGGACAAGGGACAGCCAGTGGATGTAGTGTACCTGGACTTTCAGAAAGCATTTGATAAGGTCCCACTTAGGAGATTACTGGGCAAAATTAGGGCACATGGTATTGGGGGTAGAGTGCTGACATAGGTAGAGAAGTGGTTGGCAGACAGGGAACAAAGAGTAGGGATTAAAATGTCCCTTTCAGAATGGCAGGCAGTGACTAGAGGGGTACCGCAAGGCTTGGTGCTGGGACCTCAGCTATTTATAATATACATCAATGATTTAGATGAAGGGATTCAAAGTAACATTAGCAAATTTACAGATGACACAAAGCTGGGTGACAGTGTGAACTGTGAGGAGGATGCTATGAGAATGCAGGGTGACTTGGACAGGTTCAGGGAGTGGGCAGATGCATGGCAGATTAAGTTTAAAGCGGATAAATGTGAGGTTATCCACTTTGGTAGCAAAAACAGGAAGGCAGATTATTATCTAAATGGTGTTAAATTGGGAAAATGGGGAGTACAATGAGATCTGGGGGTCCTTGTACATCAGTCTATGAAAGTAAGCATGCAGGTACAGTAGGCAGTGAAGAAAGCGAATGGCATGTTGGACTTTATAACAAGATGAATCGAATATAAGAGCAAAGATGTCCTTCTGCAGTTGTACAGAGCCCTAGTGAGACCACACCTGGAGTATTGTGTGCAGTTTTGGTCCCTTAATTTGAGGAAGGACATTCTTGCTATTGAGGGAGTGCAGCGTAGGTTTACAAGGTTAATTCCCGGGATAGCGGGACTGTCATATGCTGAGAGAATGGAGCAGCTGGGCTTGTACACTCTGGAGTTCAGAAGGGATCTCATTGAATCATATAAGATTATTAAGGGTTTGGACATGATAGAGGCAGGAAACATGTTCCCGATGTTGGTGGAGTCCAGAACCAGGGGCCACAGTTTAATAATAAGGAGTAAGCCATTTAGAATGGAGATGAGGAAACACTTTTTCTCACAGAGAGTGGTGAGTCTGTGGATTTCTCTGCCTCAGAGGGCGGTGGAGGCAGGTTCTTTGGATGCTTTCAAGATAAAGCTAGATAGGGCTCTTAAAAATAGCGGAGTCAGGGGATATGGGGAGAAGGCAGGAACGGGGTACTGATTGGGGATGATCAGCGATGATCACATTGAATGGCGGTGCTGGCTCGAAGGGCTGAATGGCCTACTCCTGCACATATTGTCTATTGTCTATTGTTTAAATAGCTGGTCAAATACATCAATTTGAGAGTTAGGGAATAATGAGATCAGTCACAAATCTTAATGTTCAAAGGAGTCTGTAATTGTCTTTGAACAGCACTGGAGACCTATTTGATAGAAGTATCAGGACAACATTTATGCTATTACTAGAGCCAACAAACAAACCAAACACGAAAAGGCTTAGTATAAGTTGGTGTAATGAGATCATATTGATTGAGTGGGACTGCTGATATGGAGGAAGAAGATGAAATTTTCTCTGGGTTCTGGAAAATAACTAAAAGATACGTTGCATATGGCATTGCTGAATGGACTGAATTAAGCACAGATCGAGACGGATGCTTCAGGAGAGGGTTGCATTGTAAAGTAGAGGCAGTTCTGAAGTCCAACACAGTCTTAGGATAAAGGGGAGGCCATTTAACACTGAGAAAAAGCTTTATCACCCAGAAGAGTTGTGAATTTGTGGAATTCCCTGCCACAGAGGGCAGTGGAGGCCAAATCACTGGATGGATTTAAGAGAGAGTTAGATAGAGCTCTAGGGGCTAGTGGAATCAAGGGATATGGGGAGAAGGCAGGCATGGATTATTGATTGGGGACGATCAGCCATGATCACAATGAATGGCGGTTGACTCGAAGGGCCGAACGGCCTCCTCCTGCACCTATTTTCTATGTTCTATGTTCTAAATCAAATTTGTTACCAAAAGAATATGTGGTATAGTTAAGCGATGTTATTATACAGAGCTGTTTATCACCGTGCATAAACACAGAGAGAATTTGCAGAATGGCCTCCTGCCCTCTGATACAATATCAACATATCTCCCACTGTAACCCCATATTTCTCATTTGTATCTGTTCCACAATGCCCAGTATTAAATAGATGAGATTTTGAAAAAAATCCATAAATCCAGAGATGCACAATTAGCAAAATCACTGCTTTGTAAGTTTTAGCAGAATATGGACAGAGTATTGGAAGTCTCAAAATAATCTGTTTTCAAAACAGTATCAGACATATATACTTTAAGTGAATAGCCCTTATTATGATTATACAGCATATTGTCCATTTTGTTATGAAATAGTAAACACCTGATTCATTTGAATCAGCGTCATTAAAAGTTAGCTAACGTGGCTTATCCACTGCTCTCATTCGGAAGAAAGGCTAGTTAGACAATATATGGGAGGGTAGATCACAAGATGCTGGAGCAAATCAGTGAGTCAGGCTGCATCTCTGGAGGACATAGATAGGCGACATTTCAGGTCAAGATCATTCTCCAGACTGAAGAAAGTTACCGAACCGAAACAAAGCCTATCCATATCTTCCAGATACTGCCTGACCTGCTGAATTATTGATGCACTTTGTGTTCTACAGGATTCGAGCATCTGCAGTTCCGTGTGTCTCGAAATAATCGATGGGGAAGTGTTGACTGTGGAAGTATACATAGAAACAAAGAAAATAGGTGCAGGAGGAGGCCATTCAGCCCTTCGAGCCAGCACCGTCATACATTGCGATCATGGCTGATCGGCCCCAATCAATAACCCGTGCCTGCCTTCTCCCCATATCCCTTGATTCCACTAGCCCCTAGAGTTCTATCTAACTCTCTCTTAAATCCATCCAGTGATTTGGCCTCCACTGCCCTCTGTGGCAGGGAATTCCACAAATTCACAACTCTCTGGGTGAAAAAGTTTTTTCTCACCTCAGTCTTAAATGGCCTCCCCTTTATTCTAAGACTGTGGCCCCTGGTTTTGGACTCGGCCAACATTGGGAACATTTTTCCTGCATCTAGCTTGTCCAGTCCTTTTATAATTTGATATGGTTCTATAGTTTGGTCATAGTTAGTAACAAGAGAGAGAAAAATTGTCTCAGTGACAAATTAATAAGAAAGAACAGATGAGAAGGCCTCTTATACTATGGAGTTGTATGAGCAAGATTTAGTGAGAGGCGAATTCAGCTGCGAAATACTTTAGAAAATTAATTTCATGTTTTAATCAAAATGTGATAATTGAAGACACAGACAGATCAAGTAATATGGTAAAAAATGTATTTTAAATCTTTGAGGAATTATAATATATTTTGTATAATATATGATTCTAAGATATGTTTAATTACATAAAATGAACAGCATAAATGATAAGGCTGAATTATGTTAAAAGTATACGAAGATATTCAATTGGTTCCTGGGCCAGTTTACAGCTTATATTTAGTCACAAATCAGGCTTTTCTCCAGTAGATTGATATAGAAAGGCAAGTCTATGCTTTCCGCAGGTTGCTGTGTATTGATATAATGAATGACTATAACATTTGTCTACCATTTGACGAGAGAGGAAAGCCAGGTTGATCTCACTAAGATGTATTGACAAATGGCCGATGCCTTAAATATGTAAAATACCTTGCACCAAATGTCCGATGTCTTTGAGGGGTGCAAGTGACGAGAGAGGAAGCTAGATTGATCTCACTTAGGGGTATTGACAAATGGCCGATGCCTTTAATATGTAAGATATCTTGTACCAAATGTCTGATGCCTTTGATATGAAAAGTCCTTGTACCATATGACAAGATGCCTTTGATGTGGCGCATCCTGTAGTAACCTTTATTCTCTGTACCTCTGACCCTGACTGATGTTTGTGGAATGAGCTAAGGTGACAAAAAAACACTATATAATACGATGTAATTCTGTTGTTCGGAGAAGTGGAATGAGGACAGTGAAGTGTTTGTATTGCTCACTTGATTGGGGTTTCTGCCACTTTCACCGGCCGATAATAAGTAAAGTTTTGAACTGGTCTACCAAACATTTGTGAGTTCCCTGTTTATCTCACTGGGACCCCATCAACAGCTGACTATGCAAGAGGTTGCCGGGATTGGAAGGGAGACAACTGAGCTCTATGGGCCCCCTTGTAAGACCGACTCCCCTAGAAACTACCGGGAACATCTGTGATTCTTCATCAGACGTTGAATTAGTTCCCTGCCAAGGTTCTTAGAAGACCAATTGGGCTTTGTCTATGTATTTATTTTCTCTGTCTGTCTGTCTGTCTGTCTGTCTGTCTGTCTGTCTGTGTGTCTCTCTCTCTCACACACACACACACACGACGAGGTCTGTGCCTGGCATGTTGAAACATCCGAGGAGTTGTCCGGTTGAGAAATAAGCACCCGTGTTTTTTTTTAAAGGGTTAGGAAGTCTGCAAATTTGAGAAACTGGGGTCTCGATTAACGAGTCTGCCTGGTTGAGACATTTGGGACGGTGTTTTTTAAGGGATAAGGAGTCTGCCAAGTTGAGAAACTGGGGTCTCGATTAGCGGGTCTGCCTGGTTGAGACATTTGGAACTTTTTTTTTACATATTAAGAAGAAATATAAAATCAAAGCAATACAAAAAGAAAATATTATTGTCACATTCATTCTTAATATATTTAAAATTTACAGTCTATCTTATTTGTACTTCTATATATTTTTTTATTTTATAACAGTAGGAAATAAAGATAGATAACAAAAAGAAAAAGAGAAAAAAAAGAGATAAATTAATTGAGTGGAATATTAAACAAGATATTCTTCATTGGAGATATATTCTTGATCTATTATATATAATTTTTCATCTATTCATTCATTCAGGCTTTAGTCATGGCTTCGAACCGACCATCTTGACCCTTTAAATATTCAATAAATGGAGACCATATTCCTCTGAATTGATCCAGCCTGTCCATCAGGACAAGTCTTAATTGTTCCAGGTGAAGTGTCGCCGACATCTCTGTAATCCACATTTTAGTTGTAGGGGAAATAGGACCTTTACAAAATCTTAGTATTAATTTTTTACCAATTATTAAACTATAACCAATAAACATTATTTGTTGTGTTGTTAATATCTGATTTGTTTCTAATATTCCCAATATGATTAGTTTTGAGTCTGGAATTAACTTTGCATTAACTACAATTGAGATTATCTTAAAAATTTCTATCCAAAAATTAGTGATTTTTATACATTCTGTGAATGAATGCATTAAATTAGCTTCTAATTGTTGACACTTATCACGTATTGCGGACACATTTGAGAAAATTCTATTTAATTTGGATTTTGAGAAATGTAATCTATGTATAACTTTAAATTGTATCAAGGAGTGTAGCGTTTAATGAGCAATGGTGTATATGTTGTAAACTTTCATTCCATACTTCTCTAGTAATTACTTGACCTAGTTCATTTTCCCATGCTTGTCTATATTTATCCGTATTTGGTAAATCATTTTCCAATAAAATATTATAGATATATGATATTAATTTTTCTGTATTCGGATGTTTATTTAAACATTCATCTAAAATTTCTGTCTTTCTATTCCTAAAATCTAGTGTATTTGATTTAACATAATCTCTAATTTGTAGATATCTAAAATATTCTTTAGAATGTAATCCATAATTTTGTTGTAATTCCTGAAATGAAAGAAATAAATTTTCCCTGTAGAGATCACCAATCTTATTTATTCCATAGTTCTTCCATTTTAAGAAACCTTTATCCATCAATGAATGTTTAAAAGAAATATTGTTTACAATTGGAAGAGCTAGTGGTGTATTCTGTAATTTTAATGTTTTTTTAAATTGTTTCCAAATACGTATTCCGCTTTCTATTATTGGGTTTCCTCTATAAGTTTTCTTATGTATTTTAGTATTAGCAAATAAAATCGAGCTAATTTCAAAAGGTAAACCGTCTTCTTTTTCCATTTTTAACCAATTTGGTTGTTTATCTAGTTCTCCCAACCAGAAATTCATATTTTTTATATTAACTGCCCAATAATAAAACATAAAATTAGGCAATGCAAAACCACCATTTATTTTTGATTTACATAGATGCTTTTTAATTATTCTATGATTCTTATAATCCCAAATAAAATTGGTAACCATAGAACCTACTTTCTTAAAAAAGTTTTTGGGAAGATATATCGGGATCATTTGAAACAGATATAGTAATTGTGGAAGAAAAATCATTTTTATCGCATTAATCTTACCTAGCATTGAAATAGGTAATGTTCTCCAATATTGAATATTCTTAAATAATTTATTCAATAAGGGTAGAAAATTAGATTTAAATAAAGAATCATATCTTTTTGTTACATAAATTCCAAGATATTTAATTTTTTTCATTTGCAATCTTAAAAGGATATTGTTGTAATATATGTAAGTTATTTCCCATTATTGGCATAAGTTCACTTTTATTCCAATTAATTCTATATCCTGAAAATGATCCAAATTGAGTTATTAAATCTAACAAGTTAGGGCTACTAATTTCTGGTTTTGTGATATAAAGTAATACATCATCTGCGTACTAAGAGATTTTATTTTCAGTTTGATCTACCTGGTTGAGACATTTGGGACGGTGTTCTTTTTAAGAATCGCGAAATCTGCTTTTTCTTTTTCTCTCTCTCTCTATCTATCTATCTATGGGGAATGCTTTG
Source organism: Okamejei kenojei (assembly GCA_035221665.1). NCBI lineage: Eukaryota > Metazoa > Chordata > Chondrichthyes > Rajiformes > Rajidae > Okamejei > Okamejei kenojei. Next base: position 14,330,880 of record CM069142.1, on the reverse strand, counting down.
GATAACAGTGAAGGGGGAACCCCCGTGCAACATATTGTCAGGTCTCGCGTTTAATCTAGGTTCTGTTCCTTATTGGTTTTCAGTATTTGAGTTTGCATTCTTGTTTTATTTTGGTGCCTCATCTCCTCTTGTTTCAGTTGCCATTTCCTGTCAGGTCATTTACCCTCATGTGATTGTTGACCCCGCCATGATGTGTTTCACCTGTGTCTCGTTATTCTGTTAAGTCTGTATTTAAGTCTTTGTGTTTTAGATTTCTTTGCCAGTTTGTTGTGTATGCTACCAGGTATCACCTCGTTCCAGCTCTAGAAATATTGTGACTTTGTGTACTCGACCACTGCCTGTTTTTCGACCACTGTTTTTGCCTGCTCCTAGATTACTGTTGCTTCAGTGTTTGCTTACCTGTGTACCGACTTGGACCGATTAAACTCTGAATACGATTAAACTCTGAATACGGATCTGCCCTATGTCTGAGCCTGCATTTGTGTCCTCAGGACACAAATGCAGGCAGGAGGTGAGAAACAGGTGATGGTTAGTAAAAATAAACCCAGTACTGATAAATCCTCCGGAGGAGACTTCATGTCTGGCACTCCGACCCAGTTTGGTCGTGAAGATGAGGAGTTAGATAATCCTGGGAGATGTCCACCTCCCTACATCCTATCAGTAACGATGACATCCTTACCTGTGGCAGCTCCCTCAGTAACATCCCTTTACCTCGAAGTTCCGACCTTACAAAGCTCCCCAGAATTGGGAGCTCGGGAATGCCCTTTCTGTGCATAACTTGCTTGAGGCATTGGTGCTCCTAGAACAGGTGGCCATTATTAAATGTGCTGTCCACACTGGTGTTGGGGACCCTATAACCAAAGGCAATGGATTTGCCGATAGAATAGCTAAATAAGCAGCCTGTACATCCAAATGCTTGGTGACATCAGGTAAACAGATACTAGCAAATAGAACGGTCCTGCCAAACACGAGGGAGGTACGTACATTACAGAGGGCCGCCTCTCATATCCAAAAACAACTATGGAAACGAGAGGGCTGTGCCATTGATTTGTGTACCCAATACATTTTTACCTGTCTTACTAACATATATTCACTCCCTTACCCATGCTGGTAGGGAGGGAACGATAAGGCAGAAATAGAGTTGAAGGGGTTGGAAACTATTGCAGTTGGTGGACAGACAGAAAAGAGAAAAAAAAATAGCAAAGGATTGGGTTGCAAAATGAAGTGACAAGTTTTAAAAGAAAAAGAGGGGGAAGATATACGCAAAACAATATTACCCCAGGGGAATCCTTTTTCTGACAAGCAACTATGTTATAAAAAATTGGGGATGAAGGAAAATTCGGTGGAGAAATGAGGATAGACTGAAAAGTCACGGGGAGTCTGACTAATCACGATCTAGATCAATGCCAATCACAGCGTACAAGTTTTTCAAACTTTACTCTCTCGCTTCAACAAAAAGACTATACCTCAGTCCTCCCACTGCAATGATTACATTAGTGACCCGACAGAGCATCAGTCTCCCTGGGGAATGTCTGCGCTAATAAAACATGACAGCTTTAATTATTTTCTTGTGAATTCTTTGTAATCAGGATTCTGGTAAACAGAAGTATTGTCACAAAAAGGGAAAGTAAATTACAAAGCGATGTCTTTGCAGATGAAATATTATATACTGCTGGTAAAACAATGTTTTTTGTATATGTACTGCTTGTAAAACAATGTTTTTAATATGTGGAATGTGTGAAATTTGAAGCAATGAGCAAAGGTGTGTGTGATCCTTTAAGAACAGTTTGTCCTTTAAAATGCAAATGAACAGACAGGTTATGGTGTGTCCCTTTAAGAACCTGCCATGAATGGGAGGCGGAGCTATACTCGAATGATAAAATGTGTTGTTTGTTATAAATCTTTTGAGCCAAGTTCGAAAAGAGACTCATCCCGATCAAAGTGTTAAATGAGATTGGAAATGTCAACATTACAAAGAAAAAGAAAATGTATTATTGATTACTGATTCTGAGTGAGTTATTTTGGGAAAGATTGTTTTGTTGTGATAACAGAGGTTGCCCTTTAAAATGCAAATGAAGCAAGATTACTGTCTGCAGACAAACAAATGTGTTGAAGCACGTGCTGTGTAAGGGAAATGAATGTACATGAGAAATTGTCTTATGGCTTATAAAAGGGGGTTTGAGGGAACTCACAATGAGGGGTAAAAGGTGACAAGATAAAGTAGATTGGGGAAAAGAACATATTTGGAGAATTGAATATTTAGGTGGGGAGAGCCTCTTCAGAGATAATCGGATTCAAGAATAAGTTCACAGGGAAGTGTTTTAAGAAGGAACTGCAGATGCTGGAAAATCAAAGGTAGACAAAAGTGCTGGAGAAACTCAGCGGGTGAGGCAGCATCTATGGAACGAAGGAAATAGGCATTGTTTCAGGCCAAAACCCTTCTTCAGTTCACAGGGAAGGTGATTTCACATTTCCAAATCATCTGCAGAGTTTTGGTAGAGGGAATGAAAAGAATGGGTCATACAACTGCAGCTAGAGAAACTGGATTTACAACGTTTAATTGATACAGGACAGGCTGCTGTGCCCCCCCCCCCCCCCCGGAGAGTGGGGGGAAGCCACCTACAAGCCCTGGGTGATTAACTAATTATGTATGGACAGCAATTAACCCATGTCTTGCCAGATCTGCATTCCCAGGTACGAGGAACTGTGCTGAACACCAGTGAGCACAGGGACGAGTCCATAAAGGCTACACAATGACTATGTGCTGGGACAAGAAGAAATTGAGTGTTGAAAGGAACAACCAAGTGCTACCAACAACATAAACTGCCGTGAAGATTGAAGATCATCGTCGTTGGATACATTTGATTGACTGTGAATACTTTGTGGAAACAAGAAAGGACAATGGGCTATTGACCCTCCTTTTATTCTGGGGTGGCCCACATGGACTGGACTTCCTTCAGAATGGCAAACTTGAGGACTAACCCACATTTAAAGGATGGTACATACCTCCCTTTAAACAAGATTGGAGTCAAACATGACAAGCACAGCAGAGATACCCTCGACTACAGAGAGTAAGAGATCCGCAAAGGCCAGTTAAATCTACCTGTTTTTGCCACAACCAAGGCACTGGTGTATTTTTGGGAAACAGTATGTTTGTGACATGGCGTTGTTATGTTGCATATGCAGTGCCACACACGAGAAACATGAACCAGTTACACCAGCACACGGGGAGTTCCAAGCGAAGCCTAATGAAGACTGAGCAATTTTTTATGATCCTCTTCCCGTCCTATGGTAGTATAATAGTGTCACAGGAACTAATTAGGATGGTCTCCATTTTAGAGACATTTGCTAATGCCACTGCTGTCTCCTTGAGTGCAACCCAGGAGGAGAGAGAAGGGGTAACAGCTGAAATGGTAGCTATGAGAACAAAACAGAATGGCCTTAGATTTTATCCTAGCAGAAAAAGGAGGGACATGTGCAATAATAGGTCAAGAATGTTGCACTTTTATTCCTGATGCTTCCTCCAACATTACCAACTTGGCTGCCTATATCAGAATGGAAGTAGCTTAAATAAGGAAGGTAGGAGCTGAATTCCATGATTTTAGCTCCGGGGGAGGTTGGTGGTCATTTAATATGTTTGGAAGGATTTGGGGAACTATTGTCCACTATGGATTGATTGTATTACTAGTTGTACTATTAATTTGTCTGATGGGATGCTTATGGTCTTTAGTACGTACTCGGCAAGGACTGTAGTTACCAATATTCTGATAAAAGGATGGAATGATAAGGCAGAATTATGCTAACAATATAAGAAGGTATTAAATTGGTTCCTGGCCTAGCTTACAGCTTATATTTAGTCTCAAATCAGGCTTTTCTCCATTAGATTAATATAGAAAGGCAAGTCTAGGCTTGCCTCGGGTTGCTGTGTATTGAGATAATGAATGACTATATCATCTGTCTACCATTTGACGAGAGAGGAAGCCAGATTGATCTCACTAAGGGGTATTGACAAATAACCGATGCCTTTAATATGTAAAATACCTTGCCCCAAATGTCCGATGCCTTTGAGGGGTGAAGTGACGAGAGAGGAAGTTAGATTGATCTCACTAAGGGGTATTGACAAATGGCCGATGCCTTTAATATGTAAGATATCTTGTACCAAATGTCCGATGCCTTTGATATGTAAAGTCCTTGTACCATATGACAAGATGCCTTTGATGTGACGCATCCTGTAGTAACCTTTATTCTCTGTACCTCTGACCATGACTAATGTTTGTGGAATGTGCTAAGGTGACAAAAAAACACTATATAATACGAGGGTACACAAAAAGCTGGAGAAACTCAGCGGGTGCAGCAGCATCTAAGGAGCGAAGGAGATAGGCGACGTTTCGAAACCACCCGAAACGTCGCCTATCTCCTTCGCTCCTTAGGACCCGAAACGTCGCCTATCTCCTTCGCTCCTTAGATGCTGCTGCACCCGCTGAGTTTCTCCAGCTTTTTGTGTACCCTCGATTCTCCAGCATCTGCAGTTCCTTCTTTAAAACTATATAATACGATGTCATTCTGTTGTTTGGAGAAGTGGAATGAGGACAGTGAAGTGTCTGTATTGCTCACTTGACTGGGGTTCCTGCCACTTCCATCGGCCGATAATAAGTAAAGTTTTGAACTGGTCTACCAAACGTTTGTGAATTGTCTGTTTATTAAGAAGCTAACCCGTTTGATTGTTATAAAAGTAACTTTTTCATAAACATGAGATCTTGGATCCAAACAGCCCTTACCAGATTTATACTCTATTTAATCTACCAGCCATCTTTCCTCTCCTATCAATATCAGTGTGAGTGTCTAACAATTTATCTGTAGCCTCAACCACCTCTGTGGCAGGGAGTTATATATTCTCAGCACTGGGGAAAGAATTTACTCTTTGATAACTGAGGAAATATCTTGATGACTGTATTTAAACATATGTCTCTATTTCTATATCAACCCGAGCAAAAGATTTCCGGCATTTTAAATGTGTCTATTTCTGGTATTAGCATTGCAAAACATATTTGTTTATTGTTTATTTTACATTATGCCAACCAGAATTGTTTCCAGTGGTCTTTAGTTTCTAAATCCTGCATTTCATTTGATTCATTTATCATCTTTTTTACCCTACTGTAATTGTACCCAATTGTGCATTTACCCTGAAAGGACCTTTTTTTCAGTCTACCCCATTCAGATTATTCTCTCATATGTCGCTATCTCACATCTACTGGTTTATAGTTTATTTGTGAATGATGTGCCCTCTCTGCAATGTCGACTTGTAATTTGCAGTACCTCTCAGTATTGATTAATCACCAATAATTTAGGATCATCTGAAAGTTTTGAACTTTAAAAAAATTACATAATCCAATTGATATAATCCACGGCAGCACAGCGGTAGAGTTGCTGCCTTACAGTCAGTCCAATGCTGACTACAGGTGCCGTCTGTATGGAGTTTGTACATTCTCCCGGTGACCACGTGGGCTTTCTGTGGGTGCTCTTGTTTCCTCCCACACTCCAAACACATACAGGTTTGTAGGGTAATTAGCTTTGGTAAAATTATAAAACTGTCCCTAGTGCGTAGGATAGGGTTTTGTGTATGGGGTGGTCGTTGGTCGATGTGGAATCGGTGGGCCAATGGGCCTGTTTACGCTCTGCATCTATAAAGTCTAATTGTTTCTTATTGTTTCTTCCCAGTACTGATTCTCATGGGACTTCACATTCCATTCTCCACCACCGGGAATAGCTATCCTTTATCTTAATCAGTCTGAAGAAGGGTACCAGCACGAAACATTAAATGAACGTTCCCTCCACAGACGCTGCCTGACCCACTGAGTTCCTTCAGCACTTCATGTTTTGATCAAGGTTCCAGCATCTGCAGTTCCTTGTGTGTCCATTATACTACTCCAATCACTTCAAAGTATGCCTACTTTGAAGAACCTCTCTCTGAAGTGAGTTCTGTGAGAACTTTTCTCAGTGCTCTCCCTCTGGGATTCCTGCTGCTCCCTTGCTCCTTGACTACGTTTGACCCAGGCTTGTTACTTCAGCCAAGTATGTTTCCTCAGCACTTATCTCTACCGCCATCCTGGTACCACATGGCATCCAGCTTTGTTTGCAGGTCACTCAATTCGGACCCAATCATGATCTAAGGTATCTATACTCCATCCATGGGGTCTTGCAACAATGCTCCCTCCACACAAAGTGTTTTACACTCGCCACCATGTGCTGGTACCTCCAGCCCTTGCTCAGTCGCTCCCGCAGCTCCAGGCTTCACTCACCCAACAGGAAACAGGCTCTTTGGCTCACTGACCATTGATCACTTGTACACTTGTTCTAAGTACCCCACGTTTGTGTCCAATATCCTAGTGGCAATTTACAGAAGTCAATTAACCTATAAGCCTGCACGTCTTTGGAATGTGGAAGGAAACCAGAGCACCCAGAGGAAACTCACGTTACAACTCTGCACAGATAGCAACTGAGGTCAGGATCAAACCCTGATCTCTGACGCTGTGAGGCTGCAGCAATACTGCTGTGCCTCCCTTATTGTGGAGGGACAAACAGATTTAATATTTTAAGTTGCTAATCATTTACTGGAGCTAACAGAAAATGCTGCACATTAGGTTCTAGCTCCAGAGAAAGGGGAAAGAAAAAAGAAAAATAGCCAAAGGACAACATCACCTGTATGGCAGACAACAAGGGATAATATGGCCAGTAAAGATAAAAAATATGTGCCAAGGCAATTATATTCATATTCTTAAAGGGACAGTACATTTTATTCTTTGTCCTAATAGTATGTATTATTCTAGTACCACCAACTATGGTTTTGCCTCCTCCACTGCTTGAGGTATTCCTAAATTTGGTCAAAAGCCCAGTCCCAGTCTCACAGGCATCAATATTCTTTGTCTCTCATGGCAAGATATTCCAAGTGTTACTCCCATCCCAATATAATACTTGTATCATTGATGAATCTTAATGTTCCCACTGCCAGAGACACTGGCCTATATTTTTGGTTCCAGTATTACTATTACTACTATCACTAATTCAAGCCGATCATTTTCCCCATCTAAATGTCATTTTCAGTCTTGGTATAAATTCTGCCAATATTTGAGTGTGCCCTTGCATAGTGTAAAAAATATTATTAGCAGCCCAGTTGACACTACAAGAGCTCTTCAGAGTCCATAATATTTCCAGCTAAAGTCACTGTTGACAGTAAGGCCCCTGCAGTGATATTCCCAGTACCATGGCAATAATCTGCGATATTCTTAGTCTCAAATGCAGTGGCATTGACAAGTTCACAGTCACTGCCTCTCATTCTGATCTCTGCGGTGTTCAGACTCTCAGTGTCATTGATTGTTTTCAGATCTGTGTGCCACTGATTTGCTAATCCTGGTGGTTAAACCAGTGCCAGAGTTAACACCCGTTATTTTCAGTCACAATATCATTACAATGTCCAGTGTCACTGTCTGCCATTCTCAATTTTAATATCACTGCCGTTTAATCCTTCTGCCCAGCGGTTGTCCCAGTTCAAGTTTCACCGCAACCATTCCCAAGACCACTATTTGATGTTTCCTATTTCAATGGTAATCCCAAATCCAGTGCCATCACATAATCCTAATTAGACACAAAATGTAGGTATGTTACAATACTTACCTTCAGCGGCGCTGCAGTTCTGCCACTGGCCGCGTGTGCGACTTTGGCGCCTTTGAGGGGGGGGGGGGTGGCAAGATTAAAATGCCGTTTTCTCCTGCCTGTCGGAGTCGAACTTTCTCAGGCTGCTAAGCTGCTGCAGTAAAATCGCTCCGACATCCGTTCTCGGAAGTTTTTTTTAAATATCGCGGTGCAATTTAATGGTTGGAGTAAAATAAAATAGTAAGATTAAACGAGAACTTACCAGTTTGCAGTTTGATCGTTATTTTATGAGGCGTTACGATGAGGGATTACGTGAAGAAGACCCCGCCTGGCGCATGCTCGGCATACTTCAAAGCAGCGGCGTGAAAAACACAGAACCAATAGCCGGAGTAAGATAGTAAGGCTTACATAGACTAGAACTACCAGATGATCATTTATATTATGAGGGTTGGGAGTGGAGGGCACGTAATCCCTCATCGTAACTCCTCATAAAATAACAATCAAACTTCAAACTGGTAAGTTCTCATTTAATCTTACTATTTTACTTTGGAGTCACGTGAGTGACTACGTGAAGATTTTGAAGCTCTGTGATTTTCATGCCGTAGATCATTCCATACGACACACTGCTTGAGTTTACACAGTAGTGCGTAAATAATATATATTGCTTGAAATTATGCAATAAATATTTTAATAATAATAATAATAAAAAGAAAAGTAATAACCCCTCTATCCCTGGGGAAATTACAACAAATGATATGCAACAAAGCAAACAATTTGAACAGAACCCAACACAGCATATGCAACCCTGGCACTGTGACAACAGGTTTATCATAAAATCTAGAAAAGTTCCTCTTTAGACCATCCTGCGGTCTCCAGAATTTGGTCGAGCGGCATGTCCTGCACCTTTGCCACGATACCGCCCTTGTGGAGTGAGATTTAAACACATCAGTGTCTACTCCAGTTAATCCAGAACCTGTTTATCCATCTAGAAATAGTTTGTACTGTCACTTTTTTATATGTTTCTTGTGGGTAATGAACATTGGTGCCTCACAATCTCGGAGACTCTTAATTCAATATATATTAAATCAGATGCTTAACCACACACAATGTTTAGTTGACAGAGTATGTCTTAAAAGTTACATTGGTTCCAGCCTTTCTTGGCTTGCTTTGCTTGCTTAGATCATTGACACAAAACGTCATTTTATCTACACACAACTGCATACAATGTAACCACAACATTTGTAATGTTTGTACTCATTGTGCTGATATTAATGTCATCAGCATAACCACTTTAAATATTAACTTCTGAAAAGGCAGTGACGTAATTGGAGTCCATTGCCGAAGCAATGCGAGAACTATACTGACATCCCAGATTTCTGCATATCTGGGTTTGGTAGGATTTTATTTAAATTCCTGTCATAAATCGGGATATTAACAGATGAGATCTGATAAATTGTCGTTCTGAAAATTGTCCTAAATAGGAGGACAAAACATTCCGAGCTCCATTAATGGTACTATAACTCAGGTGCAACGTAGCAAGGAACTCCAATACATCCGATATGTTTGCAGTATGATAAAATATATCTGACTGTATACAAAAGATTTCCCATTCCTTATATAAAACATATATTGTTTGTCAGTGCTATATCTCCAAGCTGCAGTTACGACATCCATGTTCCTATCCGACATTCCATCAGAACCTGCAGATTAACAATTAATACGGTCATGTAATGGATGACTTCCGCTGTTACTGGATGTACCAACAATGACTGCACCTGGGATTTGTCATGAATGTCTGAATCATCATTCTGAGCACTGATGGGAACAGTGGCTGTGTAGTAATGGTCCCTAGATAAGGGACGTATCAGATATTAAACTGATAAGAACAGAGACTACACTTGATCTTAGCCAAAAGGCCGAGAAGCAATACCAGTTTGGAACCATCAAATGCCTGGAGACTTGCTCCATTTTGGTGTCACATTGCCTAATCAGGCAAAATGGTGAAAACATAAAAGACTATACTACCCCAATGTAGCGAGAATGCATCCAACGCTAATGCTCCTGGGTCTGGCTCCCATGAGACACATTTAGAGCACTGGAGATTTTAATCCAGACACAACAGATCAACATTTCGTACTTATACTGTCTGACAATCTTTTTTAAACTTTTTGAATTTTAACATTCATTCTGTATTGTCATTGAACTTTTGTGATCTGTTGTCTTACCACAATATTGTCTTCTCCCACAGCTGTGGTATTGTCTACTCATAATTGAACATGTAAGTTCTTTATTGTAGAACAAACAGTTATCAATGCATAAAACGCCCCCAATAACTCCAAATAATTCATACTATGTGTTTGGAGAATTAAATCGTCTTGGACAGTCCATCGACCACCACAACTGGTGTCGCTGTCCTTGGCTCCCCATCCGAGAGCACTCCCATCAGTCTGTAATACCACTGAAGACTACTGAACAAGCACATTTTTACTTCTAGTAACTTGTGCAACATTGAGAATCCATCATTGCAATTCAACTCAACCTTTTTAGTTGGTAACTGCATGGACCTAATCAATGACCTGCATGCTTTTTACGCTTATTCTCTGGTCTTTGCAGACTTTGATTACTTTACCACTATCACTTTACCAGTAACCGTAGCTACTTCTTGGATGGTGGGATAATGTTTTTTACCAAGACAAGTACAGGCATTTGTAACATCCCCAACCTTAATTGTTGGTAAAGTTACTGACATATCAACTGTATTAATGACAAACCCCAAATAATCAATTGTTTGGGATGCCTGTAACTTACATGTTGTTTGGATGTACAGAACCTTAGCCTTTTAATAGGCTTATGGTTGCTCAACCCAGTTCTTCAGCTGTCTCTCATTTACAATTAACATATCCTCTAGATAAGTCATTACAATGTGATTCTGAGCCCTCATTAACACCAGTGCTGGTTTCAATAATTGTGTGAGCAATCTGAGGGCTAAATTTAACCTATTAGGTCATTCCTTCAGCTGACCCATCCAATTAATTTAAGTACCTGAATAATAAGGCATCTTTTTTAGGTCTAATAATAGCCATATAGCAGCCTTGTGATAACAACTTTGTTACAGTGTTGAACTGTACTTTTTTTAAATTGCCTATACTGAACTATAAATTTTAGATTGTGAGTCCCAGAAAGACTCTGCAACCCCCATACTTGTGTCTGGGATATATTATCTCTACCTGATGAGTTCCTGGTACATTCAAACACCAAACCGATCAGATTTAATGCAGAATTACAAAACAATTGTAATCTTACAACCGACCAGAGGTTGTTTCCCAGAAATTCCATGTGTGATGGAATGACGTTTCTGTACTTCCGTAAATGAACCAGAAGATCTTCTTCTCTTAATATAGGGGTTCGTATTCAACCTGTTTGTTTTCTCAAAGCAGGGATGAGAAGTTTTATAAGGCAAATATCCTTAATTGTTTGGGCAGTTTTTCATCAATCATAAATCTGGTTATAGCTTGCCCACATAATCCTGCATTTTTTTGGGTATAATGTTAGCCAAATGGCAATTTTCATCATACAATTGGGTTTGAATATGCATTGCAGAGTAAGGCAAGCATGTCTTAAAAGTATTGGACATTATCGACCCATGTATGTCTTCCCGAAATGCAATGATGCCAACTGAATATCAGCTAGAGGACATGCTGGAACACATTTCTTGTCCTCGCATCGTTACATTTATGGGTGCCCAATTACTGAGTTACTGTTGGCATCCTGAGCGAGGCACAATAGACGGGTGTTTTATATTTTTTTTACTGTTTCAGTCATAACAGTTTCTTGGAGTAGGTGAGAAACCAAATAATGTTGGCCGCCAGGTTCATCCATAGCCTCACCAGTCCATACCGATATAGCAAACCTTGGTGCTACATCGGGAACACCCGGAGCGTTTCTATTGTGCTCTGGTGTATACACATAAGTAGGGACACCAGCTTCAGGGACAGTTTCATCCTGCCCTGGTACTCCCGAGTCTTTGCTCTATGAGACTTCATCCAGACCTAAACAAGGCACTGGTGAATGAGATTCTTATTTTTCATAGGCACCATACTCAGTGTATGGAAACTCCTTTCGGAGCCTTCCTTAGAATCTCATGGGTCTTTAGAACCCTTGACTGATTAGAATTTTGAGCATTTTATCTTGCTCTAGGGATCTCATCCAGACCTAACCAAGGTACTGGAGAATTAGAATCCCATTTTCATAGGCACCATACTCAGCGTATGGAAACTCCTTTGGAGCCTGCCTTACAGGAAGACATGCCTGGGTCAAGAACCCTTGACTAAGTCAAGTGTGGAGCATTTTCTCCATTTCCAGCCCCCCCCCCCCCCCCCCCCCATTCTTGTCCTCCCTTGGAGGAGAGTTACTTCTTTACTGTTTTGTATTTGTGCATAAACCATATATGTTTAAAATTGTAATTCTGACAGGCACATTCTGCTTGCAGAATATTTGTATTAACCTCAGTATCACACAGGGTTATATACATTTCCATAAAGAAAACTGCATCTGGTAACATATACTCAGAGCAGACTTTATTTTACAATTACTGGGTATTTGGAGCCGGCATTTAACGCAGCCGTTATCTCCAAACCTGATCTAAATAGCGGTAAATAGCGGGAGCCGGCTTTTAAAGCAGCCCTTATCTCCCAATCCGATCTAAATCGGAAACTGCGTTTCCAACGCATTCTATTTAATTACCGTAGTTTAAAAATACATTCACTCTAGCTGGCTCCGTATTTCGAGCCAGAGTTACAGAGTTTTTTAAAAAAATTCAAAATACAACAGCACTCTAGCTGGCTCTGCAGACTTACAGAGTTTAAACCCACTAGCAAGAAAGTTCAACAGCGACTTACCTGCGGGTTAAACTTACGCTGGTGGGAGCTGCGCTCTCCACCCTGTCGGAGCTTCACATGCGTCGACGTAATGCCGAGCATGCGCCAGGCAGGGTCTTCTTCACGTAGTCACTCACGTGACTCCGAAGTAAAATATAATTCTAATGCCGTCAACGCCGACAACGGGACAGATCTCACTTGGGGGACAAAACATAAGGGAAGTCATATATTTTACATATAAACTTGCTTCTTAGGATTACTTTAATCCATTATTGTCCAATTTCCATTATTGTCTGTTATTTCTTCGACCAATGATAATTTAAATTCCAGTACTAGATCTGACACATTGCCTGCAGCCATGGTGAGACAGCGGATGTTGCATTGCCTGCAGCCACAGTGAGACAGCGCGTGTTGCATTGCCTGCAGCCACGGTGAGACAGCGCCTGTTGCATTACCTGCAGCCATGGCGAGGCAGCGCGTGTTGCATTGCCTGCAGCCACGGTGAGACAGCGCGTGTTGCATTGCCTGCAGCCACGGTGAGACAGCGCGTGTTGCATTGCCTGCAGCCACGGTGAGACAGTGCGTGTTGCATTGCCTGCAGCCACGGTGGGGCAGCGCCTATTGCATTGCCTGCAGCCACAGTGAGACAGCGCGTGTTGCATTGCCTGCAGCCACGGTGAGGCAGCGCCTATTGCATTGCCTGCAGCCACGGTGGGGCAGCGCCTATTGCATTGCCTGCAGCCACAGTGAGACAGCGCGTGTTGCATTGCCTGCAGCCACGGTGAGGCAGCGCCTGTTGCATTACCTGCAGCCACGGTGAGACAGCGCCTGTTGAATTGCTTCATTTGCCTGCAGCCACGGCGGGGCAGCGCGTGTTGCATTGCCTGCAGCCACGGTGAGACAGCGCCTGTTGCATTACCTGCAGCCATGGCGAGGCAGCGCGTGTTGCATTGCCTGCAGCCAAAGTGAGGCAGCGCGTGTTACATTGCCTGCAGCCACGGTGAGGCAGCGCCTATTGCATTGCTTCATTTGCCTGCAGCCACGGTGAGACAGCGCGTGTTGCATTGCCTGCAGCCACGGTGAGGCAGCGCGCGTTGCATTGCCTGCAGCCACGGTGAGACAGCGCAAGTTGCATTGCCTGCAGCCACGGTGAGACAGCGCAAGTTGCATTGCCTGCAGTCACGGCGAGACGGCGCCTGTTGCATTGCCTGCAGCCACGGTGAGGCGGCGCATGTTGCATTGCCTGCAGCCACGGTGAGGCGGCGCATGTTGCATTGCCTGCAGCCACAGTGAGACAGCGCGCGTTGCATTGCCTGCAGCCACGGCGAGACAGCGCCTGTTGCATTGGTGCAGCCACGGTGAGGCAGCCACGCGTGTTGCATTGCTGCAGCCACGGTGAGGCGGCGCCTGTTGCATTGCCTGCAGCCACGGTGAGGCGGCGCCTGTTGCATTTCCTGCAGCCACGGTTAGGCGGCGCCTGTTGCATTTCCTGCAGCCACGGTTAGGCGGCGCCTGCAGCCACGGTGAGGCGGCGCCTGTTGCATTGGTGCAGCCACGGTGAGGCGGCGCCTGTTGCATTTCCTGCAGCCACGGTGAGGCGGCGCCTGTTGCATTGGTGCAGCCATGGCGGGGACCCGTTGCCACGGCGACGCCATGGCGGCCGCTGGTCATTCGCGACGTATATTACGTGTGGGTTTCCCCGGCAACGGCCGCCATCTACAGTAACTCGGAGCGGACAAAGTAGGGGGCGGGCGTCGGGGATGCGAACTGTCTCAGACGCGCGTTTCGAAAATACTTGGCATTGACATTGCTTTTGTTGCGGCTTGTGGAAGAGAGTGCGGAAATCCGGGGGTGCAGTGATGAGCGAGGTAACCGCATCCCCCTCTGTGCATTCATGGTCAGTCATGGCTCTGGGTGTCTCGGCGCCACCGGCAAGATCGAGGCATCAGCCCCGGCTCCTCTCAGCCCGGACACTGCCCGACAAACTCGCCCCGGCGCCACAGAGCGCGGAGATCCCAGCTCACAGGGTCCCGAACTAATCCGCATGTGTACACGTCCCCCCACAGATGCTGCCAGAGCCGCTGGGTCCCTCCAGCAGTCTCTTCATGTCTGCTTAGTGTTTTACTGGAAACACTCAGCAGGTCGGGCAGCAGCTGTGGAGAGAGAAGCGGGGTTAAGGTCGATGAGCTGTCACCAAACCTCTCTGGGGTGGCTGGGTGTCATTTACAGGAAGAACCTTTTCATTGCTTTGTAGTGGGAAGATCTGCTTGTGGATCAGTAGCACCAACAACCTGGTGGGCAGTAACTTCAGGACTTAGAGCTGCAGTACAGACATTGGTATTCCTGCTTCACCCCCTGCAGCTCAGTGAATCCGTACCTGCTGAGCTGGCCGTGAGGGCAGGAGGCAGCAGGCCAACGCCTCCCATTTTCCATATGCCCTATTGCAATGCCGGGGACAGCATACAGAGTTGTCTGCCAAATCCCCAGAGCTCTGGAGTTTATCATAAATTAACTGATTCTATGTATAATGTTTAAAGGTAATGCTGAGGTATTATGGAAACAGCCCAAGGAAAAAATGGAAATAGCTCAACGAATAAATTACAGCACAAGAAATAAGTACGGAAAATAGAAACAATGTGCAGATGCAAGAATGAAAATCTAATTGAAAAAAGATGTAATGTAAAAAATACCACGCATTTCTCCGCATATAATATTAACATTAGGGTTACTACTACACCCGGTCTCCATTTTATGAAATTATTGAAAAACACAGCAAACATAAACCTACCATCCAAGATGAAAACATTAAAACAACTCGACTGTCATCGCAGCATTAATAATATATAAATTAAAACATGGCAGTACTTACAATTAAGCGGCTAAAGCCCCTGAGAATGGCCCAACCTGTCATCTTGGAGGAGTGTAATGTTTCCCTGGTATGTATTTTTCTTTTGTTAGGTTCTTCTGTCTTTCAACACCAGTGCAGTCAAAGCCAAAAGTTACCAGATAAAATATAACAGCCTTCTTTGTATTTTGGTTCACAAAAAATGAGGAATGCATGGAGCTGCACATTTACTTTATTCAGCAAAATACACCCCGGCTGGCACCAAATCAGTGTCATGCTGGAACATCCCAGAAAATAATGTACCTTATTAAAAACACCTTTAATTACTGAGCACTAGAGGTGGAAAACAAAGAAAATGTATAAGAAATTCCACCCTCTGTAACTCCAAACTCTGGGATTTGTGGTATGGCTTGCCTTTGAACTGTCATTGTAAAACTACCTGTAATATTACCTTTTGTCTATGCCAATGCTAAAAGAGCTGAATTTAATCAACTCTGCTTTTACATAACAAAAACATTAGTGTAAAGCAACAATTCTAGCAAAGTTGGATTTTTTTTTCTTTAATTGATTAAAAAAATGCCTGGTCCATTTTTTCTAAGTCATTCAAGAAAAAAAATGCAGAAGATTTTGATCATTCTAAATTCCCACACGTTCTATAGTTATTATATAAGGACAACTACTGTAAATAACCAATAACCAATTTTGCGGCTTCAAAGTTTGATAAAATGTAATTTTAATAATTCCTTAGCAAATTAATTCCTATAGAGTAACCACTCGGCAACCTGCACCTCACTGTATACAACTCATTATATTAATAATTTAAAAAACAAAAGCTTTTTGTCCACTATGTCCTGCTTGGAAAGCCTAATAGTATGTTCCTGCATTATTAACTTAAATTTGAGAAGATATTTTCTCAAAGACACTTTGAAAAGCTATTCAAATATTTTTTTTTTTATAGACATCATGAATTAGCCACCAAAATATATTTCTTCTTCCTGTACTGTGGCTTCCCTTCAACCATGATAGACCCTTTGATCACTTCCAAATTATAGGTGGGTAAACCTGGAGAATTACTAGATTTGTGCCTAATCCTCATCTAACTCAAATCTAATATGTCCTGTTCAAGCTTTTTTTTATATCATTCACCTCAACTAATCCAGATGGTTCCACATTCCCTATTTTAGCTCACAGCAATAATCCTCTGAATTGTTCTCTTTTTATTGTCTTAGACCAAATCCCGTGGGACACAACATCTAAATTTCATTTGTCCTTAACTCTTGCCTTGCAATCAATGTAATACAGATTACAACTCTCCAGTTCGGCATTTTATGGTCTAGCAACCCCCAACGACCTGCCATGCTGTGGTACAGATCCGTACTAATTAATTTATCTTAATAATATCGAACTAGAATCATAAATTAAGTAAGACCTGTATTAATATACCCCATTAAACTACCAGCACAACTTTTGTGATCTAGCTGACAGGGATTTCAGCCAATCGTGTTTCTGGGTTACTGAAACTTCCAGTTACCGATGGTTCTCAGAAACCAAATCCTCATGTAACCCATGCAACGTTCTGTACCCCAAAAAGAACAGTTCTTCTCAGAGGGGGGTGATCGAGGGAAATTGCTGTGGTCTGGATTTTATGCGGTGTTGCACCAGTCAGGTCCCAAGGATGCCAGACTAGAAAGTTTCAACCTGCGCAGGCTTAGTATGGTGAAACTACTCAGCGGTTGGGTGGCATCTGTGGAGGGAGAAGTTGACTTAATGTTTCAGATTGATAACAAACTTTGCTTGATTATTTACACAACAGAAGTTCAAATAAATTAAACTGATAGTTGGGAAGCATACAGTGATATAATCATACAGCATAGGGACATGCCAATCATGCCAACTCATTCATACCAACCATTGGGCACCTTTCTGTATTAATCCCATCTTGGAGCATTTACTCCATAGCCTTATATGCCCATGTGATTCAAATGTTCCTAAATTCTGTCAGCGACCCAGCTTGAACCACTCTCAGTCAGTGCATTCCAGATGCTTGCCACTCTCTGGATGAAGAAGGTTTCTCTCATATCCTCTCTAAATTGTTCCCCCTTAACTACACTCCATGTCCTTTAGTTTTAACTATATTTGATATTGGGGAACATTTCCTGCAATCTACTCAATGTATACTCTTCAAAATTGCATATACCTCAGCCATGTCCTCAGTTCCAGGCATAATAGTCTTAGCTTCTCCTGTTTTTCCTGAACTGCTCCACCTCAGGCAACACCAAACCCAAACCCAAACCAATTAGGAGCAGACGAGGACACTTGATCCAATTTGAGATACCAGCTACCAAGACAGATGTGAACAGCAATTCATTCTTCCCCCGCACAATTAAAGCATGGAATAGTCTTCACCCTACCACAGTTACCCAACCTCATGCAACTAAATTTAAGGTAGCTCTTTTTTCCCCAAGAACCCTTTCTGGCTTAAGTCCTCCCTCCACCACCTCCAGTTTAAATTCCATTTGGAATATTTTGGAGGACTAGGAAACCAAGAACCAAGAACATCTGATAAATTTCCCCTTCACTTCTCCAGCACTTTCACATCCTTCCTATAGCGAGATGACCAGAATTGCCCGTAGTACTCCAGCTGTAGTCTGACCAAAGTTTTATAAATTGGAGCATACTTACCCCACTTCTGTATTTCTTGCCCTGACTTAGGAAGGTAAGAATCCTGCATGTATTTCTAGCCATGTTATCTAACTGGATTACCAGTTCCAGGATCAAGGAATATCCTTCTAATCCATGGTCCCTCTGTTCCTCAGTACTCTTTCAGACTTTGTCATTCATGGTATATGTCCTAGCCCAGGGTTTCTCAACCAGGGGGGAATTCCCCCCAGGGAGGGATTTCAGGTTTTCAGGGGGGGAATTGGGACCACAGATTATCAAACTCAAACTGTTAGAAATAAAGGATTTTCAGTATTATATGCATATTATTTGGAATGCACTTTTTGAGGCAGACAATCTTGGAAAGGAGGGGGGGGGGGGGGCAATGACATTCTGACATATGGTGAAAGGGAAAGGGGTGCATGGGGCAAGCAAGGTTGAGAACCACTGTCCTAGCCTCATTAATGCTTCTAAAATGCAGCACTTCATATTTGTCTGAATTAAATTCCATCTGGCCTCATTCAGCCATTTCTCCAACAACGTGATAACACAGTGCAGCATAGGACTATCCTCTATAGCAATTTCCAGCAATTTTTTTGTCATGCACGAACGTACTGATTTTGCCTCCCACACCCACACATCAATGATATTACAAACAGCAAGGCTCCAGGCTTCATCCGTGTGAGACACCACAAATCAGAGGCATCCAACCGCAAAAAACAATCCTCTACCATCCATCTCTGTCTCCTATTGCCAAGCCAGATTTGGATCCTGCTTGCCAACTTGCCCTGGATCCCATGGGCCCCAATGTGTTGAACCAATCTCCCATGTAGGGAGCCTTACCAAAGTTGATGTGTAACATATCTACTGGCCTGTCCTAATCAATATACTTTTTTAAGTCTTCAAATAATTCAATCAAATTGGTCAGACTGGATTTGCCCTTGACAACGCATAAGATCATAAGAATTAGGCCATTCAGCCCATCAAGTGTATTCCTCCATTCAATCATGGCTGTTCTATCTCTCACTCCTAACCCCATTCTCATGCTTTCCCCCCATAACCTCTGAAACCAGTACTGAGCATGTTGGGCATCTCTAATTAATTCCTGCCTTTACCATTGAACATTACTCCTATTCCTCTGATTCTTTCCCCCAGTATCTTCCTGCAACTGATATTAGACTCACAGGTCTGTAGCTACCAGGCTTGCTCCATGCGGCTTTTCTTGTGAAGGGATATCATGTTAGCTGTCCTCCAATCATCTGGTACTTCACTACTTCCCAGCAAAGATTTTAATATCTCAACCAGAGCATTAGCAATCTATTCCATTGCCAACTGTACCATTTTGGGATGAATCCCATCTGGTCCTGGAGATTTGTCCACATTTAAGCTGGTTAAGTTATCAAGCACATCAAAGAGATCCAATCTATGACTAACAGTGCAATTCTTCCTCTCCTTTACTCCCTTCATTCCTTTGCTTGAAAATTCTATGTCCTAGGATACTAAGTTGCCAGTCCTGCCTGTCATTCAACCATGTTGCATTGATGACTACTATATCGTAATCCTCCAGTTAATTAAAACTTTGGGTCAATTTACATTGCTAAGATAGTGCCTGCATTAAAATAAATGCAACTTTGGTTTGTACTCACTTGATGTTCACTCACCCGCTTGTTTTACCAACTGGACTTACTATTTCTTCTCTAGGTCATTGTATCTCATTAATTACCCTGAGCTCCCATTCTGGTTAAGGTGCAACTCGTCCCCCTATACAGATCCAATCCTCACCTGAAATGGTCCCATTGATCTAGGAACCTAAAGCCTATTCTCCCCAACCATCCGTTCAGCCAGGCATTCATCTAACCTATCCTCTATCCCAATACTCAATAGGTAGTGACACCAGAAGTAATTCAGAGATCTCACCTTTGAGGTTCTGATCCTTAAACGGCTACATAGGTCCACAAACTCATGTTCCAGGACCTCAGCCTGTTCTCTTCCCGGTGTCATTGGTACCTACATGTTCATAACCCCCAGCTGTTCACCCTTTCTTTCCAGAATGTCCTACCTCACTACCACACACCCAGTCCTGCTCCACTCATTCTGTACAGCATCACCCTCCCTGGTGCAACAGACTGGGTTCTTGCTGCTGTTCTTCCCAGGGTGTTCCAACATGGTCTACTTGTTAGAGAAGAGTGTGTCCACAGGGGACTCCTGCACTACCCCAATGCCCTGACACCCTTCCTGCCGATCATCCAGCTTCCCCCCTTGTCTGTACATGTGGAGTGATTTACTCACTTAACAAGCTGTCTCGGCGATCTCTGCACCCGGATACCTCCATAGCAAGTCCACCCGCAGATCCAATCACATTTTGTGATCTGTCAGGGGCTGCAGCTGGACACGCTTCCTGCAGGTCTTGTCATCAGGGACATTAGAAATGCTTCTTGTATAAAATGCTGTAATTGAACATCCATTAACTATATAACCTTACAGAATGATGAGCAGAAACCTACCGAAAAGAAAACTGATGGATCTGCTGTTGATGAACCAGAAATTCTCCCCCGCGCCCCAGAAATGGAATCAGCAGCAGAACCAGTGGCAGGAAATTCAGCGGAACTAGATACAGAACCAGTGGCAGAACCTGCAGCTGAAGAGGAACCTGCAGCTGAAGAAGAACCTGCAGCTGAAGAGGAACCTGCAGCTGAAGAAGAACCTGCAGCTGAAGAAGAACCTGCAGCTGAAGAAGAACCTGCACCCGAAGAAGCTGCAGCTGAAGATGAGCCTGCAGCTGAGCAAGAGCCTGCAGCTGCACCAGAACCTGCAGCCGAACCAGAACCAGCAGCCGAACCAGAACCAGCAGCCGAACCAGAACCAGCAGCCGAACCAGAACCAGCAGCCGAACCAGAACCAGCAGTCGAACAAGAACCTGCAGCTGAACAAGAACCTGCAGCCGAACAGAAACCTGCAGCCGAACAGAAACCTGCAGCCGAACAGAAACCTGCAGCCGAACAAGAACCTGCAGCCGAACAGAAACCTGCAGCCGAAGAAGAACCTGCAGCCGAACAGAAACCTGCAGCCGAACAAGAACCTGCAGCCGAACAGAAACCTGCAGATGAACCTGTGGCAGAGCCTGCAACTGAACCAGACCCTGCGGCTGAGCCTGTGGCAGAGACTACAGTTGCACCAGGGACAGAAACTGCAGGAGAACCGGTGGCAGAGACTGCATCTGAACGAGAGGGGCAGGTCATTAATGGATCTAAAACTGAACCAGTACGTAAATCTGAAACATCTGAACCTGCAGCTGGCACTTCGGATCAAACTGCAGCTGCAGCCGAGATTTTAGCTTCAGCTGTGACAGAGATGTCTGCAGACTTTGAAGGAAAAATTGGAACCTGTTTTGACGATCCATATAAGCGATCTGTGCTGTACATGGAGAAACACAATATTCTACAGATATTTCAGGTTGGTGAGCGCTTCAAAGGTTAATCTAATCCTTCTCATTATCAGGATCTTAAATTTACTACAGGGAAAGATTTCCTTTTGATGGGGCCAGGTTAATAGTGCATGGTTCTTCTCGGGGAGGAGTGCAGTTGTGTATTATAAATTATTAGAAGTTCTCCATCGTTACTCGCCTTCTCTGCCACATTACACATATTCAGGCGCAGGTGTGTAAATATACTGCTGCCACCAGGGTATAGCCTCTTCACTTGGTCTCTGCTGAGCTGGTTGAAGTCAGCCAGGGATGCAGTCACAATCCTTCCGACTGCCATCGATGTCCCTGAAAGAAGAAGAGATCTGTAGGGGTTCCCACACCAAGTTGTTTTCCGTTGACTTCTGTAAACAACATAGCTGTGGAGACACAAGGAATTGCAGATGCACTAATCTTGAGCACAACACCAGGTGCTGGAGCAACTCAGCGAGTCAGGCAGCATCTGTGGGGGATAACTGTGATGGGATAAAGCCACGATTTTCCCCATCTGTGGTGTTGCAGAAAGGGAAGTCACCAACTGGGACATTGTTCAGATTCACCATCAACCATCAGCTAACATAATTAGAAGAGGAAAAAACAGGAATACAAATCTGAGAATAGCTGAGTGATATAGCACCCAGGGAGTCATTTGGCTCATGGTACGTGTGCAGCTATTCTCTGCTGTTTCCCATGCCCCTAGAATTATTCTTTCAAGCGTTTTGATTCAAAATTATTAATCTCGTTCACTACCCTTTCATGAGGATGATCACTACAGGTCACTGCAAAATGCAAAGGTTCCTGATGTCTTCTCTGCTTGTTTTGCCTAAACCATAATCAAGAAGCACATATACGAACATGCCTGAAGATCACATGTTTAAGAAGATACTGCCGATGCTGGAAAATCGAAGGTAGACAAAAATGCTGGAGAAACTCAGCGGGTGAGGCAGCATCTATGGAGCGAAGGAAATAGGCGATGTTTCGGGTCGAGACCCTTCTTCAGACTGATGTGGGGGTGGGGGGTCGGGAAGAAGAAAGGAAGAGGCGGAGACAGTGGGCTGTGGGAGAGCCGGGAGGGGGAGGGGAAAGAAGGAGAAAGCAAGGACTACCTGAAATTGGAGATGTCAATGTTCATACCGCTGGGGTGTAAACTACCCAAGGGAAATATGAGGTGCTGCTCCTCCAATTTATGGTGGGACTCACTCTGGCCATGGAGGAGCCCAGGACAGAAAGGTCGGATTCGGAACGGGAGGGGGAGTTGAAATGCTGAGCCACCGGGAGATCAGGTTGGTTAATGCGAGCTGAGCGGAGGTGTTGGGCGAAGCGATCGTTAAGCCAACGCTTGGTCTCACCAATGTAGAACAGCTGACACCTAGAGCAGCGGATGCAATAGATGAGGTTGGAGGAGGTGCAGGTGAACCTCTGCCGCACCTGGAAAGACTGCTTGGGTCCTTGGATGGAGTCAAGGGGGGAGGTAAAGCGACAAGTGTAGCATTTCTTGTGGTTGCAAGGGAAAGTGCCAGGAGAGGCGGTGGTTTGGGTGGGAAGGGACGAATTGACCACGGAGTTACTGAGGGAACGGTCTCTGCGGAAAGCCAAAAGGGGAGGAGGTGGGAAGATGTGGCCAGTGGTGGGATCCCGTTGGAGGTGGCGAAAATGTTAGAGGATTATTTGTTGTATGTGACGGCTGGTAGAGTGGAAGGTGAGGACAAGGGGATCTCTGCCCTTGTTAAGAATGGGGGGATGGGGAGTGAGAGCAGATTTACGGGGTATAGAAGAGACCCTGGTGAGAGCCTCATCTATAGTAGAAGAGGGGAACCCCCATTCCCTGAAGAATGAGGACATCTCCGATGCCCTGGTTTGGAACAACTCATCCTGTGTGCAGATGCGGCGTAGATGGAGGAATTGGGAGCAGGGGATGGATTTCTTACAGGAAGCAGGGTGGGAAGAAGTGAAGTCCAGATAGCCATGGGAGTCAGTGGGTTTATAGTGGATGTCGGTCAGTAGCCGATGGAGATGAAGATCGCATGTCAAGTCAAGTCAAGTCACATTTATTTATATAGCACATTTAAAAAACAACTCTCGTTGACCAAAGTGCTTTACATTTGTTATAAGAGTAGTATGCATGTTATAAGTAGTTATAAGTAGTAGCATGTGATCAATTATGTAGCTATAGCACAAATTAATTAAGTATTTCAGTCTGAAGTACAGACTTTGGCCTATCTGTGTTGTAATATATAATTTTTCATAGCTTGGCAATGTCTTTGAAACATGTATTCTGTAATGACCACAGCAATGGAATACCCTTGATTTGTTTCCCTGCTCACCCTTTATAAAAGCCAGTCATAAATTACACTTAAATACTTTATCTTTAGCACATTATGTTGCATTACTGGGTTTCGTAGCACAGATAATGGATATGAATTGGATGAGGTGGGAAGAAAACATATCACTAGAATCTCCCATACAGTATATACTATTGCAATTTGCAATAGTTTAGTGTTTTGTTTAGTATAGTGTGCGAAACTAAATGAATTGCTAATCAAATGTTCTGGCCTTGAAATGCTAATTTTATAAGTGTGGACTGTAATTCCCTGAGATAATTGTTTTAAAGATCTGAACTTTATCAGAACTTGTCTGAAAAGTATAAAAACATTTATTTAATTTAAAAAATATAATTTGATATGTCATCATCTATCTTTATCTCATCAATATGTTTCAATTTAGTTTCAATCTGTAAAATATGTAAATATGTGTTTGAGAAAGCATATTGGATTGCGGCATTTATAAATGGATGCCTCGAGTGTAAGAGCAAGGTTGCCACGATGCACTTTTATAAAATGCTCATTCAAGCACCACAGTGTTGTGTTCGGTTTTAGGTGGTATCTTTTTGGAAAGGTGTAAAGGTTTTGGGATGAGAGAAGCCAGGATTGTTCTCTTGGAACAGGGAAGGTAACAAGGAAATTGTACGAATGATTTAAAATAATGAGGGGTATAGGCAAGAGTAGATGGAGATAATGCTTGCTGTTGCTGCATTGGTCATGATCCAAAGGGAAAGAGTGAAAATGATTGAAAAAAGAGCCAGAAGTAACATGAGGAAATTTTCTAACTTTATCAGGGGTAACAATGGAGGCAGATTTAATTGTGGTGTTTAGAAAGGAGCCGGATGTGTATTTGAAAGGAAGAAATCTGCAGGAGTCTGTGGGAGGTGGCCTAGCTGGATGGTTCGTACACAGAATCAGTTCAGAGGCAATTGGACAAATCGCCTACTATGCTGTGACTATTCTTTAATTCTATTTATCTTGTCAGATTTCCCCACGTTAAGCACAACTCTATTGATTTATTGTTAGTTCATGCTGCTGCTGGCACTTAGCCCAGCAACTGCAATGTCAATAACAAGCTCGAAAAGAGATACAAATTCAATATAAGCTTCATTCTTCCAGCTACTGGGGAATTATACTGGGTTGAAGAATGGATGCTGTAATGCTGAGAGATTGATTCCAATGAGTCTGAGGGATTTGGAAGATCTAGAGACATCGAGTTAAAGTGATTGAAGAAACTGTAAAAAGTAATGTGGAAAAACTTTAACATTACCAGGGGTAGTAATGGAGGCAGTTTTAACAGAAGTGTTTAAAAAGGGAAGGGGATATGTATTTGAAAGGAAGAAATTTGCAGTACTGGGGAAATATTAGGAGAGTAGGCTTGAGATGACAATAAAATAAACACCTGTAGAAGGCATTATCTTTATGTAAAAATGTGAATGTGGTGGCCTTTCACTCTAGGATTCAGGTTTACATTCATCACAAATTCTGCATTAAGGATCTTAAATAAAGAATGTTGCAGAAACATCACTAAGTTTCTGACATATTTACCCTAATGCTAAACAGCATTTGCAAGTATCATTGCCAGAGAATGGACGTAATGTGATTTCCAAGCTCTCATACTACAACAATATCTTAATCTGGAGTCAGTCTGAAGAAGGGTCTCGACCCAAAACGTCTATGCTGCCTATCCCACTGAGTTACTCAAGCACTGTGTGTCTATCTTTGGTTTAAACCAGCATCTGCAGTTCCTTCAGACACATTAATATGGAGCCACTAGTTTCAACACAAATATAGGAATTGAAGCATGAAAGTGCCTGGAAAATGAACATTACATTTAAATTATATGTAAAATACAGCAACAAATAAAAAATATTTCCCGTAGACTAAATGGAAAAGACATAAATAATTATATTAAAGGATAACAGCATGCTGGATTTCATTGTAGTTATATACTTAAATAGAAACTAATTAGGTCTAGTAAACTATACCTTTTACCAAGTAAACATTTCTTTAAAATTACCAAAATGAAAATATTAATATTTAAGTATCTATATAGCTCAAGTAAGAATACTTGCAATTTATTCACTCAATTTTTAATTAGAAATAAAGGTCACAGATTTTAAATATATTCTGTTTTACAGAAAATGACTGAAAATTTGGTGTATGAAAGACCAGATGACCCCCTTGAATTTATGTTGCAGCAGGTACAGTATGTGGACTCTCACAAAATAATTTACAAACCCATCTGCATGAATTAAAAACAATAAATAACTGGAGGAACTGAGCAGGCAGGCAGCATCTGCGGAGGGCAATGGACAGATGATGGCCCCGATCGAAACCCTTTCCTCAAGACTAGATTTGGAGGAGATAGTTGGTAGAAAGAGATGAGGGGAAGGGATGGGGCACGAGTTAGCAAGTGACAGGCACTTCCATGTAAGAATGGGTTGAATGGCAAAATTAGACAATCGGGGAAGAGAAAGATGGAGATAGCAATCAAGCAATGAGTGAAGACAAACAACCCCCTTTCTTTCCAATTTCCCTGCCTCCTGTCACCCAGTGTATTTCCCCTCCTCCACCCTTTCCGTGTGCTCCTCATCCCCCATGGATAAATATGCTGTGAAAGCTTAACTGAGGTCGACAGGCTAGGGTGTTTCCATTTAAATCTCTGATCTACGTTTCTCAGTTGGAGCAGCCAAAGAATGATCCAATTGACCACGTAACAGTCATCTAGTAGAATGCCGGTTTCTACCATTCCTGTTGAGAAAATAACCCTTGTACATTTCCTTTTCCATTCCATTTCCCTATCTAAATTGACATTTATTACCGATAATTCAACAAAAGCAGGAACTGCTGCAAAAATTCAGCAAGACTGTCGGTTATAAGGGGATTTTTTATTTAATCTTTTGTATAATCAATTGTATATTTCCTACATAACTCTATAATCCAGCTGCAAATTTCCCAATCATGTTTTTATCCCACCATTAGTTTCCGACTTTGACCCAGAGCTCCAACTATACCAACATGTTCCGAATGTTTTTATTTTGAAATTAACCCTCTGAGCAGAATGTTTTCACATTCACCAATATCATTATAATATTTCTCAACTTATCTTTGTAAATAAATTATATCTTAATATCTTTAATTTCTATTGTGTCCAGCTTACAGAAAGGTGTGTTAGTATCATTTCGCTATTACATCCATATCTCTATACTTATAAAACTCTCATCTTGTATGTGGATTTGTGTGTGTATAATCACATCTTCTCAAAAAAACGATGTGCTAATGGTAAAAAGTTTATTCCGGTAGAGATTTTTCCCGTGGAGTCCGAAATCGTCTTATCTGAAAATGTCATGCTTTATTTCTCGAGTTATTAGTGAAAATATTCAAAAATCTGAAAAAATGTTGAATTTAAAAACCGCTGTCTTTCGCTGATGACGCCACAATGGGTCTGCTCCGTGCGCCATTCTTCATCACGCTGCAAGCGGCTGCCTCGGCTGGGCTGGGCTCGGCTGCCTCGGCTGGGCTCGGCTCGGCTGCCTCGGCTGAGCTCGGCTGCGCTCGGCTGCCTCAGCTGCGCTCGGCTCGGCTGCCTCGGCTGGTTCATTTTTTTGCTTTAACTTCAAAAGTTTTAATACATTAACCTTGCAATTATTGTGCTCGAAAGACTTCCCGGTTTCTCAATTAATTGTACTAATTCTTAAAGATAACATTTTAATTCAAAGACAGCGGTTTTCTTCTCGATTACCGCGCTTTTTAACTTTTAAAATATCTTCTTATGTTGCTTTTCCCCGTTTTCTACTTCCCGTTTTTTCACTTTATTGTACTAATTTCTTTACTATTTTAAAAGTTGAACTTCGCGGTTATTTACTCAGCGATTTTTGATAGATTTTTGACAGCTTTCAAAAGACCGCGATTTTTGACAGGTTTTTGACAGCTTTCAAAAAACGTTGCTGTAGATTTATTTTTGCGATTATAATTTCAATAATACTTTGGCCTCTCTTCCAACCCCGTCCCCTGACCCTCTCTTCAGCCCCCCCCCCCACCTCCCCTCTCCCCCCCTCCCCCCCTCTCTCCCCCCTCTCTCTACCCCCCTTTTCCCCCCCTCTCTCAACCCCCTCTCCCCCCCTCTCTCCCCGGCCTCTCTCTCCCCCCTCCCCCCCGGCCTCTCTCCCCATCTCCTGGCCTCTCTTCCACTCCCTCCTCTCCCCCCTTTCCCCATCCATCCCCTTTCCCCCACCTTCCCCTCTCCCCTCCCTCCCCCTGCCTTTCCTCCCCTCCCCCCTTCCTTCTCCCCCTGCCCCCTCTCTCTCTCTGCCCTCTCTCTCTCTCTGCTCTCTCTCTCTCTCTGCCCTCTCTCTTTCTGCCCTCTCTCTTTCTGCCCTCTCTCTCTGTGCCCTCTCTCTCTGCCCTCTCTCTCTCTGCCCTCTCTACCCCCTCCCTCCCTCTAGCTGTGCCTGTGAGTTGGGGGATATGCAAATGAATATTATCAAGGGGGGTGTTTAGTGTGTGTGTATGAGGATGGTTAGTGTGTGTGTGTGTGGGGGGGGGGGTGGTTAGTGTGTGTGTGACACAGCAGGCTGCCCCCCCGCCACTTGGTGTAGTAACTATTAAAAGTCTGATCTTGTATGTGGATGTGTGTGTGTGTGTGTATAATCACATCTTCTCAAAAAAACGACACACTAACGGTAACATTTTTACATATTCCAGTAGAGATTTTTCCCCTGGAGTCCAAAATCGCCTTCTGAAAATTGTGAAAATGAAATGTTCAAAAATCGGACAAAACTTTGAAATAAAAATTACTGTCTTTCGCTGACGTCATAATGGATCTGCGTGCCTGCCGTCTTCCAAGCGCTGCGAGTGATGTCACCCTACCACCTCCCACTCCTCCCCCCATTATTCAAAAGACGCAGTCCTCTCGTCCCACCTCACCCTCTTCCCTCTCCCCCCTCTCCCATCCCCTTCTCCCCGCTTATCCCATCTTTCTCTTTCCCTGCCCCTCTCTCTCTACGCCCTTATCTCTCTGCCCCCTCTCTCTGTCCTCTACCCCTCTCTGTGTGTGTCTGACTCTCTCTCTGTGTCTCTGCCCCTCTCTCTGTGTCTCTGCCCCTCTCTCTGTGTCTCTGCCCCTCTCTCTGTGTCTCTGCCCCTCTTTCTCTGTCTCTGCCCCCTCTGTCTCTGCCCTCTCTCTCTCTACCCCCCTCTCTCTCTGCCCCCTCTCTCTCTGCCCCCTCTCTCTCTGCCCCCCCCCCCATCTCTCCCTCTCTAGACGCGTCTGTGAGTTGGGAGCTATGCGTGAGTGGATAGGGTGGGGATGGGGTAAAAGGAGCGAATTAATAATATGTCATATCAAGGGGGTGGTTAGTGTGTGAGTGTGGTGGGGGGGTGGTTAGTGTGTGCGTGTGGTGCCACAGATAGCCTCTGTCACTCCCCCCCCCCCCACAACCGCACATTGAGGGGATGGGACACAACGGGTCCCGCTTGGTCTAGTATAACATAAAATCAGATTCACCCAATATACTTTCCACATTCTGGAAATTTCAATTAATGCATTATTAATTTATTGTCTATTTTTACTAATTGTTTATCCAAGGGTAAACATCAATTGTGTCAACATTTTCCCCATTTAAAATATATTCTTCCATATCCTTCCGGCTAAATTACTTGTGTGAATATGATGTTCAAGAAGGAACTGCAGATGCTGGAAAATCTAAGGTAGACAAAATTGCTGGAGAAACTCAGCAGATGCGGCAGCATCTATGGAGCAAAGAAAATAGGCAACGTTTCGGGCCGAAACCCTTCTTAAGACTATGTGTGAATATGATGCTCACCTATGTCTCTCTACCTTTAGTTGATCCTGATTAGTTTTGCTTTCCCATGTTCCCCTTCCAGATTTGAATCTTTGCCACTTCTGTAATTAATCACTTTTAAAACGTAACCCATCTCTGTAGAAAAGCTCCAATCTATCCCAAATTTGAGATTAACTAAGTGGAATACCACTTCCTGACACCCCATTTTAACTAACACAAAGGATGATCTAGATTACGTTTTTATTATTGACTACAGGTGTGAGGGGAATCATGAAATATCTTTGCCTCTAAATTGATTTCCCTCCAATAAAATTATAATATTTTATCTTGTCGACACTTTCCTGCACGAACCAAATATCACTTGATTTTCTTGCCTACTAAAACATATCTACATATGTTGCGAATCCTGACCCCTGTAAACAGCCTGATATTTGTAAGTGTCATTGACATTTATTTGGCAGCACAAGGAACAGTAGATGCTGGTTTCTAAAAAAATCCACAAATTGCTGGAGCAGTTAGGTTAGGCAGCATCTCCGGAGGACATGGATATGCAATGTTTTGGGTCGGGACTCTTCTTGCAGAAGACCTGAAACGTTGCCTATCCTTGTCCTCCAGCTTTGCTGCCTGATCCACTGAGTAACTCCAGCACTTTGTGCTTTTTCCATATTTATTATTTAGGATTACCATACAAGGTAAACTTTCCCAAAGAAAGACTGGACCTATAAATTAGCTTTTTGAAACTAAATGTTTCCATGTCCTCCTCATTTGAATCTTTCCTCCTGCCTCTCCCTATCCCTTAAAAGTTCCCCCTTATCTATCTGCTCCTTCCACAGTTTTCTCTTTAATCTCATTGCTGTGACCACTCTCCCAAATACTTATCAACAGAAACCTCTTCCTGTCCTCCATCCCAATGCATTGGACTGTCTCAAACACATTCCCAATTCCTGATGTGTTAAACTGCAGCGGAGAGAGTTCCATTCCTTTGAGTAATCCAAGTCATTAATGTTGCTTATATTCCCTGTGGAATTCATTAAAAATGTTGAAAATATGTGCTACAAAAACTCCTAAACCTGTGTCCCTTGAACCTGTTGAGTGTTGATAATACGTCAACCACTTGTTTATGTATTTGATCATTTGAACTGAACTATTCGGCGCAGAGTATATTATTTTAATCAAGTGCTGTCTTAGATATAGGCCCCACTCCCTGGTTACTAACAACCTGATCTACATAAATCAGAATTCACACAAATTCTCCTGACATTTTTCAAGCAATTTTCAAGCTAGCAATAACAATAATGTTTCATGGTATTTTTAGTTTAGTTTAGAGACATAGCTCAGAAACAGACCCTTTGGTCCACCAAGTCCGCACCGGCCAGTAATCCCCGTACACTAGCACTATCCTACACACTTAGGGACAATTTGCAATCCTTTACCGATGCCAATTAACCTACAAACCTGTGCGTCTTTGGATTGTGGGAGGAAACTGGAGCATCCAGAGAAAACCCATGCGGTTATCTGGAGAATATACAAACTCCATACAGACAAGCATCCATAGTCAGGATCGATCCCGGGTCTCTATCGCTGAGCCACAGTGCTACCCATTCATTAATGTCTGGATACAGCATATATTTCATAGTTTAATTATGGGTAGTATAAGGTTAATTATGTAATTAAATTAAATGAATGAATTGTAGCAAATATGGTTAGTGGTAGAAAACAGCCATTTTTGACTAATGGAGAAATCCTTCTGTAACCTGGGGACTGCCTGAATTTGCGTGTCTTATAATGGACTCAGGAAGGTGAAAATCGCAGGTAGACAGAAAGTGCTGGAGTAACTCAGTGGGACAGGCACGCTGCCTGTCCTGCTGAGTTAAACAGCATTTTGTGTCTACCTTCGATTTAAACTAGCATCTGCAGTTCTTTCTTACACAAGGTGTAAATCACAATGCATAATTGATAAATTGTTATTTCTGCTCCCTGACAGATACAAGCAATGATCTATATGCGGGACGAACAAGAAATCTGTGTGGAATAAACTGCACCAGAACATACAGTGTTATGAAAACATGTAGGAGTTGATGTATTTTGATCTTTAATCAAGTCTCCTCTTATTGTTTCTATTACTGTAATATCATGTAAAGTGCAGTGTACAAATAGAGAATGAACGGCATGTGAACAATGGCAAAGGTTAAATGGATGAGATAGTTCCACCTTCCCAAGCAGAGCCAAGAAGATCAGGTCACTATTTCCAATCATGTATATTTTGCATGTTTTTGATGTTAAGATATACAGTAACCCCAAGTTTTTTTCTGAAAGGCAATTAAACATCTGAACGCATCCTTTTTCACATCATGTTTGCATCCATTATTAAGGACAAGTTAACCAGGCACAGGAAACCATTAAAATGAAAATGGTTTTACGAAAGAGAAGTTTGACAAATCTGACGCATATTTTTGAGGATATGGCTAGAAGGGTAAATAAAGGGTGGGGAAGAGGCTAGTGAATATAGTGTATGAGATTTTAAAAATACATTTGAGACAAATACCACACAATTTTTTTAACATAAAATAATAGCTATTGGGACAATAAACATGCAAGCATGGATAATGAGTTGATTAAATTATACAAACAAATCTATTTTAGGTCGACAGGTGTTACCAGTGGGTGCTGCAAGATTCAATACTGGGTCTGGGATTACAACACATATTAATGGCTTAATAGAATTCAGTAAACTGAAGTATGCCATTGATACAAAGCTGTACAGATACTGAAATGATTGATCGAGGGTGGCAAATTGTACATAAGATGGGGAAATATGGGATATTGTACTTCAGTGGGAATACTATAACAGAATTATTTTCTTAAATGGTGATAAAATGTTCAGGGCTTCAGTGAGACATCATTTGCAATGCTATGCAATATGTGTGAACAGGAATATTGTGAGAACAGCATCTGAAAACGGGCATCCACTGGGTATGGAACATCATCAGATGCAGGACTGCAGGTATCACAATCTGTAATCCTGTGGACTCACATTTCACTTACTCTACCATTACGATCAGGCCAAGCGGTAAACTTTGTTTCAGTGCGGAATGCAAAAGGACATGCCAAGAGCAGCATCAGCCGCACCAAAAAAGCAGGCAACTGACAGAGCTAGTGCACACAAAAGGCTGGAGAAACTCAGCGGGTGCAACAGCATCCAAGGAGCGAAGGAGATAGGCGACGTTTCGGGTTGAGACCCTTCAGTCTGAAGAAGGGTCTCGACCCGAATCGTCACCTATCTCCTTCGCTCCTTAGATGCTGCTGCACCCGCTGAGTTTCTCCAGCCTTTTGTGTACCCTCGATTCTCCAGCATCTGCAGTTTCTTCTTTAACAACTGACAGAGCTAAGCAGTCTCACAACCAATGGATCAGATGAAAGCTCCACAGTCTTACAACACTTTGCCATGAAGGATGCTGGACAATTAAACAGCAAAAGAGAGGAGAAGGCCCCAAGATTATCACCATTCTCATTGATATTAGGGCACGCCATTTGTGACCTAAACACAAGGCTGAAGCATTTGCAATTATGTTCAGCCAGAAATATTAAATAGAAGGTTCATCGCTGCTTCCTCTTGTGATTTCCATCTCCACCGAAGCCA
Organism: Okamejei kenojei; assembly: GCA_035221665.1. Lineage (NCBI taxonomy): Eukaryota > Metazoa > Chordata > Chondrichthyes > Rajiformes > Rajidae > Okamejei > Okamejei kenojei. Next base: position 14,297,622 of record CM069142.1, on the reverse strand, counting down.
ATCTCTACCCAATTCAATTCAAGCTATTCTTTTGAGAATAGCTGAGAGCATGAGAAACAGAAATGGCACCTGAAAACAGTACTTAAGATGGGATTTATGCAATTAGCTCCACCTTTATCCAAGCTGCTCAGATACAGGTACAACATTGCCAATTGCCCAACAATGTAGAACATTGCCCAGGTATGTTCTAGACAATAGACAATAGGTGCAGGAGTAGGCCATTCAGCCTTTTGAGGCAGCACCGCCATTCAATATGATCATGGCTGATCATCCACAATCAGTACCCTGAACCTGCCTTCTCCCCATATCCCCTGACTCCGCTATCATTACGAGCCCTATCAAGCTCTCTCTTGAAAATATCCAGAGAACTGGCCTCCACCACCCTCTGGTGCAGAGAATTCCACACTCACAACTCTCTGTGTGAAAAAGTGTTTCCTCATCTCTGTTCTAAATGCCTTATTCTTATACTGTGGCCCCTGGTTCTGGACTCCCCCAACATCGGGAACATGTTTCCTGCCTCTAGCGTGTCCAAACCCTTAATAATCTTTTATGTTTCAATAAGATCCCCTCTCATCCATCTAAATTCCAGCATATACAAGCTCAGCCACTCCATTCTCTCAGCATATGACAGTCCCGCCATCCTGGGAATTAACCTTGTGAACCTACGCTGCACTCCCTCAATAGCAAGAATGTCCTTCCTCAAATTAGGGGACCAAAACTGCACACAATACGCCGGGTGTGGTCTCACTAGGGCCCTATATAACTGCAGGACCTCTTTGCTCCTATACTCAACTCCTCTTGTTATAAAGGCCAACATGCCATTCGCTTTTTTCACTGCCTGCTTTACCTGCATACTTACTTTCATTGACTGATGAACAAGGACCCCCACATCCCATTGTACTTCTTCTTTTTCCCAACTTAACACCATTTAGATAATAATCTGCCTTCCTGTTTTTGCTACCAAAGTGGATAACCTCATATTTATCCACATTAAACTGCATCTGCCCAATCACCCAACCTGTCCAAGTCACCCTGCATTCTCATAGCATCCTCCTCACAGTTCACACTGCCACCCTGTACATGAAAATATGGACAAATACTAATTACCACCCAATCAATCTACTCTTAACCATCAGTAAAGTTCTGGAAGTTGCTGACAATGTTATCAAGTAGCACTTACTTGCCGATAATATGCTAAGTGATGGCCAGTTTCAATTTCACTCTGCTCAGGTCTGCTCTGCTGCAGATATCGTAACAAAGTTGGAAGAGATAAGTTCCAGAAGTGAGATGAAAATGGGGAATGGCCTACCTTAAGTAAGGCAGCATTTGACTGAGTGTGACGGCAAGAAGCCCTTTAAAACTGGTCAGTGAGCATCAGAGAGAAAGTATTCAATGGTTATAGTCATTTCATTCACAAAGATTGTTATGTTGCAAGAGATCAAATATGTTTTTTTTTCCCCCTCTCTCTAACCTTGCTTCATCAACCTATCTGCCAGATTGCTTCATAACCAGCTTATCACAATGGTAACCCTGGCCTCACCCTACCAGATATATTTATTGTCCTATTCAAACCTTCCTATCCTGGTTGCAATTAAGAAAAAGGTCTCTCTCATTTGCAGTTCTGACAAAGGTTCACTTTTGCTGAACCTTTCCCATCATTATCCATTTTTACATCACCATGGGCCCAACAATCTTCAACAGCATTGCGTATCGATTGACCATGATCTACCCATCGCATGTTTCCTGCAGGCAAGCATGCACATGCACGAACAACCAATCCAAGATGCTATTATTAATTTCCCTGTTGCACTGATTTTTCATACTTTTCTAATTTTTGACCAATCTTGCAGCGTTTTGGTACTAACAAGTGCTAATCAATGGCTCAGTAATGTGATGTTTTACTGCGTTTCGCAGGTCAAAACTGTTCCAGAATTGCCCTTATCTGACCAGGGCTGCAACATTCAGTTCTAAATTGAGCTATCTAGCATTTTAGTTCCAGGAGACACTACATTTATCCGGCTTTCAATAAATTGTACAGTAATATATTATCTAAATCTTTTTAATTATTTGGTGGATTAATAATCAGATAGTTTTACAGTCCGGGATTTAAGTTGTTGGGCTGGTGAATATTGGAGAATTGGTGCTTGGGTTAGCCAATTCCACAGCAAATACTGCCTAATTTATAAAGATAATTAGGCAGTATTTGTTAGGCTAGGCTTCTATAGTTATAGTTCTAGGCTTCAAATGGACCTCCCACCAAAAATCATATTATTTTGAGGTGTGATGCATAGATTCCTTTATGTCAGGAATACCTATTGTATTATTTGTAAGGGGTGAAAGCAGAAAGGAAAAAATACCCAGCATTTCCCTTTCAATTGGTCTTAAACCATCCTTGAGGCTCCTGTACACCTGGCAAGGTTACATCCTATACAGCAGATGCCAATAATCTTGGAGACTTAAGATGATACACCAGTAGTTTCTATTCCTGGCACCTGAAATATTGTCTATATTGGTATCTCCCTATGCCTTGTGCTTCAGCCTCACTGTTTATTGTATTTACAATATGTAGGTAGTTTTGCTCTGTTGGGGGGTAACCACCCCATCTAACCAAGTAGCTCCAAACAGAAAACATTCCATGTGATTGCAATGAAGAATATCACTTCCACACATTCCAAGCAATTATATGATTAAAACGTGTGCATAGTACACACAGTATTCTTATGTCCTTGTATTAAGAGTTTAATTGGAGATTCAATACGTATTCAATGTATTTGAATTTAGTACTCAACATTGGATTTCCAACATCATTTTGTGCCGCCACAAAACAATCTTTCCAGTTGGCAATCTGGAATGGATTAAATTGCTTACTTGGCCTTTTCTGTCTGTGGTATATGTGACTGCTGCTGATCTCTGATTAACTAGCTTGCTGATTGATCAGATCAGGAGGTCTGATCTGTTGGTTGGGATTCTTAATATTTGGTTTAAATATTTCAATTGATATGTTCATTTTCCCTGAATGTTTACCAGTGGTTGAAAGGGTTCAAATGTAATTGTTCTTAAACAGAAAGGTACTTACTTTTTTAGCAAATATGAAATTAATATATATGCAAATTTGTAGTAAATTTGGGTAGCATGCAAAACAAAGCTTTTCTCTGTACCTCAGTGTGTGCCAATAATAAACCTAAACCTAAAAAGTTTACAGATATTACAAAACTCATCGATGTAGTTCATAGTAGAGGGGAGATATGGAAAACGGTTGTCACTAGTAAGCTGACAAGATCAGAAGTGCATTAGCTGAAATGACAATAAAAATGATTCATATAATTTAAATGGTGAGAACAAAGAACACCCAGGATTATGAACAGAGATGTGGAACGAATCATAACCAGTCCTGCAAAGACCCAGCATTGACATACTGAGCTAAATTGATTATTTAGTGCTATGCACTGTTTTATAAATGTTCACATCTTGCTCTGTATGCAAGGCTCTGTGTGATATTTAAGAATAACATAAGTTGCTTTCACCACCAGCTGAGTTAGGTGCTTTATCAAGACGATGAGATGAAAGTTTACTTTCATATTTCATCATAGGTTCTGTACAAAATTAATTTACACGGGATCAAACACTTGCTACTTCACAAAAATGGTTTGGATGGGCAGTCTTGTTTGGGAAATGGGAAAATTAAAAATGCACATTAAGGCTGATGTTCTGAGATTGTGGATTAAAGGGAACGCATTATCCGATCCAGAATAATGTTGACGCTGGCTGTATATAACCTATCTGGCATCAGACCCTACAGTGTGCAATTATTTTTTTATAAGAATCATTGATTGGGTTACTTCATGTCAAATACAATTTAAAATACGTTATTAAAGTGTACGTCCTGCTTGCGTACGGTATTATGAAGTGTCATGAAAATTGTTGTTCTAAAACAACTGATAAACATTCAAATTAAAATAATTCAGGTAGTGGAAGTGTGTACAAAAACAAAGAAATGTCGAAAAAACAGTCAACAGGAGAGGCAGCATCTGTGGAGAATGGATTTCACAAGGAGATGGCCTATTAAGTTTAATATCAAAACACAAAGTGCTGGAGGAATTCAAGGGAAGGGAATGGACAGACATCGTTTTAGGTCTGAAGAAGGATCCTGACCCAAAACGTCGCCTGTCCATTCCCCCGACAGAGGCAGCCTGACCCCCTGAGCTCCTCAGTTGATCCTGAGTTGCATGTATTTACTGATTGTGGCCATCGAGTGTCACTGTGGAACAGCTCAGTATTTTGTGGTTTCATTGTCTTGGCTCTCAGTCCTGCAACTGAGGGCAAGCATTTTAGGGTGTCATCGAACATAGTACATTGTAGCAGAAGAACAGGTTTTCTGCCTATGATGCCAATTGAAACTGCATATCTGCCTGTACATGGTCTTAAGGGCCTGTCCCACTGTACAAGGTAATTCAAGAGTTCTCCCGAGTTTCCCCTAATTCGAACTTGGACAATTACGGTAATAGCCGTTCATAGGTACTCGGGGCTCTCATGGACATTTTTCAACACGTTGAAAATACTTCACGAGCTTACCGTGTTTCCCGAGTACCTGCCGTTAGTGTTACGAGCCTCTAAGAGACGTCCCAAGCTCCGACGTACCCGCTACGTACATTCTACGTACTTACCATAAATTTGATTTTTTTTAAAACTCGGTAGAGCTCTTGGGTAAACTCGTAAAGTGGGTCAGGCCCTTCATCCCTCCATTCGTAGCTTGTTCAGGTGCCGGTCTTAATGTCTCTAAAGCATTGCCTTTGTACTTCTATCCACCATTTTCCCTGGCAGCTCATTCCAGGCATTCAGCACTGTAAAAAAAAACCCTCTTAACTACTCTCCCTCTCCTCATGATAAAGCCCTGCCCTCTGATAATTAACATTTGCACACTGGAGAAAAAACTCTATCCAATCAGATCAGATTATACTATACATGAATAAAATCAAGTCAGACTCAAGTACAATAGGTAGAGCAAAGGGGAAGATACAGAGTGCACAATATAGGTTGCAGCGTTGTGGCACATCAGTTTCATAGACAATCAATCACAATCACAATCAGTTTTATTCATAAAGTGCAAGTGAAATTAATTTACCAGCAGCGGTACAATGATAAAGAACACACAAAAACACACCAAAAATTTTTACACAAACATCCACCACAGCAATCATCACTGTGGTGGAAGGCACAAAAATTGGCCAGTCCTCCTCCATTTTCCCCCGTGGTCGGGACCTCCACCCTCTGCAGCCGTCGCTGCGGGCGTCCAGATGTGCAGACAAGGTAAACAGTCCAGGTAAGTCCTGAATCGGTGCCTCCCCACCGGAGACCGTAGCTTCAAGTTGGTGTAGGCCGCAGGCCGGCAGTCGGAGATTTAAAGTTCCCGCCGCGCCGCAGCCAGAAACACCGCAGACTGCAGGGCCGGCAGTCGAAGCTCCCCTCATGGGATCCCTGGCGAGGGACCCCCGCTCCTGATGGCTGCGGACCGGCAGTTGGAGCTCTTCTACCCCCGGGTCCCCATGAGGGATCCCAGGCCCAGGACGCTGCGCCGGCCAGAGCTCTGCAGACCGCGGGTCCAATGTCTGCAATGGGGAAAGGTGAACCAGACAGTGCCCTAGTTTATGGAAAAACCATTCAGGAGCTTGATAAAAGAGGCAAAGAAGCCGTTCCCGAGTCTGGTGCTACGTGCTGTCAAGCTTTTGTATCTTCTTCCCAATGGGAGTGGGGAGAAAGAATGGGGCAAATCTTGAATTATGTTAGCTGCTCTTCCCAGGCAGCGTGAAGTGTAGATGGAGTCAACGGTGGAAGATCTGGTCTATGTGAAGTACTTGCTACGTCTACAACTCTCTGCAATTTCTTGCAGGCTTTGGGCAGAGCTGTTCCCAAACCAAGCTGTGATGCAACCTGACAATATCCTGTGTACAGTTCAACTGTAGACGTTTGTAAGAGGCATTAGAGACGTGCCATATTTTGTCAGTCTCCTCAGGAAGTAAAGCCATCGGGGTGCCCTCTTAGCTGTTGCATCAATGTGGTTGGTTCATGCCAGGTCAATGGTTATATTAACTCTAAGGAACGTGAAGCTCTCAACCATTTCCACTTTGTTACTATTCATGCTGATTGGGGCATGTACTCCACCATGCTTCCTGAAGTCAATAACTAGCTCCTTCATCTTGCTACCATTGAGGGGGAAGTTATCTTGACACCATGTTACTACATTCCTCTATTTCCTTCCTGTGTTCTATCTTGTTATTGCTCATGATCCGGCCCACCATCTGCAAACTTGTAAACGGTGTTAGAGCTGGATTTAAGGTCACCCATCAGCCTCTGATGCATCAGAGAAAGTAAGATTAAACGAGAACTTACCAGTTCGAAGTTTGATCGTTATTTTATGAGGAGTAACGATGAGGGATTACGTGAAGAAGCCCCGCCTGGCGCTGGAACGGCATACTTCAAAGCAGCGGCATGAAAAACACAGAACATAATAGCCGGAGTAAGATAGTAAGATAGTAAACATAGATTTAGAACTACCAGATGATCATTTATTTTATGAGGGTCGGGAGTGGAGGGCACGTAATCCCTCATCGTTACTCCTCATAAAATAACGATCAAACTTCGAACTGGTAAGTTCTCGTTTAATCTTACTATTTTACTTCGGAGTCACGTGAGTGACTACGTGAAGATTTTGTAGCTTTCTGTGTTTTTTATGTCATAGACTCATTCCATACGACACTCTGGCTCATTCAACACAGTAATGAGCAAATAACACATTTTTTCCTCCAAACATTGCCTCAAGTTATGTGATAAATTATTTCACATTATAAAAGAATAAAAGTAATGCCCTTTCCATTGAAAGGCAAATTTATCACCAAAATATCAATTGATATATATAATTTGATGGTATGAACAAAGTAACAATTATAGAGATTCCAACACTCCGTGTCCAATCTTGACACCATGACTGATTCCTTTTAATTTAATATTTATTTTACACCCTCCTGCGGCCTTGAATCTTTGCTCGAGCGGCTCATCCTGTGCCATTCCTGTGAATGTATCTACCTCCTTAACGGAGTGATTTTCCACATTTCAATGTCTAATTCCACTGAGTGTTATCCAAGTTTTAACCATCTAGAATATATTTCTCTAGAACCATCAGTTTTTACTGATACCTAATGTGTTTTTTTGTGTGTATTAAGTAGTGCTGTCTCACCACCACAGAGACTCTTACCTACTTCAACATATTTCATCAATGTTGACTCACACACAATTTATGGCTGAGAGGATATGCTTATAGGTTTACCTTGGTTTCAGCTCTTCTTGGTCTGTTTTGTTTAGTAAATTCATAAACATATATGATAAGGTAATCTGTATCCACATGCAATCATAACGTAATATTTGCAATGTTTGCACTCTTATGTTGATACTAAAGTCATGAGCATTATTACTTTCAATGTTAACTTTTTTGAATCATTGATAGAATTGGAGTCCATTGCCTAAGGCAATTCAGGACTATATTGATATCCCGACTTATGTCTTGCAACTTTGGAAAGATTATATATATATATATATATCTATATATATATATACATATATATCCCTTTTTTCATATCGGGACATTACGAATGAACCCGATAACTTCTTGGTTAGTAAATTGTCCGTAAATAGGACGATAAACACTCTGAGCCCTATTATTGGCTCTATCAATTAGATACTCAGAAAAAATGCAATCCACAAGGAACTCACATATATCTAATGTGACAAATAACTTTACTGTCTACACAGACTTCCAATTTTTTATAACAAAATATTGTTTTTTTAAAACTTATTTCTCCAAATTGCAGGTATAACACTTCTTTTGTACATAATTATTTTATTGTTATGTTGTTATATTAGTTAAAACATTCATAGACTTCTTTGACTATCAAACTGTTTTAATGGTCTGGTCAACCTGCAGATAATCAAATTCATACTTTCATGTCAAGGATGCCTTTGTACAACAATAAATTACTGTAACTATGAGTCATCATAAGTGGTTCAACATCACTCAATATTTATGAAAACCATGAAGGTCTGTTTTGGGCCACCAAAGCGCCTCTGGCAGAGTCCTGCTACATTTTCATCAGACACTGCCCTATCAGACAAAAATGAGGAACATAAAAGAACATCTTTCCTCATGTAATTGAGAAATACATCCACCTTTCCTGTTCTTGGTTTACCCACGAGAACATTTGAAAGATCGGTGATTTAATCTGGATACAACCAGATTAATCGTAAGTAATCCATATTACTGACAATGTTTTTCCCCCCTGATTTGTTGTCTGCGATAACATTGTCTCTTCCTTAGAGATAAACAGCTGGACTAAAACATTTTTTGAATATGCCACATCTGTTTACTCAGATAATCACTTGATTATTATTTTACTTATCTTATGTGATTTGATATATGCCACAGCCATGGTATTGTTCACCTTGATATGACATGGACACTTCCATAATAGAACAATCGATATTTAATCCATAACTCCTTATACTTCAATAATTAATACAAATGTTTGGAGAAATTTCTTAGGATAATCCATTTGCAATTACCTGGTATTATTGTCCGTAGTCCGAACAAGAGACGTATCAATTATCTTTATAAGAATAGATATTATTCTTATCTTACCCAAATATTCACAGAAGCTGTCCATCATCTGTTAATACTTGCTTCAGCTTGCAACAGCTGCTAAGCTTATAGTTGAAGCAGCTTGTGGACCTTTTTAATCCATTACTTTAATAATGATAATGTATCATTTGGTATTTGCATAGGCCTCTCACAAAGGCATACATACTCTTATAAAGCTTCTGTATTCCTTCTTTTGGAGCTTTATTTACTCAACAAAGCAATGAGACGGACTTCCGGTGGCGCTATGGAGGGCTAGAGGACAACGCCAGCCAGCTCCGTGAAAAAAAACGGGAAAAAACGGGGGATTAATGGACCTACCTGCTGCCTGCTGCTTGCTGCCTGCCGTTTCTGCACCGATTGTTGTGAGTGACGTCATCAGGCGCGCGACTAGTTATGGCTACAACACGCAGCCCTACCGATAAACAGAAAAGTCGACCAACCCGGCAGAGACAAGCAGAAGGCCTAACCGAAGCCTCGGACTCAGGTAGGACCTCATCCCAGGAAGATGTATCGAAAAGAACAGGGGAAAAAAGCGGAAAGTGAAGAATTGAAAGCTTTCATTTCTCACGAGATTGCTGGTTTAAGGGAAGAAATAAACCAGATGAATACTCAAATGAACAAGATGAATACTAAAATGAAAGAATTTCAACAGGAAACAAATTTAAATATTAATAATAAGACCAAGAAAATATCGGAAGATTTGAAGAAGGAAATTACAGAAATGATGAACGAAATGAGAAAGGAGATGGATAATAAAATTGAAAAGGTCAAAAATGACTTTGAAAAAAGGCTGAATCCTATGGAAGAGGTACTGGAACAACAGACGGTCGGTATAAAAGGCCTTGAAGAACTAGCTGCTACCAGTGCTTTGACTACAGCAAAGCTGATTACAGAAAACGAACGTCTAACGAACTTATTGACTAAAATATCTGAAAAATGTACTGAGCTAGAAGGTCGCCAGAGAAGACAAAACCTAAGAATTGCAGGTATTCCTGAAGGACGAGAGAAAGATGAAGATCCTCGATAATTTACTGCGAACTTATTACAACAGGTTTTATCTCTGGAACAAAAGGCTTTATTAGCCCGTGCTCACAGAGTCAGAAGACGTCAGACAAGAGCAAATGCCCCTCCAAGACAAATCTTTATAAAGCTACAATACGACTTTGTCTTGGATGAGATATTGCGGAAATCCTTGAGAAATAGAAACCTGGAATTTGAAGGTCACAGGATCAGTATCTACCAAGATTATCCTGCAGAAGTTTCCAGGAAACGGAAAGCATTCAACGAGGCTAAAAGTCTTATGAGAGGAGTGGCACACTTAAGATACGACCTGAATTATCCAGCTACTCTAAGAGTTACCTTCAAAAACGAGGAGCATTTTTTTTCCAACACAGCAATGAATTTGCGCGCCAGATCCAGACCTGAGAAGCAGCTACTTTCAAATATATTGACTCTTAAGAATGCTACAAGAATCTCCAAAACTTTGCAAGACTCCATAAAACAATGCAGGACTGGACTGAACTGGGCAACGTTGGATGGAAGTCAGAGAAAGAAGTGGATCGGAAAACTTCATTTGGATACTAATAACTAACATCATTACACTACTAATATAAATAACTAACACATATTACAGACTCACCGCGGTATTTTTACTAACACCATTTTTACTAAGTAATATTAATCACTATTACTAATAATTAATGATTTTCTATGTTGGAATGAATAGAGTTAAAATTAGGGATTGATTTTATTTGGAGATTTTTCTTTTTTGCCAGCAATTTTTCATTTTCATTCTTAATTTCTGTTTTCTTTTTGTTGGATGGATTTTTTTCTTTCCTCTTTTTATTTAATTTTTTTTTTTGTGTGTGTGTTTTTTCTGTTTAGAATTGTTAGATTTTTAATTAAGTTCAAAATATGTATTTTGATATTTTTTTTTTTTTTTGTTCCTCTTGTTTATAATAATTAGATGTTTAAATGTCTTAAATATTGTATTTCTATACCTTTAATTGTTATAATTTAAATATGCCTTTACTAAATAAGTCTTTATTCTTACTCCTCTTTTTTCCCTTTCTTTTTTTTTTCTCATGCTATACCCCCGGTAAAATATTTTTATGGAATAACAATTCCAAAAACTTGGGAGCTGGTTAAGTTACCAACATCGGTAGACGGTTAGCCATGCTAGTATGGCTAGCACTAACTGCAGCAACTCTAGATGTAGTTTTTCCTCTCTTTTTGCACATTACTAACCTCTTAATCTATCCTTTGTTCTTTTCTCATATAATCTATTATGGTTTTTTTCAATTTGAATGGAGTTATATATTGGAACAATGGAGATATATACGTGAGAGACATGCACGAGACTTAAAATTCATCTATTCGATGTTCGGGTGTAAGGTCGGGTCTGATGTGCTGAACCATAGACTCTATTGCAGACCTCCATAGTTAAAAGACGCAAGACTCAAAAATAAATATAGGGAATGAGGGAATAACGTTTTGTAGTTGGAATGTTAAAGGTATTAATGAACCGATTAAGAGAGGAAAGGTTTTTGCACATTTAAAGGCAAATAAAGCTGATGTAATTTTTATTCAAGAAACCCATCTAAAAAAAGATGCTGAACATAGATTGAAAGCTAAATGGATAGATAAAATGTATCACTCTTCTTTTACGCATAAATCAAGAGGCGTAGCAATATTATTTCGTAAAGGTATTTTATTTAAACATACATCAACTATAACTGATAAAGATGGAAGATACATTATCGTCATAGGAGAATTAAATACACAAAAAATGATTGTTGTTAATGTATATGGACCAAATTTCGATAGCCCATTGTTTTTTAAGAAGGTATTTAATAATATCCCGGAATTAACACAACACAATCTAATAATTGGAGGAGACTTTAATTGTACACTAGATCCATATTTAGATAGATCTACAAGGCAAAGGAAAACTAAATCACATTCTAGTGATTTATTAAATGCATATATGGAAACTACTAATATCAAAGATGTTTGGAGAATTGAAAACCCTTCTGGACGAGAATACTCTTTTTACTCGTCAGTACATAAAACTTACTCAAGAATAGATTATTTTTTGGTGGATGCTAAACTTATCTCACTTACTTATAAATCCAATTATCATAATATTATAATTTCAGATCATGCACCATTAACATTCAAGATTAAAATAAATGGTAAACTACAAAAATCAGAACAGTGGAGATTTAACCCACAAATATTAGAAAATAAAATTACTCAGGAATATATCACAGAACAAATTAAGATTTTTTTTAAAATAAATGATAAACCGGAAATATCCTGTTCCTTATTATGGGAAACATTTAAAGCATACTTACAGGGAATCATGATTTCCTCTCAAGCATTTCATAATAAAAAGAATCGTAAGGATCAGCAAGATTTGGAAAAGGAGATTAAACAATTAGATATACAGAATGCAATGAATCCAACTACTATATTACATAATAAAATTACAGCATTGAAATATAAATTAAATAAAATATTTACAGACCAAGTTGTTAAACTTTATCAACATACTAAACAATTACAGTTTGAATTCGGTGATAAACCTCAAAAATTATTGGCTCGTCAACTAAGGAAATGGAAGCGGAAAAAATAATCCATAGGATTAAATCACATAATGGCGAATTGTTAACACAGCCTAAAGATATTAATGAAAGATTTATGCAATATTATAAAAACTTATGCACTGCGAAAACAACAGATAATAAAATAGGAATTGAAGCATTCTTAAAAAAATGTAACCTGAAAGGGTTGGATTCACAAAATATAGTTACTGAATGCTGATATCACGATAAAAGAAATCCAAGAATCTATCAGATCATTAAAAAAAGGGTAAAACACCGGGACCAGACGGCATTGGCTCGGAATTTTATAAAATATTTTATGATCAGATTGTACCACGTTTGAAATTATTATATGAACATATATATTTACAGCAAAAACTACCAGAAACATTAATTAATCTACTATAACACTTTTACCTAAAACAAACAAAGACTTTGATGAACCAGGGTCATTTAGAGCAATAGCTCTTCTAAATACTGATCAAAAGATATTAACTAAAATATTAGCACAAAGGTTAAGTTCAGTTGTTAATAAATTAGATCACCCTGATCAAACAGGATTTATACCAAAACGATACTCTTCATATAATTTGAGACAGTTATTCAATATTATATACTCGAAAAGAGATATTAATAAAGATCTAGTAGTTATTTCGTTAGATGCAGAGAAAGCCTTTGATCAAGTGGAATGGCCTTATTTGTTCTCGGTTATGGAAGCTTTTAAATTGGGAGAAAAGCTTATTACCTGGATCAAATTGCTATATACAAATCCGACAGCTAGAATAATAACAAACCAAATGTTATCACCTAAATTCAATTTATCTCGAGGTTGTAGGCAAGGTTGCCCTTTATCCCCTTTATTGTTTGCACTGGCAATAGAGCCGCTAGCTCTGAGGGTGAGATCACATCCGGAAATATATGGATACGATACTAGAGACACTAAAAATAAAATTTCTTTATATGCGGATGATGTGTTACTTTACATCACAAAACCAGAAACTAGTATTCGTAATTTGTTAAAATTAATAACTGAACTTGGATCCTATTCAGGATATAGTATTAACTGGAATAAAAGTGAACTTATGCCAATAATGGTAAACAATTTACACATATTACAACAATTCCCTTTTAAGATAACAAATGAAAAAATTAAATATCTTGGAATTTTCGTAACAAAAAGATTTGACTCATTATTTAAAGCTAATTTCCCATTATTATTGAACAAATTAAATAAGAATATTTTATATTGGAAAACGTTACCTATTTCAATGATAGGCAAAATTAATATAATAAAAATGGTGTTTCTTCCACAATTATTATACCTTTTCCAATCAATCCCAATATATCTCCCTAAAAATTTCTTTAAAAAGGTGGACTCCTTAGTCACTAACTTCATTTGGGATTATAAGTGCCATAGAATAAATAAAAAACATTTATGTAAATCAAAAATAAACGGAGGTCTAGCTCTACCAAATTTTATGTTTTATTATTGGGCAGTTAACATTAAAAATATGAATTTTTGATTAGAAGAAATAGATAACCAACCAACTTGGTTAAATATGGAAAAAGAAGATTGAAATTAGTTATTTAATATTCGCTAATATTAATCTAGCTAAGAAAACTTATAGTGATAACCCAATAATACGAAGTGGAATACGTATTTGGAAACAAATAAAGAAAACATTAATACTAAAATCTATACCACTATCTCTTAGCATTCTAAATAATGTTACGTTAAACCTTCAATGATGGATAAAGCTTTTTTACAATGGAAAAATAATGGAATTATTAAGATCGGTGATTTCTATAGGGAAAACTCTTTCCTTTCATTTCAAGACGTACAACAAATTTATGGACTACACTCTAAAGATTACTTTAGATATTTACAAATTAGAGATTATGTTAAAGCAAATACGCAAGAACTCAGAAATAGAAAGACAGAAATATTAGATGAATGTTTGAATAAACATCCGAATACAGAAAAAATGATTACATATATATATAACATCTTATTGGAAGGTGATGCTCCATCAACAGAAATACATAGACAATCTTGGGAAAATGAATTATGCCAAACTATTAGACCAGAAGTATGGGATGATAGTTTACAACATATACATCATTGTTCGCTAAATGCTAAACACTCTCTTATACAGTTTAAAATATTACATAGACTATATTATTCCAAATCCAAATTACATAATATGTTCCCAAAAGTATGTCCTATATGTGATAAATGTCAACATTTAGAAGCCAATTTGTCACACTCATTTATAAACTGTATAAAAATTACAAAATTCTGGACTGAATTATTTAGGATAATTTCGAAAGTTGTTAATATAACTTTGATACCTGATTCAAAGCTAATAATACTAGGAATACTGGAAACAGAACAATTAGTAACAACAAATCAAAGAATTTTTATTGATTATGGGTTAATAATTGGGAAAAAATTAATATTAAAATTTTGGAAAGGCCCTACATCCCCTACAATCAAAATGTGGAATACAGAAATGTCGGAGACTCTTCATCTGGAGAGATTGAGGCTTGTCCTAATGGGCAGGTTAGATCTCTTCAGAGGAATATGGTCTCCATATATTGAATATTTACAGAGTCATAACGGCTCGGTACGAGGGCTTGACTGAGGCCTGAATATTAGAATGGATGAAGAAATATATATAATAAATCATGCCTATATCTCCAATGACGGATTAATGATTAATACTCCATTCGCTTTCATATTTTCTTCTTTATTTAGCTCTATCTTTTCTCACTTTATAAAAAATAATTAAAAAAGCGTATAGAAGCATAGTCCTAAATTTTAATATTAGTAATAATATCAATATTATTAATATTATGAAAGTATATAATGATGTAGTTTCGTTTATGTAAAACATTGTAATTTTCATAAATATTTTTCTATAATAAAAATAATTAACAAAAAACAAAGCAATGAGACATATTTGTATCATGGAAACAACCCCCCCCCCCCTTATGGTGCTGAATTACTCCTAAATCCAGAATAGTAATTTATAAATATTTATGAATGCCTAAACATAGGCTTTATGTGATGGGTCAGGTCCTTGCCTTTCAACAAGCTTGTAATTGCAGCACTAATTTGCAGCTGACTCTTTATTAACCTTCCAATTTAAATGTGATCAAGATAAACCATGACCATGTCCTCATTGGTGCAAGTGCTGATCTTTTTATCAGTACAATTGTTGTTCCAGTATTCTGTCAGCCTAGAACTGGTTTTAATCCTTTAGACAATGCTTTAACTTGCACAGCTGACCTATTTTAATTAATTTCAAGCACCTGTAATATGATTAACAATTTGTTAATACCAACTGTATTTCAATGTTGAAGATGTCCATTTTAATAAAATGTTTTTACACTGTGAAAGTGTATTTAAAATGATGTTTTGTATGGTTTATACCACCACATCTTTTCACTGAGGTAATTTTATAATATATATGTGCGTACCCCTTCTTTATTGGAGTTATTTTGGGTGCAAACCTAAAATCAATTTTTTAGGTTTTCCTATACAGGTGAACCAATTCCTTCTACAATTTTTTGTAGTCCTTAGTTATATCAAATCAATGATCATAATACACCTGTAATCTCCCACAATCGGAGATTTCATCAACTTATTTTGTAACAAGTTGTTTGCACCTCTTCAACGTACTTCAAGCCTTCTTTCCCCAATTATATGGGCTCAGATAAGGCTGTGTTGGATAATATTTATTTATCATACTTCTGCCTTTGTTTTGATCCATTATCAAATCTTTATATTGGATCATAATTTTTTCCCCAAAGTTTAAAGACCGTTCTTTAAAGTCTGTTCTTTTGTAATCAATGTTTTTGATTTATCATAAGGCAGATTTTATTCCATAATAATCAGGAGTTTAACATAACCTGATTTGTATTGACCTGCAAATCTAGAGTGCAAATTTGGTCCCTATGCAATTACATATATATAACTAAAATTAATATTATATATTTCTTCCCATTGAGCTCCACAAACTGATGGCAATTTATCTTTTATTTTAAATGTTTTGGTTATTTGCACAATGTTTTATTTGTTTTTCATAAATAATGATGCCATGCACCAGTTTGAAATACTTTGAAATTGTATTTCCTTATATCTCATACAATTGAGACATGGATATCATAAACGGATTCACCGTTGATATCTTTATAAAACATAAAAGTTTTATCAATATTCTGCTGTTTCAACCATAACAGCTTTGGTGAGAGACCAATTAATTTTGGTTTCCACGTTTACTTTCCATGGCCTCACTCATTCATTCGGGTATTGTACCTAGTACACCTCTATATATATTTTTTTGTGCTGTGGTGTACCTGAATAAAACATAAAAGTTTTATCATTAATTCTGCTGTTTTAACCATAACAGCTTTAGTGAGAGACCAACTAATTTTGGTTTCCATGGTTATTTTCCATGGCCTCACTCCTTTATTCCCTTTTAAACCCTTTTTGGTTGAATTTTTAATTTATTTTTATTTTTATTTTTGGAATCTTTTTCCATTACTTTTAAGCCATAAAGTTTTTTTAGTCTGAAGGCCTTTTATTTAAACTTTTTTAAATTATGGCCTTTCTGACTTTTTTTTTTTTTTTTTTTTTAAATTTTCCCCCCTGCCAAAAGTTTGTGGAGCGACTAAAAGTCTTCCTAACGTAATTTTAACGGCCACCACTATCGGAACCGGCTCCGTACTTAATCTCCCGTCCCGATCGCTGAGTATTCCCCAGGGACGTTCTTATTAAACTCCGTTGTTTCTTACACAGAGTATTTCCCTTCTATTTTAACTTTTATTTATTTTTTGCTTTTAAACTCGTTTTAAATCCTGGTGGTTCAATACACCAGCCATGGAGTTTTAGACCCTGTAAGTTTTTCAACTGCACTTACCTGCGGGCCCGTACCTACCGCTGTCGAGGAGCTGCCTCTGCAGCTCATGCTCTGCCGTCAGCGTCGACGTAATGCCATTCAAGCGCCAGGCAGGACTTCACGTTGTCACTCACGTGACTCCGAAGTAAAATACCCTCTAATCCGGCCTTCACCCTGGTGAAGCTCTTCACCATCCTCTCCATACCCTCCACATCTATTCTATAATATTATGAAGAGGACTGCACATAATACCTCAAATGAAGCCTAACCAAAGTTACTGTAAATAATACAGCAACATGATTTCCCACTGCTTATACTCACCATCCTGACCGATGAAGTATGCCATATTCCTTCTTTAATAGTCTATCTACTTGTGGTATCACTTTGAGGTAGCTATGGACTTACCCACAAGATTCCTTCTTACATCTATGTTCCCAAGTGCCCTACCATTTACTGTCTAGTTTCCTCTAACATCCGACCTCCCAACATGTAACACCCCACTTTTGTCCAGATTAAAATCTGGACAAATTCTGGATGAATACCGTTTCTCTGCCCATATTTCCAACTGGCCTAGGTCCTGCTGAATCCTTTGACAATTTTCCTCATTATTCACAATTCTGCCATTTTTGTGGCTCTGCAAACTTACTAATCAATCCATCGACATTTTCATCCAAACCATTTATATATATCACAAACAACAGAGGTCCTAACACTGATCTTTTTGGGGACACTACTAGTCACAGTTCCCCAGGTAAAAATGACACCACCTCACCACTAGGCTGTATCCTCCATGGCCAAGTCAATTTTGAATCCAATCTACCAAGTTTCTGGGTCATTCTAAAATGAGGGACCTTGTCGAAAGCTACATAGCTTCTACAGCTGAATTTTATTGTCTTCAGTACACAAAACTGAATTACAGTATTATCTGATGCAGTACAGTAAGTATATCACACCATGGTGCAGTGAAGTGGTAAGACAGTGCATTATTTTCGACTGTGTAGGGAACTGCAAGAAATATTTACCCACCGCTTCCATATTCTGTTGATGCATTCAAGACTCAAGAAAGATAAAAATTCAAATACATTGTGCATAATCCATCCAATCAAATCCAAATCTGTAAGTATATTAATAACTATTAGCTGTATTACTAAAAGTCTGATCTTGACCACTCTCTGTTGTTCCTGTATATTGATTTTAGAAAAAACGCTGCCACTTACGGCTGTGATTTTTAGCCAATTGTCCCCCTCTGCTGAGCAGGACAAGAGGATTTTTCCCATCAATGAAAAATAAAAGTGTTATTATTGTTTAAAAAATGTTGAGAGTCTCTCTCCTGAAGCCCTTGCCCCTTCAGGAGAGACTATAAAACCCGGAAGTGTGGAGGTGCTTCAGTTTTCTGCAAGATGGGGGAGCGAGAGGTTGCAATTCTCAGTCTGAGTTGTGAATAACACTGAACACAAGTCTACTAAACTGTGTATGGTTTTATTGACCTGTCAGTGCCCTTAAAGTGGTTTGAAAATGTAGTTTGAAAATGCAAAAGTGTGTTTTGGTTTGAAAGTGCTAAAGCTGTGCTGCCTTTGGTTTTGAAAGTGCTAAAGCAAGCTGTGTTGCTTTTGGTTTTGAAAGAACTAAAGCAAGCTGTGTTGCTTTTGGTTTTGAAAGTGCTAAAGCGAGCTGCCTTGCTTAATTAGAGCTGCCTTGCCTAATTAGAGTGGCCTTGCCTAATTAGAGCTGCCTTGCCTAATTAGAGCTGCCTTGTCCAATTAGAGCTGCCTTGCCTTCTATATAATTAAAAGCCTAATCTTGACCACTTCCTGTCGCCCTTTATATTGATTTTAGTAAAAACGCTACCACGTACTGCTGTGATTTTTGGCCATCTTATTCAGTCCCCCTCCGTTCATCAGGTGCCGAGGATTTTTCCCATTGATGAAAAAGAAAAGAGTAATTAGTGTTTAAAAAATGTTGAGATTCTCTCTCCTGTCAATCACACCATGAAGGCCACACCCCTTCTGGTGGGAGGGACTATAAAACCCAGAAATGTGGGCGTGGCTCTGTTTCTGCAAGATGGAGGAGGGGGAGATCACGACCCGCTGTCTTTAGTGGCCTTGCACCCTGCTTGAAGTGGTATGAAACTTGAATTTGATGGCCCTTGCACCCCGCTTGAAATGGAATTTCAAAGAATAGCCGTGAGTCAACTACGAGCCCACCAGCCATGAGTGAGTGAGCTGCCAGCACAACAGGCTTGAGTGACTAAGCAGCCAGCTCAAGAATCCATTCGGCCCACAATGTCCATACTATCCCTCTGGAAACCAGTCCCTTCACACAGCGCACAACACCCATACTAGCACTCCAGAAACCCCCCTCCCCTGGCCACCAATATTGGAATTGGTGGAGAGGTGGAATAGTGCATTGGGGGACCAGCCCTCTTGTGTGATGCTGGGACCCAACGGATCCCACTTAGTCTAGTATTACGTATTAATCAAATCTTCACATCCAGTGGGAGCTGAACATCTACCTGTCTCCATCAGTGGATCCTACATTAGTATAATGCTGGATAACTCACCTTATTGCTCGTCTGGGCCACAAGTTCTTGTGCATTCCGTGCCTAGACCCACCTCCCAATTTCTTGCCTGCTTAATAGCCCGAGTATGCTCCCTTGGGCCACACCATATATATTTTCCTCTTTGGAACTGATATTGATACTTTACATCCTCCATCAGCATTGTGGTCTCTTTTCCTGCAATTTACCTGGACTTCTACCCCAGGCATCCACCATCTCATATCCCCAACTTCCTTGCTTTCCCACTGACCTGAATTGAACGGACTCCGAGGTCCTCACGCTTTAGGGAACGGGGTTTCCCCTCTCCCATCATCGATCAGGCCCTCATGTGTGTCTCCTCAGTACCCTGCAGCTCCGCCCTTGCTCCCCCTCCCCCTAGTCCTTACCTTCCATCCCATCAGCCGTCACATACGTTACATAATCCTCCGAAACTTCAGCCACCTCCAAAGAGTCCCTTGAAGACTCAAGCAGGTGAATTTATTATGGGGAACAAGGAAATGGCAGACAAGTTGAACAAGTACTTTGGATCCGTCGTCACTAAGGAAGACACAAACAATCTCCCTGTTGTACCAGTGGCCTGAAGGAAATTCACATTAGGCAGGAAATTGTGTTGAGTAGACTGATGGGATTGAAGGCTGATAAATCCCCAGGGCCTGATGGTCTGCATCCCTGGGTACTTAAGGAAGTGGCTCTTGAAATTGGTGATCATTTTCCAATGTTCTGTGGATTCAGGATCAGTTCCTGTGGATTGGAGGGTAGCTAATGTTATCCCACTCTTTAAGAAAGGCAGGAGAGAGAAAACAGGGAATTATAGACCAGTTAGCCTGACATCAGTGTTGGGGAAGATGCTGGAGTCAATTATAAAAGATGAGATAGCGGCACATTTGGATAGCAGTAACGGGATCGGTCCGAGTCAGCGTGGATTTACGAGGGGGAAATCATGCTTGACTAATCTTCTGGAATTATTTGAGGATGTAACTGGGAAAATGGACAAGGGAGAGCCAGTGGATGTAGTGTACCTGGACTTTCAGAAAGCACATAGGAGATTAGTGGGCAAAATTAGAGAACATGGTATTGGGAGTGGGGTACAGACATGGATGGAAAATTGGTTGGCAGACAGGAAACAAAGAGTAGGGATTAACGGGTCCCTTTCAGAATGGCAGACACTTACTAGTGGGGTACCGCAAGGCACGGTGCTGGGACCGCAGCAATTTGCAATATACATTAATGATTCAGATGAAGGGATTAAAAGTAATTAGCAAAATTGCAGATGACACAAAGCTGGGTGTTCGTGTGAACTGTGAGGAGGATGCTGTAAGGATGCAGGGTGACTTGGACAGGTTGGGTGAGTGGGCAGATGCATGGGCAGATGCATGGCAGATGCAGTTTAATGTGGATAAATGTGAGGTCATCCACTTTGGTGACAAAAACAGGAAGGCAGATTATTATCTGATGCTGTCAAATTGGGAAAAGGGAAGTACAAGGAGATCTGGGGGTCCTTGTTCATCAGTCACTGAAAGTAAGCATGCAGGTACAGCAGGCAGTGAAGAAAGCGAATGGCATGTTGGCCTTCAGAACAAGAGGAGTTGAGTATAGGAGCAAAGAGGTCCTTCTGCAGTTGTGCAGGGCCCTAGTGAGCCCACACCTGGAGTATTGTGTGCAGTTTTGGTCTCCAAACTTGCGGAAGGACATTCTTGCTATTGAGGAAGTGCAGCGTAGGTTCATGAGGTTAATTCCCGGGATGGCGGGACTGTCATATGTTGATAGAATGGAGCGGCTGGGCTTGTATACTCTGGAATTTAGAAGGATGAGAGGAGATCTTATTGAAACATTATTAAGGGTTTGGAAATGCTAGATGCAGGAAACTGGTTCCCGATGTTGGGGGAGTCCAGAACCAGGGGCCACAGTTTAAGAATAAGGGGTAAGCCATTTAGAACGTAGATGAGGAAAAACTTTTTCACACAGAGAGTTGTGCATCTGTGGAATTCTCTACCTCAGAAGGCAGTGGAGGCCAATTCTCTGGATGCTTTCAAGAGAGAGTTAGATAGAGCTCTTAAAGATAGCGGAGTCAGGGGATATGGGGAGAAGGCAGGAACGGGGTACTGATTATGGATGATTAGCCATGATCACAGGTGAATTGCGGTGCTGGCTCGAAGGGCCAAATGGCCTACTCCTGCACCTATTGTCTATTGTCTATAACACTAACCACATTTTCCCATCTCCACATCTTTCTGTCTTCTGCAGAGATAGTTCCCTCCGCAACTCCCTGGCTAACTCATCCCTTCACACCCAAACCACCTCCTCCCCAGGCACGTTCCCCTGCAACTGCAGAAGATGCAACACCTGTCACTATACCTCATCACTCGACTGTCAAGGGACCCCAACACTCCTTTCAGGTTAGGCAGAGATTCACTTGCACCTCCTCCAACCTCATCTACTGTATCCATTTTTCGAGATGTGGACTCTTATACATGGGCGAGACTAAACGCAGACTGGCCACTCAGCCAGCGTGAACCAACCTGATCTCCCTGTTTCTGGACACTTTAATTCTCCTTCCCATTCCCACACAGGCCTTTCTGTCCTAGGTCTCCTCCATTGTCAGAGTGAGGCTAAACGCAAATTGGAGGAACAGCATCTCATATTTCGCAAGTGCATCTTACAGCCCAGTGGTATGAATATTGATTTCTCTCACTTCAGGCAGCCCGGCATTCCCTCGCTCTCTATCCCTCCCCCACCAAAGTTGCACCAGCTTCTCATTTTCACCCTACAAACAGCTTACAATGACCTGTTTCCTTTATCATCATTACTTATTTGGATATCTTTCATTCGTGGTTCTTTTTCTCTCCAAATCACCATCTCTATCTCTCATTTCCCTTATCCCTAACCAGTCTGAAGAAGGGTCTCGACCCGAAACGTCACCCATTTCTTCTCTCCAGAGATGTTGCCTGTCCCACTGAGTTACTCCAGCTTTTTGTGTCTATCTTCCGAACAAACTAATCTTCAATAATGAAGAATTTCACCTCTATGCATCGTGTTTGCTTCCTGGTCCCTTTCCCCTGCCTTTACTCTTTCCATCTACTTTCTCTTCACTTCCTCTTGCTTTCCTGACCTCATGGATCTCACTTCCTCCTCTTCTCACTTCCTTTGCCCAAATGTTGTCTTTCTTCTCCCTCCCTCTGTCATCTTACTCTTCTTATTCTCCTCTCTTTGATTCTTCTTTCCCTCTTTGCATGTTTCTCTATCCATTTGCCTTCCCCCATGTTTGATGAATAAAGCAATCAGTTTCTGTTGCTGCGATAACACACGACAGTGACCAAAAGTTAAACAATGGCCGTTATATGTCTGGGAAAAGAACATGGTGGACGGTGTTAAATTCATGATCAGTGAACGATTAGTTAGGTGATAACTTTATCGATAGCATTTGTAAGTTATTTTCTGAATGCACATGCTAATATTGATGGATGCATGCTTAACAATTAGTCATTATTTTACCTGGAAGTAGAGAGTTGGAGTATCAATTTATTTTCTACAGGGCATTCCTTGAAGACTATTGAAACCTATTGTTATTTGGATTGACCATTTCAGTGCATTGCCATCTGACATTGCTATGGATTATACAAAAGACATTCTGAAGTCTGAAGAAGGATCTTGACCCGAAACATCATCCTTCTCTCCAGAGATGCTGCCTGTCCCACTGAGTTACTCCAGCTTTTTGTGTCTATCTTAGGTTTAAACCAGCATCTGCTGTTTCTTCCTATACATACGTAAGACATTGTTCTCCTCCTTGATTAGTTGCTCTCAGAGTAACGGTTGTGATCTATCAATGCTTTTTGAGATCAGCTTTCTCAGAACAAACCAGGGCTTCCCTTTCCCGACTTGCCGAGCAATGGGAAGATTTCCTCCTCTGTTTAATATGCCACAAATACAAACATTAGGATTTCTATGTGATTCTGTACTCTCATATTCTGTCCAAAATTCCTATTTGATGTTTGATATCTTTAAAATTTTCACAGGTTCAAATTATAAATACACCACCCAAGGTACATCCTAGTGATGTGGAATGGAAACGTTTTTAACCAATTGGCCATTATAAAAAAAAGGTTTTGCATGGTATTTTGTACTATGGTCCATAAATTAGTATGTTCTATTCTCAAAGCCTCCCCCCCCCCACCCCCGCCCCTTCCTCAAGATATAGCCACAGCCTCAAACTCCTGCTGAATAGTTGTCTATACTTTGTTCACTGCTTAAGCTGACTTGAATACTTACCACTTTCCACCCCCCATTCACCCAACACCGTACCTCCTTTCCTCTCCTTCTTCAGTTGTATTTTCCAATCTGACCATTGTTTCTGAATCTGGTCGTAGTGTAGAGCAGTGCAAGCTGAGGGACGCACTGAAGCTTGGTGAAGCCAAGGCTCTGTTCCACCAGGGGCCAAACCTGACGGAAATATGACCAACAGGTAAGTTGTACTAACCTTGAGTTGGTTGGGTTTGTGTTTGTTTAAATCCCTTACAGAAACTTTGTAATGCAGAAAAGGAGCAAAAAGAAGGCTGCTTCAAGCATGCCATTGAAGACAGCGGGATTTCGGAGCGAGGTCGGCAGCCAACATTCCCGGAGCTGACCGGATTTCCGGCAGCACCGTACCTCAGGCCGGGAAAACAGCGCAGAAGTCGGGGAGCCCCGCACAGTCGGGACCCGACTCTCCACCGCAGCAGTCCAGGGAGCTGCATACTGGCGGTAGGACTGCGCGGGATCAGGGTAGCTAAGACCCCGACTCCCCACCGCTTCAGTCTGTACGAAAACAGACCAGCGGCAAAAAAGCGCGGAAGACGGGGCCAGGGAAAGGGACACCCCGACTCACCACCACATCAGTTCGCAAGAGGGAGGACCAGTGGCAAAACCGCACAAAAGTCGTGTAGCCCCGTTGGAGCGGCTAGCACCGACTCACCACCGCTTCAGTTCGCTAGATTGCGGACCAGTGGCAAAACCACACAAAAGTCGTGTAGCCCCGTTGGAGCGGCTAGCACCGACTCACCACCGCTTCAGTCTGCTGGATTGCGGACCGGTGGCAAAACTAAACACAAGTCGAGTAGCCCCGCAGGAGCGGCTGGCACCGACTTTGCATCGCATCAGTCCCGAAGACACGGGATTGGCGGCAAGCCCACGCGGATGTCGTGTAGCCCCGCTGGAGCGGCTGGCACCGACTCCTCACCGTCGCAGTCGCAATAGACAGGCGGAAAAACCAACAGGAGGTTGTGTAGCCCCTCAGGAGAGGATGGCACCAGCTCTCCACCGCTTCAGTCCGGAAGACCGCGGACAAGCGGCAAATCCGCGCGGGAGTCATGTAGCCCCGTACAGCAGCTGGCACCGACTACCTACCTCAGTCGCATAGACACCACCTCAACGAGGTGCGGACTGTCGGTAGAGGCCCCATTTGTTCATCAGAACTTGGGGAAGACGACTTGCCGTCCGCAGATAGCGGCGGCGGTCGCATAGCTCGAATGGAGCGCATGGTCGAGCAGCTGCTCGAGAGGGACCTACTCCATCAGGAGCATGCGTCCCTAGGATCCCGAACATCAACGGCAGGGCCCATGACAGGGCTGTCCAACATCTCTCCCTCCTCAGTAGGGAGCGCCAGAAGTCAGGCACTAGCTGACTTCGAAGAGGGGTTGGCTGAAGACCCACAGTTGCAAGGGATGCAAGAAGAGGAACTTCTGGGAATGGTGTCTAAGTTCGCTCAACCATCCCACAAAGGGCAACCTCTTTAGCCAAGGCTAGCGGCAAGCATAAACTACCTGACAACACACCAATTACAGGAACAGGTAATTTCGGAGACCACAAGCAAATACATGGCAAATACATGAAAATTGCATGTCGCTGAACGTCCACACCGTGAACACACCCTTATGGGGAAACATCAGCCCTGGGATAAGGGCACAGGGAAAATTCAAAAAATCCTGAAACTACTGACCTCAGGCATCACTGCGTTTGCCAGGTCAGTCAACGGTATGGACATGACGGTGAGCAGCAGGATGCATCCATGAAGCGTATGCTCTGCAATACGCAATACGAGTTCAATTGCTTCGGAAAAGCTCTATCCGTCCTACACTCAACCCCAAAAATTGCGGGTTTGTGTAAGGCCACCGCTACACCACCACCAAGACAGTTGTTTGGTGATGACCTGCCCAAACAGGGGAAAGACCTAGACGAGGAAGTTAAAGCGGTAGGTTTGATAAAACCGCCTTCCTCTGGCAGACCTCCAGCGTATCGTCGGCAGCATCCATATGCAACATCTAACAGGCCCGGGTTCAACCCGATAGAGTGACGGGAGCAAACCCAAAGGTCGTGCCTTATCATCAGAGGCCTGTTTAAGCCAAGGCCCACAGCGACCAGCCTGAGAAATGCATCTACCCTACACCCCAGCACCACAGCAACCCAAGAAAGGACAGAAACATGTCCGTCTACAGGTAGACAATACCACAGTGTTGGCATATTAAACCATATGGGTGGTATCAAGTCGATATATTGGGATGAATTGGCAAAAATAGCTTGGCACTGGTGCATTGAAATATTTGGATATCAGCTACATACCTTCCAGCTAAGCTTAATACAGTGGCGGACACCAGGTCACGAGTATTCAATAACAACACCAAGTGAATGTTGAACCCCCAAATATTTGCTAATATTATAGCTAAGTATGGAACACCAGATATCGACTTCTTTGCGTCCAGGATGAACCATCAGATACCAACATATGTCTCGTGGGAGCAAGATCCTTGGGCAGTAGCGATGGATGCGTTCTCGCTACATTTGGGGAAATTGTTCTACTATGCATTTCCCCCTATCTGCCTCATCAGTCGGGTATTGCGGTAATCCAGCTAGATTTTGCATCAGGGATTCTGATAATACCCGTCTGCCCCCCACAGCCATGGTTCCCGGTGGTCCTCGACATGGTAAGAAACCATGGGTGCAGGGTCCTAAATACCCGAACCTACTGATACATCCCATATCAGGGGAGAATCATCCGTGCCGTGGTCATCTGAACCTGTTGGCTTGCAGGTTCTGAAGCGACCTTTGCTGGAATTCGGGCTGTCGAACAGGACCATGGATATCGTCCCGGCATTGTGCAGAGAGTCCACGAGGGAGCAGTACCGTACCCATGTAACGAAATGGGAGGCCTTCTGTTCCAGGACTAATATCACCTACGACTCTGTCACCATCACAGACGTGCTGGAATTCCTCGCGGGCCTTCACTATGATGAGGGCCTCGGCTATAGTGCCATCTATAATGCCAGAAGCGCATTGTCATCCTACCTCACTATCGGAGTAGGATCCCATCAGTTGATGTCGAAACTCATGAGGGGTATTTCAATTCTTACCCTCCTAGACCACGATACAATATGACCTGTGATATTGGGGTAGTGTTGTCCCTACACAGGAGTTGGTCACCAATTTCGGAACTCCCATTGGCCAAACTCACCTACAAAGTGGTGATGCTAATGGCACTTTTTCAGCTCAGCAGGTCCAGACCCTCCACAAACTAAACTGGACAGGATGGTCTCGACTCCGACCAAGCTAACCTTTTTCATTGATGAATTACTTAAACACCATAGACCTGGTATAACCGGTCTTAAATTGGAATTCCATGCATATCCCATTGATGTCCGCCTCTGTATAGCCACTTATCTCTGACATTATATTAATGTCACACAAAATATAAGGAGAATGGAAACAGGTCTATTCATCAGTTTTTAAAGCCCACATCACAGGGTAACTGTACAGAATTTCCAGGTGGCTCAGGGTGGTGTTGGATGCAGCAGGGGTTGACACTGATATTCAAATCTCATTCTACCAGGGCTGCGTCCACATCAGCGGCGAGGACCATGGAGGTACCCATGGACCATGTCCTCGCAACAGCGGGCTGGGCCAACGGAGACGCGTCTCAATGGTTTTATAACAAACCTGTGGCCACTTCTGCGACGTTTGCAGATACTATTTTAAGTTCTGTTCCCTGAACGTTCCCGAACTCAGGGATTTTTTGTTTGTATTAATGAATACATTATTGTTTTTCAGCTCTGTTACAAGTCTGAAATACGTTAACACACTTCCTCCATCAGTTATTATGGCAGCGTGTGAGTGTGGATGTGGTCCAGGGCATGAAATCACAGAGTTTTGAAATCTTCACGAAGTCACTCACGTGACTCCGAAGTAAAATAGTAAGATTCTCCTCATATTCTGCTTGGGGAGTCTGCATCCTTTGGGCTTGAACCTCATATTCCGCTTGGGGAATCTGCATCCTTTGGGCTTGAACATTGAATTTTCTCAATTCTGTTAACCCTTGCTGTCTCCTCCCCTTCCCACCTCTCCCTCAGCCCTCGGGCCCTGGCATTCCCTCTATCTCTATCTCCATCTCCCTCCCCCACCCCAGTCGCACCAGCTTCTCATTTTCACACCACAAACAGCTTACAATGGCTTGTTCCCTTTATCATCGATACTTTTTTGCATATCTTTCACTCATTGTTCCTTATCTCTCCACATCACCGTCTATATCTCTCGTTTCCCTGATCCCTGACCAGTCTGAAGAAGGGTCTCGACCCGAAACGTCGCCTATCTCCTTCGCTCCTTAGATGCTGCTGCACCCGCAGAGTTTCTCCAGCTTTTTGTGTAACCCTCGATTCTCCAGCATCTGCAGTTCCTTCTTTAACAAAAGATTAAACGAGAACTTACCAGTTTGAAGTTTGATCCTTATTTTATGAGGAGTTACGATGAGGGATTTTGTGCCCTCCGCTCCTAACCCTCTATCATAAGGTCAACTGGTATATGGTTTCTCTTAATCTTACTATCTCCAGTCAGTTCTGCTATGTGTGATTTCACACCGCTGCTTTGAAGAATGTCGCGCATGCGTGCTGGCGGGGTCTTCACGAAATCCCTCGTCGTAACGCCTCATAAAATAAGGATCAAACTTCAAACTGGTAAGTTCTCATTTAATCTTACTATTAGTGTTAATGGTTAGTGCGGATGGGCTGTAGGCCCGTTTCTGTGCTACATTTCTCTGTTGCCCACTGGGTATTTCCAGCAGTTTGGGGCTTTTCTTTAATAACAGTGCAGTCAAGAGCCCAGAAGGCAGCAAAATCATAAACGATTTTGATCCAAAAAGAAATCGCAGCTAGATGAAAGCAGAATACCATGACCATTGGCAACTGATGAATATAATTTATATGCATCACTTCTAGGAGCAGAATTAGGCCAGGTCTACTCTGCCTTTTCAATCATGGCTGATCTACCTCTCCCTCTCAACCCTATTCTCCTGCCTTCTCCCCACAACCCCTGACACCCACAACCCCTGACACCCACAACCCCTGACTAGTGAAGAATTGCTGGAATTACTCATCGAAAAGGGCGGTGACTCCAGAAAGGCCACTCTTCTCCCAGAAGCAGACTGGGTGCGCTGAGATGTGGTGGGTGGGGCGGCTGAGAGCGCAGGTGCTCAGCTGACCTGACCTATAAAGCCGTGAGCTCGGCCCCTCCCGGAGCAGTCTGTGAGCGGAGAGGACGGGGTGGTTGCTGGTGGTGTTCAGGTACTGGGGACAGAAGTTGCTGGTCGGGCTCAGGTACTGGGGACAGAAGTTGCTGGTGTCCAGATACTGGGGACAGAAGTTGCTGGTGTTCAGGTATTGGTAGGAGAGGGGGTACAACGTGCTTCTCTGGTACTGGGGAGGGAACCAGAAAAAAAGTAGGTATTCTTTAGGCGCTGGGGGTGAAGTGAGTGTCGTTCATGTACTACACTCGAGAGAGGAGACAAAACGGGTGTTTTGCCTTTAACTAGCCATTAACCAAATAGGATAATGAATGCTCGGAATACTTTGAGCGTCTGTCTCTTTGGATGACTCTCCGCCTCCCCACCTGTACATTGTATCCGCGTGTATAATGTTGGGGTGGGGAGCAGTCCCGCTTTGAGTGTTGTTTGAGGATACTTCATGCAAAATTAGGTACAATGGAACTCTGGCAACATCAGCTGACGAGGTGTAGTTTGAACACTGAACGTTTTGCTTACTTTTGCCCGACTCATTCGTGATTTTTGTTGTTGTTGGAATTGCTACTCCACCTTTTTAATGCAAAATCTCGGCTCGCTCCTGCCGCATGTGACGGGTGAAGTTGATGACACTCATTGGGTGTGTCGGCACTGCATCTGGGGTTGTCACTGTGACAAGAGATTTGGGGAACGTGGAATCTGGACGAACATTTTTAAGATCAAACCATGTACCTCTCCCCCCCCCCCCCCCCCCCCCTCCTTGTGTAATACAGGGACGTGATAATTAAATGGGTGTGTTAGTGACGCTGTTTATTGATGCCCCTCAAGTTGTTAACTTGGAATGTTGCATTTCATCTCTTTAAGAATGTCGTTAAACCTGTTGCTCCCACCCTGTTTTGGCATCGCCTGCAGCCTTTGGTGCTGAAACCAACCAGTGTGCGGGGAAGGGGTGGTGGAATGTTTCTCTGCATGCTTACCATTCATGTTCCACATTTGAAAGGAATGATATAGTCTCCAAAATATCAATATCTTGTCTAATGGCAGTTGTGATTTTATGAACTGGATGATGGTTTAACTGAGTTCCCAGATTTTTTTTAAAGCTTGTTTTTCCTGAAGGTGTTGTTAGACTCATTGGGACTGGTTGCTGACAGTCCTGTATCTCTGTTATTGTATTTTACTTTAATGCAAGCTGACGTTTTTCAGGTTGCCACTTCTATGTAGAATAGTGGATAATAATGAGCTGCTGACTGGATTCTAGTTAGGTGTTCTGTGTGTCACAGCTATCAACAAACCCTTCACTTATTCATACAGAAGCTTGAGAGTTAAATTTTTGACACAAATACATGCAGTCTTTAATAAAGCATTAGTGATGTCCTAATTAGCTAGTGTTAGATTGTCTACCATGCAGGGCCATTGCTACAGGAAAAGCATCGCATTGCTGGCCTTCCTGTGAAATACTGTGGTATTATTGCGTTTACCATACTGTAAATGTGGCATTTCTTAAATACTCAATTTCTAAATGAAGTTGCATTATTCGTAGGATTGAACGAGTCCTGGTTCTTTTCTATGTGGTCATGTTTGCTAAGCTATCTTTGGTGTGCACTTGCAAAACTACAGATATGAATACCAGTATCCAGTTTTTGAAACTTTGTGATTTATTACAAATACAATATACAATACAAATTGCCTTTATTGTCATTCAAACAGACAGGTTTGAATGAAATTTCGTTGCTGCAGTCGTAACATTAAAATAAACGTAACACACAATTAGCACATTTTCACACAAGCATCCATCACAGTGAATCTCCACTAACACCACCTCTCTGTGATGGAAGGCAAAAGTCTTATCTCTTCCCTGTTCTTTATTCTTCTCCCACGTCAAGGCAATCGAAGCTCCTAATGTTTAAGCCCCTGGCGGGCGTAGGTAATTCCTGCGGCCGATTAAGCACCGGGTGATGTAAGGCCCTGCGACGGGCCAATTTAAACCCCGCGATTCGGGGCAGGTGAAGATTAATACAAGTAACTAGTCTAATGTCAATTTTCTCCTCCTGAGGGTAATTTTTCAAAACTTTATTGCTAACGGATAAAATTATTAAAGATTGACAATGCATGCCAATCTGAAGCAGCTACATTTTGAAAGACCAGCCTCTCTGTTTTTGGTTACAGTCTTTACTATGATCCTTGCTATAATTGTTTGTATTTCTTTTTTCTAGGCGATTACAACATGTCTCAAAGTACGGGAGTGAGGGTTGTCCAAGGAATACTCATTTTTGGGAATGTAGTCATCATGGTAAGTTAACTGGGATTTGCATTTGTATTACTCACTTATCAATTGAATATCACCATAAAAACAGACCTCGCTATGGATCAGATTTTCTACTGACATATTTGCCAACGATGTACCTTTGGGTTGTGACGTTTGTTATGGAATGTAGGCTTCCATTGGCAGATTGATTCCAAGTTTGCTGTAAGACCGGGTGTTGCATCATCAAGGACCCACACCATCCTGGCCACTCGCTCATCTCCCTGCTGCCTTCAGGTAGAAGGTACAGGAGCCTGAAATCTGCAACATCCAGGTTCAGGAATAGCTACTTCCCCACAGCCATCAGACTATTAAACTCGACTCAAACAAAACTCTGAACATTAATAGCCCATTGCACTTTATCTGATTATTGTTTTTTGTGTGTGTGGTATATGGTCACACTGATCTGTTCTGTATTCATGCCTACTATATTCTGTTGTGCTGAATCAAAGCAAGAATGTCATTGTCCTATCTGGGACACATGACAATAAACTCTCTTGAATCTTGTTCTGGTGACTAGTCATGTCCCAGGGTAGTGTTTACTGTTATCTCACCATCTGCCAAAGCCCAACTGTCTTGGAAATTGCTACAGTAAGATTTAAGCTGTACTTTAGAGTAACCTCCTGCATGTACTTGGCTAAATGGGTTCTGTTATTTTATTTAAGCTAAGTAGGTTTTAATTTGCTGTTGAAGAAAGACACAATGCTGGAGTAACTCAGCAGGACAAGCAGCATCTCTGGTCCGAGTGGTCTGAAGAAGGGTCTTGATCCGAAACGTCACTCATTCCTTCTCTCCAGAGATGCTGCCTGTCCCGCTGAGCTACTCCACCATTTTGTGTCCATCTTCGGTTTAAACCAGCATCTGCCGTTCCTTCATACACATTTAATTTGCTGTCTGTGCAACAGTTTACTCGGGTCCTAAGTATCTCTGAGACGTGGGCAACTAGATATTAAAGGACATGGTGTTAGTACAGAGAAGCAGCCCTGATTAAAGACTGGGGATGAGGCCCAAATAGTAGTCTTCTTATTTCTGGTACTTGCTACATAAGTACAATTAATGTTGGATCTTCATGCATCATGGCAATCAAGGTAATCATGATACAAAGCAAAATCCATTAGGTGGTTTAATATTTCACAAGTTCCTTCACACGGAACATCGGTGGAAAATTATTAATACTTCAGATGCCCCTGAGCATTTTAATTTAATTTTTTCTTTGGAACCGCTAATCTACAGTTCAAAAACATTGCTAATTTAATTCTGTTCCCAGATTCTGTCAACATTCCCCAGAACAATATTGATATTCCAACATTTCTTTCCCTTTTTAATTTTCTACTAATACTTGAATTTTCTTTCAATCTGAAATTCTGATTTTGACAAGTGTGTCTTGAGGAAGTTGCCTGAGCTCTGTGGTTGTAATCTGGGTGAAAAATATAATTCCTCTCTCGGATCAGCTTTTTCGACCATGTCATTCGGGGAATGTGATTTTCGTTTTTGGGCAACATTGTTTTCTAAATGGGATTCGTGCTGTTTATTAATTTGAAACTGTTCTCAGCTTGGTAATGACAACTCTTTCTGATTAACCCTTTGCTTGTGTTTTGCAGTTAAGTGGCATTGCATTGACAGCTGAATGCATCTTCCATGTTTCGGATCAGCATAACCTCTGGCCCTTCCTTGCAGCTACTGATAATAGTGATATTTTTGCTGCTGCATGGATCGGGCTTTTTGTTGGCTTTTGTCTGTTTTTGCTGAGCATTGTTGGTATATTTGGAATCATGAAATCAGCCAAGAAAGTTATTTTGACAGTAAGTTTAAACTCCGCTTAAGTTTGCTTTCGCTTTTATGATGTGGTATGCTGTCCCACGTAAAAGAAACAAGTCTAGATTTTGTGACAGTAACTAAAACAACATACTTTTTTGTAAAATTCAACTCGTTTTGGTTTTTAATTTAATAAAATGCCTAGTTTATAATTTGTTCAAATTGTGGAAGGAACATAGTTACATTTCAGACAAATGAAGTCTGTTGCATTTCTTCCTCGGTGATTAATTCAATTAAACATCAAAGTACATTCTATTTGGGTAATGAAAATGCCACAAGATGGCTTAAAGGTCCGCAGAATTCCCAATTATTGCCAAAGTACTACTCTACTGGCTAATCAAAGGCAATTCTGTTGACCAGGAAACATTCAGGCAATTGAGTACCAAATAGGTATTTATTACTGTGTAACCACTGTGCTTAATTAATATTTGTTCTGTTTCAGTACCTAATATTGATGCTAATTGTCTACATATTTGAAGTTGCCTCCTGTATCACAGCTGCAACACAAAGAGATTTTGTAAGTAATTGCTCAAGGGTTCATGCCATTATCATTAGTAAATAAGAATTTGACTTCATGACGCAGTTCTGTCTGACGTGCAGCATGTTGCACCCAATATGTTTTTATTTGATATAATTTGCAATACTATATTGAATATTAATAACAATGCTGTGATAATGGCACATTGAGTATCAATAAGATTTACTCTTGCCATGTATTTACACAAAAAAAACCCATGAATAATGGGCAGCAATGAATGTAAAGTGAAGTTCTATAACCTATTCACTATGAAAATAGTAGCAGATAAAAAGCACAATGCTGACGAAGCCTGGCAAATAGAGAGCTTCTAGGAAAATAAAAATAATATTCAATTTGCATATCCTTCAAACTTTATGTGGTATCCTGTGGTGTGATTTTAAAGATTGTTTAACTCTGATTATTGACAATAAATCAAGCCACTTGCTGCAAAATATAGAAGTCTCCATTTTAATCTTTTCATAAATCCATTTCAGTTCCAGCTATGGTTTAATGCAACTTATCTCATTGCTTTTATTTATACATCTTAAATTATAAATTGCTAAGTTAAATAATTTTTCAAACCTTGTATGAAAGAAACTATTGAAATGTTCTTCAGTGTCTAAATTAAAGTTAACATTTGAAAAGTTAAACCACTCTTCAGACGTCAAATATAATTGTTGTTGCCTTTTTGGTTAAGAATTATTCTTGGATTAGATGGGAGGGGAAGAAAATTATTTTAGATTTGGATATGTAATTTTTAATTATTAATTGGCAGATGTAATGTAATATATAATCCATATGTTTTCCCATAGTTTGTTCCGAATTTCTTCCTCAAACAAATGTTGCAGTCGTATAGTATGCAAAACCCACAGACTGATGCTGAAGCTGAAATCAGAAACTCCGTCGCCCTTACAAGTGCTTGGAATCGCCTCATGCCTGATGTAAGTAAACAGAAGTGGGAAGATTACTAATGCAGTAGCTATTTAAGTGCTGCTTTTGTGGAGTAATTGAAGCACTGAGGATAGCAGTTCACAGAGCTGTGCTATGAAGTAATTGAGCATGGAAATAGGCTCTTTGATTTGGCTCATTCATGCTGATCAAAAATGCTTATCTCTGCTAGTCCCATTTGTTTGCATTTGGCCCATACCCTTCTAAACCTTTTCTATTCATGTACATGTCCAAAAGCATTTTAAATGTTTTGTATCTGCCTCGACCTCTTCCTCTGGCAGACTGTTCCATAAACCTACTGCCTCCTGTGTGGAAAAAGTTTCCCCGGTTCCTATTAAATCTTTCCACACTCTCCTTTAACCTGTGCCCCATGGTTCTTGACTCGCCTACCCTGGGGGAAAAAGATTGTGCCATAATCATAGCTATTCCTCTTGGATTTTATACATCTCTATGATCGTGCTTTATATTCTACACTCCAACCAATAAAGTTCTATCCAGCCCAACTTATCCCCATAAGGCATTCCTTGAGCCCTGGTGACTCCCTCGTTTTTTTTATCTGCACCATTTACAGTTTAATTGCATCGTTCCAAAAGAAGAGTGAACAAAACTGAAAACTGAACACTGCTGCGCCTATGCCTTGTACAATTGTAACGTCATTTCCAACTTCTGTGCTAATTTCCCTAATTGATGAAAGGCCATGTCACAAAAGTGTCCTTTACCACCCTGTCTACCTGTGGTGCCACTTTCGTGGAACTACTTTTACTCCCAACTCCTCCTGTCTAACAACAAACCATTGGGCCCTACTGTTTGCTGTGAAGGCCCTGGCCTGGTTTGTCATCTGCAAACTTACTAACCATGCCTTGTGCAGTCTCATCCAAATTGTTATAGATCAAACAACAATGGGCCTAGCACCAATCACTGAAACACACCACAAGTGTTGGATTCCAGTTTTTAAAGAAAAAAAAAATCTCCTATCATCTCCTATCATCACCCTGTTCTGCTTGCTGTCAAGTCAATTCTATATCCAATTAGCTAGCTCTGCTTGGATCACATATGACTACGATCCAGAGCAGCCAATCATGCCCAACCTTATCAAAGGCTTTGCTGAAGTCCATGTAGACTATGTCCGCCCTCATCAATCTTACTTGCTTCCAAAAAAGCAAGTCTCATTCGTGAGACAATCTTCAAAGCACAAAACTGTGCTGCCTATCCCTAATCAACCTGTCTTTCCCAATGCTTGTTTATCTTATTCTTTTGAATCCCCTCCGTAACTTACTTATTGCAGGTGTCAGACTTGCTGGTCTATAGTTCCTAGGTTTGTTCACATCCCTTAAATAAAGTTGAAGTTATAGTCACTCCAGTCTTCAGCCACTTATTGCTACCGATGATACATACCTGTATATCTCAGCCAGAATTCCTACAATTTCTCAGAGTTCTTGGGCATACCTGAAGTCCTGAGATTTATCTAGGTTTATATATTTTAAGGCATCCAACACCTCTACTGTAATGTGGATATTCCCAAACACTTTCTGCAAGTTCACTGGTCTTTGTGTCTTTTTCTGTGGTAAAATCAGGTGAAATATTCACTGTGATCCTCACCATCTCCCCAAAAGATGTCTGATTTGGTCCGTGAGGGGGCTTATTCTCCTTTTTTCCCTTAATATACTTTAAATATATTTGACTGAGAAGATTAAGGAGAATCCAAAGCTATCCATGACCTATTTGGGCCTTTCGACTTCCTAAAGTATAGTCCTGCATTCCCCATACTTGTTGGGATTCGCATAATCCCAACACCCTTTATCAGACCCCTGCCACTTTTCTAACCATTACCTCTTTCTCTGGACATCTTGCTAGCTTTGCCCTTCACTGGAACAGGCTGTGGTTTGAATGAAGATTTTGGGAATTTAGCTAAATGGGCATCTCTTGCTGGGTTGGCCAGGAATGAAATGGTTTTCTCTTAAAATACATGGAAACAAAGTGACGCGTCTCATTTATTACAGAACAACTGTTGTGGTGTAAATGGACCTCAGGACTGGATTGAATTTAGCTCTGAATTCAGATCAAGCCATACCGATTCTGAGTTCCCCTGGCCTCGACAGTGTTGTACCACGAACCAATTTGGCCGAATGCTAAGTGTAACTGGCTGCAAACTTGGTATTCCTGGCTATGTTTATGAACAGGTAAACAACGTGTGTAAATATAAATTATTTATTTTCTGATAATTTTATTTGAGGTGGTACTAAATGAGTGTAAAGTACAATTGGGAATATTCTGATCTTGGGCACTCTTCAGTGGAAGATTTGCGTCAACACAGAGTTGAAGCTGCCCGTGGGTATTCTCTAAGCTTGGATGGTCATGTCACAAGGCTTCCCCATTAGTATTCAGGTTTACTGTTGGAGAACAGGCTCGAGTGCTTGGGCACAAAGGGTTACACTTTCTGACCCCAATTCTTGGGGCCCATACACCGCTCCCTTGCCACCTTTACTCCAGTCCTCTGCTTTCTCCAGTTGGTTTCTACCACCTTATCCTCATCCATCTGCCTCTTCCCTCAACTTCCCTCTTGCCTGCAAGCTTTTGAAGGGCATGACCATCTTCATTTTCCCTAGTCGTCGTCATCATCCTTTGGCCTAGTTTGAGAACCTTTATCTTCAGCTGATAGGGCACCATTGGTTGCCCTATCAAGAAATGATTTATAGGCAGTTAGAATGTCGATATGGATTTTACAGGCAGATAAACCCAGCACAATCTTGATAATAGAATGTACTGGTATTTTGAAGGCGAGGTCAAACTTTATACACAAATGTGCAATAACTTTGAGTGGACCACTCCTGTGATGGAAGGTTCGATGCACATTGAATGCATGGGAACAAAGTCTGTAATAAATGATTTGCTGTGGGGAAAAGTAATCTTGACTGTCACTGGTATACTATTCTCTGTGGCTAAAGGGATCAGGGGGTATGGAGAGAAGGCAGGTACAGGATACCGAGTTGGATGATCAGCCATGATCATAATGAATGGCGGTGCAGGCTCGAAGGGTCGAATGGCCTACTCCTGCACCTATTTTTCTATGTTTCTAAATAAGTGCATGCGTGCAATGTAGTTGGCTGAAAAATGAAATGACAATGTTAACAACATGGCTCAGATTGACATAATTAATCTTCAGAGCCGAGCTTGGTGGATTTCTCTGCTTATTTAGTCTTTTACATGCAGAGTCATTTTTTAAATGTCTTGAACTGTTGGGTACAACATGTATACCTGAAGAATTGACCTAACTTGCCGTGTTTCAAATGTTATTGAAAGCACCTTTAATAGGGGGGACTGAGCAAACCACCTTGTTGATAATTAACAATCCTGATTTTTTTTTTTTCCTCTTATGATGGGGGGGGGGGGGGGGGGCGGGGAATGAGTAAATGCCAAGTGGACACTACTTGTGATAATCATTTCAGTAAGAGAAAATAAATGGTATCCTGATTTCTGCACTTGTAATCGTTGGTATCAACTACTATAAAGATGAAAATCCTTTTTTTGGAAATGCAGACAAAAATACCTAAATTGTTTATTTGGCTTTGGGTTGCTTAAAACGATAACTAAACAAAGGGGAGTGAGTGCCAGCAGTAAATCCAAAACTGTAACCAAACTGGCCTCTGTGGCATTTCCCCTGTCGACAAAGTTTGCTACTGTGCAGCCAAAAAGATCTCCTGATGCAATAACATACCTCCAACCTCCTTATTCTCTATTAATGAAATGCATGTTTGACAAAATTAATGTAGAGTAAACAATATTGATTTGTAATGATTTTAGGGTTGCTTTGATTTCATCGCTGGACCTATGGATAGACATGCTTGGGGTGTAGCATGGTTTGGATTTGCCATCCTCTGTTGGACAGTAAGTCTTCATCTTTAATGCTTTATTCTCTACTGTATGTGCTTGCAGTCCATAGAAACATCAATTTTCATTGGTGTGAAATCTATTCCCTACCTCCCAGTACTGCTTCCTCCATTAATTTAAACTGGCTGCTTTTTTCAACCTGTGTTATTGAGTTTACAAATCGCTGCTGTAGAAAACATCAATTGGTTTAGCTTTTAACACAATTCCTCTGCCTTCCAAGAATGACTCGACTAATGCTCAGTTGGTAGGATTAGGTCGAGACTCTGTTCTTGTCTATAATACCAATCAACAAAATGGAGTACAATAATTGAGAATGGGAGTGGAGGGTTATGATTTGTGCTTTTAGACTCCATTGGTACTTTAGGGATCATTCCATTTGCACAAACTGGAGGGATGAGTGGGAATGGCTATCCCTGGTGTTCTGCTAAAGCTTCATATCACTGGTAATTGTACTTTAATTTGATTAACGAGTTTGAAATAATTGTGGAATAACATGCTGACATTTTCTTGTTTCAGTTCTTTGTCCTTGTTGGAACAATGTACTACTATGCTATACTGGATAATTGAATCACATTGTTGGACTTGCATCAGAGTGGAGTTCAATGATTTCCAGCTGTCTACCACTTGGCGATACTGAGGAGAGCACACTTAAACTGCACCGATGATGTATTGGGAATTGTAACCGTTCTTGTATAACATTTAATTTACCTCTCCCCTGCATCTTGGCCTGATGAAAGATCTCTTGGAATAATTCTAATTTCCACTTGCATTCTTACCAAGCAATATTGTGGTCCCTTTTCTATGGAATGATGAATTTCGACCCACTTCTCCTCTAACCCTGCCATGAACAAATGATATCTGTTGAAAATTGTATATATTGCACCTGTATCTTGCTTATTCGTTAAGAGAATTTTTAACCATATTTTGGAGTCACAATTGTTATAAACGGTATCCTTCCTAGATTTATGAATAGATGTTCCTTTCGTTGCTCCTTGAATGGTGGATTAGTTTGTCAACTGGTAACAGTGGACACTGCTTTTCTGAAGGTGTTTTAGAAAGAACTTGTTCCTTGACCATTCCACAAAATCATATTTAACATTGTAATGTTCCTAGCCTTAATTAATCAAAAAATGATCTTGTTTATTCACAATGCTTTTCACTTAAGTAGTGGTGGAACTGTATGAACAATAAAATGAGTGACAGAAATCCTGGTGTTTTGGACATGGTGTAACTGGAGATGTACTTGCGCAGAGAGATGGTAGGTAAATCTAAGTGCACATGAACCTGCCTTGGAAAATAAATGCAGGTATATTTGGAGATTGTCTTCGTCTTTCCACCTGTAAACGAATCATGTATTAAGCATGTAATATACATTATAGGACTTTTGTATCTAATGTATGAAAGCATTAATTTTTAATAAATTATGAATCTTCAGAACATGGAGTTGGTTCACACAATTTTAAATTGAGAATAAGAATGATACGAGTACAAAATGACAATGGGCAGTAATTGAGTTGCACCCTATCTGACGTGATGCCATAATGGAGCTGAATAAAGGCATGTCCTGAGGGAAGATTTGAAGGGCAGTGCGGTGGCAAAGCTGGGAGAGCTACTGCCTTGGTGCCGCAGACCTCATTTAATTCTGACCTCGGGTGCTGTCAATGTGGAGTTTGCACAGTCTCCCTATGACTGGAAGGTTTCCTCCCACCTATCAAGGCCAGGTGGGTTGGTTAGTTAATTGGCCTCTATATTGCATTTATTTTGTATGGAATCTGGGGGGGAGGAGGGGAAGGAGTAAGAGATTGGTGCAAATTGGTGTATGATTGTCAGGTTGGGTTCATTGAGCTGAATGGGCAGATTTCTGTGCTGTATGCCTTGATTGTTCTCAAACTTTAAGCATAGACTGCAATGTGACACTTAAAATATTGCTGCAGTTACTAAAATTTAGTCCAACAGAAAATTGTAATACAACACAGTCTGATCATGCTCTTCCAAAGGCCTTGCTTTGTAAAATCACAGGCTTGGCAAGATGATTGATGCAGTTTCCTGTTGCTTTGAGCTGCAGTGAAGGTCATGTCCATTGTACATAAATGTGGCTTCCAATTTGCCAAGTAGCATTTTGGCTAAGTGATGTGGTTAAGGGTGACTGACTTTCCTGTGACAGGAAGACCCGTCTAATTCTTGCCGGTAGATTTATCTCCCTATTGATCATGATTCCAAGCATGTGTTCAATTATGTCCCTTCGAGACTAGGCCAAATTTGTGGTTGACTTGAAGGGATACTTTCTGTTCTGGTCAAGGGTAGCAATGAGACTTTATGGTCAGGTGTTCTAAAGATCACATCCAGGCAGGTGGAGAGAGTTCTATCTCGTGCCTTGTAAGATGGTGTAATGTTTTTTGACATCACAGCAGACGAGTCACTCACCACAGGATATCCAGATACTGACAGCTCAGTTGCAATACTTATTGCTGGTCTACAACCCAGTCTCCTTCCAGGCTGGTTAGGATCCAGTCATAATTATTTATCACAATTCCTCAATGCTGATTATGAAGCGTATCTAATCCCATTGCTCTCCTTTCATGTCTGAGTAACTGTCTAGATACTTTTTAAACTATGTATTTGTATCTGCCTCTTAGTTAAGCTCATACTGGATAACCCCTACCTTGTGTGTGTGGGCAGGGAGAGGAGAGAGAGGAAAGTGCTTAAAACATTCTGTAAATCTTTCTCTCCTCACCTTAAACCTACGTCTCCCACATTCCAAAGACATATAGGTTTGTAGGTTAATTGGTGGGGTATAACTATAAATTGTCCCTAGTGTGTGTAGGAAGGTGTTAATCAAAGATGGACCACTCCTAAGTGCAAAGGGCTGACGTGTAGTACAGAGCGGACCATGGGACTTTTTTTTTCATCCATTTCAGTGACCCGACCCGCAGTGTAATCAACGTTGCGGGGGAACGGTTTGTGTTAATAAATTATAATTCTGAAAATGAAGATTTTTCCAAAATAACTTTCATTTTTATGTTTCCGAAACCGGCTTCAGTCTCCACACTAGTATCTTTGGTGCGGAGACGGAAGCCGGTTACGTTAATGGGGCCAAAAATTACCCATAAATCTGCCCATGACCATATTTTGTCTTTTTTGTCGAGTGATCTATCTTGCTTGCTATAGGATCTTTGATGTTAATGTGCGAGGATCGCTGGTTGGTGTGGAATCAGTGGGCTGAATAGCCTGATTCTGTGCTGTATCTCTAAATGGAACTGAACAACAAAGTCGCTTATCTCACCTACATTGTCATCCAAGTCATATTACAAACAACAAAGGTCATAAACACCAATCCCTTTGGTACTCCAATTGATAGTCAAACTTCCAGTCAGAAACAGCCCTCAATCGCCTATCACCAAGCCAGTTTTGGATCCAGCTTGCCAACCCATCTAGTACCCCATATGCTTTAACTTTCATGACTAGCCTACTATGCAGGACCTTGCCAAAATTCATATATACCACTTCTATCCTCTCTCAATGTTCTTGCTTATCTTTAAGAAAAAGTCATTCTATGTAAGATTGAATTTTCCCCACACGAAGCCTTACTCATTCTCTCCAATTAATCTCTACCTTTCCAAATGAATATAAATCCAGTCCTTTAGAATTATTTTCAGTTAATTTCCCTACTATTATGAGAACCACTGGCCCTTAGTTTGCTGGCTTATTCCTATTGCATGTTTTAATTACGGGAACAGCATTTTCCATCTTCTGGTATGTCACATGATGTAAAAACCTGTCAGAACCCCAGAGGTCTCATTAATTTCCCATAACATCCTGGAATAGATCCTGGGGATATGGGTGCTTTGATGTGCCCATCCCTTTCACACGCCCTCCTTGGCACCAAATGCATTCCAGAATATCTGTGTACCCACTCCCCTAACTCTTCCTCCAGCATGTTCTTCGTGAATATCGATGAGAACTACTACAGTGGCTTGCAAAAGTTTTCATACCCCTTGAACTTTTCCACATTTTGTCATGTTACAACCATAAACATAAATGTATTTTATTGGGATTTTATGTGATAGACCAACACAAAGTGGTGCATAATTGTGAAGTGGAAGGAAAATGATACATGGTTTCCAAATTTTATTACAAATAAAAAACTGAAAAGTGTGGCATGCAAAAGTATTCAGCCCCCTGAGTCAATACTTTGCAGAACCACCTTTCGCTGCAATTACAGCTACAAGTCATTTGGGGTATGTCTCCACCAGCTTTGCACATCTAGAGACTGAAATTTTTGCCCATTCTTCTTTGCAAAATAGCTCAAGCTCAGTCAGATTGGATGG
This sequence comes from Okamejei kenojei, assembly GCA_035221665.1. Classification (NCBI taxonomy): domain Eukaryota; kingdom Metazoa; phylum Chordata; class Chondrichthyes; order Rajiformes; family Rajidae; genus Okamejei; species Okamejei kenojei. The sequence continues at coordinate 14,254,540 of CM069142.1, read as the reverse complement.
AGAGTGGCTGCGAACAGCAATTTTCAAGTCTTGCCAGAGATTCTCAATTGGATTGAGGTCTGGACTTTGACTGGGCCATTCTCACACATGAATATGCTTTGATCTAAACCATTCCATTGTAGCTCTGGCTGTATGTTTAGGGTCATTATCCTGCTGGAAGGTGAACCTCCGCCCCAGTCTCAAGTCTTTTGCAGACTCTAACAGGTTTTCTTCCAAGATTGCCCTGTATTTGGCTCCATCCATTTTCCCATCATCTCTGACCAGCTTCCCTGCCCCTGCTGAAGAAAAGCATCCCCACAGCATGATGCTGCCACCACCATGTTTCACAGTGGGGATGGTGTGTTCAGGGTGATGTGCAGTGTTAGTTTTTCGCCACACATAGCGTTTTGCAATTAGGCCAAAAACTTCAATTTTGGTCTCATCAGACCAGAGCACCTTCCTCCACATGTTTTCTGTGTCCCCCACATGGCTTGTGGCAATCTGCAAATGGGACTTCTTATGGCTTTGTTTCAACAATGGCTTTCTTCTTGCCACTCTTCCATAAGGCCCGATTTGTGGAGTGCATGACTAATAGTTGTCCTGTGAACAGACTCTCCCACCCGAGCTGTGGATCTCTGCAGCTCCTCCAGAGTTACCATGGGCCTCTTGGCTGCTTCTCTGATCAATGCTCTCCTTGCCCGGCCTGTCAGTTTAGGTGGGCGGCATTGTCTTGGTAGGTTTGCAGTTGTGCCATACTCTTTACCATTTTCAGATGATGGATTGAACAGTGCTCTGTGAGAAGTTCAAAGCTTGGGATATTTTTTTATAACCTTGATCTAAACTTCTCCACAACTTTATCCCTGACCAGTCTGGTGTGTTCCTTGGGCTTCATGATGCTGTTTGTTTACTAATGTTCTCCAACAAACCTCTGAGGCCTTCACAGAACAGCTGTATTTATACTGAGATTAGATTACACACAAGTGGACTTTATTTACTAATTAGGTGCCTTCTGAAGGCAATTGGTTGCACTGGATTTTATTTAGGGGTATCAGAGTAAAGGGGGCTGAATACTTTCACATGCCACACTTTTCAGTTTTTTATTTGTAAAAAAATTTGAAAACCATGTATCATTTTCCTTCCACTTCACAATTATGCGCCACTTTGTGTTAGTCTACCACATAAAATCCAAATAAAATACATTTACGTTTGTGGTTGCAACGTGACAAAATGTGGAAAAGTTCAAGGGGTATGAAAACTTTTGCAAGCCACTGTATTTATTTAAAACTTTGCTCTTATTCCTTAGCTCACTTGTATATTTCCCTATTATTCCTCATGGATATCTACTCCTTTCCAATCTACCTTGTTTTTAACATATTACAAAAGGTTTGGGGATTTTCCTTAGTCCTGCTTGCTAAATGTTCCCTTTTTCGCCCATTTAACTTGTTCTTTGTAGACTTTTCAGACTGAATCAGTCTGAAGAAGGGTCTCGACCCGAAACGTCGCCTATTTCCTTCGCTCCATAGATGCTGCCTCACCCCCTGAGTTTCTCCAGCATTTTTTGTCTACCTTTGATTTTCCAGCATCTGCAATTCCTTCTTAAACAACTTGTTCTTTGTAATATCTCTTCCAAACTTCAAAGGACTCGTTTGATACCAATTGCCATTCCTGACACAAACATCCTTTTACCTGATCAAACCTTCCATGTTTGATTACCATCGTTACTTTTTTGCATATCTTTCATTCATTTGTTCTATATCTCTTTTACATTTATATCTCTAATTTCCCTTTCCCCCGACTCTCAGTCTGAAGAAGGGTCTTAACCCAAAACGTGATCTGAAAGGAGTTAATAACATTATGAAGGCATGAATAAGGCAGATAGGTTCTTTTTCCGCAACTTGGAAATGTCAAATTCTAGCGAGCGAAGGGTGATTTGCAGGTTGTATTTTTTTACACAGAGAGTGGTAGGTGTTTGGAAATTGCTGTAGAGTAGGTGGCAGAAGTAGATACCATAGGAAAAGCTAAGACTCAATTAGTTAGTTATGTGAATAACCAGGGAATAGAGGGATACAGACCTTGTGCAGGAACATGGTAATAGTTGAGCTGCTTCTTTCGTGTGGCATGCAGAGCCTAAAGTTGTTGGACAATTTGTTCTATTTGATCTTCTGTTTGTGCACGTTGAGTTGATTGCATTAGTCGAAACAGGGCGGACCACGTGAAGGTTGCAATCTTCCATCCCATATTAGTTAAGCTAACATTGACCATAAATGTACTGATGCCCACAAAAACCTCGACTAGCTCGTCCAATCCTGTCTCTGGCAAGGATGCCATCCCTTTCTCCCAGTTTTTCCATCACTGGTGCATCTGCCTTCAAGATGGAGCTTTCCATTCCAGGTCAGCTACAGTAAAATGTCTTCCTTTTTCAAGAAACTTGACTTCCCTTCTACTGTGGTTGGTCAAGCCCTGCCTCACATTTCGGCTTTCCGCTCAAATTCCATCTCTCTCCAGCCAGAACTAAGAGAGTTCCTCTCATCCTCGACTTTCGCCTCACCAGGTTCCATATCCAGAACAATATTCGTCACCATTTCTGCCAGCTGCAACAAGATCCCATCACCAGTCACGTTATCTTCTCTCTACTCCTCTCCTCCTTTTGCATAGACCACAAGCTCCATGATCCACCCACCCTCCCTGACCCACACCAAAGCCAATTAACCTACAAACCTGTGCGTCTTTGGGGTGTGGGAGGAGACCGGAGCACCCATAGGAAACCCACGCGGTCACAGACTTTGTACAAACTCTATGCAGACAGCATCTGTGCTCAGGATGGAACCCGGGTCTCTGGCGCCATAAGGCAGCAGTTCTACCACTGCTTCTATAACATGCTAATATTCCAGGGATGCTGTTGGGGCTAAGCCAGGACTCCATTCCATTCAAGGTGCAGAATCACATGGTCAGAATCGTGTTGTTGAGGACTATCTTAAATGGTATGTGGAACTGCAAGACTCTGGTATACATTATAGATTGGGTAGGTCTGTCACTGTACATACTTTGAGACAGCAACAATGAACACATCTTTCACTGCAAAGATGATCCTGTGACTCATCGTGTGTACCCATGTCACATCTCATCCAAGACAAGTATGTCATTCTCTCGGCACATAATACCTCAGAGGGGCGGCACAATGGCAGCGGTAGAGCTGCTGCTTCACCGCACCTGAGACTCTGGGGTTCGATCCTGACCATGGCTACTGTCCGTGCGGAGTTTGCACATTATCCCTGTGACTGTGTGGGCTTTATCCGGCTGCTCCGCTTTCCTCGCACATCACAAAGACATGCGGGGTTGTAGGTTAATTGGCCTCTGTAAATGTTTAGGATGTGAAAGTGGGATAACATGTGCAGGTGATCAATGGTCCGCATGGACTCGCTGTGCCAAAGGGCCTGTTTCCACTTTATTTTTGGTGGTGTCAAAATGTCTGACAGCTGGTAGTTTACGATTCTTTCTCATTTGGATTCAACAGTTAGTTCCTTTAAAGGTTAAAATATTTGTAACCATTCTTATTTCTTTCCTCATTTTTGCATAAGTTTGGTACAGTCCTAATTACTGCCTTCAGCCAATGTCTGGAGGTATCTTTATGCTAGGTTGTGTCAGGACATGTGTTGCACCAGGGATGGGCTGAGTTTAACTGGACATCAACATAATCAAGTCACTTTATTTATTTTTAGTCAAGTCATGTCACTTTTATTTATATAGCACATTTAAAAAAACAACTCTCGTTGGCCAAAGTGCTTTACATTGGTACAAGAATAGTTTAACAAACAACAGTGGTTCATAGATTAAATACTAACATCACTACATACATATAGCCCTCGCTCAGAGGACGTCAAGAAAGGCTTGGGAGTAGAGATGAGTTTTTAATCTCGACTTAAAGGAGTTGATGGAGGGGGCAGTTCTGATGGAAAGAGGGATGCTGTTCCACAGTCTAGGAACTGCAACCACAAAGGCGCGGTCGCCCTGAGATGCCTAGACCGCGGGATGTTCAGGTCGGCCGATCTGAGGGACCTGGAGGTGGTGTGGTGGGTGAGCAGACTTTTGATGTAGGTGGGGGCAAGCCCATTGAGGGCTTTGTAAACATAAAGGAGGATCATGAGATTTATTCGGAACCGCACAGGGAGCCAGTGGAGAGAGGCCAGGATCGGGGTGATGTGGTCCCTTTTTTGGGTGCCTGTCAGGAGTCTCACTGCGGCGTTTTGGAGCAGTTGCAGGCGGGACAGGGAAGATTGGCTGATGCCAGTGTAAAGGGAGTTGCAGTAATCTAGGCGGGATCGTTTTATGGAGGAATTGTTTTATTTTAGCTATCGTCCGAATCTGAAATAAGCTAGCTTTTACCACGGCATTGACTTGTTTGTCAAATTTCAGTGCTGAGTCAAATATCACGCCAAGGTTTTTGACGTGAGGTTTTGACGTAATAATCATAATTTATTAGCCAAGTATGTTTTGCATCATACAAGGAATTTGATTTGCCATATAGTCATACCAATAAAAAGCAACAAAACACACAAAATACATTTTTACACGAACATCCACCACAGTCCACATTCCTCACTGTGATGGAAGGCAAAAAAAAAAGTTCAACCCTTCTTAGAGTACAAGAGTAGAAACAATAACTGCATATGCTGGTTAATATACAAAAGGTCACAAATTGCTGGAATAACTCAGCAGGTCAGGCAACATCTCTGGAGAACATGGAATAGTGATGTTTCAGGTCAAAACCCTTCTTCAGACTAATTGTGGGGGTGAGTGGGGGGGGGGGTGAAGAAAGCTGGAATGGAGGAGAAGTGGGACAACGATTGACACAAACGAGGGGGGGGGGTTTGACAGGCAGGTAGTTGAAACAAAAGTTGGATATAAGAACAATAGTTGCGAGACAGGTTTGAAGAGTTGCGGATTGTGAAGCCAGGGAGAGGAAAGTAGTGGGAGGGGGAGGGGACAAATAGGTGAGAGTCCAGGTGAGGGAAGGCAGGGGGTGAGGGGTGGGGGAGGGAAGAGAAGGGAGTGTGTGGGAGAATAGGGGAATTGGGTTATTTAGAATTAGTTAGGGTTAGTTAAAATTTGAGTATTCAACATCTATACCATTTGGCCGTATGCTATTCAAGTGGAATAGAAGGCAGTGGAGGCCAATTCACTGCTTATTTTCAAGAGAGAGCTGGATTTAGCTCTTAGGGCTAAAGGAATCAAGGGATATGGGGAGAAAGTAGGAACAGGTACTGATTTTGGAGAAGGGTTTCGACCCGAAACTCTGCCTATTTTCTTCGCTCCATAGATGCTGCCTCCCCCGCTGAGTTTCTCCACCATTTGTTTCTACCTACTGATTTTGGATCATATTGAATGGTGGTGCTGGCTCAAAGGGCTGAATGGCCTACTCCTGAACCCATTTTCTAAAATAAGGTGTGGTTCCTCCGTCACTCTGACATCACTCTGGCAATGGAAGAGGGCCAGAACAGAAAGGTTAGTGTGTGAATCACAAGTAGATGTCATTGTTGATCCCCAGTTTATATAATTGACTTCAGCACCTTGCGCAAATGGGGGAAGGCTTCTTGTCCCTGCCCAGTGAATCAATGCTATTCCTTTGCTTTTTACTTACAGTTCTGGAGATGCATCCCTTTTATACATTCATGAAGTCTCAGTAAGTCTTATGTCTGTGGAATCAAACTGACATTTAACAAAAGAGGGAGTTGATTCTTTATGGGGTGGGAAATATTGCACAAGTGCAACCTTTTCCAAGAGAAAACCAAAACCTGCCAACGTCATGAAATTATGTTAATGCAGAGTTGAATGGGCGTTATCGCCCATTACATTCTCCTCCCTTTGATGAGCTGGAGGGTGTGAATCGGAACGCAGTAGATAATTTTAAGCAGTGCAAGGCTTGCCAGCACCACACTGACATCCAACATTATGCTGCTTGACAGGCCAGACTGGTTTGGCAGAAACCATGCAGCAAGCTTGATCACTTCATAACAGCTTCGTCATGCATGGCTTCTTTGCATTACTCGTTTTCCACATAGAGCCTGATCAAACTGGCTGTTGCAGTATGGTACTTTTTTTTCATTTTGTTACTAACAAAAATACATTTTATTTTTATATCGTTACTCATTTATAAATCCATGGTCAGAAAGCAATCTCACTGGACTGAGCATAAACAAATGAATCCAATGAGAATATCTAAGAACTGAAGGCATTCATTTTAACCATTCAGCTGCCAAAAATAAGCTGGCATTACTATTGTGCAGAAGGAACTGCAGATGCTGGGTTACACCGAAGATGGACACAAGTAAAATGGATTAAGGTTGTACAGGGCCCTGGTGAGACCACATGTGGAGTATTGTGTGCAGTTTTGGTCTCCTAATTTTGAGGAAGGACATCCTTGCTATTGAGGCAGTGCAGCGTAGGTTCACGAGATCGATCCCCGGAATGGCGGGACTGTCATATGAGGAAAGATTGGAAAGACTGGGCTTGTACTCACTTGAATTCAGATGGATGAGAGGGGACCTTATGGAAACATATAAAATTATTAAAGGACTGGACAAGCTAGATGCAGGAAAAATGTTCCAAATGTTGGGAGAGTGCAGAACCCTGCTATTAAAATTGAGGTTGAAGGTGTCAAGAAGTTATTGCTCAACATTAATACCACAAAAGCAATTGGACCAGATCAGATACAAAATCAAGCCCTGAAGATCGCAGCCGAAGATCTGGCTCCAGTTTTACGGTTCATTTTTCAACAATCGCTTGACTCGCGCGATGTACCGCTGGATTGGAGGAAGGGCAACATCACTCCTCTCTTTAAGAAGGGTTCAACCACCAACCCAGCGAATTATCGTCCTGTTTCACTAACAAGTACTTGCTGTGAATTGCTGGAGCATATCATTGATAGTAATCTGATGCGTCACGTGAGCAAACATCATATTCTTGCTGACACCAGCATGCGTTTAGGAGGCAGAGATCATGCGAGTCTCAGCTTATCCTGACAACAAATGACCTGGCCAGTAACGTCATCATGGATTTAGTTGTACGGGACTTTTCTGAAGCATTTGATGTCATCCCACACCAGAGGCTGCTTCGGAAGCTTGACTTCTACGGTATTCGTTCCAACACGAAACGATGGATTTTCAGTTTCCTGACAAAACGTCTTCAGCGCGTGTGTGTGAACGGAAAGAGCTCCAATTGGCACCCAGTGTTGAGTGGGACACCCCAGGGCACAGTACTTGGCCCACACCTATTTTTGCTTTACATCAGTGACATCCATGAAAAAGTCGCAAGTACGACCAGACTATTCGCTGATGATTGTTTGCTGTACCGTCCAATTAAGTCAGCTGATGATGAAGATGCTCTCCAAAAGAATCTCGATACTATGGTCGAGTGGTCACAACAATGGGGCATGCAGTTCAACCCGTCCAAATGTGAAACCACGCGTGTCACCAGAAAGAGGAATCCAGGTGTCACATCTTACAACATACTTGGTGTCACCCTTGAAGAATCCAAACAAACCAAGTAGCTTGGCATCAAATTGCAGAACGATCTACGTTGGAACGGTCAGACTCATCATGCAACAGTGAAAGCAACAGGTGTCCTAAACTTCCTGAGGCTTCCATCATTCCATCATCAAACTTCCATAATTGTTCAGCTTCTGTCAAGGGGAAGCTGTATTTCACCCTCGTTAGACCTCAACTGGACTACGCAGTTGCAGCTTGGGACCCATACACAGATAAAAACATTTCATCCATCGAACGTGTCCAAAGACAGGCCGCTCGATTTGTTACTACGAGAGAGAAGCGAGTGTCACCAAACTTCTGCATTCTCTGGTGTGGAACCCTCTCCAAGACAGACATGAAGCTCACTGTTTGACCTGTTTTTACAAAATGTTAAATGGTCAGCTAGACATAGATCACAAGACCTACACCAACCCCAAACCAATTAGGAGCAGACGAGCGCATTCGATCCAATTTGTGGTCCCAGCCACAAAGACAGATGTGTACAGCAATTAGTTCTTCCCACGCACTATTAAAGCATGGAATAATCTCCACCAAACCACGGTTGCCCAGCCAGATGCAACTACATTTAAAGTGGCACTTTCTTCCCAATAACCTTCTCTGGCTAAACTCCTCCCTTCACCACCTCCAGTTTAAATTCCAGTTGGAATATTTTGGAGGACCAAGTAACCAAGAACCAAGAACCTGGGGCCACAGTCTAAGAATAAAAGCGAGGCCATTTAAAACAGAGATGAGAAAATTTTTTTCACCCAGAGAGTTGTGAATTTGCAGAAAAGAGCTCTAGGGGCTAGCGGAATCAAGGGGTATGGGAAGAAGGCAGGCACGGGTTAAATATTGTGGATGATCAGCTATGATCACAATGAATGGCAGTGCTGGCTCAAAGGGCCAAAAGGCCTCCTCCTGCACCTATTTTCTATGTTTCTAAAATGTTGGAGTAACTCAGCAGGACAGGCAGCATCTCTGGAGAGAAGGAAAGGGTGATATTTTGGGTCAAAGGTGTGAAGAAGGGTCTCGACCCAAAACGTCACCCATTCCTTCTCTCCAGAGATGCTGCCTGTCTTGCGGGGTTACTCCAGCATTCTGCATCTGGCATAATTATTGACCCGTACTCAGAGACGATGGGGATTATAGATTTAGCATTGAATTTTAGTGCCGATAACTCTCAGACTTTGATTAATTGCCGCAGATGCACTGAGAACATTTTATTTTGAAACTACAACAAATATTGCTGGAAAAATCAGCAAGTAATTCAACATCTGTGGGACGAGAAACCGTCAATGTTTTGGATCTGTGACCCTTTCTCAGAACCAGGCAGTTTTCCAACAGCTGCAGATCTTTTTTGTGAGCATTTATTTAGGTACGATATTTGGCAAAATTGCACTTGAGTTAGCAAGGCTTTGAGCTGTCACGACTGAAGCAATGACTAAAACAATCAACTTGCTGCTGATGCCTTGATTTGGAAACTGAAGAAAACAATAATATTTGTACATCACCTCACCCGTTCTCCAAAATGTCTAAAAGTATGTCATAGAATGATCCACTTTTAAGGTGGAGCCACTGGACTTGAGCAGATAAATAGAGCATACAGTTTCATACAACAATGTAACTGCAAATCTGATAGATGACCTAGTTAATGACTGATTTGTACGTATTGCTTAAGGGAGGCTGATGGAAGGACATCAGGGAATATTTTTTTCTTCTTTGGTGGTGTCCCTATGTCCTATGATTATCCTTTGTGTGAAAAAGTTACTCCTCAGAATCTTTTCCCCTTCACCTTAAACCTATGTTGTCTGGTCCTCGATATACAAAGGTATAAAAAAAGGCCAAAGACATCCACAGGCAAAGGGTGGAAGACCACTTCAACACCACGGACACCAGAAGAATGTGGCAGGGTGTCAGGGACATCACTGACTATAAGAGCAGCCCCGCCTGCCCCCACAGCAACACCTTCTTCGCACGCTTCGAAACTGGCAACACCACCAGGAGAGGAACAACCCCGGCCATGGCGGAGGGACAGGCCTTAACAATGAGCACCCAGGAGGTACAGTGCGCTCTGCGTAGGATCAATCCACGCAAGGCTGCAGGCCCGGATGGAGTCCAGGGTAGGGTACTAAAGGACTGTGCTGTTTACGAGGATCTTCAACCTGTCTCTATCTCTGGCAACGGTCCCCATGTGCCTGAAGACAGCTACCATAGTGCCGGTGCCGAAAAAGTCTAAAGTCACCAACCTGAATGACTACCGCCCGGTTGCCCTAACTCAAATACCAATGAAGTGCTTTGAAAGGCCGGTCCTCTCCCACATCAAATCCAGCATCCCTGCATCATTGGACTCTCATCAATTTGCATACAGGGCAAATAGATCCACAGAGGATGCCATCTCTGTGGCTCTTCACACTGTCCTGACCCACCTGGAAAGGCAGGGCACCTACGTGAGGATGCTCTTCATTGACTATAGCTCTGCCTTCAATACGGTCATCCCCACCAAGCTCACCACCAAACTCCACCAGCTAGGCCTCAGCTCACTGAAATGCGATTGGATCCTGAATTTTCTGACGGAGCGACCACAGGCAGTGAGACTGGGGCCGCACCTGTCCTCCACTATCACCCTGAGCACCGGCACACCACAGGGCTGTGTACTGAGCCCCATGCTCTACTCCCTCTTCACCCACGACTGTGTCCCTGCATTTGACAACAACACCATTGTCAAGTTTGCAGATGACACAACAGTGATCAGGCTGATGAAATAAACTACAGAGCGGAGGTGCAGAACCTGGCGGACTGGTGCTCACAGAGCAACTTGTCGCTAAACACCTCCAAGACCAAGGAGCTGATTATCGACTTCAGGAGGTCGCAGAATGGGGAATACGCCCCAATCTCCATCTACGGGGACAGTGTGGAGAGAGTGTCCAGCTTTATGTTTCTGGGCGCTCACATCTCAGAGGACCTCACATGGTCCACCAACACCGCTGCGCTGGTCAAAAAGGCACAGCAACGACTGTTCTTCCTAAGAACATTGAAACGGACTGGTCTGCCCCAACAGCTGCTGACGATCTTCTACCGCTGCACGACAGAGAGCAAACTAACGTGTGGCATCTCTGGGTGGTATCTCAGCTGCACGGAGGCGGAGCGGAGAGCTCTTCAGCGCGTCGTCCACAGAGCGCAAAAGATTATTGGGACACCGCTACCAGCCTTGGAGGGCATCTACCACACACAGTGCCTCAGGAAGGCCGTCAGCATCCATAAAGACTCCTCTCACCCTTGTAATGGACTGTTTGAACTACTCCCTTCCGGCAGACATTACAAGCCTTCTACGCCCGCACCTCCAGACTCAGGAACAGCTTCATTCCCAGAGCTTTGGCGGTAAAATAAATGGTGGAGGAGGGGGGCCTTCAGATGTACGGATCACTTGTCTCTCTTCCAGGGCAGGTGGATCCTGTACAAGAGGGACATTTTGCATCTTATCTGGAGAGGAACCAATATTCTTGCAGGAGTTTCAAGAGTACTAGTCGAGTGTTTTAAACTTGAGTATCAGGTAGGAACTAGAGAAGCAGGTCAACAAGTGGAGGGACTGATAGGAAGGTAAAGGTTATCAAGTATCAAGTACCTTTATTGTCATTCAGACCTTTCGGTCTGAACGAAATTTCATGCCTTGCAGTCATAACACAGAATAAAAAAACAAAAACACACAATAAACACAGATTTGACATCCACCACAGTGAGTCCACCAGGTCCTCCTCACTGGGATGGAAGGCAAAAGGTCTTAAGTCCTTGTCTCTCCCCTCCTTTTTCTCCCTCTGCGCTGAGGCGATCCAGGCCTCCGATGTTGTGACCCAGCCGGGTAATGGCAACTCCCGCGGCCGAATCAGAATGGGTGGATCAAACTCCGTGGCCCGGGGCGGTCGAAGCTGCCGAAGCTGCCGCCCTCCAGTCCAGCGGACGAAGCTGTTGTTGCGGGAGCTCCGGAAAAACAGGTCACCAACCTATGACCTGCGAGCTCCCGATGATGTTGTCCACTGGCCCGCGCCAAGCCTCCGGTGCTCCGAAGTCGGGTCGGAAGTCGGGTCGCAGCGCCACCACAGCCCTAAAGTCGGCCAGCCCCGCGTTGGTAAGTCCTGGCCGGCTCTGCCTCCGGAGCCTCGAGGTCGGTCCAAGTTGGAGGCCGCCTGCTCCACGCTAGGCCTCAGCGCAGGCGGAGACGGGGGCTACGGCAAGAAAGGTCGCATCCCCCTGAAGGAAGAGACCAAAAACATGTTTATCCCACCCTGCCCCCACACATACAACAACCCAATAAACTAAAATTAACTAAAACAGGACAAAAGGAAAAAAAAACAAAAAAACAGACAAGTCTGAAAGGAAGGACAGGCAAGGACAGGTTCATATGATAATGTAATAGGAGCAGAATTGGGCCATTCTACCCAACAAGTTATCTCCGCCATTCAATCACAGCTGATGTATCTCTTCCTCCTAACCCCATTCTCCTGCTCACAATATTCCAAATGTGGCCTGACCAGCTCCTTATAGAGCCTCAACATTACACGCCTCTTTTTCGCCCTCTTGAAATAAATGCTAGGTTAGTGACCGTGTTGAGGCAGATGGGGTGCAGTGCATTTATTTCAATGCAAAGAGTATTTTGGTTAAAGCAAATATATTTAGAGCCTAGATTAGTGCACAGAATTATGATGCAACCATTATGGAGATTTTGCTGCAAGAGGGACAGGACAGGCAGCTCAATGTTCCAGGGTTTTGATGCTTCAGATGTGATAGAGAGGGAGAAAGAAAAGGTGGAGGAGTTGCGCGGAGAATGCCGCAGCTGCATTTGGACCATAGAATTTGTTAAGTGCATCATAGATACATGGATACATAGACAATAGGTGCAGGAGTAGGGCAGTCGGCCCTTCGTGCTAGCACCGCCATTCAAAGTGATCATGGCTGGTCAACCACAATCAGTACCCCGTTCCTGCCTTCTCCCCATATCCCTTGACTCCGCAGGCCCTAAGAGCTCTATCTAACTCTCTTTTGAATGCATCCGGTGAATCGGCCTCCACTGCCTCCTGAGGCAGAGGAATTCCACAAATTCACAACTCTCTGGGTGAAAAGGCTTTTCCTCATCGCAGTTCTAAATGGCCTACCCATTATTCTTAAACTGTGGCCCCTAGTTCTGAACTCCCCAACGTTGGTTCATGTTTCCTGCATGTACTCTGTCCAATCCCTTAATAATTTTATATGTTTCTATAAGCCCGCTCTTCCTTCTAAATTCCAATGAATACAAGCCCAGTCACTCCATTCTTTCCTGATATATGACAGCCCTGCCATCCTGGGAATTAACCTCATGAATATACGCTGCACTCCCTCAATAGCAAGCTTGTCCTTCCTCAAATTAGGAGAACAAAACTGCACACGATACTCCAAGTGTGTCTCCATGAAGATTTTTTGAACCATAGTCCAATTAGAGGAAGGACCACACTAGATCTTGTACTGGGAAATGAGCCTGGCCAGGGGGCTGGTGTTTCAGTGGGAGATTATTTTGTGAATTGTGTTCACAACTCCTTAAGTTGTAAGAACATTATGAATAAGGTTAAGAGTCATAGAGTGATAGAGTGATAGAGTGATACAGTGTGAAAACAGGTGCTTTGGCCCAACTTGTCCACACCGGCCAACATGTCCCAGCTACACTAGTGTGAACTGTGAAGAGGATGTTAGGAGGATGCAGGGTGACCTGGACAGGTTGAGTGAGTGGGCAGATACATGGCAGATGCTGTATAATATAGAAAAATATGAGGTTATCTAGTTTGGCGGCAAAAATAAGGGGGCAGATTATTATCTCAATGGGGTTAGGTTAGGTTAGGTAAGGGGGAGGTACAGCGAGACCTGGGTGTTCTTGTACACCAGTCATTGAAAGTTGGCATGCAGGTACAACAGGCAGTGAAGAAAGCTAATGGAATGTTGGCCTTCATAACAAGAGGATTTCAGTATAGGAGTAAAGAGGTTCTTCTGCAGTTATATAGGGCTCTGGTAAGACCACATCTGGAGTATTGTGTACAGTTTTGGTCTCCTAATTTAAGGAAGGATATCCTTGTGATTGAGGTAGTGTAGCGTAGGTTCACGAGATTGATCCCTGGGATGGCGGGACTATCATACGAGGAAAGATTGAAAAGACTCGAGTTGTATTCACAGGAGTTTAGAAGGATGAGGGAGATCTTATAGAAACATATAAAATTATAAAAGGACAAGCTAGATGCAGGAAAAATGTTCCCAATGTTGGGCAAGTCCAGAGCCAGGGGCCACAGTCTTAGAATAAATGCGAGGCCATTTAAGACTGAGGTGAGAAAAAACTTTTTCACCCAGAGAGTTGTGAATTTGTGGAATTCCCTGCCACAGAGGGCAGTGGAGGCCAAATCACTGGATGGATTTAAGAGAGAGTTAGATAAAGCTCTAGGGGCTAGTGGAATCAAGGGATATGCGGAGAAGGCAGGCGCGGGTTATTGATTGGGCACGTTCAGCCATGATCACAATGAATGGCTCAAAGGGCCGAATGGCCTCTACCTGCACCTATTTTCCATGTTTTTCAAGCTTTTGTATCTTCTACCCCGCAGAAGTGGAGAGAAGAGGGAGTGACCGGGTTGAAAAAGCTTTTTGATTATATTGGCTGCCCTCTTAAGGCAGCGTGATGTGTAGATGGAGTCGATAGTGAGAAGTAAGTAATGTTGTGGATCGGAGATGGGGCTCTAACATTATCGGGCATGTCCCATAACTTGCGTCCTTCTGTGGCCAGGCACAGGCCACATCTGTAGAGAGAGAGACAGAGAGAGAGAGAGAAGAGAGAGAGAGAGAGAGATGACGCTAACGTTCCACGATAATCATCTTTCATTAGAAATCATCACTTGGAAATGGTTACTTCTGCATTAAAATCATTGAAATTAAATGGTTGAGTCAATGAAGGAAAACATAATGTGTTTTCAGGTGAAGTTGATAGCTTTGGACAATACTATAATAAATACCCCAATCTAAAACTTGGCAAGTAGAAATGTTTGTATTAAATATTGAAGAATTTCTAAGTGGTGATTGTTCATTTGGCTATTTCATTTTAAATGAAGGCTTTGTTGACTTCACCTGACATCAGATTGCAACACTGCACACCCTGTAGGCAGTGTCAGGAGACGGGTTTGGCTGCATTCATCCCATTCCTCTCCAAAAGAAAGGCAACTACTGTTCAATAACACTCAGGGATCTGTTGAATATTCCAGAGATGTCCTTTCAGTTGATTGTTGAGATACCCAGTCGACTCCATTAAAAGTTAAGAAAGTAAAAGCGGGGAAAAAAACACAGTGAATGTTGGGAGCCTGAATCCCACATGGAGATTGCCGGAAGCACTCAGTCAGTCAATGAGCAACACTTGCAAAGAGCAAGGACTTAAACATGTTGGGTGTTACCTGTTGTCACAACTAGTCCTCCCATTTTCTGTTTAGTTGAGAATTAACAAATTATCTCCACCCAATCCAGCCCACAGTTGTATGATCATGTGCAAACAAATTATTTACTGGTTCCAGATTCGTGGTCCCTCTCTCTTGTTCCACATTCTCTGTGGTTAGATTTCCTCCATACTGTAATAAGATCAATTTGGAGATCAATTTGGCAGTCTCGTCCTTGGTGCCATATACTTCCTTTAGCCTCTCTATCATAATTCTAAATTACGCCTGCTGTTATGATTCTGCACAGCTGGTGATTCATTCCATTGAAAGGTCATGTTCACAAGTTATAGGAGTAGAATTAGACCAATCGGCCCATCGAGTCTACTCAGCCATTCAATCATGACTGATCTCTGCCTCCTAATATCATTTTCCTGCCTTCTCCCCACGACCCGTGACACCTGTTCTAATCAAGAATCTATCTAATCTCATTGAAACATATAAGATTGTTAAGGGCTTGGACACGTTAGAGGCAGGAAACATGTTCCCGATGTTTGGGGAGTCCAGAACCAGGGGCCACAGTTTAAGAATAAGGAGTAGGCCATTTAGAACGAAGACGAGGAAACACTTTTTCTCACAGAGAGTGGTGAGTCTGTGGAATTCTCTGCCTCAGAGGGCAGTGGAGGCAGGTTCTCTGGATGCTTTCAAGAGAGAGCTAGATAGGGCTCTTAAAAATAGCGGAGTCAGGGGATATGGGGAGAAGGCAGGAACGGGGTACTGATTGGGGATGATCAGCCATGATCACATTGAATTGCGGTGCTGGCTCGAAGGGCCAAATGGCCTACTCCTGCACCTATTGTCTATAGTTATCTCATAGTGTTGCTTTTATGGTTTCTATGGTGCATTCCACAGATGCATCATAGAAAGCATTTCATCAGTGTGCATCACAGGATGCATCACAGTCTGGTTTGGGAACAGCTCCATCCAGGACCATAAGAAATTGCAGCAGATTGTGGCCGCAGCCCAGACCGTCACATAAACCAACCTCCCTCCTGTTGATTCACCATTCCTGAAGAAGGGTCTCAACCCGAAACGTCGCCTATCTCCTTCGCTCCTTAGATGCTGCTGCACCCGCTGAGTTTCTCCAGCTTTTTGTGTACCCTCCCTCCTGTTGATTCCATTTACACCTCAGGTTGCCTCCCCAAGGCCAGCAGCATAATCAAGGATGAGTCGCACCCTGGCCGCTCTCTCTTCTCCTCTCTCCCATCAGGCAAAATGTGTAGAAGTGTGAAAACGCACACCACCAGATGCAGGGACAGTTTCTTCCCAGTTGTTATTAGGCAACTGAATCATCCTCCCACAACCAGAGAGCAGTGCTGAACTACTATCTATCTCTGATGTCCCTTGGACTATCCTTGACCGGACTTTGCTGGCGTTACCTTGCACTAAACGTTATTCCCTTATCATGTATCTATACACTGTAAATGGATTGATTGTAATCATGGATTGTCTTTCTGCAGACGGGTGAGCACGCAATAAAAGCTTTTCACTGTACCTCGGTAGACGTGACAATAAACTAAACTAAACTGAACAAAGTGAACGTTTGTGAGAGTCTAGTCGACTGCTCTACCTCCAGTACCTACTCCCTTCCCCATGGCAACCGCAGACAACATACAACATTATCCTGTTTAAAGCAAAAAGCTTTTCACTGTCCTTGGTATATGTGACAATAAACAAAACTGAACTGAACTTTTAGATATTTTAGTTAGAACTGTGGCAATTGTTTTGCCATTGGTGAACCAAAATTGATGGCTCCACGCCTCAGGTGGTATATCTGGAGGGAATGGACAGGCAATGCTTCGGGTCAGGACCTTTTTGTAGAATTTTTCTGCTAGTCTTGATTTGCAGAACAAAAACTCTTGATTACAATTGGATTCTAATTCATCTGAAATGTTGTTTTCACAGCAACAAGCTTTAGAAAGGTTATGCGTATTGTAAACATTAAGCCATACATCTTATTTGTTTCATCCTAGGGAAAAGATCTCATAGATATTGGGGTGCGATTAAAATAAGAGCATAAGAAATTATAGTTGGAGTAAAAAAAAAGAAAAGGCAGGCAATAACCAGCAGAGCAAGTTGCATCCATGGGAAGAGAAACAGTATTAATGCTTTATGTTGAAGATTTTTCATCAGAAACAGCAGGATTAGGCTATCCATTACTTCAAACCTGCATCACCATTCATTAAGGTCATGGCTGAGCTACTAAATCATTACCATCTTCCAATATTATTCCCATGTCCCTTGGTTTTCTTAATATCCATCTGTTTTTTTGATTTAACAGTCACTGAGACTCCACTACGCTCTGGGTTGGAGAATTCCATAGCTTCACTACCGTCTGAGTGAAGACATTTTTCTTCGTCTCAGTCTGAAACAGCCTACCGGTTATCCTGATAATGTGACCCGCCCAATTCTAGACATCCCATCCTCCCTTTGTCCACCCTGTTTGGCCCTAAAAGAATTTTGTAAGTTTCAATAGTATCTTCTCATTATCTTCTAAAATCTAGAAAATCCAGGCCTAGCAAACTCTCCTCATCCAGCAACCTCAGTCTAGTGGTGTGTAAGTCTACTTTTATCATTGGATATCTCACAAGAATCTGCACAGCTGGCGAGTTTTGAGGGCAGCATTAATACAAGATTGGAGGTCATGGTGAAATCAAACTAAAATGAGCTCAGGCTTAATAGAAAAAAAAAACCTACCAAAGCATTTCCACCTTCCCCACTCTGTCATATTGTTATTTATCATAGTTGATAATATATTCTAAACACTTCTGGGCAATTGAGCAAGGATTATAACTTCAAATTATAGGCTAGCAGTTAAATATTTATTCTTCCATTTTCTCTGTTTTCTCTCTTGGGTAATGGAGTATGTGTTGGTTAATTATGGTCAAGTGAAGGCTGGGGTAGTCGTCACTGATTTTAGGCTAGTGTTAAACAGGGTAAACCTCTCTATGCTGACCATTGAAGTTGTGAGTATGTGGCCATCTAATGATCTCCCTCACACGTTCAAATATTGTTTTCATGCGGCCACGGTGGCGTGCGGTAGAGTTGCCGCCTTACGGAGACTCAGGAGACCCAGGTTCGATCCCAACTATGTGTGCTGTCTGTACAGAGTTTGTACGTTCTCCCCGTGACCGTGTGGGTTTTCTCCGAGATCTCCGGTTTCCTCCCACACTCCAAAGGCGTACAGGTCAGTAGGTTAATTGGCTTGGTGTATGTGCACATTGTCCCTGATGTGTGTGGGATAGTGTTAATGTGCAGGGATTGCTGGTCGGTGCGGACCCGATGGGCCGAAGGGCCTGTTTCGGTGCACTCTCTAAACTAAACTAAACTAAACATATCAAAACTGGAGCCCATGGAACTTATTGCTTTCAACATATGAGGAGGAGTGTTTGGGAACAATAAGTGATTTATCTTGTGGGAGTACAAATAGTTTGGAAAGCTACACCTGCCTGAGCTATGCCACTAGCAACGAGCCATGTGCAATTCTGGATCATGATCTCATCTTCTCGGTAACATTGTGTGAGCAAGTTTTGTTCTTTTCCTCTATTTATTCATTTTTAAGGATGTGAGTATTACTAAAGGCCATGTTTATTGACTATCCCTGAGGAGATGCCCTTAAGAAGGTGATGGTGAGCAGTCCTCTTGAACTACTGCAGTCCTTCTGGTGAAGTTACACACATGGTGCTGTTGGGGCGGAAGTTCCATAATTTAAACCAAGAGACAATGAAGGTGATACATTTCCAAAACAGAATCATGTGCAGTTCGATGGGAATGTGCTTTCTGCATAATTTGGGCCGGTAAATGCAGTGCATTTTGTGGATGGTACACAGTGTAGTTATGTTGCTGCAGGGAATTAATATTTCGGATGGGTGGCAGGATAGCATAATCAAGGACAATTGTCACTCCAGTCATTTCCTCTTCTCCACTCCCCCGTCAGGCAGAAGGTACAAAAGCTTGATAGCACGTACCACCAGATTCAGGAATATTTTCTTCCCACTATTATCAGATTGCTGAATGGTCCTACCATAAGCTAGGGTGTATTTCCGATCCTCCAGCCAACCTCAATGCGGACCTTGCAATTTTTATCATCTGCACTTTCTCTGCAACTTTAAAGCTATAATGCTGTAGCACTATATTCTACACTCTGGTCTTTTTCTCTTCCCTCTTCCTGTGTCTTTGATTGTATTCTTCTTGATTTGACTGGATAGCACAAAACAAAGCTTTTCGGTGTACCTTAGTACATGTGCCAATAATAAACCTATACAGGTTTCAATCAAGTGGGCTCTTTGAACTGAATAGTGTGGAGATCCTTCCGTGTTGTTAGAACTACATTCGTTCAGGCTAGTGGAGCCCCATTGGGTTTGAACTGAACTCTGTACGTGGTGGAAAGGCTTGGGTGTGCAGGATGTAAGTGATTTGCTGCAGGAAACGCAGCCTCTGACTTGCGCTTGTAGCTATACGATGAATGTAGTTGAGGGTACACAAAAAGCTGGAGAAACTCAGCGGGTGCAGCAGCATCTAAGGAGCGAAGGAGATAGGCGACGTTTCGGGTCGAGACCCTTCTTCAGACTGGTCAGGGATCAGGGAAACGAGAGATATAGACGGTGATGTGGAGAGATAAGGAACAATGAATGAAAGATATGCAAAAAAGTATCGATGATAAAGGGAACAAGCCATTGTAAGCTGTTTGTGGTGTGAAAATGAGAAGCTGGTGCGACTGGGGTGGGGGAGGGAGATAGAGATAGAGGGAATGCCAGGGCCCGAGGGCTGAGGGAGAGTTGGGAAGGGGAGGAGACAGCAAGGGTTAACAGAATTGAGAAAATTCAATGTTCAAGCCCAAAGGATGCAGACTCCCCAAGCGGAATATGAGGTGCTGTTCCTCCAGCTTGCGGTGTTGCTCTCTCTGGCCGTGGAGGAGGCCCAGGACCGAGAGGTCGGATGCGGAATGGGAGGGGGAGTTGAAGTGCTGAGCCACCGGGAGGTCGGGTTGGTTATTGCGGACCGAGCGGAGGTGTTCGGCGAAGCGATCGCCAAGCCTCCGCTTGGTCTCACCGATATAGATCATCTGGCATCTGGAGCAGCGGATGCAGTAGATGAGGTTGGAGGAGGTGCAGGTGAACCTCTGTTGGACCTGGAAGGACTGCTTGGGTCCCTGAAAGGAGTGGAGGGGGGAGGTGAAGGGACAAGTGTTGCATTTCTTGCGGTTGCAAGGGAAAGTGCCCGGGGAAGGGGTAGAGCGGGAGGGGAGGGAAGAATTGACAAGGGAGTTGCGGAGGGAGCGGTCTTTGCGGAAGGCAGACAGGGGGGGAAATGGGAAGATGTGGCGGGTGGAGGGGTCACGTTGGAGGTGGCGAAACTGGCGGAGGACTATATGTTGTATTTGCCGGCTGGTGGGGTGAAAGGTGAGGACCAGGGGGACTCTGCCCTGTTTGCGAGTGGGGGAATGGGGAGAGAGGGCAGTGTTGCGGGGTATGGAGGAGACCCTGGTGCGAGCCTCATCAATAGTGGGGGAGGGGAATCCCCGTTCTCTGAAGAATTAGGCCATTTGTGATGACCTGGTGTGGAACACCTCATCCTGGGAGCAGATGCGGCGTAGACGGAGGAATTGGGAATAGGGGATGGAGTCCTTACAGGAAGCAGGGTGGGAGGAAGAGTAGTCCAGGTAGCTGTGGGAGTCAGTTGGTTTGTAGTGGATGTCGGTCAGGAGCGTATCACCTGCAATAGAGATGGTGAGGTCAAGGAATGGTAGGGAAATGTCGGAAATGGTCCAAGTGTATTTGAGTGCCGGATGGAAGTTGGTGGTGGTGAATGTAGTTGACCTACTTAAGTTTTAGACCAACCACGGTGCCTCCCCTGCATCAATCCTCCATGCCAAATGCTAATGTTGTGGCAATGTATTTAAATTTCATTTGTGGGTAGTTAGATCCTTCCTTGTTAGTGTTGGCTGTTAATGGGATCTTGAGTGTTGTGAATGTTAATTGTTGACACCAGACCATCCCTAAATATTGTCTCATCATTCCGACTTCCTGGGATATGGTATAAGCAACTCCTGCTGGTCTGCTCTCAGATCTATTTCTCAGTCAGTATAGAAAGCACAATCCTGAATAAGGGACCTGACCCAAAGCGCCACCTATCCATGTTCTACAGGTATGCCGCCTGACCTGCTGAATTACTCCAGCATTTTGAGTCTTTCCTTGGTAAACTGGCATCTGCGGTTCCTTGTTTCTACGGTCTGAAATCAAAGTCCGTTGTGCAACCAATGGCACATAAAAGATCATAGTTGCTGAGGCTTGCGAATGGAACAGAATTCGGATGCAGGAATAGATCTCAACTGGAGGGTCGATGTATTTTTGGACATTCATTAATGGACCTTCCTTACCTGAGGTGCTGTTGGGGTGAACAAGACGTCAATATCTCTCGACAAAGGGTGATTCAAGATGGCGGCAGCAGCGGATGCAGGGAAACAATGGTGTCGGTAAGCGGCTGGGCTCTTAACCCCTATGTCCTCATAGATTTTCTGGATGCTTTGAGATCAGCTGCAGGTGACGCCCCTGGGCACGGATGCTGGATGAAGGCCTCGTGAGGCAAAGGACGCATATTCGCGGGTCGACATGATTGAGGTGTTGGTGGAGTGGGCCGCTGGAGGCCCTGAAACAGCCTAGGGTTCAAGAGGATCAGACTCCACTCCAAGAGGCCGAGAGTGTGGAGTGGATGCAGCCTGCAGTGGCACGGAGCAACAATGGCCAATGGAGAACGACAACAACATTGCCAGGCCAGACTAACCCTGTAACTCTGACGCAGTGCCATCGCCAGGACAACCCGCCTTTATGACCAAGTTAACACTTCACATTTTTGCAACTTTGAATCATACAAAATGGTGCAGAAACATGGCGACTCATTTATTGTTTCAGAGTCATCTACTCTTCCTGCACTCCTGAACTTAATTAAGATTGCACACTTGTAAAGAAAGATTTGTACTGAACTCTATGCAAAAAAGAGGAACGTCACTGTATCTAGGCAATAAAGACAATATTATCTAAACAATATTGTCACGTGACAATAAAGAGCCATTGAATAACCCAGTTACAGTATATAAGAATTGTTCTGAAATCCATTTAAAGTTAGCCCATATAGGGTGTGAGGAGAAGTATATTTGTAGCAGTATTACAAACATCTTAAGTTACTTTGAGTCACACTTTTTTAATCAAAAATCCACTTAATAACAGGCGTGGTTTATGATTCTGACAGTAGGTATAACAATCTAAACAGTGCCACCAGGGTAAAGTTAGTTCAGATTCTCACTCCATTAGTTGCTGAATTTTGCTTCAGCAGAAAATGGGATGTTAAATGCCAACATAACAGCAGTGAAGGGGTGGAAGATTGCAACCTTCACGTGGTCCGCCCTGTTTCGACTAATGCGACTAATCAACTCGACGTGCACAAACGGAAGATCAAATAGAACAAGTTGTCCAACAACCTTAGGCTGTGCACGCCACACGAAAGAAGAAGACAGCAGTGAATACATTTCAAATAAATCATTATGCATGCTGGACTCAGAGATGTTGCTGGAAATTGGTATTATCGCTCCAAGAACACTTGAAGCTTAATGCCATCCAGGACAGGTCTGCTTGATTGGTAAAAGCAAATACTTTTAACATGTGTGTCGATGCAATGGCTTTTAGCCAGTTATTTAATAACAGAAACATTCTGACCTTACCTGATATCCACTGGCCCTCAGAGATTGCCATTGTTGGTCAACCTTAAGATGGTAACTTTGGGTAATGGATCTGGGACATGCAATAAACGGACGGCAGTCCTAGGCATAAGCTGGATGCTACATGCAGCTCTTGATGGATAGTTATCAGTGGATGACCTAAGGTGTCTGTGCTGATCTGTTACCTTGAGAGGAGGGAGACTGTCCCATTGCATCCCCCTGCTTTGTGATTTACAAGAAGGCTCATCCTGAAACATTAACTTTGCTTTTTCCTCCACATATGCTGCCCAACCTGCAGAGCAGTTCCAGGATTTTCTGCTTTTAGGAATGATGAAACATTTGACGAGTACATTTTTGTTCAAACAATTTAATTCTCTTACTGGACAAAAAATACTTACATTTAATATTTGACATTATAGAAATAATTTCAATACATATGAGAGGTACATAACATTGAAACTGAGATGGTAAAGAATGTACAGGGTCACTGATGTTGTCTATTCTCTGAGATGGTTGTATTTAGATAAATATTACAGTAGTACGTCTAACATAAATTTTCTGCTTTGGTCAGAAGTGACTGTTTAATTCTTAATTTGTCATTCTTTGCTTTTATGTGAGGTATAAAGAAATCAATAAAATTTTGTAAGGAGATATAATTTGAATTTACATTGCTCTATTAGTATAAGTAATAGAGTAATAGGTACAGTAAGCAATAATAAAACAAAATGGTTTGCAATGATCATGAAAGTCGATCATTAAGTGCATTAACCATCAACAATGCATTCTCCACACTTATAATACATCAGGTAAAATCTTTTTCTTACAAGGCTTGCTTCAAAATATAAGAAATATTATAGCAACGTACCCCTTGTAGAGATCAGGCTAAAATGAGAGATGATTCCTCAGTGGGACTGATCTTGTTCGCTGTTAATCAGCTCCCACAGATTCAAGGCACAGTTTTAATTCTGAGAGAGCTTACAAAATGTTCTTTTTAAGGAACAACTTGGCTGTTAATTAGCATATTTTACATTTCCTCCACTCACTTTGATTTGATCACAGATATATGTTGCATTGCAAAGTTAGAAGGAAGCACCCTTTATTAAAGGCTTAGCAATTGTAACATCTAAAGCTGGTTCACCTGGTAAAGTAAATATTTTTTACCTTGTCCAAGTCTGGATATTTATACATTCTCTACCTCCATATTTTGAAGCATATTTTAAAACTGTGGTGGACATTTGAGCTTGGGAGGAAGAATATGAAAGGAGTCAAAACAAATAAAATCTTATGTGAGCTGTCTGAAATATGTGGATCATTTGAAATTAGTCATTCAATTTGCCTGCCACCTCTATTTTCAAATATCATGGACCTCCGCTGCGGTTGGTAGAAACAACTTGTTGAGGTCTCCAACCTTTGCCCACTTTTAGGCATGCTCATGTGGTTTCGGAGGGTGACACCCTCTGGCCCTTTCTGACTGTCAATAAGTTGATGGGAGTAGCTGCCTGAAGCTGAATGATCCAGCTCTGATGTTGTAGCGGCTCAGGATTTCACTGGACTGAGGGGCGCTCTGCTGGGTTCGCCAGGGGAAGAGCGTTCCATGCTTGGCCAGGGAGGGCTGAAGAGGATGAGGCTTTGTGGCCTACTTGCCTTCGATCTGTGCTGAGTGTGGCGTATAAACCCAGGCTTCTGCTGCACCATGGATCCATCCGTTCTTAAAGATGACGGGCTATCGGGTACATCTTCTCCATTTGCCGTGGGGGTTTTCTTCACGACTGGTGCTGCTTGACTGTGTTTAGACTCGGTGATGGATGTATCTGGAGATACAACACACCTGCCATGCTCTGGTGATTGAGACTTTGGCAGACCATTTTCTTTCCCGTCTTTAGATTTTGCCGGTGAAGAATTGGTTACAGTTGAATCCAGTCTTTGTTTGCTGTCAGGCCAACCCGGTTCAACAGGTTGAAGAACGGTTAGAACGTTGTCCAGAGGGAGGGAAGAGGATGTGAGGCTCTTCTTTGGCAAAGGCTTGGGGACCTGGGTAAACTGCACCTTTGGTGGAATGACTGGGATTGCTTTGACTTGACATGTCTTTATCATGTAGGTTGTTCGAACTGCAGTGACACCAACTGGGAATGATTGAACTGGGGATTCATCAGACACAGAAGATTGGTTATTGACTGTGGAGTATGAAGCAAATAATGGTGTCTTATCTTCAGATGCAAAGCAACCTTCCTCAAATGTACTAGGCGTTACCGCTGTGGATTCTGCACTGGCTCCAAAGTTTCCAACGTATACACTATCCAGTTTAGAAGATGCCAATGAATTGTGTTCAGCTGATGCAACAGTTTGCTGGCTATGTCTGGAGATTCCCTCCATTTCATTGAGCGAAGTTACAGATTTGCTTACAAGAGAACTATTGCTCAAAGACTCATCACTGCAAATTGATAAAGTGGTCTCTGGGTTTTGACTGATTCCAATCAATATTTTGGTTAACAGACTGAGATGATGATTCAGGAGGCTCGTCAGGGGAGACTTTATCTGTACAAACATCAGGGGACCATATATCCTGAGCAGCAGCATATCGCCACTCCTCTGGCCTTATATCTGGCGACATTTTTGCCAGACATTCTTCCTCATCCTCTTTGACTTCGCCCAGCTGGAATGAAGGCGAGTTACGTTCATTAAATGCATCGTTGTCCATCCAGTGTTTGGGAGCAAGGAGCTCACTGGCATCGGTTATCAAAGTTTCAGCTTTCAGATCAGACTGAGTATCTGCCAGATGCTCCTCTTGATCTCTTTTCTCATCGGACAGATTACGCATTGAATGTACTGTCACCTCGTGCAAAACATCTGAGCATTGTTCTGGGAAATTATTATCTGATTTTGAGTTTGGTCCAGGTTTCTTAATGCAGGGTTCTGAAGACTGAAATTCATGAGAACCAATTGAATATTGATGCTTTACATCTGAATTAATATTGACTAATCGACCTGAATCTGCAGATGCTGCAAAGCACTCTGTTGGTGGAGTCTCCATTTTCACAGTCAAACTATTTTGATCCGTTATTGGTTGTATAAGTTGCATCTTGGAGGAAGCATCTTGTAAGGACTCCAAAGATTTAATGCCCTGAGTCTGGCTATGATCAGGTGTCTTGATGTTCTTCCCTTCACTGGAACATTTGTTACTTGTGGAGTTCAAGTCCATTTCTTCATGAGCAGTTTCAACCATTAGAGGGGAGCTTTGTAAGAACAGGTTGGGGAGACTGTGAATTCTGTGCTGTCCGATAATATTTACCACTGTTGAAGCATCAGGCAGAGACGTATACTCGATCTGGCTGTCGTCATGAGATTGATCCAATTTTTCTTCCATCTTTTCCAGAAATAAATTAGGCCCAGCGGTCTCCTCAGTTTCAATGATCTCAAGCTCTTTGGCTTGAGGCCACAGATGCTCCATAAATAGCTTGGCAGAGGAATCGGCATCCTGCAGAAATACACACACAATAACATTTATGAAGCCTGCATTTATTACGAAGCGATAGCTTATTTATTGTATCATTTGTATTGACTAGTAGCACACTGTGCCAATGGCGAAGAAGTATAATGTGTAGGAAGGGTGAGGTATAATATGGGTAACTTGGACACATAAGAAATAGATCAATGTGATAAATGCACTACTTAATTAAAAAAAAAGGTTCATTACCACAGGTTACTCTTAGCTGAAGGATATAATTGACCTGAGTAATCCTAGAACACAAAAAAAGAAACTTAACCAAGATTCCTGCTCCTCATTGCTGTTCATTCACTCCTGTTGGACAATGAACATGGTCATGTGAGATGAGGGCATGGTTATTACTGGCCGTGACGTTACTGCCAGACTGAGTTTGATCTTATGCTGCAGTAGTGAGACTTCTGCAGCGGCAAGAATGCCAGCTCGCATCAGAAATCCTGTCTTCCCTCTTTGGTGACACAAATTAAACAATACCAATATTTAGAAGCTGAGGTGGGGGGAGGGGGGGAGGGGGGAGATTACTCTGATGTACTCATCAATATCTCTCCTGTGACCATTATCAAGCCTGAGAAATCTTCTTGCAAGTACATGTAAAATCACCACATGATTCAGGTGCCAAAGGGTTCAGTGCAAATGAAGGTGTTCTACAGTAAGAATCATTCAAAAGAAAGAGGGAACTTGCATTATGTAGTGCCTTACTATCGCTTCCCTGAGAGTACTTTACAGCCAATCAGCTGGTTCATAATTGCAACCACTGTGAATATGTCAGTCCATAATACAAAATCTCATAAAAAAACAAATCCATGTAACCTGATAATCTTTGTCCGTTAGCATTGGTTGATGGAAAAATATTGGTCAGGACATGGCAATTACTCCTCCACTAGCCTGATGCATTCTTCATATCCGTCCAAATTCATAGGCTCTCCAGTTAGCATTTCATTCATTCAGCTTTGCAACATTCCTCAGTCTTGCATGGACAAACTGATCTTGACAATCTTCTTTAGACTTGTCCTGAGATGTGATCTAACACTGCTGCCTAGTAGTGGAAGTAGAGGGTATGGACTCCTTGACTTCATAATTGTGGGTAATATTTTAGAAAATACTTCAGGAATTCTAGCTCCCAGAATCTCTGTATTGGAATTTCAAGGCAAGGAGATTAATATGTGCTGTATACAAAGTACTGATCAAACATTCATCAAAGATGTGTAGGAAGGAACTGCAGATGCTGGTTTAAACCAAAGGTGGACACAAAAAGTTGGAGTAACTCAGCGGGCCAGACAATATCTTTGGAGAAAAGGAATAGGTAACGATTCGGGCCGAGCCCCTACTTCAGTCAGGGGAGGGGTAACAAGACATATAGATGGTGCAGGAAGGAACTGCAGATGCTGGTTTAAACCATCATTTATATCTCTCGTTTCCCTTTTCCCTGGCTCTCTGTCTGAAGAAGGGTTTCGACCCGAAATATGGTAACTTTTCTCCAGAGATGCTGTCTGACCCGCTGAGGTACTCCAGCTTTTTTGAATCGATTAAAGATGGTTCATCTCCTCGCAGGTTGAGTTGGAGTTGAGATTTATTGTGTGGATAATCAAAATTAGCTGGAGAAAAATTAAAAACTGAATACACAGAGGTGAACGCTGAATGAGTACTGGGCATTCAGGAGTGGGAGAAAACTGCTCTTTAAGGAAAGTTCCCAGAAATGGATACCCCACAGAATCTGGCATTTCGATACTCAGGCTTGGTTGAAGAATGTTTGCTCACTGAGCTTGAATTTGTGAGAAGCATTTCCTTAAATACCCCTTGCAACTGAGAAATAAAAGCTTCCATACAGATTTTCCACTAGAGGATAACAGCGCTACACTTCAGTAGAACATTGGTAACATCCAAGCCACTTTCAGATCTAAACTCTTGTGAAGAAACAAACTTTGGGTTTACTCTGGTTACAGTGCAGTTTAAAAAAGTTATGGATTATCCGTGGCATGCATAAATAAATCCCATTTAGTTTATGTACAAAATCCTGAGAACATGAGGATGATTTGTGCACAATGAAAACAAGACAGATAAGAGTTAATTATATTGCACTAATACAAAATAAGGGGAATTGCTTTTGAAGTTCCTCATCTAAAGGGGCCACAGAGTAACAATCATTTTGAAAGATCTACTTTTTTAAAGGGTGTATTTCTGTGAGCCTAAGGCAGCTCTATCTGCTCCAGCCAATGACACTGTTCAGCCTGTGCTGAGTAGAGTTGGCACAGACTATAACTGGGTGTGGATGTGATATGGCGATGGTGCCTCCTGTGGACTCAGGTCTCCATCAACACCATTACCAAGCCTGCACCTGACGTAGAATTCCCCCTGTTGCAGCTTTGGAATGCCGGAGGCTGCAGGGTGACAATTAGAGGAGCATATCAGGGTAGAAATCAGAACCTTTTTCCCCAGGGTGGAATTGTCAATGGTCAGAGGCCAAAGCTTTAAGGTGAAAGGGGCAGAGTTTAAAAAAAAAAAGTGTGGGGCAAGTTTTCACACAGAGTATGGTGGGTGCTTGGAACTTGCTGCCAAATGTGGTGGTGGAGGCAGATACGATACATGGCTTTTAGATAGTTAAAGGGATATGAAGGGAATGGAGGAATATGGGGGGGCAAAGATTAGTTTAACATGGCATCGTGTTTGGCACAGATGTCGTGGGCCAAGGGGCCAATTCCTGTGCAATCACAGGGCAGGGGTAGAAGGCTCAAGAATTTAAGATATGAACTAAAACTGGTCCCATCACTGTGCCCATTTTCATGACCTGCTTTAAATCTGTATGTAATTTATTTGTGGATTGACAATGCGCATCTAGTATATGTGGGTGTGTTTGACCTGTGAATGGTACTAGCGTAATAAATGGTACTAACGTAATACGACCAATACATGAGTCATCAGTGCGTCTTCCAAACTGCTTGTTCGTGTCTGGGATAGTCACCTAAAATGGCAACCATAAGTGTAGTAGCTCAGGATTAAGGACCCCACCAACTTCATGGATCCAACATCATTTCCCTCCACCCGCCTCTGGAATACTGCCTGAAGCTCGGGTGATGCTCCTCATGCAGCTACATTATCTTCAAGGATTGTTGTCATCCAGAAACAAAAATCTCAACCTAAATTTCATTATTGTTATTGTAAGATTATCAACTTTGATAATTCATAGTTGGAAGTGATGATGTGATACAATCATCTCCACACCCTTTCTATTCACCTTTATTTCCATCAGTCGTAACAAAAGTAATTGCCGCCAAATGCTCTAGGGCATTTTGCAATTTTAGGAGTGCCTTGCAAATGCACTTTCACCAATGACTTCTCCAAATCTAAGTTTAAAAAAAAATGTTTTACTGATAATGAAAATAATTTTGTTGAGAGTTCTCTCTCCGCTCATTCAGTCATGTTGTGTTGGCTTTGGACTCACCCTTCACTTGTTAAGAACATTGGAAGTAGGAACCATAAAGCTCCTGATCCTGCAGTTTCAATGTTTTTCATTCACACCACATGGGCATCCATGGAAAGACCAGGATCTCCAGCTACCCCCCTTGTTGGTTTTCCTTTCAACTGAATGGTTCATAGGGCATTTTATAGGACAGTTTGGATGGTCTACATTGCCGTGGGTTTGCAATCTCATCGGCCATATTCCAAACTCCCCTCCATCATGGTGAAGGGTTTTTACAGCAACCCAAATGTTCTGGTGATCGCCTTGACTGACAATTAGCTTTTTAATCCAGATTTATTTCAAGAATTCAATATAAATCCTGGAGCTTTGTGATGTGTCATAATTGTTATCATCTTGTTTGCAAGCTTTCAGCTCTTAACATGCAGTGTTTGCACTAAGGTTGTGTAGGGTTTGTTGGTCGGCCACAATAATCATGTGGTACCCTCCTTAGCTTTTGCTCAGCCTGGCAGAAGGAACATTAGGACTTCCTAGTGCTCATTGCTCCAATGTTAAGATCTCCACTGCTCAGCATTGAGCTCTGCCCAATACTGCAAAAAGTTGCAGAGTTATGGACGTAGCCCAGCCCATCACATGAACCAGCCTTTGTCCCATCAACTTCATCTACAATGTACGCCTCCTTGGAGAAGCAGCCAACATAATCAAGGACCATTTACACCTTGGTCATTCCCTCTTCACTCCTCTCCCACCAGGCGGCAGATACAAAAGCTTAATAGCACATATACCAGATTCAAGAATAGCTTCTTCCCCGCTTTATCTACGGAACTGATGCACTACAATGTTGAAACTCTGTATCTCCCCCTTTGCTCTGCCTATTGTTCTTGAGTTTGACCTGATTGTATTTATTTATAGTGTCATCTAATCTGGTTGGATGGCAAGCAAAACAAAGCACAGGCCAGGATCCGGTCACGCCCACCTGGAGTTTGCACATTCTCCTCGTGATCACATGGGTTTCCTCCCACATTCTGAAGACGTGTCGATTGGTAATTTAAAAAAAAACTACTTTCAATTAGTCCTGATGTGTAGGTGAGTGGTATAATTAGGTGGAGTGTTGATGACAATGTGACGAGAACTAAAACATGGGATCAATGGAAGATTAGTGTAAACGTGGTTATGGTCAGTGTGGACTTGGAGAACCAAAGGACCCATTGTCCTCTCCACATCCCTCAATCACGCCAAGTTGAGAATCAGAGGGTTTATGGTGGATTTTGAGCATTATCTGCTGCATAGCAAAGATGCACAAAGTACTCTCATCCCTGCAACAATATCCAGCGCTGTGTCAAAGTGCCCTCCCTGCGCAAGGGTGATGACTTGGAGTGGGGGCTGGGAGGGTGCGGAGTTTTCATTAGAAAAAGCGGATGGATGGATAATTGAAATTTGAGAGTCGACAAATTTTCCAGTTACATGATTGGCACAGCAAACTGGTGTGGGACCCAAAACAAGTAAAGGTAATATGAAGTGAATTTGACATTTCATTGTCTACGTGGTTAATCCTGTACAATACAGTAGGTGGACAATTTTACCCTTCAGCACCATTCTACAGGCACCTCACTCTGTTTTCTGGAGGGGTGGAAATGGACTCACTTTGGCTACATTGAATACCTGGCACAGCGGTAGAGTTGCTGCCTTACAGCGCCAGAGACCCGGGATCAATCCTGACTAAGGGTGCCGTCTGTACGGAGTTTGTACGTTCTCCCTGTGACCTGCGTGGGTTTTCTCCGGGAGCTCTGGCTTCCTCCCACACTCGCAAGACTTACAGATTTGTAGGCTAAGTGTTAAAGAAGGAACTGCAGATGCTGGAAAATTGAGGGTACACAAAATACTGGAGAAACTCAGCGGGTGCAGCAGCATCTATGGAGCGAAGGAGATAGGCAACATTTTGGGCCGAAACCCTTCTTCAGACCATTGTATCCCTTGTATCAGTCTGACGAAGGGTTTGGGCCCGAAATGTTGCCTATCTCCTTCGCTCCATAGATGCTGCTGCACCCGCTGAGTTTCTCCAGCATTTTGTGTACCCCAGGTTTGTAGGCTAATTGGCTCGGTAAAATTGCAAGTTGTCCCTTGTGTGCATAGGATAGTGTTAGTGTGCGGGATCGCTGGTCTGTGCAGACTCGGTGGGCCGAAGGGCCTGTTTGCACGCTGCGTCTCTAAACTAAACTAAACAAAAAATGTTGTGGTTAAATGTACAACATGGATGATGCAGGATCCTCCAATCTGCATAAAACATTGGTCTGGCCAAACCTGGACTATGCACGCAGTTCTCATCACCATACTATAGGAAGGATGTAATTGCGTGCAGAGATTACAGAGGAGAGACACAAGGATGTGGCCTGGAATGGATCATTTCAGTTACGAGGAGAGACAAGGTTTGTTTTCTCTGAAGTGAAGGAGACTGTTGGGGTGACCTGATAGAATAACATAACATTATAAGGATAGATAGCAAAGAGAGTAAAAATCTCTTTAACATGCTGGTGAGAAATAAAACAAGAGGTCATAAGTTTAAGGTGAGACATAGGAGGCTTAGAAATGATCCAAGGAGGATTTTTTTTTCACACAGAATGTGGTTGCAGTATCGTACCACCGGATTCAGGAACAGTTTCTTCTCCCTGTGTCTATGGAACACATGCACCACAATGCTGAAAGCCTGCATCTTCCCCTTAGCTCTGCTTGTTGTACCTGAGTTTGATTGCATTGTATTTATTTATAGTATCTGATCTGACAGCATGCAAAATACAGCTTTTCACCGTACCTCAGTCCACGTGACAATAATAAACTTAAAACTAGACCGAAAATTTAACAGGCTGCTGAACAGTCCTCTCATAATCTAATGATGTCATCCTAATCTCCCAATCAGACTCATGTGGCCCATGCACTTTTATTAAATATCTGCACTTTCTCTGCAGCTGTAGCACTCTAATGCTGTAATACCACAGTGGGGCAGCACAGTGGCGCAGCGATAGAGTCGTACGTTCTCCCCGTGACAGCGTGGGTTTTCTCCGAGATCTTTGGTTTCCACCCACACTCCAAGGACGTACAGGTTTGTAGGTTAATTGGCTTGGTACAAGTGCAAATTGTTCCTAGTGTGTGTAGGATAGCACTCGTGTGCTGGGGATCGCTGGTCGGTGCGGACTTGGTGGGTCAAAGGGCCTGTTAACTCTAAACTATACTAACCTAAACTATATATCTGCTTTCTGGTGTTTTTTTCTTTGCACTACCCGTTATACTTGTGTATGGGCTAAGTGTATTTATGTATGGTAAGATTTGAGTGGATAGCACGCAAAGTTTGTCTCTGTACCTCGGTACATGTGACAATAATGAACCAATAGGATGAAGTATCCTGTTTGTATGCTGCATGATTCTGATTCCATAATCTATAATTAACACTGATGTGACACCTTCTTTTTGATTCCAGAGTGCAACAATCCTATTAAATACTGAATCAATTGTGCAGTAATTTGTCTAACCTGTTTGGTTGCTGGATGCTCTTTGATGCTCCCACTTTGATGTTCATTTTCACATGGATTCTCTGCTGAGGGAGCAATTGGAGGAGGCACTTCTTCTTGCTCTGTGTTTTCACAGGGGTTTGGAGATCCAGATGAGATGGTCACGGACTCTGAGGAAGAGAAAAGCTGCAATGGATCAGAGTCCTGATGTGTTGGGTTTAGGGAGAGCTCTGCTTGATTCTGTGACGATGAATTTGTGGAAACAACAAGCGCTTCGGGCTTAAATCCATCCATTTCAATGTTCTGGTCAACTAAATAACAAGAACATGATATTCCTGAAATTAGATAAATAGTGTCGACAGAAACCCTTACCAAAGAAACCATTTTCTCCCAAAATATGAAATTTTCCATTCTGATCTCTGCCCCCCACCTTTCCCAAGATCCCTAAATCTGGGGTGGCACGGTGGCGTAGCGGTGGAGTTGCTGGCTTACAGCGCTTGCAACACCGCAAACCCGGGTTCAATCCCGACTACGGGTGCTATCTGTATGGAGTTTGTACGTTCTCCCCATGACCGCGTGGGTTTTCTCCGAGATCTTCGGTTTCCTCCCATACTTCAAAGACGTACAGGTAAGGTGGTAAATTGGCTTGGTAAATGTAAAAAAATGTCCCTAGTGTGTGTAGGATAGTGTTAGTATGCGGGGATTGCTGGTTGGCGTGGTGGGCCTGTATCTCTAAAAACTAAAACTAAATCTGATGAAAGGTCATAAATTGGAAGCGTTAACTGCATTTTCCTTTATCCAGATGCTGTCTCACCTACTGAGCATTTCCAACGTCTGCAGTGTTTTTCTACTAGTTTCTTAAAACTGTATTGGAAATTCTAACACATATTCACAGACAGGAGGTATCCATAATGGTTTATTGGAACATACCCTTCTGTTCAGGCTGGTCTGAATCAGTTTGCCCACTGAGTAGATCTTCCTTCTCTTCACTGGCGTTGTCAAAGGTGCTGCTTTCAGTAGGCGATGGTCTGTCCATTGACCCTTGTGATCCTGTGTCATTCAGATTTTGTGCATCTTTTAGTGCTTTCTTACAAGGTGTGGCACGGGGATTGATGATCCCTGAGATGTGTAATGGCACAGATGTGGAAAAAGGCTCAGAAATGTTCACTGCCATTGGTTTTCTATGATGCCGTGGCGATGCTTCAAGGGGAAACAAGTTACCCGGGAAATTAGACTTTGGTGACGAATCATTAAAATTTGCCGAGTAAAACAACCGTCTTGTCTTTGGTGATGGCTCCGATTTGTTGAAGGCATCTCCGCAGAACACCTTCAGCTGCTCCGGCTGCCCCCTCAAAATCCCAGGCTCTCTGTCTGACGTTCCCGGGCTAATGTTCCCCACACATCCTCCAATCGCACCCACCAGCTCTTCCTGATCCCAATCGCTGTGCCTTCGGCTTAGATTGTAGGAACTTCCTGATCCAAGAGTGTGCGATTTCATTGATCCTGAGAGCCCTCCTCCCAGAGTTGCTCCATGTTTAAATCGATTACCCTTTTCATCATCTAGAACATAGCAATGATATACTTAATAATGGCTTGAAATAAAATTCTGCACAAATCAGACATTCGAGGGCTTGGCTCTGTCTGTAATAACACATTATGTTTCATTTCATTCCTCTTTAGCAAGTCTATACAATTTCTTACTCTGAAGCAATGAGTTATTCCCTGGCTAAGAGATAAAGCAAATGGGATGCTGAAACCTCTTTATCATTTGAGCAAAATACAAATTGCGAGAAGAACTCAACGGGTCAGGCAGCATCTGTGGATGGAAATGGACAGACTGTGCTTGGGGTTAGATGCAGGAAGATTGTTCCCGATGTTGGGGAGGTCCAGAACAAGGGGTCACAGTCTAAGGATAAGGGGGGAATTCCTTTAGGACCGAGATGAAGAAAACATTTTTCACACAGAGAGTGGTGAGTCTGTGGAATTCTCTGCCACAGAAGGTAGTTGAGGCCAGTTCATTGGTTATATTTAAGAGGGAGTTAGATGTGGCTCTTGTGGCTAAAGGGATCAGGGGGTATGGAGAGAAAGCAGGTACAGGATACTGAGTTGGATGATCAGCCATGATCATATTGAATGGCGGTGCAGGCTCGAAGGGCCGAATGGCCTACTCCTGCACCTATTTTCTATGTTTCTATGTTTCTCCAGGAAAAATACAAAAGAGGAACTCAGATGTTCAAGGCAGCAATTAAAGACACAAAGTGCTGGAGTAATTCAGTGGGTCATGAAGCTTTTCTGGAGAACATTAAGGTGACATTTCGTGTTGGGAACCTTCTTCAGACTTGTGGGGGGGTGGGGGGGAGGGGTGATAGGCAAGTGGTTGGACAAAGGATAAAATGACAGACAGTGAGATGACTGTCATTTTTCCTTTGTCCAACCACCTGCACTATACAAGCGGATTCTGCTGGTGCCAGCTCAATAACCCGGCTCTCAACACCGGTAAAACCAAGGAACTGATTGTGGACTTTGGAAGGGGTAGGATAGGGACCCACAATCCCGTTTACATTAGTTAACAACTAACTTGTGCTCTCTCTTTCCCAGTTTCCAGCATTCTTTCTTTTATTTCACATTTCCGGCATCTCAGATTTTGATTTTAGCCAAAAACAAAATCACCACATGAGAAAATATGTGCCATGCAAGGGTATATTCAATAACAGATAGTACAGACATAGTAGGTACGGAACAGTTTCAAATTGAAACAAGGATGCGCAAAAAGTACATTTAGGACCAGTCTAAAGCAATAGTTTGCAACATGGTGTATTTAGCCTGGAAATAGACTTCTAGGTGGACCAGGACGGACATAGAAAATCTTAGAATCCTTCAAGAAACAACTGGATAACTCAAGTGGTCTGTAACAAGTTGCATCCACTGGCATCTCATGCTATGCTTTTCCTCTAACATACAACTGTAATTAATTTAAAATACCTTCCCACTTATTTGCTTTTATCTCTTTTCCAAAATGTACGATTTGGCACAAACTGAAGTGTGTCATGTTTTGGAAATCGTCTGCTAATGACGCTTCCTTCCAGAGGCACGAATACAGCTTAAAGACAGTTCTATTCTCACGCAATGCTTAGAGTCATAAACCTTCAACAGAGATCACCTACCAATACTCCAATTTTGTGCACATCTCTGTAGTTATCCAAGAGATATTGAGTCTGTTTGGCTACCCACTGCTGCCTTTATAGTGATCAAGAGGCAAGGTTCAAATGTGGGACTAGTCTGGCTTGCGTGCTTGAATATTTCATTATTCAATTATTAATTATTTACTCATGGCGATGTTTAATCTTACTATTATATTTTAAATCTTACCATCTCGGTCATCCTTTCAATATTGTTTTGCAATAGTGAATGCCAATGACAAAATGGCAGGCACTGAGTTTCCCTACCTGATAGGGAAAGGGAATTAATTCACTTCTACTTCATGTTGATATTTGCGCCTCTACCAAACTTAGTTTTCCTTCTTTACATCTTGAAACACAGCAGATTTTCAATGCTCCATTGCACTCAATTATAGCACTGACGTTTGACTTTGCAGAAGTAGTTGATGCAAAACAAAACGACTTTTGTACAGAACTACAAAACAGCTCCTCAGTGCTGCTCTGTTGCCTTCTTTTTAAGATGGGACCCATGGGTGTGTTAATCTGGTGTAAGGCTTCTCACGCACTTGGACCACACGTTGGATTTAACACCAGATTACATTCCATTTTCTTCATCAAAAGAATAATGATATAAAGTCTTACCTTCTAATGGCAAGGAGCAAAGGGACTCCATACTCTTCGCAGGTCGAATGTTGCCTTTTTCTGTTTACAACAAATAAAACAGAGGTCTGGTGAGCAACGAATTTGTCTTGCGTGAATCAAGATAACCAGTTAATAAAGATTTCCCCCACTGCACATAGTGAACAAAGATAAGCTTTATATCAATGGTACTACACAAAAAATGCTGGAGAAACTCAGCGGGTGCAGCAGCATCTATGGAGCGAAGGAAATAGGCAACGTTTCGGGCCGAAACCCTTCTTCAGACTGTATCAATGCCGTGCAAACACCAACCTTGGGTCATTACCTTTCGTGATCAGCCTTGGTTTACTGAGAGCATTCACTTGTCTCTGAGTCAGAAGGTTATTGGTTCAGATTTGACTTCTGAGGCTAGAGCACATGGTGTTGGCTGACATAAGTGCAGTGTGATGGGACCTCTGTATGTTCAGAAGTCACCTTTTTATATGGGACATTAAACCAAGACATCGCCTTCACTCATTGTAACTGTTTGGCTTGCTACACCCACTCAGAGGGCAGTTAAGATCTATAGGTTAGGACTCATATTTAGTAAATAACAAATATTCCTCGTACAAGAACACAAAAAATAAGAATAGGCCTTCTCAGCCCTTCAAGCCCACCCTGCCATTCAACGTGATCAATGTAATTTGCCCCGGACCTCAACTCTTGAGTTCCCCAGTTCCCAATAAGCCATAATTACCTCATCTTTCACTTAAAACAAATCTCTTCATCCTTCATACCTCCAGTAATGCCTCCAAATAATACCTCCATACACCTCTTGGGTAGAGAATTTTACAGATTCAGCATCCTCTCCCAGCAGAAATTCCTTTGCACCTCATTTTTAATGACAGCCCCCTTATCTCATAACTATAACCTCTTCTTCAAGGCCATCTCACAGTGGAAACATCTCAATATCTACCCTGCCATGTTCTCTAGGATCTTATACATCTCGATAAGATCACACCTCACTCTTCTAAATCTCACGAAGTTTACATCCAACTACTTTAGCTTTTTTTGATAGGATAACTGTTGCATCTCTGGAATTCCCGTAGCGAGTCTCTTCTGCGTTCCATACTAATACACCCTTCCGTAACTAAGGATCCTAGGCTATACGTAGTTCCCCGGGTGTGGCCTCACCACACCATCCACTATTGTGACAACCCGTCTGTTTCTAAATTCCAGTTCCCTTCTAATAAAGGCCAAATAGCAATGTGCCTTCCTAACTAGTTATTGCACCTGACTGCTAACCTTATGAGTTTCATGCACAAGAACAATTGCATACCTTTCCTCATTTGCAATTTCTTGCTATTTAGATATTAGTCTGATGTCTGCCACCTCTCACCACGTCTTCACAATTTCCCACGTTAAACTCCATTTGAGAAGTTTCCACCCACTCGTTAGCCTACCCACATACGTGCTGTAGAGTACAACTTTCTTTACTGCAACATGCTCTTCCTCCTATTTTCATATCATAGTCACACTTTGATATCTTACACTCTGTCCCTTATCATAAATGGATGATTTATATAATTGAGGGCCAAGTATATAACGGAGGGCGGGAAACTGATCTGTGCTTGCATCAACTCTGAAGATGACCTGTTTATTCCATGAAGATTAGTAATAAAGTGGGTTCCATCTCCTTTCTTACATATTGCTAATTCAGGAGTCAGACAGTGACGTGTAAGAAGGAACTGTGGACGCTGTTTTTTTCCGAAGATAGACACGAAGTGCTGGAATATCTCAGTGGGTCAGGCAGCATCTCTGCAGTAAAAGGATGGGTGACGTTTCGGGCCGGGGCCCTCCTTCATATTCTCTCCGAGTCTGTAGAAGGATCCCCCCCCCCCCTTCCCCCCGAAATATTACCCTTCCTATTACTGCAGAGATGCTGCCTGACCCGCTAAGTTACTCCAGCACTTTGTGTCTAATTCAGGAATCATTTATTGGTTTTGGCCCGAAACGTTGCTTATTTCCTTCTCTCCATAGATGCTGCTGCACCCGCTGAGTTTCTCCAGCATTTTTGTGTACCTTCGATTTTCCAGCATCTGCAGTTCCCTCTTAATCATTTATTGGTCCTCCAGGAATATATCTTTATTCAATAAACTAGTAAAACATACAATATTTTCTTCTCTATCTCTTCTCCAGAACCTTTTCAAATGCACAGATATTCAGAACAGAGTTTTGAGTTTGATTTTTCTAACTTGTATTTTATTATTTTTGGTCCCTTCCTTTCACATAGCCCACCTGTTCTGTAACGCCAGAAAGATTGAAGCAAAGTTATTATTTAATATAATAACAAGGACTTGCAGATGCTGGTTTATTCCAAAGATGGACACAAAGCGCTGGAATATCTCAGTGGGTCAGGCAGCAACCCGGAGAATGTGGCACAGCGGTTTTGGAAGGTCCAGTTCAATCTAAAGACCTGAAACGTCGGCGATCCATGTTTCCCAGGGATACTGCCTGAGCCTCTGAGTTACTCCAGCATCTTTTTATATTACTAGTATTGGTGTGTGTTTGATTTGTTTCATGGATTTTGTATTTTTATGACTTTTGGCAGATCAATGGGATAAATAAAGTTCTATCATATTGTATCGTATCGTGTCGTTGTTCCTGATCACCTCTTCGTGGAACTGCCCCATCATTTTATTTTTCATATTCATGTGCCCATTTAATATTTCAGATTTTGTCTTAATCTCCTTGGACTACTTCATAGGTCGTCTTTCTGGTCCTGGTTATTTGGTGCAATCTCCAAATTGTATCATAGCCTGCCGTGCCTCGCTGCCTCCTGCTGTTCACTATCTCGTCCTGTGTCATCAGTATTTTCCCACATGCCTATTTTCATCTCTGGAGTCTCCCAGATGCTCAGTTTGTCCTCACTTCTTGGCAGAATATATATAATATTATTTCAAGGACTTCTGATTACTGTTTGCCAATATGCTTACCCATTTTATTTCCCCAAATTCCACTCTCAGCTCCTCAGTATCAACTTAATATTTAATAATCTGTGTGTTTTGGAGTCATTGTCGAGAACTGTTTTAGAAACATAGAAAATAGGCGCAGTAATAGGCCATTCGGTCCTTCGAGCTAGCTCTGTCATTCAATATGATCATGGCTGATCATCCAAACTCAGTATCCTGTTCCTGCTTTCTCCCCATATTCCTTGATTCCATTAGCCCTAAGAGCTATACCTAACTCTCTCTTGCAAACATCCTGTGCATTGGCCTCCACTGCCTTCTTTTATATTATGACCATTAATGCATAGATTTTCCTCTCCTGTTAAGGTCTGTCACTTCATTCCCCATTATTAGAACTAGTGATTGATTGAAAGATACAGTATGGAAACAGTTCCTTCAGCCCACCGAGTAAGTGCTGACCATTGATTGCCAGCCATACTGGCTCTATGTTATTCCACTTTCACATCCACCTGCTACACACAAGGGCATTTATATGGAGACCAATTTACCTACAAGCCTGCACGTCTTTAGGATGTGGGAGGAAACTGGAGCACCCGGAAAAAACCAACAGGGCCATAGAGAGAATGTGCAAACTCCACACAGACTGCCCCTGAGATCAGGATTATCCTCTGGCCCTGTGTAGCAGCAGCTCTACCAGCTAGATATTACCTAGTGGTAAACCTTCTCTTGTCAGGCTTCTTAAGCATTGGTGTAGAAAGAATGTCTGTACAAATTCTAGGAGCATCATGTCACTTACCCACCCCTACTGACTTGTGAATTTCTGGACTGATGATAGTGTAGCTAGATGGCAGCAGAGGTAGCTTTAGTACAGTGGCAGTGCTCTCTCTGCTGAGTTAGAATCTTATTCATTCCCAACCAGATCGAGGGGCTTGAGCATATAATCTAGTCTGATAATTGCGTGCAGCACGAAAGGATTGCGCTGCAGATGCTATTTTCTGTTAAGCCATTAAACCGGGCATCACCCGTTGTCCCTAGTTCTCATAGAGTCATAACCTCGCATAGCATGTCAACAGGCCCTTGGGCCCAACAAAATGCCCCATCCCAGCCAGTACCATTGCCCACATTTGGTCCATATCTCTCTAAACCTTTCCTATCCATTCTCAGGCACAATTAAACACAAAACCTTGGAAATGATTTCCAATTCTTAGTGATTAGTTATTTTTCTACTCTTTTCTCAAGTCTACTCTTTCTCAAATCTTTTCTCAAGATTTCTCCTTCATTTCCTTCTTCATACTTTATTTAGGGGGTTGGTTTCTTTCTTTCAAGAATATTTACATAGATTATTTTATCCCATCTTCCTCTTCTGCCAATGTTTTCCCCAATGTATCTTGTCTTTGCCTCTTTTCTTTCTAAGATGCTGCAGGTTTTCGCTGCCATAGACTAAAACTCTTCAGTTTGGCCCACAGAATCTGCAGTTTTAATTAGTCGTGGCGAGATTTACGATATGATACGATACAACTTTATTTATCCGGGAGGGAAATTGGTCTGCCACCAGTCAGAAGATGCAGTTACAAGGCATTGAAAGGGTTGGGGGGGGGGGGGGGGAGTCAGTCTACCTCACAACAGAAGTGGGAAGAGTTGTGCAATTTGATAGCCACAGGGAAAAAAAGATCTCCTGTGGCGTTCTATGCTGCACCTTGGTGGGACCAGTCCGTTGCTGAAGGTACTCCTCCGGTTGACCAGTGTCACAGAGGGGATGAGATGTATTGTCCAAGATGCTCCGCAGTTTGAGGATTTGCACTCATATCTCGTCTAGCCAAGGCACTGACTGGATTATTAGTCAGTGCAGCAATTCCACTCCACCGCTGTTAACCCAATACTAGGCAGCAGTTCCGAAATATGGATCTGGACGGAAGACTGACTTGTCCTAAAGGGCCTGTCCCACTGTACGAGGTAATTCAAGAGTTCTCCCGGGTTTTCCCCTGATTCGAACTCGGAGAATTCCGTCGGGTCGTAGGAGTTCGTTGATGTCTCGGAGTGGCTTGTATGAGTAAAAAGTAAATTTTTTTTCATCGTGAGTATTTTTTTACTCATGGTCATTTTTCACAGTGTGTTGAAAAAAATGTCACGAGTTTACCGGATTTCCCGAGTACCTACCGTTACTCGTACGAGCTGCTACGG
Organism: Okamejei kenojei; assembly: GCA_035221665.1. Taxonomy (NCBI): domain Eukaryota; kingdom Metazoa; phylum Chordata; class Chondrichthyes; order Rajiformes; family Rajidae; genus Okamejei; species Okamejei kenojei. The sequence goes on along the minus strand of CM069142.1, from coordinate 14,212,494 downwards.
GACATTCACGAACTCCTACGCTACGGACATTCTACGAGTTCAAATCAGGGGAAAACTCTTGATTTACCTCGTACAGTGGGACAGGCCCTTTACAGCTATGATAAAGTAACATGACAGTTACACCGTGACTAATTAATTAATCCCCATGCTGTTAATGACTAGCTACTCAAAGATCGAATTTAAACAATGAAAAAATAAAGACAAGGAAAGTGTAATGTATTCATACATATTCATGTGTATGTTAATGAGCTGGTGTTCAATATAAGCAGGGAATGCTAAGTAATAAATCTCTCTCTCATGATCCAGGCAACCAGCGTGTAAGTTGTTCTTCATTCTGTCGTCCGGAATATAACAAAATTGGCGACGAGGACGGGATAGAGTTTGTGAACTCATCCTTTAAATACAGTGCAGGACTGTTTTGCAACATGCAGTATTGTTTAACATTTTAAACAGCAAATACAGAGCTGTGTGTGTTGTAGTTGTTTGTGAGCTGGACACGATAGGCCGCAGATCGTTCTATGCAGGGGACTGTAGTTTAAAATAGCAGGTGTACAAATCATCGAGAGTTTATCAGGCTATCTCTGTGGCAAGATGGCGTCGTTAGGATTGTATAGGATTTTAGACGGAGTTTTTTTTTTTGTCGAGTTCCTCAAACTGGTATAGCCTTTGTACAGCTAAGTTTTAGTTGAATTGTTACACCAGAACAGACAGGAAATCGCGGTTGTTGAACGGACTTAAAAAAAAAAAAGAGAACAACATGATGGCAGTGTCCGAGGGGTACATCGGAATTCTTGGCACTTTCGACAAGAGCCGTTCAGCTCCTATATGGAGAGAGCAAACATGTTTTTCACGGCAAACAACATAATGGAGATTAGCGGTGAAGGAGAGATAGTGACTGAAACAAATAAGGCCGTTTGCGAACGCATGAAAGCGATTCTGCTCACGGAGATCGGTCCTGAAGTGTACGGCACACTCGTGAATCTCCTTGCACCCATGAAGGCAAAAGACGTGCCATTCAATGACATTATGAAGAAGTTGGAGGAGCACTTCAACCCAAAGCCTCTGGAAATTGCAGAAAGCTATAAATTTGGCACTAGAAACCAGAAGCAGAATGAGACAATCAATGAGTACATTGTTGCCTTGAAAAACTTAACTTTGCACTGTAACTTTGTAACCTTTCCTGTTTTAAGCTTACACAATAGATTTGTTTGTGATCTATTGGATGAACGAATTCAGTCCAAACTCATGAACACTCCAGATCTTACATTCAAGAAAGCATGCAGGATTGCAACCACAATGGAGATGGCATCAAAGAACGCTCACGAGTTTCGTCCACCAGGGACTGCAGTGGCCATTTACAGTCACAAGGCAGTGCCTATGGCCAAACCAAGAGGCGCTAAACCAAAACCAAAGTATGGCGGGGAGCTGAGTTCAGCCAGTTGTTATCGTTGTAGTGGTAATCACTCATCCCAATTTTGTCAGTTCAAAATGGCCAACTGCTATAACTGCAGAAGAAAGGCCATATCACCTCAGCATGTCTGGCCAAGCTTAAAACAGGAAACCAACAATCTGCAGGAATCAAGCGACAACACCAGAGAGGAGTTCACAACTTGGAGGTGAACCCAGATGGAAATGTACTTGGGTTGTACACAATTTATGCAACCAACATCGATAAGTCTATAACCAGCCAAGGCAAGGACTTTCAAACAAAACTATTGATTAATGAACAGTTAATCGATATGTGTATTGACACAGCAGCAGATTGTTTGGTCATGAGCAACGACCTGTATGAAACAATGTTCCCACAGATACCATTGTTTGAGAGTTAGGTCAAACTACTTGGGCGAAGATTTGGAGACATGCGGACAAATGAAATGTAAAGTTCAACATAATGGTCAGTCAGTAACATAGTGGCCAGCTACAGAAATAAACCAACCCTCCTTGGAAAGGATTGGCTGAGTAGAATAGAATTAGACTGGAAGAACATTTCCAGCGTCGGTTTGTCCAAATCACGTCTTGAAAACGTCATAAGCAAACATGCAGACATTTTTGCCGACAGTTACACGGGAATAACAGGGTACTCTGCACACAATCAACTTCAGCAAGATGTGAAACCTGTGTATTGTCGACCAAGACCTGTACCATATGCACTAAAGCAACAAGTGGAGGAAGAACTCGACAGATTAGAAAGGAATGGAGTACTCGCGAAGACAGACCAGAGTAACTGGGCAACGGCAATTGTGGCCGTACCCCAAGGCCGACAAAACTGTTCGACTATGCAGTGACTACAAAGTCACAATCAACCAAGCCGTTGACGACGAACTATATCCATTACTAAGATCTGTGCGCAGAACTTAACAAGAGTCTTCACTAAACTGGATATGTCTCACGCTTACGCCCAACTCAATGTCGACAATGAAAGTCAGCAGTACTTGACTATCTACACACATAAGGGCTTGCATTCATATACAAAGCTGCCCTATGGTGTGAAATCCTCCCGGAACATCTTCCAGTCTGTCATGGACCAAATGTTACAGGGCATTCCGCACTGTGTGTGGAACCAGGATGCCCTACTGATATTCACAGAGGGCAACGTAGAACATCTGGAAATCCTTGAGCAAGTTCCCACACGACTGAACAACCACAATGTCAAATTGCGACAAAGCAAATATGCATTTGCGCAGTTGGAGGTGGTCTACCTTGGACTCAAAATAGATGCCAACAGACTTCGCCCTGCGAAGGCGAACGTTGAAGCAATGGTGAATGCTCCAAAACCCAACAATGTGTCAGAGCTAGGATCATGCCTTGGGATGGTGCAGTTCTATGCTCGATTCCTTCCAGATTTAGCAACTGTGTTAAAGCCACTATATCATCTGCTACAAAAATATGTGAAATGGACGTGGGGAAAGGAACAGCAAGGTGCATATGACATCTGCAAGGAAAACTTGGCAAGTGACACACTCCTAGTTCACTACGGCACGACACGTGAGATGAAACTTGCTTGTGATGCTTCAAGTTATGGTGTAGGTGCAGTGATCTCTCACGTAATGAATGACGGACAGGAAAAACCTATTGCTTTTGCATCCCGCACCCTATCACCGAATGAGCGCAATTATGCACAGATAGTAAAGGAAGCACTCAGCATCATGTTCGGAATCAAGAAATTACATCAGTTTCTTCTCGGCAGACGATTCACGCTAGTGACTGATCACAAGCCACTACTAGTGATACTTGGTCCCACGTCAGCTATACCTTCCACGGCAGCATCAAGGATGCAGCGCTGGGCAATTCTGCTGTCCCAGTATAACTACAAGGTTGAGTACGGAAGCTCCAAGTGCAACGCAGTTGCAGATGCGTTGTTCCGGTTGCCCCATGAGAACTCTGACGTGATTCGCTGTGATGGTATTTCAGTCTCAGTCACAGAGGCTGACGTCAGAAAAACCTTCAGAGGGGTGAACCCTCGAATAGCGCCTGGACCTGATGGTATACCCAGTCGTGTTCTGAAAACCTGTGCGGACCAACTTGCTGGAGTTTTTACGGACATTTTCAACCTCTCACTTCTGAGGTCTGAGGTTCCCACCTGCTTTAAAAGGGCATCAATAATACCGGTGCCCAAGAAGGGCAAGGTGACATGCCTCAACGACTATCGACCTGTGGCACTAACGCCTGTGGTGATGAAGTGCTATGAGAGGTTGATCATGGCGCAAATCAACTCCAACCTCGACAAAAACCTGGACCCACTGCAGTTCGCTTACCGCCACAACAGATCAATGGTGATCTCGCTGGCTCTCCACTCCGCTTTGGATCACTTGGACAACAAAAACTCATATGTCAGACTGTTATTCATTTATTACAGCTCGACATGTAATACGATCATCCCCTCCAAGCTGGTTACCAAACTCGCAGAACTGGGTCTCTGCACATCTCTCTGCAATTGGATCCTTGACTTCCACATTCACAGACCACAGACTGTTCGAATTGGTGGAAATGTGTCAACCTCAATAACAATCAGTATGGGAGCACCTCAAGGCTGCGTGCTCAGCCCCCTGCTGTACTCACTCTATACTCATGACTGCGTAGCTGGTCATAGTGCGAACCCCATCATCAAGTTCGCTGACGACACCACTGTTGTGGGACGTATCACTGATGGTGACGTGTCAGAGTATAGAAGAGAGATTGAGCAACTGTCCATATGGTGCCAGCACGATAACCTGGTCCTCAACACCAGCAAAACCAAGGAACTGATTGTGGACTTTGGAAGGGGTAGGATGGGGACCCACAGTCTTGTTTATATCAATGGGTCGATGGTGGAAAGGGTCAAGAGCTTCAAATTCCTGGGCGTGCATATCTCTGAAGATCTTTCTTGGTCCGAGAACACTGATGCAATTATAAAAAAAGCACATCAGCGCCTCGACTTCATGAGAAGATGACGGAGAGTCGGTATGTCAAGGAGGACTCTCTCTAACTTCTACAGGTGCACAGTAGAGAGCATGCTGACCGGTTGCATCGTGGCTTGGTTCGGCAACTTGAGCGCCCTGGAGCGTAAAAGACTACAAAAAGTAGTAAACACTGCCCAGTCCATCATCGGCTCTGACCTTCCTTCCATCGAGGGGATCTATCAAAAAGGCTGGCAGCATCATCAAGGACCCACACCATCCTGGCCACACACTCATCTCCCTGCTACCTTCAGGTAGAAGGTACAGGAGCCTGAAGACTGCAACGACCAGGTTCAGGAATAGCTACTTCCCCACAGCCATCAGGCCATTAAACTCGGCTTGGACGAAACTCTGAACATTAATAGCCCATTATCTGTTTATTTGCACTTCATCAGTTTATTTATTCATGTGTGTATATATTTATATAATGGTATATGGACACACTGATCTGTTCTGTATTCATGCCTACTATGTTCTGTTGTGCTGAAGCAAAGCAAGAATTTAATTGTCCTATCAGGGACACATGGCAATAAACTCTCTTGAACTCTTGAACTTGAAGTGCGAACTCAATCCTACACACTGCAAGTTGTAGATGAAGACTTTCCAGTGACTGCAACAGAAATTGCAGCAGAAACAAAGACACTGTGCTGAAAAGTGTCTATGAACAGACATTGAACGGTTGGACTGAAATCGATAGTGGCTTTGACTCAGTTCTGAACTGAGCTGAAGCCTTTCCATAATCGACGCCATGAATTATCATATGAGCAGGGATGCATTAAGTGGAGTTACAGAGTGGCTGTACCAGAGTCTTTGAGAAACAGAATTATGAATGAACTTCATGCCGAACATCCTGGCATAGTAAGCATGATGTAAATTGCCAGAAGTTGTGTGTATTGCCCTGGTATTGACAGTGACATTGAGTCACTGGTGAGCAAATGTAACATCTGCCAAAATTGCCGGAGTAAACCACCAAAAACACCACTGCAACCCTGGTCATGGCCAAGTAGACCTTTTCCGAGAGTTCATGTAGATTTTTGTGAAAAGGGTAATGATCACTTTCTGGTACTAGTAGATAGTCATTCCAAATGGATTGAGGTTAAGCATATGGGGTCAAACAATACTACTGAGTGTACCATAGATGAGTTGAGATCAATTTTTGCATGCCATGGTTTACCGGAAGAATTTGTTTCTGATAATGGGCCTCAGTTTCGTTCAGAACGGTTCAAAGAGTTCATGCAGCGGAAAAGTTTAAAACACACACTTGTTCCCCCATACCATCCAGTCTCCAACGGCGCGGTGGAAAGGTCTGTTAGAGTTGTCACAGATGCTCTCAAGAAACAGGTTTTGCAGGGTAGTTCAAAGCTCAGCATGAAACATTGTTTGGCTAGTTTCTTGCTGAAGTACAGAACCACACCACACACAACAACGGGTTACTCACCTCCAGAACTGTTGATGAAGAGAAGGCTAAGAATACACCCAAGTCTAGTTCAACCCAATTTGACCTTGAGAGTTGAGGAAAAACAGTTAAGTCAAAAACACCATTTTGACTCCTACAAAAAGGAGGGGAACTTCAAGCCAGATGAACAAGTTTGTGTTCTCAGTCCTCCCAACAAGTTCAGTCGAGACAAATGGGATGTTGGGAAAATAATGGAAGTGTGTGGAACAAAAAGATACTTAGTTGAAGTTGGAGATAGGATCAAAAGTGTTCATGTTGATCAAATGATTCCAGCAAAGATGAACCAAAAACTGAGCATGAGCAAAAAATCCCTGAGTTTTTATCTGAGAGTGAGTTGGAAGAGACCACTGTGATTGAAACACAAAGTTTAGTTAGTGCAGACAAAGAGACAGATTCCTCTGATCAAAGTCAGGGTACAAAAACAGAGCCAAAAAAGCCTACAATTGAGTTAACACTTAAACCTGTTATACCTGTTACTGTTAGACGATCAGGCAGGATCCGTAAACCAGTAGTCAGGTTAGGTTTGTAAGTTCAATAACTCACTGCATAAGTAAACCAAAAATGTGTATATACGTAAAAATAAATACTGGTTTAAATCCAGTATCACAATAACAAAATTGTAACTGAGTACTTAGATTTAATACTTTTATAAAAGTAGAACAGTGTAATTTATTCATACATATTCATATGTATGATAATGAGTTGGTGTTCAATATAAGCAGGGAATGCTGGGTAATACATCTCTCTCTCGTGATCCAAGCAACCAGCGTGTAAGTTGTTATTCATTCTGCTGTCCGGAATATAACAGAAAGGAACTCCAGATCACCAGGCCAAATGCCAAAAAGTATCCCTCCCTCTCTCCGTCCCTCCCTCCCTCTCTCCCTCCCTCCCTCCCTCCCTCCCTCCTTCCCTCCTTCCCTTCCTCAGCATAACACTTCTCAAGGGTAGTAACCACATATTCACTGTGGCCAGTTTAACCCGGCCGTTCTAAATTGCAACCTCTGAAAGACTGATACTGTATGACTATCTTGGCAGTGATTTGTATATATTTTTCATTGCTTCAATACTAAAACAACTAGGGTCCATAGTGACTTTGGAGTAAAACTATTGTAATTGGATATCAGATCAGCTGCAAGTTATGCTTGCTCACTGAAAAAGAATGGAATTGAGAATAGGGACAGATATAGATTGGTCAGCTGAGTCAATAGTGGCTGCACTACTCTGTGGCCTTCAATAGCACTGAGTTTACTGTGCGAACCAATCTCGTTCTTTTCTCCCTGTGTTAAATATATTCCCCACACTGAATCCCCACCACTCTCCTTTTACCCGGCACGTATCCGCAAGTATAAAATGTCCATCCTTATTTGTTCTGTGGGTCGACAGATCAGAACGGTTCCCTTCTGTAAAACTTGCTCTCTCTGCACTTCCAGTGAAATGGTGGGAAGGAATAAATGTGAGGCAGCAAGGGGTATAAAGTGTGACTAACCCACCGCCTCGATGCTCTGAGGCCACCCAATAATGAGCTTTTATTCCCCCAAAAGGTGTTTGAGAAAAGGATTTGCAGGGCAGCACAGTGGCAGAGTTATTGCCTTACTGCGCCAGAGACCCGGGTTCGATCCTGGCTACGGGTGCTTGGCTGTACGGGGTCTGTATGTTCTCTCCATGACCCGCGTGGGTTTTTCTCTGAGAACTTCTGTTTCCTCCCACACTCCAAAGACGTACAGGTTTGTCGGTTAATTGGCTTGGTATAAAAGTAAAAATTGTCCCTAGTGTAGGACCTGTTAATGTGTGGGGATCGCTGGTCAGTGCGAACTCAGTGGCCCAAAGTTGCCTGTTTCCACACTGCATCTCTAAACTAAACTAAACTAAAATGCATTGCCACCAGGTGTCAGTATACTCCTTACCTGCAAACGGTGGTGCTCGCACAAACACACTGCCATTCCTGCTTAGTTTACCCTTGGAATCGTTTCCCGATCGCCCCAGGTTGAATATGGATTTCCACTTCTTAGTCTTTGCAGAGAGCTTTCTCCTAGAAAAGAGGCAAAATCCACACGTTTTAACTACAAACACTGGAACATGTTCAGGCTGAAGACAGACACAAAAAGCTGGAGTCACATAAACATAAACATAAACATAAAAATTAGGTGCAGGAGCAGGCCATTCGGCCCTTCGAGCCTGCACCGCCATTCAATATGATCATGGCTGATCATCCAACTCAGTATCCTGTACCTGCCTTCTCTCCATACCCCCTGATCCCTTCAGCCACAAGGGCCACATCCAACTCCCTCTTAAATATGGCCAACGAACTGGCCTCAACTACCTTCTGTGGCAGAGAATTCCACAGATTCACCACTCTCTGTGTGAAAAATGATTTTCTCATCTCGGTCCTAAAAGACTTCCCCCTTATCCTTAAACTGTGACCCCTTGTCCTGGACTTCCCCAAGATCGGGAACAATCTTCCTGCATCTAGCCTGTTCAACCCCTTAAGAATTTTGTAAGTCTCTATGAGATCACCCCTCAATCTTCTAAATTCCAGCGAGTACAAGCCAAGTCTATCCAGTCTTTCTTCATATGGAAGTCGTGCCATCCCAGGAATCAGTCTGGTGAACTTCCTCTGTACTCCCTCTGTGGCAAGAATGTCTTTCCTCAGATTAGGAGACCAAAACTGTACGCAATACTCCAGGTGTGTCCTCACCAAGACCCTGTACAACTGCAGTGGAACCTCCCTGCTCCTGTACTCAAATCCTTTTGCTATGAATGCCAACATACCATTCGCTTTCTTCACAGCCCGCTGCACCTGCATGCCTACTTTCAATGACTGGTGTACCATGACACCCAGGTCTCGCTGCATCTCCCCTTTTCCTAATCGGCCACCATTCAAATAATAGTCTACCTTCCTGTTTTTGCCACCAAAGTGGATAACCTCACATTTATCCACATTATACTGCATCTGCCATGCATTTGCCCACTCACCCAGTCTATCCAAGTCATCCTGCAGCCTCCTAGCATCCTCCTCACAGCTAACACAGCTAACTCACTCAGCGGGACAGGCAGCATCTCTGGAGAGAAGGAATGGGTGCCTTTTCGGGTCGAGACCCTTCTTCTGAACCAGTCTGAAGAAGGGTCTCGAACCGAAAGGTCACCCATTCATTCCTTCTCTCCAGAGATGCTGCCTGTCCCGCAGAGTTACTCCAGCTTTTTGTGTCTATCTTCGGTTTATACCAGCATCTGCAGTTCCTTCCTAAACATGTTCTGGCTATAGGTTTAACCTCTGTGCCAAATTGCATCATTTCAACTCAACCCTGAAATCCACGGTACCTGAACAAACCAAACACATGCAAATATTTCATTTTGAGGGCAAAAGGCATCTGGCAGGAGAGGGTTAAGGTGGATGTTGTGGTGAACTAGAGCAGTCCCATCTCACAGGGATGATTCTCTCTGTCGGTGATGACTTATCAACCACCCACCCAGTCCCACTGCGCACACATAGCAACAGACCTCACAAACCATTCTCCAGCCTATCAAACCCGTCTCTCTACCCAACAGCACTCCTCCGAGACGCATATTAACACCACTCCACAGACAAATTAACCGCCCACTCCTCAAGGACTATTCTCCAGACCATCAACAGTTTCCCCCCATCCCTAAACCCCAATTCCCACAAATATCCAAAGCACATCTCAGGACCGCAGCACTCCTGAGAACTACTACACAAACAGGACCGCTCCCGAGTCCCACTTCCAAACACTACGAGCCCACACACAGGTTTTGTGCTACATTCAGCCACCAGGGCCATTCCTCAAGAACAATTCCCAAAACCACGATCCCTGGGAATCATTGTACTGGGAATGATTCCATTCCCCTATACCATCTCGACCCAGGCACTCAATCCCAGCACCATTTCCTGGAGCAATTGATCCTGAAGCCTATTTTCTGTGAGGACGCTAATTCCATCATTCTTCAGGACCCTTTCCAGTAGACACAACCCACCACTGATGTTATTATCAAAGTACAATATGGCCACAATGGCAGCAACACTTCAGCCCAACTCCCAGTCTTGTTTCCAGTATGAGCCCAGTTCGCTACCCACTTGGAAGATAGTTTTCACATCATTTCCCTATGTCAGCTTCATTTTTACCAACTCAACTAAAAAAAACTCAACTCAACTCAATAGTGACTAAATATGACTCTACATCATCAGTCCTGCTGACGTCAATATTGTTATAACACAGCTAATCCTCTGACTCACCAAAAGCAAGTGTGTTGTTAGAAATGGGAGCAATAATTAATTATTTTTCCTCCCTCCTTGCCCCATGGGGTGCAGAGGCTAATTGCAAATCTTCTCCTGGGAGCTACGCTGAAATCAGTCCACTCTGATTAGCTGTGGGTTGAGGGGAGTGCTGGTGGGGAGGGTAGTGTTGTTGCGGTTGTGGGAAGCAAGGTGGGTGCACGATTAAACACAAATCTTTGCTATGTGCTTCGGTATAAAACAGGAGCGACTCTCACTGGGGAGTTGCTGGATGTGGATCTCACTCAATCAACTACACCAAGCAGACACTTTAATTGCAACTCAGCTGTTGGTACGTCAAGTGTTGTCAAACAACAATTGCTTCTATTTTTACTTCATGACGTGCATGAACGTGGGGATTTAAAAAATTATTTTTCTGGTTCCAGGTGATGAAAGGAGTCAGGTCGACTGCCAGTGTAACTAAGCAACACAATTAAATGTTGACTGCTACATGAACTCATGGAGTGTAATGTTCTACAATGGGCTGTGTGCTTTTCACCATGAGTCATCGGGAGTCTGCTGCCCCTCTCATACCATTCTCTATTCCTCTTTCCATCTGGTTAATTCACTTCAAAAGGTCACGGATGCTACCCGAGCATTTGACATGCCTCCATATGAAGGTGGTACGATTTTGCCCTTTGCTAACCAGGCGATATGCAAATCCAGAAACTAGTTGGCTAGGGGGGGATGAGAGGGATGGGGAGAAGGGGTGGGGGAGGGGGGGATGAGGGGGAGAGGGAGAAGGGGTGGGGGAGGGGGAGGGGGAGGGAGAGGCGTGGGGGAGGAGGGGTTTCTGGCCTAACTGATGTAAATAGATTATAAATGGGAATCAATGTATCTGAAACTTAACTGAAAACTTTAATTTTAGCCATGATAAAGATGGAGATTGGCTGCCCAGCAGATTTTTTAAATATTAGTTTTTAGTTTTAGAGATACAGCATGGAAACAGGAGCTTTGGCCCACTGAGTTGATGCTGACCATTGATCACCCGTTCAGACTAGTTCTATGTTACCTCACTTTTGCATCCACTTCCTGCACACTAGGGGCAATTTGCAGAGGCCAATTAACCTTCAAACCCGCACGTCTATGGGATGTGGGTGGAATCCAAAACACCCAATAGAAACCCACGTGGTTACAGGGAGAACGTGCAAACTCCATACAGGGAGCACCCAAAGTCAGGATCGAACCTGGTTCTCTGGTGCTGTGAGGCAGCAGCTCTACCAGCTGCGCCATTGTGCTGCCCCATTAAGCTGGAAACTGCTGTAATATTTCAGCTGTGAATTTGGAATACTCCAAGTAAGTACTAGGATTTGAAAAGCATATTTACCTGGGATCTGGCAGATCGATGACGGTGTGATAAATAGTCCCGGAGGCAGGCCCAGTGTTCATTGGAGCACTGTGTATTTTCTCCAGTCGCGCAGGATGGTCTGGTTTCAAGGTCCTGGCCTGAGCCTCCTCCAGGGATAAAAGCTTCATGGACGGTGATACAATCGGAAGTGACTTGCATTTGGCAACAGGATTGTGTGCTGTGGGGTGAATTATTTCAAACAGTTTGCTGATTGTTACCAAGATGCTACTTAACTTATTCTCTATTCCTGCACATCAGCTGGACCCAGTGCAACTGTAGTTTAGTTTAGAGATACAGCGCAGAAACAGGCCCTTCGGCCCACTGGGTCCGCGCCAACCAGCAATCCCCGCATATTAACACTATCCTACACACGCTAAGGACAATTTTTACAATTTTTACATTTTACCGAGCCAATTTACCTACACACCTGTACGTCTTTGGCGTGTGGGAGGAAACGGAAGATTTTGGAGAAAAGCCACGGGGAGAACGTACAAACTCCGTACGGACAGCACCCGTAGTCGGAATCGAAGCCAGGTTTCCGGCGCTGCAAGCGCTGTAAGGCAGCAACTCTGCTGCTGCGCCACCGTGCCACACGTACAGACCGAAGAATTATTCCGCACAGCAGCGAAGACTCACGAGGGTGCAGAGGAATTCAAACGGAAGCCTGATCTATATTTGGTCGGGAACTTGTTGCATGGCTCTCAAAGTGAGCTATGCTTTCCGTCTGTCTGTGCCACACTTATACCTGGAGACATCTAGTCATGTAGAGCGACATAATGCACAGTACAATCACACATTCTCCATCCAACCTGGTCTTTCTATTCCTCACCGACATTTGACCTTCCTCCTGATCCTCGGACTCTTCACCATACTCCTCTCTGCTTCTCAAACATGACAGAACCTATGCATTCAGTGTTTCCCACCAAAACTACCCACACCCACCCCACAATACCCTCCCACTCCCAAAGGTTGATGTGTCATGGCAGGCAGCAGGTTTACCCTACCTACGCAAAGACACTTGTAACCAGTTAGAATATTTTGCAATATAACATATCACTGTATTTAATAAATACACGCAGGAAATGATGCAAATAGCAGATCAGGTGGCATCTGTGCAAAGATAAGCAGGGTAAAATGTTCAGGTCCCAGGCCCTTTGTTAGATGCCAGAATATTGGACATGAAACATGGACTGTTTCTCTTTCTACTGATGCTGCCTGACCCGCTGAGTGATTCCAGCATTTTCTGTTCTTATTTCAAATGTCCAGCATCTGCAGTTTTTTTGATCTGCATTTCACAAGTGAGTAATTTTGCAGCAAGATGCTGTGCGTGTCCTGAGGGTGTGATGAAATTCTAAGTAAATTACAAGCCTGTTCCTGACTTGTTCTGCAGGGGATAGACACACAATGCTGGAGTAACTCAGTGGGTTAGGCAGCATCTCTGGATAAAAGGAAGGGGTGACGTTTCAGGTCGAGACCCTTCGTCAAGCCGGGTCTCGACCCATGACATCACCCATTCCTTCCCTCCAGAGATGCTGCCTGTCCCGCTGAGTTACTCCAGCATTTTGTATCTATCTTCAGTTTAAACCCGCATCTACAGTTCCTTCCTACACACTTGTTCCGCATGAGTTTGGGCTGAAAGGCCCAGTATCGCAACAGACGGCACATTGAGACACGGTGCAGCTGGGGTCGGGGCTGTGTGTCGACTATAGTCCTCAATGTTGCCGCTTCAGTCCTACCTTCAACTTCTTGCTTGATCTGCGTAGCGTTGCTGTTGAACAGCTGATTGACGTGATTCAGGATGAACTCAATAACAATGGACTGAACTCGCACCTCCAGAAATGCAGCATCGTTGTTATATCCAGAGTTTTCTATTTCTTTTGACCTGTGAATAAATGCACCGTAAGTCAGATTAAAGAGTTGGTGTTTCTAATGCATTTTGGAAAGAACATAAATCCAGTAATAATCTGCTCTCACTTTTCTTCATTTGAATCTGTTTTGGAATTGCATTTCTGATGTGATTCTCACACTTCCAGAGAAGATTATTTTTTAATGATTAGTTTGATTGATAGTGCATTTTGGCCATGCTCTGATATATCCTGCTGCAGTTTACATGCACTGGCGTGTGGATGTAGGCGTTACTATGCTTTCCCTACCTTTTCCAATGGCTTAGGTTGCCGGGTGCAGCAGGAGACTTTTTGCACACAGATGTTTGACGTGTGTTTTCAGGCAATATTAGTCGTAACAATTCATACTCTATTTGCATTTCCTGGCAACATCCTCGTAAATCTTCTCTGCACCCTCTCCAGCTGAACAACATTTCTCCTATCTCCTATGACCAAAGCTGAACACAATATTCCAAATGTGGCCTCACGAAGTCTTGCACAATTGTAACATAACATTCCAACTTCTGTACTCACAACTTAGACTGATGTAGGTCAATGTGCCGAAAGCCTTCTTGACCACCCTACCTACCTGTGACGCCACTTTCAAGGAACTATGTACCTGCACTCCTTGATCCCTCTGCTCTCCAACGCTCCCCAGAGCCCTGCCATTCACTGTATAGCTCCTGCCCATGTTAGACTTCCCAGAATGCAACACCTCGCACTTATCTGTATTAAACTCCATTAATCATTCCTCAGCCCACTTGCTGCAGTCTACGATACCATCTTCACTATCTACGATGCCACCCACTTTAGTGTCAACTGCAACTTTGCTAATCATGCCTTGAATATTCTCAAGCAAAGTTACAAACAGCAAAGGCCCCAGCATGGATCCCTTACGCACACCACTAGTCCTAGGCCTCTAGTCTGACAAACAACCTTCCACCGTCACCTTCTGCTTCCTTCCATGAAGTCAATTCTCCATCCAGTTGGCTAGCTCTCCCTGGATCCCATGCAATCCAATTTTCCAGAGCAGTTTACCATTTGGAACCTTATCAAATGCCTTGCAGGTCCATATAGACAATGCCTATGCTCTGTCCTCATAAACCTTTTCAGTTATTTATGTTAAAAATTCAATCAAATTTGTGAGACATGATCTCCCACATTCAAAACCAGGCTGACTATCCTGTCTATCCAAATGCAGATATATCTTATCCCTCAGAATATTCACCAGTAACTTGTCTACCACAGATACTAGGCTCACTGGTCTACAGTTCACGGGCTTTTCCTTGCAGCCCTTCTTGACTAGAGACACAACGTTAGCTACCCTCCAGTCTTCCGGCACCTCACCCATATCTAATGATATAGCTCAGCCAGGGCGCTGGGAATTTCTTCAGCTGGCCATGGTGTCATCAGTTATATCTGATCAGGTCCATCCGATTTGTCCGCCTTCAAATGTCTTAAAACATTCAGCACCTCCTAGACTGTAATATTGACTGTCTGCAAGACAATTCCATTAACTGTCCCAAGTTCCCCAGTCTTCATGTCTTTACCCACAGTAAACTTTTTATATACCTCTGTATCAAATTCTGCCTGATAACATTAATATCAAACATCTGGCTATGTATGCAAGGTGTTATCTGGGGGCAGAGAACAGGCACAAGGCGTCCCCAATCTCCCATCCTTCCACAGTCAAATCTGGAGTCCTCATAACGCTAGCAAAATCAGCAGATATTTTGGAGACAGAGTCTTTGTGTGTGTGTCAGGGGCAGGGAGCTTCGCACACCGAGTGGTAGGAAAAGTGTAAAGGGTAGGGACCCTGCAGAGACACACCTGAAGGTGCAAGAGTTTGTGCAAAGCAGAGGTCATGTCATAGAAGTTATGCATTCACACAGCATAGAAAAAGGCCATTCGACCCAACTCATCAATGCCAATTGAGTTGCCCATTTAAGCCAGTTGCATTTCGCGCATGTTTGACCCAAATGCTCTGAATATTTCCTGTCCTTGCACCTAAGCAAATGTCTTTTAAATGTTATTGTAACTGCCTCAACCACTTCCTCTGGTGTCCAGGAAGAGCAGTCAAAAGTGAAACAGCACGGAAACAGGCCCTGTGGCACAACTGGTCCACGACGAACAGGATGCTCCATCTAAGCTAGTCCCATTTGCCCATGTTTGCCACCAATCCTCCTAAAGTTGTCCTATACATGTATCTGCCTATGTAAGTGCTGTTATAGTACCCGCTTCAACTACTTCCTCTGGCAGCTCGTTCCATACACCCACCACCCTGTGTGCAAGTTCTTGGTTGAAGCCTCTAGCATTAACGATGAAGGTTAAAGAAGGTGGTGATACAATACAATGCAGTCAGCAGGGCAGAAGAGCTCTTGGGCCACTGGATGGGGGGGTTTTTCTGTTCACCACAGCTGTTGCTGCTCGTTGAGTGTGGATCAAATTTGGCCATGTGGTGTTTGACGAGCGACATGCAAGGTTTTACTGCTGACCCTCGCTGCCTGAGTGGGGTCGTGGGACAGTGAAGATTTGAGTTAGTGTATTTTCAGACCACACGTTAGTTGTTCCTGTTTATAAACATTGCCATAGCACTGGCCTAACCGTTTACTCTAAAATGTAGAATCAACAAGAACTTGAATTAGTCCCCTTGGACAGGTTTGGATTTTCACTTCTGAAGGGAGCTTGGCTGCTGGAAATGGTCTCTTTTTCATGTTTGCTTTGGACTAATGAATGGTAAATTTCAACATTATACAACAATGCTCTCTGTAAGTGTGCGATGGCTTTTCCAGTTCAGAATTTCAGACTATTTATATTCAACAGTGAGTGGGAGCAAACTAGCACAAGGAATTAATGTGGGTAATTTGATTCTCGATAATGGGGAGAACAAATGTACTTTGGGTGAACACTACAAAGCACATTTCCATTCAGACCACCGGTGTGAGCCTGAGCTTCCTATTACTCACCAAATTACTTTCCTGCCCGGCTCCCACTCTGAATTTGCTGCCTTTTGACCCAACATGGTACCAATGTAAACTTGAGGAACAACAACTCATTTTCAGAGCTGCACTCAACATTTGAATCCAACAATTTCAGATCCGAATCTCTGCTTTATTGGAAATAATTCTGCTGCTGCTGTTTACACCTTCTCTAGCTCTAGCATATGGAAGCAGAAAATAAGGGAAGGCTGTTACTAGTAGGCTTCAGCTAGGATCTTGCAGGCAGGGCTGCTCTTCCTAAACACCAGAGCAGGTACAATGGTGGCAAGAGCTTGCATGGTTTGGAGTTTATCAAATGTGTTCAGGAACATTTCCTTGGGCAATATGTAGAGGGCCCTACAAGGGAGACAGCAAAGCTTAATCTACTCTTAAGGGGCTGTCCCACTGCAGCGACCTAATTGGAAAATTTAGAAGAGTTTAGGAGAGTTTGAAAAAAGTGTCATGTTGAAGACCTCCTTCGACTATGTAGAAGACCTCCTTCGACTATGTTGAAGACTAGCTTCGACTAGCTTCGGTAAAATTGGACACCGAATAGTGGAGAGTGAAGACAACCTTCTTCGATCACCTTCGACTTCTCTTCGACCTCCCTTCGACTATGTTGAAGACTATTTACGACTGCCTTCGATTACCTTCAACTACCATCGATTACTTACGAATAACATGCCGACCTACTACGACCTACTTCGACTAAACCTACAAATAAAAAAAAGTATTGATTTTTTCCATGGCGACCCTTTTTTACCCGCGGGCATTTTTCAAGTTTGAAAAATATGCCGCGACCTAGCTGAGGCCTCGCGTACACGGGGACTACTCTTGAGCATGAAGGAGAGTTACAAAGACCTCCTAAGACCTCGTGTCGACCATGCTGCGAGTACGAGTCGGGGGCAAACTCGCCAGATCTCGCGGATTAGGTCGCCGCAGTGGGGCAGCCCCTTTAGGAAGTTGGGAACTGCAAGTGACTGAAGTGTCGGTGGCAGAGTCTTTTGTGACCAGCGACCAGAGTTCTATTCACTTTACGATAGTTAAGGATAATGACGGGAAGGACCCACGAGGTAAAATTCTAAATTGAGACAAGGCCAACTTTGATGGTATTGGACTGAAACTTGCTCAAGTTGATTGGAGTAGATTGTTGGCAGGGAAAGAAACGTCTGGAAAGTGGGATGCTTTGAAAAGTGTGGATGACCGGAGTTCAGGGCATGCATGCTCCTGTTAGAGTGGGGACCAAGACCATGGATGATTTGAGAAATTGAGGAAAAAGGAAGGAGGCATGGGCCAGATATAGGCAGCTGGGATCAAGTGTATTAGTCTGAAGTCTGAAGAAGGGTCTCGACCTGAAACATCACCTATTTCTTCTATACAGAGATGCTGCCTGTCCCGCTGAGTTACTCCAGCTTTTTGTGTCTATCTTGGGATCAAGTGTATCCCTGGAGGAGTTTAGGGCACTGAGGAGCATACTTAAGAAGGAAATCAGGAGCACAAAAAGGGGGTTAGTTATAGTCTGCCACATTCTAAGAGGGGAATCTTAAGGAGAATCGTAAGATAAAGTATCAAGGAAAATAAAGTAACTAGAGAGAGAATAGGCCCCGCAGAGGCCAAACTGATCATCTCTTTGTGGAGCCGCAGGAGATGGGCAAGGTCCTCAACAAGTTTTTCTCCCCCGTTTTTACCTTGGAGAAAGACATGAAGACTGTGGAACTTGGAACAGTTCGGCGAGATGTCTTGAGGAAAACCCATCTTTGTTCTTTTGTTGGTCCCATCACCACTAACAATAATAAAGGGCGGGTATCTGTTGTTTAACATTTGGAAGAATAATGCTGAAGGTGTTTGCCAGGGTGGACATTAGGAGGATGTTTCTCCTGGCTGAGGAGTCCAGAATCAGGGGTCAAAGTTACATGATAAAGGGAAGGCCTTTTGTGAAATTAAATGAAATGAAGAGACAGTGGTTGATTGTGTTGACTAAGATCAATGGCTTTCTGAATATCAATGGAATCAAGGGATATAAGAGTAGCTCAGGATCACACTTGTGCTCTGAATGGATGTGTTTTATGTCCCCACTTCCTCTCCCTCTGCACCCTGTTTAAAACCTGCATGTGTATAAAGTTTGTAGGAAGGAACTCCAGATGCTGGTTTACATCGAAGATAGACACAAAATGCTGGAGTAGCTCAGCGGGACAGGCAGCATCTCTTGATAGAAAGAATAGGCGACATTTCGGGTCGAGATCCTTCTTCAGACTGAGAGTCAGGGGAGAGGGAGACACGGAGATATGGACGGTTAAGGTGTGAAAACGGGAGATCAAAGGGGACAAAATTCAATAAAAGTGGATTTGATCATTAGCTATGGGAAGGTGACAACAAGGCGAAAAAGATAAAATCTAATCAGGACAGTCGGACTGGTCAGAGAACTAGAATGGGGGAGAGATTTATGTAGTTTTCTTGGGGAGGGATTTCTATAAAGTTCCCTTTTTCTGTTGGGAGATCTTTGACCTGAATTATTGGCCCAGAATTGGTGGCCAACGGTGAACCACCTGCATGGTGACTCGCCTCTGTGGATCTCACACATACATTGTGCAATTCTAACCCCATCCATCTCAGAGCACCCCTGCATAGTAACAGGGCCTTTCACAATGTGATGGGACCCTATGGTGGGGAGAGCGACAGGGCAGAAAATGTCCTGCAATCAGAACTACTGCACAACAAATGGCAACTAGTTAAGTCACAAACTCTTTGGCTTAACCTACTGGCACGGTGATTGATTCAAAATGTCACTTTTTTTTTACATCTGTTGACACTGAACCACATAATAATATGTCAGGTCAGGAGAAACAGAATGGTCAATGAGGTAATCTTAAGGAGTGAGCAGAAAACATTTTCAAAGGATGGAATTCAGTTTTTATGGCCTAGATAGCTGAAAGCATTTTCATTATTTTGCATGAAATGGGGATATAAAGAGTTGGAGTGCTAGAGAAATAGTTCAATTGAGCCAAGGAAGGATATGAGGAGACATTAATGAAAATGTTGGCTCTGGGGAACGCAGGTCAGAGGGCCAGTGCAGGACAGGGGCGATGGGTGCACAAGTATTGATGTGAGCTACGATTTAGACAGCAGAAGTTAGGATAAGTTCAAATTCACAGAGAAGGAACCTGTTGAATTCACAGAGTCGGGAACCACTATTTCCACACTGATAATCATTCAAAGTCTCAAAGAATGTCAAAAGAATATCAAGGAATATCAAAGAGTGTTTCGCTTGGGCAGCTTACAATCCAGCGGTATGGATATTGATTTCCCTAACTCCAAGTAACTCCTTGCATCTGCTCTCTCTCTGTCCCTCACACTGGTCGTTGCACTAGTTTCACTGTCATCCTGGTGAGTTTCATTATTTGTTTAACTTGTTTTCACCTAGCCCACAGCTAATTAATGGACCACTTCCTTGATTATCATTACTTTTTTTGCATATCTTTCATTCATTTTTCTATATCTCTCTACATCATCGTCTATATCTCTCATTTCTCTTTCACTTAACTCTCAGTCGGAAGAAGACCTGAAACATCACCTATTCTTTTTCTTTAGAGATGCTGGCTGACCCTCTGAGTTACTCCAGCTTTCCGTGTCAATCTTCGGTTTAAACCAGCACCTGCAGTTCCTTCCTACACACTCAAATATTGTTTCTCTCTTCACAGATGCAAGCTGATGTGCTGAATGCCTTTGGAGTTTTCTGGTTTGATTCCAGATTTCCAGCATCATCAGTCTGTCGCCTCTTGGTGTAAAATGATATTTTCATCCACTATGTAGCCCCTCATGTACAAGGAAACACATGTTTGTAAATAAGAATGAGTTAACTTTAGTAGCCTACCTCAGGAGATTGGGAGCCCATACAAGGGCCAGGTTCCTGGAGTGCATGTTTGTCTTGCTGCTAAAGGAGGCTATTTGCGTTAAATGTTTGCTCAGGTATTCCAAAGTTCTGTGGGAGGAAAAAGACGGGGAGAAATTTATGAACAAGTTTACCGGCATCTTATTGAAAAAAGGATGATGTTTGATTAATACTAAAATGCTAAAAGATGTAATGAAATATCTGAATGAACCGATCCACAAACACAGGAATAATCAATAGAAAATCTTCGCAACCCATATATTATGTGCAACATTTTCATTCATTCATAGAGTATGGAGTTTGCTGACATTGGTGGATGTGGAGTCACATGGAGCTCTAAAGTAAAGACAGCAGATTTAGTTTTCTGAAGACAATTTGTGACCTTGATGTGGTTTTATGGTATTCTAATACTTTTATTGTTACCTTTACCGAGAGTCAAATTTTTTTCTTTAGTAATTCCATATTTATTTAATTAGAAAGCAGGAATGGGGTACTGATTGGGGATGATGAGCCATGATCACATTGAATGGTAGTGCTGGCTCGAAGGGCCGAATGGCCTAATCCTGCACCTATTGTCTATTGTCTATATTTAACTTGATACTCCTCCGTTGCCCCGATGGGATTCGAACTCGTGTCTTTGATCAACAACCCAGCCCTCTCTGGCTGTCAGGCTAAACACTTGATCATGAATGCCACAGATGCTACCAGTGTAACAACACAAGCACTGCAAGACTTCAGCAGAACAAAGCCAGATGTAACCCATTCCTTCTCTCCAGAGATGCTGCCTGCCCCCCTGCGTTACTCCAGCATTTTGTGTCTATCGTTTAAATCAGCATTTGCAGTTTCTTCCTGCACAAAGCCAGATATAACCATGGTTCAAACTCTCTCCTGTTGATATTGAATCCTGAGTCTGTCCAATGCATCATTGAGAAGAGGGCTTGAGAAATCCTCCCTTAACATACTTTCCAATAGAAAATATGCACGATTGACAAATCTTTCAAAGCTGCATGACATTCGGGGGTCAAAGGGACACTAATAAGTGGGAAAAGCATCTTGAGAAGAGGATGTCATTATTATTTTTCCTACTTTTTAATGCATTTTCGCCTGTGCTTCCAATTGGCATTGCTTCATCGCACAGACGTTTTTTAGTTAAGAGTTTCCTTGCGTGCTAGATGCCTGAAAAGTTCTTAGTGCAGTAAAAAGCACATCGGGTTTGGGTTTGACTGATCACCCACAGAGCCCGGCGGTGATTTATTGAGTGTGACTGTCGGCTGGTTTTATTACCTGTAATGTGGGGGAGGTAGCTCTTTGATGACATCTTGGATCCTCGCCAGCTGCTCCTCCTCAGACTGAGCAGCAACAGCCTCCTGAAGGTGAAAATAACAGTACTTGGTGAAGTGGAACAGCACACTCCTAGTCTGCCCATTTACATTGGTGAAACGGAACTGCTTGTTAGATGAAGAAACACACATCTAGTCTGTCTCAGTAAATCGTGAGATTGTCGAAATCCATTGCAGACGAGTCTCGACCCGAAACGTCACCCATTCCTTCCCTCCAGAGATGCTGCCTGTCCCGCTGAGTTACTCCAGCATTTTGTGTCTATCTTCGGTGTAAACCAGCATCTGCAGTTGCTTCTTATACAAACTTTAATCTATCTTCATTGCTGTTAAACCAGTTCCATTTGGTTTCAGAACTTCATGTTATTGCAAAGTAAAAAAAAATATGATAATAAAAATTACAAACCTGACCTCTCGCTATCAAGCAAAAGATTTAATCGACAATGCTATTTGATAAATATTTATTCATGGTCCAGTTCTTTGAATTGCAAAGTTACTCAGACAGGAATAAAGCATAATGCTTAAGCTTAACAAGAGGTGACACGGTGACGCAGCGGTGGGCTTGCTGCCTTACAGTGCTTGCAGCGCCGGGTTCGATCCCGACTACGGGTATTCTCTGCACGGAGTTTGTACGTTGTTCCCGTGACCGCGTCGGTTTTCTTTGAGATCATCGGTTTCCTCCCACACTCCAAAGTTTGTAGGTTAATTGGCTTGGTATATATGTAAATTGTTCCTATTGTCCCTAGGATGGTGTTAGTGTGTTCCGTGCTGCATCGCTAAAGTAAAGTAATGTAAATGTACATTTATCCAGGTATGTGTTGACTGATGGGCAAGGTGAGGAAAACTAGTGGGCCTCCCTGCCATCCCCACTCACCATCCACTCATCTCGCTTCCAGAAGCTTGAGCCAAATGGAAGTCTCAAAGCTTCATGTCTTGGCTGAGTATCAAGGGACATGGAGCTAGGCTGTATGAATGGAATTGAGGGAGAGATCAATCAATCACAGCAGCCACAGTAGCTGATTGGCCTTCGCTTACTTCTACGTTTGCACTCTGTGGGTGGCTCTGTGAGTATGTTTGGAAAAAGTCTAGCAGTGCAAATATTTGTGTGTGAGCACATCTCTCTTGCTATACATGCACGTGCTCATGCCTTTGGAGATGCACTTCTATACATGCACGTGCTCATGCCTGTGCACATGTGCTTTATTTGTACAGATGAATGTATGTCTGAGAGTTCATGAAGCTTACATTTATGTGTATTCATAGACTCAAAGAAAATATACAGCACAAAGCAAGGTAATTTGGCCCAGTGTGTCCCCGCGGGTTGAACAAGAGCTCTCCTAGCTAATCTCACTTTCCAGCATTTGGGTCATAAACTTGCAGTTATGTTTCTTCAGATAGACACAAAAAGCTGGAGTAAATCAACGGGCCAGGCAGAATCTCTGGAGAAAATTAATAGGAGATATTTTGGGTCGAGACCCTTCTTCAGACCCGATCCGAAACGTCACCTCTACCTTTTCTCCAGAGATGCTGTCTGATCCGCTGAGCTGCTCCACCTTTTTGTGTCTATCCAGTTTGAACCAGCATCTGCAGTTCCTTCCTACACGTTAGGATTCTTCATGTACACATGCAGGTTACTCGAGCTTCTGCCTCAACAGCGCTTTCAAACCGCACCTACAGTGGTGCAGCAGTAGAGTTGCTGCCTGATCGCGCTTACAGGGCCAGAGACCCGGGTTCGATCCTAGCTACGGGTGCTTGTCTGTACGGAATTTGTACGTTCTCCTCGTGACCTGCGGGGTTTTCTCCGTGAACTTCGGTTTCCTCCCACACTCCAAAGACGTACAGGTTTGTAGGTTAATTGGCTTGGTATAAATGTAAAATTGTCCCTAGTGTATGGTAGTTTGAATGTGTGGGGGTCGGTTGGGCCATAGGGCCTGTTTCTGCACTGCATCTCTAAACTAAACAATGAGTTCCATACCCTTATCAACAACTGTATGATATGGTGTTTTTCTTATTTACCCCCCCCCCCCCCCCCCCCCCCCTAATTCTTCAATCAAATACAATAATTCTATACATCCTATTTTTGTCTCTTCTGCTTGGGGAAATAAATTCTCCCTCTTAAATATGTATGGTCCCTCATAATTATAGAGTCCTAAGCCTCCTCTGTTTCAAAGAAAGAAAGAAAGACCATTGACTTCTCTAACTTCTGATAGCCCTTGCTTTCTCTCTCCATCCCTTTCCCCTTCCCTGTTCTCCCACTAGTCTTACTGTCTCCGACTACATTCCATCTTTGTCCCACCGCCTCCCCGACATCTGCCTGAAGAAGGGTCTCAACCCGAAACGTCACCCATTCCTTCTCTCCAGCGATGCTGCCTCACCCGCTGAATTACTCCGGCATTTTGTGTCTAACTTCAAAGAAAGAAATCTTTCCTCAGAGCTGGCAACATGTTAATAATGTTTAATGATAAACCCTCCCCAATGTGGTTATATTTTTTCTGTAACCACCTTGTCCTCTTTCCCATCCTAGGTAAGTAATCCCCTGTCCTCCCCTAGGCACAATGCATGCAACATTACAGCCTAAGACTGTCATATGCTGAGAGAATGGAGCGGCTGGGCTTGTATACTCTGGAGTTTATAAGGATGAGAGGGGATCTTATTAAAATGTATAAGATCATTAGGGGTTTGGACACACTAGAGGCAGGAAACATGTTCCCTATTTGGGGGAGTCCAGAACCAGGGGCCACAGTTTAAGAATAAGGGGCAAGTCATTTGGAATGGAGACGAGGAAACACTTTTTCTCACAGAGAGTTGTGAGTCTGTGGAATTCTCTGCCTCAGAGGGTGGTGGAGGCCGGTTCTCTGGATACTTTCAAGAGAGCGCTAGACATTTAGGGAGCTAGGTAGATTTAGGGAGCTAGATAATTTAGGGAGCTAGGAGATAAACTTAAAAGTAGGACCTCAAAGGTAATAACCTCTGGATGACTACCAGTACCACGGGCCAGTCAGAGTAGAAATAGGAGGATATTGCAGATGAATACGTGGCTTGGAAAATGGTGCAAGGGGGAGGGATTCAAATTTTTAGGGCACTGAGATCAGTTCTGGAGGAGGTGGGACCAGTACAAACAGGACGGTCTGAACCTGGGCTGGAATGGAACCAATGTCCTTGGGGGAGTGTTTGCTAGTGCTGTCGGGGAGGATTTAAACTAATGTGGCAGGGGGATGGGTACAAGAGCAGAGAGGCAGGTGGGTGTAAAATGAGGGTAGAAGCAATAGGTAGCAAGGTGAAAAGTAAAAGTGGCAGGCAGACAAAACCAGGGCAAAAATCAAAAAGGGCCACGTTTCAGCATAATTGTATAAGGGGTAAGAGCATTGTAAAGACAAGCCTGAAGGCTTTGTGTGTCAATGCAAGGAGTATTCGTAATAAGGTGGATGGGTTGAACGTGCAGATAGCTATTAATGATTATGATATAGTTGGGATCACGGAGACATGGCTCCAGGGTGACGTAGGCTGGGAGCTGAACATCCAGGGATATTCAATATTCAGGAGGGATAGAGAGAAAGGAAAAGGAGGTGGGGTAGCGTTGCTGGTTAGAGAGGAGATTAACGCAATGGAAAGGAAGGACATTAGCTTGGAGGATGTGGAATCGGTATGGGTAGAGCTGTAAAAGGGGCAGAAAACGCTGGTGGGTGTTGTGTACAGGCCACCTAACAGTAGCAGTGAAGTTGGGGATGGTATCAAACAGGAAATTAGAAATGCGTGCGACAAAGGCAAAACAGTTATAATGGGTGACTTCAATCTACATATAGATTGGGTGAATCAAATTGGCAGGGGTGCTGAGGAAGAGGATTTTTTTGGAATGCGGGATAGTTATCTAAATCAACATGTAGAGGAACCAACGAGAGAGCAGGCTATTTTAGACTGGGTTTTGAGTAATGAGGAAAGGGGGGTTAGCCGTCTTGTTGTACGTGCCCCCTTGGGCAAGAGTGACCTTAATATGGTTGAGTTCTTCATTAGGATGGAGAGTGACATTGTTAATTCAGAAACAATGGTTCTGAACTTAAAGAAAGATAACTTTGAGGGTATGAGTCGTGAATTGGCCAAGATTGACTGGCAATTAATTCTAAAAGGGTTGACGGTGGATATACAATGGAAGACATTTAAAGACTGCATGGATAAACTACAAAAAATGTTCATCCCAGTTTGGCAAAAGAATAAATTGGGGAAGGTAGTGCATCCGTGGATAACAAGGGAAATCAGGGATAGTATCAAAGCAAAGGATGATGCGTACAAAGTAGCCAGAAAAAGCAGCATACCAGAGGACTGGGAGAAATTCAGAGACCAGCAGAGGAGGACAAAGGGCTTAATTAGGAAAGGATAAATAGATTATGAAAGAAAACTGGCAGGGAACATAAAAACTGACTGCAAACGTTTTTATAGATATGTGAAGAGAAAGAGATTAGTTAAAACAAATGTAGGTCCCTTGCAGTCAGAAACAGGTGAGTTGATCATGGGGAACAAGGATATGGCGGACCAATTGAATAACTACTTTGGTTCCGTCTTCACTAAGGAAGACATAAATAATCTGCCGGAAATAGCAGGGGTCAAAGGAGGAATTGAGTGAAATCCAGGTTAGTCGGGAAGTGGTGTTGGGTAAATTGAATAGATTAAAGGCCGATAAATCCCCAGGGCCAGATAGGCTGCATCCCAGAGTACTTAAGGAAGTAGCTCAGGAAATAGTGGATGCATTAGTGATAATTTTCAAAACTCTTTAGATTCTGGAGTAGTTCCTGGGGATTGGAGGGTAGCAAATGTAACCCCTCTTTTTAAGAAGGGAGGGAGAGAGAAAATGGGGAATTACAGACCAGTTAGTCTAACATCGGTAGTGAGGAAACTGCTAGAGTCAGTTATTAAAGATGGGATAGCAGCGCATTTGGAAAGTGGTGAAATCATTGGACAAAGTCAGCATGGATTTACGAAAGGTAAATCATGTCTGCCGAATCTTGTGGAATTTTCCGAGGATGTAACTAGTAGCATGGATAAGGGAGAACCAGTGGATGTGGTATATCCAGAAGGCTTTCGACAAGGTCCCACTAATCAGAGATTAGTATACAAACTTAAAGCATACGGCATTAGGGGTTCAGTATTGATGTGGATAGAGAACTGGCTGGCAAACAGGAAGCAAAGAGTAGGAGTAAACGGGTCCTTTTCACAATGGCAGGCAGTGACTAGTGGGGTACCGCAGGGCTCAGTGCTGGGACCCCAGCTATTTACAATATATATTAATGATCTGGATGAGGGAATTAAAGGCAATATCTCCAAGTTTGCGGATGACACTAAGCTGGGGGGCAGTGTTAGCTGTGAGGAGGATGCTAGGAGACTGCAAGGTGACATGGATAGGCTGGGTGAGTGGGCAAATGTTTGGCAGATGCAGTATAATGTGGATAAATGTGAGGTTATCCACTTTGGTGGCAAAAACAGGAAAGCAGACTATTATTTAAATGGTGGCCGATTAGGAAAAGGGGAGATGCAGCGAGACCTGGGTGTCATGGTACACCAGTCATTGAAAGTAGGCATGCAGGTGCAGCAGGCAGTGAAAAAAGCGAATGGTATGTTAGCTTTCATAGCAAAAGGATTTGAGTATAGGAGCAGGGAGGTTCTACTTCAGTTGTACAGGGTCTTGGTGAGTATTGCGTACAGTTTTGGTCTCCAAATCTGAGGATGGACATTATTGCCATAGAGGGAGTGCAGAGAAGGTTCAACAGACTGATTCCTGGGATGTCAGGACTGTCTTATGAAGAAAGACTGGATAGACTTGGTTTATACTCTCTGGAATTTAGGAGATTGAGAGGGGATCTTATAGAAACTTACAAAATTCTTGAGGGGTTGGACAGGCAAGATGCAGGAAGATTGTTCCCGATGTTGGGGAAGTCCAGGACAAGGGGTCACAGGTTAAGGATAAGGGGGAAATCCTTTAAGACTGAGACGAGAAAGACTTTTTTCACACAGAGAGTGGTGAGTCTCTGGAACTCTCTGCCACAGAGGGTAGTTTAGGCCAATTCATTGGCTATATTTAAGAGGGAGTTAGATGTGGCCCTTGTGGCTAAAGGGATCAGAGGGTATGGAGAGAAGGCAAGTACGGGATACTGAGTTGGATGATCAGCCATGATCACATTGAATGGCGTTGCAGGCTCAAAGGGCCGAATGGCCTACTCCTGCACCTAATTTCTATGTTTCTATGTTTCTATAGGGCTCTTAAAAATAGCGGAGCCAGGGGATATGGGGAGAAGGCAGGAACAGGGTTCTGATTGGGGATGATCAGCCATGATCACATTGAATGGCAGTGCTGGCTCGAAGGGCCGAATGGCCTACTCCTGCACCTGTTGTCTATTGTCTATTGTCTAAACAAGTTAAGGATAAAGCGAGAGGAGGACATGAAATTTAAAAAAAAGTAAGGCCGCAGACACAAGAAGCTGCAGATGCTGGAGTCTTGACCAAAACACAATGTGCTGGTGGAACTCGGTGGGTCAGACAGCTTCTTTGGAAAGAATGGACATTTCAGGTCAGGACCCTTCTTCAGACTGGTTGGACTAGTGGAGAGAAAGCTGGAAGCGAGAGGTGGAGCTGGACAAAGCCTGCCGAGTGATAGGTGAGTACAGGTGAGGGGAGGGAGGGGGGGTACTTGATAATCAGATGGGTGGAGTACATGACAGAGGCTAGAGGTGAAAACAAGGCATACGGGTGTCAGATGTAAAGCCAGAGGGAGGGATGTAGGTGGACGGAGACATGCGGAAGGAGAAATAAGATGGGTAGAAGGGTAAGGTGGGGAATCTAAGATGGGAGACAAGTGTATAAAGGAGGGCAAATGAACAGGGTGAGCTGGAGTGGAGATGGTTGGAGAAATGTGTGC
The DNA here is from genome assembly GCA_035221665.1 of Okamejei kenojei. Classification (NCBI taxonomy): domain Eukaryota; kingdom Metazoa; phylum Chordata; class Chondrichthyes; order Rajiformes; family Rajidae; genus Okamejei; species Okamejei kenojei. The sequence continues at coordinate 14,183,975 of CM069142.1, read as the reverse complement.
ACATTGAGGTGGGGGGAGGGGCAAGGGAAAGAGACGGTGTTTGAAGGGGCATTACTTGAAATTGGAGAATTCAATGTTCAGACTGTTGGATAGACAAAGAAGGGTTCCGATCCAAAACATCTGCTGTCGGACCTGCCGAGTTACTCCGGCATGATGTGATTTATCTTCGGTATAAACCAGCATCTGCTGTTCCATCCTACTTACGTTACCCCAGCTGAATATGAGGTACTGTTCTTTTAGTATGATGTGGGCTCGGTCTGGCAATGGAGGAGGCCACAGACAGAAAGGTCGATATTGGAATGGGAAGGGGAGTTAAAATGGTTCTCAGTCTGGAGATCCAGCTGGGCCTGGCGCAAGGAATGTAAGGCTGTCCATTAATAGAAACGTTTGCGCCAACACTAGAGATAATGTATATAACACCAATCACACTGGATGCATAACTAATCTTTCCTTTGTAAGGTCTACTTGCACAGGCCAGGTTTCCAGGACTATGGAGTAGCAGGTTTTATTGGCACCCTTTGTGGTGAAAAGTTGAATCTCTATCAAAGTTGCAAAATTCTGATCCAAGGCATTCATATTAGGATTAAATATTATAATGCAACTGTACATGCCAATAGCCTGGCATTGCTTGTTCAGCCTCAGATCTGGACACTTCATAAATCTGATACGTAAAGGGGTCCATTGCTTTTGTTGATCCCGCATTTACCCTTGTGTGCACTTTCAGAGCGCTGTGTTCATTTTCCAGTCTCTAATGGGACCAATTGGACATGGATTACTCACAGTTCTAAAGTGAAAGTAAAAGCCTTTGCTTTGCAATAAGTAGCTGTTGAGAAAGAGTCAGTAAGCCAGCTGGTCATGAGACATAAATCTTTCATATTTGCCAAGATCTCCAGCATCTTACACTCAGCACCATGTGAACCTCAATGTGTCTGAGCTTCAGCAATGGAAGTAAGATGGACTTTAATGAGTTCATGACTGCTATTAATGGTTGAGCCATAAATTTCCAATTTGTCCTTTGTCATCAGGTGCTGGCACCTCATTCCTCAGGGAGATTTCCTCTGCACACCAGGAAATCTCTGCACACAAGGAGTTTGGCTTCCTTGCTGAGACAGTGTGCCTACTCTCCAATGCACACAAATGCAAAACCGAGTGCGGCATCCAGCCTGAAGTCAGACTGATTCCCGCTCAGCTTTCGCTGGGCAGCAAAAGCCAATGTAAACATTAGCAAGTTCTGCAAGATGGTGATCACTTTTTGCAAACCTTCTCTCCCAGGTGCAAGTGACTAATGTCAGGATCATTTGTAGTCCCTCCCTCTCCCCACATACAAAAGACCCTGCAAGTCCACACCACCTGGGGTTGCATAAGAAGTAGGGTGAAGTAGGGTCTCGACCCAAAACATCACCCAGTCCTTCTGTCCCGCTGAGTTACTCCAGCATTTTGTGTCTGTCTTTGGTGCAAACTAGCATCTGGAGTTTAGTTTAGTTTAGTTTAGAGAAACAGGTCCTTCGGCCCACTAAGTCCGCACAGACCAGCGATCCTCACACGCTAACATACACACACTAGGGACAATTTGCACTTTATACCAGACCAAATAACCTATAAACCTGTACATCTTTAGAGTGTGGAAAGAAACTGAAGATCTCGGAGAAACCCCACGCGGTCACGGGGAGAATGTACAAACTCCGCGCAGACAAGCGCCCGTAATCAGGATCGAACCCGGGTCTCCGGCACTGCTAAGCAGCAACTATACCGCTGCACCACCATGCCCGCCCTTTTTACACAGGGTGAAGTTTAGTTTAGTTTAGTTTATTGTCACGTGTACCGAGGTACGGTGAAGGCCTGGTGGGCAGGGGTTACAATTGTACCTTGACACAAACCTTCATCCTCACCCGAGGACGAGAAAGGAGCAAACCTCAGAGATAGAAGAGAAAGTGTACTCACTGTGAATTTTTTGTAGAGTTCATATGTGAGGAGAGGATTGGGTAGCTCTCGGAAATAGAGCTTGCAGAGGGAACCCACACAGTGGATATCTTGCAGATACACTTCCTTTGTCAAGTCAGGCTGCTGCTCTGCGCCAAACTCCTGCCTGCAACACCGGTAACAAGAGGTTGTGATGGTGAGATCTTGAGATGGACCAGACATTCACAGTGAAAATGTGGGAAATCTGTTTTCCTCACAACATGATTCAAATCAGACAGAAACCCAGTATGCTGTAGTAACTCTGCGGGACAGGCAGCAACATCGGATCAAGGGAATGGGTGACGTTTCGGGTCAAGGCCATTCTTCAGACTCGACCCGAAATGTCACCCAATCCTTCTCTCCAGAGATGCTGCCTGTCCTGTTGAGTTATTGCAGCTTTTTGTGCCTATCTTCGGTTTAAACCAGAATCTGCAGTTCCTCCCTACACAATCACAAAAAGTAGGTCTCTTCGCTTCAGTGCTGAAGGCAGAATAGGCCTGTCTTTGATAGATTGCTGCTGACAAAGGAACATTTGTATATTCTGGGGGATGGAAGATTGCAACCTTCACGTGGTCCGCCCTGTTTCGACTAATGCAATCAACTCGACGTGCACAAACGGAAGATCAAATAGAACAAGTTGTCCTACAATTTTAGGCTGTCATTGCCACACGAAAGAAGTATATTCTGGGACCCTCTATAATGTATACAGAGGGGACAAATAGTTATATCATGAAGTGTCTGCTCTGTATTATTTTTATGAATGTTTGCACAAGCACGAGTGAATGTTTGTAAAATTTCAAGATTAACATAATATTACTAGCTAATATCACTGTGTGGATTCTCTTTGTCTCCATCATTAATTTTCTTTCAATACAGTAGACTCTGATTCTATCAATAACTGAAGGGGATCTACTTTAGGGCCGCATGGTAGCGCAGCGGTACATCTGCTGCCTTACAGCACCAGAGACCCGGGTTTGATCGTGACTATGGGTGCTTGTCTGTACGGAGTTTTCTTTTTTTTTTAATTATTATTTAAAAATATATTTTTTTATTAGAAGCATTGCATATTATCTAAGGTACAACAGTACTTTAAATACAATTAGACTTGTCACAAAAGTTGTAAGGTAAAAAAAGTAAAAGTATAAATCGATAATCAAGAAGTGGTGATTAAATAATAATGATTATATAAGAAAAAAAATAAAAAAAGAGTAAAGATAAACAAATACAAAAATAAAAACAATTATTATATAATTAAAAAAAATATATATTAAATAAATAAATAAATAAATAAATTAAGGGATACATCTTAACAATGAATGGAACAGTTCCACATAACAATATCTATAGAGACGTGTATACAGACCCCAGAATACATCTTTTCATCTAATCCTACACCAGGGTACTTATTGAGTTACAGTGTTGAGCCCAGCTACCCCTTTAAATAATCAATGAATGGAGACCATATTTGTTCAAAAAGTTCATATTTGTCCATTAGGACAAACCTAATTCTCTCCAAATGCAACGTCTCCGACATTTTCACAGTCCACATTTTGATTGTGGGGGATAATGTTCCCTTCCAGAATTTTAATATTAATTTTTTTCCAATTATCAAACAGTAATCAAGAAAATTTCTTTGACTTACTGTTAATATTAAGCTTGAGTCAGGAACTAATATTCTTAGCTTTAGATCAGGGTCCAATTTAGTTTTAAGAACTTCAGAAATGATTCCAAAAATATCAGCCCAATAACCATTAAGTTTTATGCATGTTACAAAACTATGCATTGTTAGCTTCTAAATTCTGACATTTATCGCAAATAGAAGAAATGTTAGGAAAAATTCTATTTAATTTTGTTTTTGAATATTGTAATCTATGTAATACTTTAAATTGTACCAAAGTATGTCTGGCATTTAATGAGCATCGGTGTATACGTGGTAAACTTTCTTCCCAAGTGTCTTTCATTATAGATAGACCTATTTCATTTTCCCATATCTGTCAGTATGATTCTGTTGTTGGGACGTCCCTATCCAAAAGAGTATTATATATGTACGCTATTAATTTTTCTGTATTTGGATGCTTGTTAAGCCACTCATCCAGTAATCCTGGTTCTCTATTCTTATAGTCTTGCATGTTTGACTTGATATAGTCTCTAATTTGTAAATACCTAAACAAGTTATTTGGGTGTAATCCATAGATATCTTTTAATTCTTGAAATGCTAGACATTTTCCTTTCCTCTAAAGGTGTTCTATCCTAAATTTTTCCAGTGTCTAAACCCCTTATTCAATATAGAAGGTTTAAATAAAGGATTATTCATAATAGGTAAAAAGAGTGACATATTATCCAAATGTAAAGTCTTAACTATTTGTTTCCAAATACATATATTGCTATAAATTATAGGGTTTTCCCCCGTAGGTTTTCTTTTGTATTTCACTTGGAACAAGAAGAATCGAACTTATATCAAATGGTAAACAGTCTTCCATTTCCATCTTTAGTCAAGCTGGTTCCTGATCCATTTTTACCAGCCAAAAATTCATAGAAATGCTGCCTGTCCCGCTGAGTTACTCCAGCTTTCTGTGTCTATGGTTTAAACCTGCATCTGCAGTTCCTTCTTACACAGTGTGTAGTGGAATTCCAACCGAATAAGGGACTGGAGGACTATGAAGAATATATGGGGGGAGAGGTGTAATTGGAAAAATTCTAGGAACAGTTGACACAAAGTTGAAGGGCTGGTTAACCTCCTTTGGTGTTGTGTGACTCTCAGCAGGAAAAGAGGCGGAAAGGCCTACAACTTGCAGCTATTTTCAGCTGTGACTCTGTGAACTCACCAATGATGGAACATTTTGGTGTGACACCCACCTGCGGATATGTGTTCAGCGTGAAACAGCGGGTGTGGGAGTTAGTGAGATGAACCACACTGCAGTTTGTTATTTGTGAACACGCACAATTTGCCTCAAGCAATGCTAAAAGTATCGTGACCTGTCCATGGTTAAATGCAGCTCCCACAGCCACTTATTTACTCGAGGTGTTTCTTGGCTGGTTGCAAATATTACTGACTCAGAACACCAATTAAAATATCTATCAAACACTATCCTCAAAATACAAAATGTGTCATACACAATACTGGTCCACAAACAATAATTCATGTTTTCACATTGTTAATGATTATTTTTTATTTTTTTATTTTTTATATCTTTATTTATTCGCGGTACTGTCAGTTACATCAGTGTACATCCCTTGTATTGTATTACAGTCATTGTACCCCTTAATTTTTTTTTATTTTAAGGCTTTAGATAAGAGAGAATAGAGAGAAAAATAGCAGCATAGAAAGTAGAAAAGTGAAAAAGAGATGTGAAAGTGCAAAAGCGTGACAGAGGGAAAGGAAACCCTTGAAGAGTTAGAAACGAGAATTAAGAGATAGACCCTGGAGAGGAAAAAAAAGAAAAAAATAGAGAAAGAAAAAAGAAAAGCCAGTTACTTTATTATAAACATCTTGCAAAAAGAATCTACCAACTCGACAGTTTTTCTGCCCCCTTTACCAAGACCCGACTCCGGTACTTTTTTGAGGTATTCTTGCACCTTATCCTTGTAATAGATTTATAAATGCAGACCACGTCTTATAGAAACAGTCTGATTTTCCTGCTAGTCGGAGTCTCATATCTTCCAAGTGTAGTGTTTCGAACATAGATGAAATCCACATATTGACTGTGGGTACCGGAGAATTTTCCCAGAATTTTAAGATGAGCTTTTTACCAGTTATTAAGCCATATTCAAATAGAGTCTTTTGAAACACATTTAATTCAGGGCAATCTTCCCACATCTGGAAGATTATCCAGTCTGCTTCCGGGGTCAGTTTTATTTTAAATATTTGTGTGAAAATTTCAAAAATTTCAGTCCAAAATGTTTGAATTTTTGTACAAAAGACAAATGAGTGTGCTATATTAGCTTTTTGACATTGACATTTATCACATATAGGTGAGACGTTGGGAAAAAGTTTACTTATTTTAGTTTTTGAATAGTATAATCTGTGTAGGATTTTAAATTGTATTAAGGTGTGTCTTACATTAATTGAACATTTATGCACGTTTAATAAATATTCTTCCCACCTTTCTTTGGGAATTTTTATACTTCATTATTTTTCCCAGTCTCTCCTGATACCATCTATTGTTGGTATTTCTGCATTTAGAATAATATTATATATATATATATTAGGTTTGCTGTTTCTGCCTTTGTATTCATTACTTCTTCCAGTATGTCTGGAGGCATATTGTAATAATCTTGTGCGTATTTTTTCAGATAGTCACAGATTTTAAAATACTGATTGTTTCCCAAATTGTATTTTAGTTGTATTTGTTTAAATGATAATAGTTTTCCCGATTCATACACATCTCCAAAGATTTTAATTCCAGCTCTTTCCCATTGTATAAATGCTTTATCTATAGTTGAAGGTTTAAATGAGGGGTTTTTACCGATAGGAGATAAGAGAGATAAATTTCTTAATTTTAGATTGTATTTTATTTGGTTCCAAATTCTGATTGTACTGTATATAATTGGATTATTGTTGTAATTTATATTATTCATCGACATTGGAGAGAGAAGGATTGCTCCAATATTATAAGGAGAGCAATCCTCTCTCTCCATAATCGTCCAATCCAGTTGTTGGGGAGAGTTATCCAGCAATTGGATCATGTTTCTGATAGTTACAGACCAGTAGTAATACATAAAAGTGGGGAGTGCTAATCCCCCTACTACTTTGGGTTTATTCAGATGAGTTCTTTGTATTCTGTGGGATTTATAATCCTAAATAAAATTTGTGATATCTGAGTCCAGTTTTTTAAAAAACCTTTTGGGTAAATACATTGGGATAGATTGGAACAGGAATAAAATTTGTGGTAGAAAAATCATTTTTATGGCATTTATTCGGCCTATTAAGGACATCGGAAGCATTATCCAAAATTTAATCAAGTTACATAGTTTCTTAAGTAGAGGGTTATAATTTTCGTCAAACATATCTTGATATCTTCTAGTACTTTTCGATGCCCAAGTATTTAAATTTTTCCGTAGCTATTTTGAAAGGAAACTGTAGAAGTTGCGTAGAGTTTTTCGGTTTTATTGACATGATTTCACTTTCATTCCAATTTATTCTAAATCCTGAGAATGATCCGAAGTCCTCTATTAATTTTAAAATATTTGGTATAGTAATATGAGGTTTTGTGATGTACAATAGTACGTCGTCAGTGTATAGTGATATTTTATTATTGGAATATTTTGTTTTATATCCATGGATTTTTGTTTGAGTTCTAATTCTTTCCGCTAGGGGTTCAATTATGAGGGCAAATAACGGTGATAATGAACATTCCATGTGACTGACTGCTGGCTGCTATTGCACTAAGGTTTGGTGAAAGTAAGGTTGGTGTTTTAGTGTTTGAAACACATGGAGCAGTCATAGCAGCTATTGGCTCTTTGTTGCTTGGTAATGCTTGGTAATGAAGGCGAATGGGTGCTGGAATAACTGTATAACTTTGGTTACTTAAGAAGGAATGGCTCTGCAGGTATTAATAGCCAAGGGGATGACATTAGTCAATGTTTTAGTTCAGTTTAGTTTAGTTTAGCGATACAGCACAGAAACAGGCCCTTCAGCCCACCGAGTCCGCACCAACCAGCGATCCCCGCACATTAATACTATCCCACACACGCACGGGACAATTTACAATTTAATCAAGCCAATTAACTTACAAACCTGTACATCGCTGGGAAGTGGGAGGAAACAAGAGCTCCCGGAGAAAACCCACGCAGGTCACAGGTCAAGATGGGACTCTGGCGCTTTAAGGCAGCAATTCTACCACTGCGCCATCGTGCCGTTTTGTTGAATTTGTATTCAAAGGGGGTTTGAAACAATCAATAATGTGTCTCTATTATTCTCAGTACAATTGCAGTTCAAGTATTTGGCAGGATGAGGTGCGGAATATTTCTGTGCTGAGTAATTCTGTGCCTCCTTTCCAGTTCTGCTGTTTGCTGCCATGTATCTGAAGGTGGTGGTGGTGTGGAATAGAATAGTGTAAACAAGTGTACTCCACAATTTAGTCATGGCTGATCTTTCTTTCGCTACTAACCCCATTCTCCTGGCTTCACCCCAAAACCTCTGACACCTGAACTAATCAGGAAGCAATCTATCTCTGCCTTAAAAATATCCACTGACTTGGCCTCCACTGCCTTCAGTGGCAAGGAATTCCATAGATTCATCACCCTCTGACTAAAGACATTTTTCCTCATCTCCTTCCGAAAGAAACGTCCTTTAATTCTGAGGCTATGATCTGTGGTCCTAGACTCTCCCATGAGTGGAACCATCCTCTCCACATCCACTCTATTCAAGCCTTTCACTATTCGGTAAGTTTCAATAAGGTTCCCCCTTATTCTTCTAAACTCCAGCGAGTGCAGGTCCAGTGCCGTCAAATGCTCATCACATGTTAACCTAATCATTCCTGGGATTATTCTTGTAAATCTCCTCTGGACCGTCCCCAGAGCCGGCACATCCTTCCTCAGATATGGTGCCCATAATTGCTGAGAATACTCGAATTGCGGCCTCGAATCGACCAGCGCCTTATAGAGTCTCAGCTGTCACAACATTACATTTTTCACCGAGAAGGAATCTTTCTGGAACCATTTCAAGTTCCCACATGTTGATTCATCCTTTGCACTCTATAATTTTGTAATTATAGTTTATGTGTGTTCATTTTGGAAAATATTTCTTAATTGATTCTGAAATTTGGATATCAAAAAGAAGGCTGGAATGTTGCAATCCTTGTGGACAATGTCATCCCACGATGGAGTCTGAAGAAGGGTCTAGACCTGAAACGTCACCCATTCCTTCTCTCCAGAGATGCTGCATGGACCATTGCGTTACTCCAGCACTTTGTGTCTACCCCGCAGTGTCATAGCGTTCAGACATGGCTTTAATGCAGTGGTCATGAATAAGCAGCCGCGTATATTGAAGTCAGGAGGTTTTGTTTCTCTCAGGGGCCTTGTTTCCATCTACGTATTGTCCTTTATTTTTATAGATCACTAGACCAAGGGGGGCCCATTGGGTCCAGTCCCCTCAATGCGGGGTTGCGGGGAGGGTGGGCGGCCTGTGGCATCACGCACACACTAACCACCCCCCCCCACACACACTAACCGCCCCCCCCACACACACACATACTAACCATCCCCCTTGATATTATATTTATATTATTCATTGGCATTTTACCCCATCCCCGCCCTATCCACTGACGCATAGCCCCCACCTCGCAGGCACGTCTAGAGAGGGAGGGGCGGCAGAGAGAGAGAGGGCAAAGACAGAGAGAGAGGGGCAGAGAGAGTGGGGCAGAGAAAGAGAGAGAGGGAGAGTGGGGGGAGGGAGAGGGGGAGAAGAGGGGGGTGGAGGGAGGAAGTGAGAAGGGGCGGAGAGGGGGTTGTGGGGGGGAGGGGTGGGAGAGGAGGGGGTGGGAGAGGAGGGGGAGGGGTGGGGGACGTAACTTGCTGCGCGTGGATGAAAACACTGTGCAGTGGGCCGCGAGGAGCAGAGCCATTGTGACGTCATCAACTTGTTAGCTTTAAAAGATATTTCATTTTTGGGAACAATTTTAATAAATAACTCACGAAATAATTAATCAAATTTTCAGATGAGGCGATTTTTGAGATCATGAGGTAAATCTCTATTGGAATATGTAAAAGTTTCACCATTAGCGCGTTGTGTTTTCCAGGAGATGTGAATCACAGACAAACAAGACACACATACACAAATAAATACATCCACATCCAAGATCAGAGTTTTATAATTATAGAGATGATCGTAATATGTGCTTTCAGACTGGTGGCCACAGCATTCTTTGGCCTCTTCCCAACAATTTGCGCAAGGAGGCATGACAAATATCAAAATATCTCACTTGATATTTGGGTAAGAACTAATGTCTCATCACAATTGCAGTTCAGATGTTTGTTTCAAGCCCACAGTATAAATAGGGTCTCGACCCGAAATATCATCCATTCCTTCTCTCCAGAGATGCTGCCTGTCTCGCTGAGTTACTCTTAGCTTTTGGTGTCTACCTTCATCTTAAATATATTCTAAAGTTATTTTTGAACTGGAGGTGAGAGGAAAGAACCGACCTAATTGATGGGTGACTTATTCTTCAAAGAGTGCGGCGGGCATTTAAATTGACTCTGTCCATTACAAAAAAAAACAATTCATGGCATATGACGAAAGAACCTTTAAAGGGTTGAATTAGTTCTATGCATTGGGATGGGATTATTGAGAAGTCAAATCAACTGGAATCCTCACTTGAAAATGTGAGAAAGATCAGCTGAGAAAATGTTTCAATTACAAGATCGACCGAGTGACATTTTGACGACTAGCTTAATGTCACATTGTGCGCTGCAGTTGATCACCCGGTTCCAATAATAAATACTAAACTTTATTTATACTTGCTTAATGTTTTTAACATGAACATGAGATCTGGTACTAGATGTACTATGAATTTTCAAGATTGAATTGAAAGCTTAATAATAATATCTTGTGTGCGCAAAACAACCTGATGATAATTACCTTCAGTTAAGTTATCGAAAGCATTCCTAAATTCTAACGGAAATGTTTCAAGACTGTGGGTAACTTGAAAGCAAGCACCAAAACTGAATTCATGAAGGCTTTACAGAATTAAAAGTTAACAATATGCAAAATCTACAAGTTAAAATAACTTTTCAACAAATAGTGTTTCCTCTGAACTTTTTTCCCAGGGTAGAAAGGTCAAGGATTAGAGGGTTACATAAAAAGCTGGAGAAACTCAGCGGGTGCAGCAGCATCTAAGGAGCGAAGGAGATAGGCGACGTTTCGGGTCGAGACCCTTCTTCAGACTGGTCAGGGATCAGGGAAACGGGCGATATCGCCGGTTTCCCTGATCCCTGACCAGTCTGAAGAAGGGTCTCGACCCGAAACGTCGCCTATCTCCTTCGCTCCTTAGATGCTGCTGCACCCGCTGAGTTTCTCCAGCTTTTTGTGTAACCCTCGATTCTCCAGCATCTGCAGTTTCTTCGTTAACACAAGGATTAGAGGGCACAGATTTAAGATAAGAAGTGCAAAATTGTTTTTTTTTGTAAAATATTTTTATTAGAAGTAATTACATATTAAGAAGAAATAATATAAAATCAAAGCAAAAGAAAATATTATCGTCACATACATTCTTAATATTTTTAAAATTTACAGTCAATCTTATTTGTACTTCTTTTTTTTTATTTTATAACAGTGGGAAATAGAGATAGGTAATAAAGAGAAAGAGAAATAAAAAAGAGATAAATAAAATGAGTGGAGTATTAAACAAGATATTCTTCATTGGAGATATATTCATGATCTATTGTATATAATTCTTCATCTATTCCTTCATTCAGGCTTCAGTCATGGCCTCGAACCGGACCATCTTAACCCTTTAAATATTCAATAAATGGAGACCATATTCCTCTGAATTGATCTAACCTGTCCATTAGGACAAGTCTTAATCGTTCCAGGTGAAGTGTCTCCGACATTTCTGTAATCCACATTTTAATTGTAGGGGATATGGGACCTTTCCAAAATCTTAGTATTAATTTTTTACCAATTATTAAACTATAACCAATAAAAATTATTTGTTGTGTTGTTAGTATCTGATTCGTTTCTAATATTCCCAATATAATTAATTTTGAGTCTGGAATTAAATTTATATTAACTACAATTGAGATTATCTTAAAAATTTCTGTCCAAAAATTAATAATTTTTATACATTTTGTGAATGAATGCGTTAGATTAGCTTCTAATTGACATTTATCACATATAGCGGAAACATTTGAGAAAATTCTATTTAATTTGGATTTTGAGAAATGTAAAATTTAACGGCAATGTGCATGGCAAGTTTATTACACAGAGAGTGGTGGGTGTCAGAAATGCACTGCCAGGGGAGGTGGTGAAAACATATATACGATAGTGGCATTTTAAAAGGTTTTCAGATAGGCACATGCACTAGATGCACAGTCTCTTGCCCAGAGTAGGGGAATCGAGGACCAGAGGACAAGGGTTTAAGGTGAAGGGGAAAATATTTAATATATTGATATTTAATATATTTAATATATCTGAAGGGTAACTTTTCACACAAAGGGTGGTGAGTGTATGGAACAAGTTGCCAGAGAAGGTAGTTGATGCTGGGACTATCCCAACGTTTAAGAAACAGGTACATGGATAGGACAGGGTTGGAGGGATATGGACCAAGCGAAGGCAGGTGGGACTAGTGTAGCTGGGGCATATTGGCCGGCGTGGGCAAGTTGGGCTGAAGGGCCTGTTTGCACACTGCATCATTCTATGACTCTCTGACATGGATATGCAGAGAATGGAGGAATATGGATTGCATGAGGCAGATGAGATTAGTTGATCTTGGCATCATATTCACCACAGATATTGTGGGGATAAGGGCTCATACCTGGCCTCTACTGTTCTATGTTCTATTAACAGAAGATCGACGACACATTCCAATTTTAAACAATCGTGTAATATGGCAATGACACTTTGATTTCCATTGTCTTATAATAAGCATATCCAGTATTAAAATCAACTTTCCACTACAAACTGGTTCTTTCTTTTTAACTTCATAACCCTGATCCATTGATAAGCCAAATTTATGCTCTGAATAATAATTCTGTTATTATGGAAGTCACCAAGCACGTTCCCCTTAATAATTCAAATAGCAGAAGTTCTGCACAATGCCATACATTTGCGCACAGGCTAAAACTAATTTCCAGATGAATGTACTGGTAAAATGATAATATAAATGCAACAGGGTAGAGCAAGATACTAAAGAAGGTAAAGCTTACTGATAATTGAAGATGATACTTAGTGACAGCAATGGAAATGTGTTGGCTGGAAGTATTCTCACTTCTGAGACGGATCAGACCTTAAGATGTCATTTTGGCTGAGACAGCATGATCAGAGGGAGGGAATCCCACATTGCCAAGAAGCTAAACTGTGAGTTCTAGCTGCCTGTTTGTTTTATGTAAAATATTCCATTACGCAATTTAAAGGAGAGTATCTCTGGGTCACATTCTTCCCTTTGTTAACAATTAATATAGTCATTCAGTTTTCTGTCACTAGTGGGAGTGTGCTAGATTTTCACTGCAGTTACCCAAACAAGACATATCTGTACTTTATGTACTTTGTGATGGGGTTGGGAGCTGGAAGTGTGCTTTGTCCCAGGATGCTAGTGACTCCGATTAATTTAATGAGGAGCCGGAGCACATACATATAATTCAAACATTTCCTTGCCCGGGTCATTTGTCCTGTTGCCCCATAGTTAGCAATTGTTATGCATCAATTGTCCTGATGTCCTGACAGCTTCCAAACCATGAACTGCAAGAGAGGGTTCCATTTCATCAAAGCTTTTGCTCGTGTCAAGAGGTGAATAAGCAACTAACCCCATTTTGTATCCTATCCCTTTTGGAGTTGAAATAAAACAGAAATCAAGTTTTTTCTACCTCCATTTAAAATATTTGGCAAATAAGTGGGGGAACTTTTGTTTTAAATCAATTTTTATATTTATTAAATGAAAATCAAAACTTTTGCAGATTCAAAATCTTGATTGTCTGTCTTTCCGCCTATGTTGTTGTTGAGTTATTCCAGCAGTTTTTTTGGGGTGGGGGGTGGATGGGGAGGTTGGTAATTATTAAGATGCTTTTTAATACATAAAGACATAAAGACTCCTCTCACCCTTGTAATGGACTGTTCTCCCTTCCGGCAGACGTTACAAGGCCTTCTACGCCCACACCACCAGACTCAGGAACAGCTTCATTCCCAGAACTATAGCAGCACTGAACCGGCCCTGCTGAGTAACCCCCCACCCCCATGGACTGTCTCCCCTGGCCTCGCACTTTAGTCTGTGTTGATTTTACTGGTCTAATGTTCTTTTTTACAAACCTTGTTCTCGGGGTATCTAAACCTACATTTTATTTGTCGATTAAGTTATGACATCGGATGGAAGTTGCAAACCAAATCTCGTTGCGCTTGTGTGTAATGACAATAAAATATATTATTATTATTTTTAAGAATTTTTAGTTCTAAGGCCTGGGTCAAGATGGCATTAGTTCAGAACTGAGGGTGTCCCCACTGAGTATAACCAGGCATTACTAATATCCTGAAGAAAGATACAAAAAGCTGGAGTAACTCAGTGAGTCAGGGAGCATCTTTGGAGAAAAGGAATAGGTGATGTTTCGGGTCGAGACGTCACCTAATCCTTTTTTCCAGAGATACGGCCTGACTCGCTGAGTTACTCCAGCTTTTTGTGTCTATCTTCGGATTAACCCAGCATTTGAGGTTCCTTCCTGCACATTACTAATACCCTGGCCAAACAGGAACCAGGTCAAACACAATGTAATTCCGTTTCTTTAACTCCTATATATCAGTGAGACCAAGCGCAGACTCAGCGATCGTTTAGCTGAACACCTTTGCTCAGTCTGCCTAGGCCTAAGCGATCTCCCAGTTGCTAAACACTTTAACTCCCCCTCTCATTCCCATACTGACCTTTCTGCCCTCCTCAACTGTCAAAGTGAGGCCAAACGCAAATTGGAAGAACAGCACCTCATATTTTGCTTGGGCAGCGGTATGAATATTGACTTCTCTAACTTCAACTCTTGCTTTCCTGCTCTCCCTGTCCCACCTCCACCATAGTTCTCCGACCAGTTTCACTGTCCTGATTAATTTTACTGTTTGTGTGCCTCACTGTCACCTTCCCCCCAGCCAACAATAAACCGTTCTACATTTCCTTGAGCCTCGTCAGCTTTGATTTGTCGTTTTCACACCTTGCCCTTCTATATCTCGCGTATCCCTCTCCTCTGATTTTTAGTCTGAAGAAGAGTCTCAACCCGAAACGTCACCCATTCTTTCTCTCCAGAGAAGGTGCCTGTCCAACTGAGTTACTCCAGCATTTTGAGTCTATCTTCTGAAGCCAAAACAATGTGCGTTCAGCTTCTCATTAACATTCCTTGGCATCTATTTTTTCCAATATGGCATCTGGATCATGAGGAATGACACCAGTAAAACATATGGCACTTGTTAACTTTCATTTCTGCAATTTAAATGTGGACTGTTGTCCTAAACGTGTGTCCCTCTCCTGCATTGTCACACTGTTAAATCCAAATGGAACTGGTGCAAGTGATGCCTTACCTTAGCTTTTGAATGTTGGATGTAATCCCTGAGAGTCTGTATACACCATCTACAATGCCATGTTTCTCAATGAATTCGGCACAGCTTTTGAGGACTTGAGGAACTGTTTAAAAAGAAAAGGTGAAAATTAGCTTTAATGCTCAATGCATTCAACATCTTTCTCCTTAGAACATAGAACAGTCCAGCACAGGAGCAGGCACTGCAGCCCACAATGTTAGTGTTGAACATAATGCCAAGATAAACTGATCTCATCTTCCTGTACATGATCCATATCCCTCTATTCCCTGCACTTCCAAGTGCCTGTCCAAAAACATCTTAAAACGACACTATCGTATTAGCCTTCACCCTCACCCCTGACAGTGTGTCCCAGGCCCAAAACACAAAACCTGCCCTGCACCCCTCTCCATTAACCTCTCCCCCTTGCACCTTATAGCGATGCCCTCTAGTGTTGGATATTTCCACGCTGGGAAAAAGATTCTGTCAACCCTATTCATGCCTCTCATAAATTTATATACTTTATCAAGTCTCTCTTCAACATGTTCCAGAGAAAACAATCCCAAATAGCTTGGGGGAGGGAGGGGAGATGGGGCAATGTGTGCCATCACACTCTCCCACGACTCTCATTCCACCAAGCTATCTCAATAAAATCAATGGACACGCATGCATATGTTTATCCATAGGTGTAAGGACCCGTTTTTTCTTTTCAAACGTTGGGAAATGTAGTTTCTGTGTCTGGGGCTGACCACTTCTTCTGGTACAGTTTGTAAATAGTTCCATGTTTACTGTGCAATTATACACCGAGCAAATAACAGACGAAACGGTGTTTCTCGGGCATGTAACTTATTTGCAGGCAAACTGTTTCTTTTGTCAGTCTATCCAGAAATATTGAACCAAAATAGCAATATGACAGTGTACATGGGAGGAGTAAAGAGACAGGACTCAGAATTTATTGGGATATGGGTAGGATGGGTTATTGGTTGTGGATCTGAATGAATACAACATTGTCATGGTCATGTACAGTGGTGGTTGTCTGTGCAAGGGCTGAAATGCAAAATCTCCCCAGCACATTGCTAAAGCATATCTTTAAATAATTTCAAATGCCCTGTGGACTTTGTTTCTGATATTAACTGAATCCTACATTTGTAATGAATTCCTCTATCAATACATGCTATGTTCCGCTTGCTTTCCCGTTTACTTTATCTGCAGACTGGTCTTCACAGAGTCATGCACAAGGTCGCAAGGTCTCGTTACACTGCCCAGCTCTGAAATCCTTTGCCCTTTAGATAAAATGCTGCTTCTTAATTTTCTTGCCAAACAAAAAAAGCTTTTCAGTGTATGTGACGATAATAAACTAAAGTAAAATGAAAAAGTTCACATTTTCATTTGCCAGCTCATTGCTCCCTCAACAACCCACCTGTGTTTCCTTGTAACCTCCTCATTTTGTCTTTACAACTTACTTTCTTGCCTGTCCTTGTGCGTACTTGAGGAAATGAACTCGCCAGGCCTTGCTATTAATTATTTATATAAATCGTAAAAAGTTCACACTGTTAGCACATCACTATTGCCAACAGAAAAAGACCACTAATGTCTGAAGAAGGGTCTCGACCCGAAACGTCACCGATTCCTTCTCTCCAGAGATGCTGCCTGTCCCGCTGAGTTACTCCAGCTTTTTGTGTCTGACTAATGTCATCCCACTAGTTTCCCGTATTAGCCAGCCAACCTTCCGTACCAGTAAGTTAATTCCTCTGGCGTTAGCTATTATTTTCCATGCAGCACCTACTGAACACCCTCTGGAAATCTACTCTATGTATTCCATATTCCCCCAGTTAGGCTACTTGGTTTTAATTTAGTTTAGAAATACAGCATGGAAACAGGCCCATCAGCCCACACCGACCATTGGTCCCCCGTTCGTACTAGTTATCCCAGTGAACACTAGGGGTAATTTACAGAGCCCAATTAAACTACAAACCTGCACGATTTGGCGATGTGGAAGGAAACAGTCACAGGGAGAGCATGCAAACTAGACAGCACCTGAAGACAGGTCGAATTCAGGAATCTGGCTTTGGAGGGCCATGCACATAGATCCCTTTATTATTATCTTCCCAATGACAAAATCTTATAACACCACACGCATAGAATTGAGGTGTTGCATAAAGTAGACCTTTTTGCAAAATATTGCTGCTTGAATAGTTTGTCCTGTTTCCGCCAGTAAGGTAGCTAAGCCACCTATATGCCTGCTTATCTTTCTGCCGAAATTTGCATGTAAAAATCATTGGCATTTACAGATTCCAGACCTCATCCTGGCACCTTCCCTCCGGAACACTAAATAATTCAGTCTGTTCAGTGCATTGAATTCTTCTTCAATAATGCAGTGATGCAAATTAAGCTGCAAAAATGATAAAATGATGACCCGGCGCAAAATAAGGCTTTGAAACTTTAGATAATCTGAAATAAAACTCTGAATGAACAAAAAATGTACAGGGTGTAACATGAACATTTTTTAAGTGGGTGCATAGGTCACACTTAGATTGTCCCAGAAGAATGTTTAGCTACGGCATGGTGACACAGCGGTGGAGTTGCTGCCTTAAGGTGCCAGAGACCCAGCTTTGATCCTGACTATGGGTGCTTGTCTGCATGGAGTTTGTACGTTCTCCCTGCGACCTGCGTGAGTTTTCTCCGGGTGTCTGGTTTCCTCCAAAGACGTACATGTTTGTAGGTTAATTGGCTTGGTAGAACTGTAAAAATTGTCCCTAGTGTGTGTAGGATAGTGAATGAGGGGGGTTGCTGGTCGGCGCGGACTCAGTGGGCTGAAGGGGCTGTTTCCACGCTGTATCTCCAAAAGGAAAACTTAAAAAGCTTGGAAACCGGCCCTTCGGCCCATCGATCACCCATTCACACTAGTTCTGCTATCCCACTTTCTCATCCCCTTCCTGCACACGAGGAACAAATTGCAGAGGCCAATTAACCAACTAACCTGCACATCTTTGGGATGTGGGAGGAAAGCAGAGCACCCGGAGGAAACCCACACAATTACAGGGAGAACGTGCAAACTCCACATAGACGGCATCCCAGGTCAGAATTGAACCCGGGTCTCTGGCACTGTGAGGGAGCATCTAGACTACCAGGTGCACTACTGTGCTGCCTGTTTTTAACCAGAGAAAAAAGTTAAAGAGCAAAAGTTTAAGAGAAAATCTCTTCCTGTTGGCAACAATAGTATTTGTCCACTGCCCATCACAGGTATGTACAGTAAGATGTTTTCGCCAACACTGTCTAAGTGCGGCTTTATCGCTGCTGGGTTTGGCACTTTTAACACTAACTCATTGCTTGCATTGTGTAATTGCTAAATCGAGGGTTTCAATGGCTGTTTCCACGGCGAGCAGCAAGGTTGAGGTCACAGGAAGTGAAAGCTGGTTGTTTGTTTCAGTGAAGAAAAGGCAACACACCCAACGCACGAGTGTTCTTGTCGTGTTGAAAATGTAACAGACGTAGGTTCTACGCCCAGAATGGTGCAAAGCACAGGCTGGGAAGCGTATAATTCAGAGCGGCTGCTCTCACCATTTATAAACAGAGGTCAGAGTGGAGTCTTGTGGAAACGGCAAAGTTGGCTCTGCATTCTGTCAGAGAGATTTCCAAATGTGTAGGAAGGAACTGCAGATGCTGGTTTAAATCAAAGACACACACACAAAATGCTGGAGCAACTCAGCGGGCCAGGCGGCATCTCTGGAGAGAAGGAATGGGTGACGTTTCGGGTCGGGACCCTTCTTCAGACTCAACTGGAGAATCTGAATGAAGAAGGGTCTCGACCCGAAACGTCACCCATTCCTACTCTCCAGAGATGCCGCCTGGCCCGCTGAGTTGCTCCAGCATTTTGTGTGTGTCTTAGATTGATTTCCAATCTTGGTGAGCAATTACATGAGTGGCAAGGGTGTTCTCTTTAAAGAGAGATGCAAACACTACTGGCTATGACTGGTGAATGTATGGAGAATGTACAAAGAGCTTTTGCACAATTTTCTGTGCTACATATATTTGTATTCTGAACAAAGTTTATTTATGAAATTTACTAAATTCTTCTGACACAGTCTACATTTCACATGCAACTTTATTGTAGAAGCAAAGCAGATAACAATACAATGTTGGGACAAGCACTTCAGCCCACAATGTCTATGCTGAACACAATGCAAAGTTAAACTAATTTCCTCTGTTTGCAAGTGATCCACACCTTTCCATTCCCTGTATGTATATCCATGTGCCTATCTCAAAGCCTCAGAAGGCCACTAATATACAGTATCTGCCTCCACCACCAACCATGGCAGGATGTTCCATGCACCCACCACTCTCTGTGTAAAAAACTTGCCCCACACATCTCCTTTAAACATTGCCCCGCTCACATTAAAGCTATGCCCTCTAATCTTGGACATTTTGACTGGGAATGAGGTTCTGACTGTCTACGGTATCTATCATGCCACTCATAATTTTATATACCTCTATCATGCCTCCTCTCACCCTCTGATGTTCCTGAGAATACAATCTAAGATTGTCCAACTTCTCCTTATAGTTAATACCCTCTGATCCAGGCAACATCCTGGTAATGTCTTCTGCACACTCTCAAAAGTCTCCACTTCCTTCCTGTAATGTAAGAACTGTACAAACTGCACACAATACGCCAAATGTGACCTAACCAAAGTTTTATAAAGCAGGCACATAACTTCCTGAAACGAGCTCAGTATATATTTAATGTGATTCTTACATCCATACATTGTAATGTTTTCCATAATGAAGAAAACGTTCTCCAACGCATTCTAGGAGGTAATTGTATATCTCGTCGTTTTATGATCGGGTACATTGTCAAATTTAATTTGTTACAAAAACTACCTTCCCGCATGATTGAGTTTTGTATAACCACATATAGGCTTCCTATATACCAACGTGCTGAAGTAAAGGGGCTGTCCCACTTGGGCGACCTAATTGGCGAATTTAGAAGAGCTTAGGAGAGTTTGAAAAAATGTCATGTTGATGACCTCCTTCCAATATGTAGAAGACCTCCTTCAACTATGTTGAAGACCAGCTTCGACTAGTTACATCTAGCTACGACTAACTTCGGGAAAATTGTACACCGAATAGTGGAGAGTGAAGACGATCTCCTTCTATCTCCTTTGACCTCCCTTCGACTATGATGAAGACTATCTATGACTATCTTCGACTACCCTCGATTACCTACGACTAACATGCCGACCTACTACGACTAAACCTATGAGTAAAGAAAGTATCGATTTTTTCCATGGCGATCTTCTTTTACTCGCGGGCATTTTTCAACATGTTGAAAAATACGCCGCCACCTAGCTGAGGCCTCGAGTACGCGGAGACCACTCTCGAGCATGAAGGAGAGTTACGAAGACCTCCTACGACCTTGTGTCGACCATGCTGCGATTATGAGTCGAGGGCAAACTTGCCGGAGCACGCGGATTAGGTCGCCCAAGTAAGACAGTCCCTTAAGGATAGACACAAAAAGCTGGAGTAACTCAGCGGGTCAGACAGCATCTCTGGAGTAACGGAATAGGTGACACTTCTTCAGATCCTGGCCTTGACCCGAAACATCACTTATTCCTTTTCTCCAGAGATGCTGTCTGACCCGCTTAGTTACTCCAGCTTTTTGTGTCTATCTTCGGTTTAAACCAGCATCTCCGTACAAACTCCGTACAGACAGCACCCGTTTGTAGTCAGGATGGACCCCAGGTGTCTGGCGCAGGAAGGCAGTAGCTCTACCGCTGCGCCACTGTGCTGCCCCTGTTGCAAATAATTTCAATCCTAACTTGGAGGAAGTTAGATGGGTCAAAACTCATGGCCATGATGATCTTGATGTTTCCTACCTCTGCTCTGAAGTTGCAGATGTGGCTGCAGCACGCACCTTTCTGAGGGGACATCTTTAGTGAATAGCAAATGATATCTAGCATGTTAATGACAAGGACTCTGCAACAGTGATGGCCACCTCATTCCCAGTCAAAATGTCCAAGATTAGAGGGCATAGCTTTAATGTGAGCGGGGCAATGTTTAAACTCCCGTGTTGAAATGGCCACTGCCTGGTACTTAGTGGCACTAATGTTATTTGCCACTTATCATGCTATGGGTTGAATGTTTTGCTTTACAGTAACTTGTTCTGGTGCATGTGCCCTGCTTATTGTTCTGGATGGTCTGCTCACTGAGGCATGTCGCCGTGTATAAGAGTGGGCTAGGGAGACAAACAGGGTGAAGGGAGACACAAAATGCTGGAGTCACTCAGAGGGTCAGACAGCATCTCTGAAGAAAAGGAACAGGCGACGTTTCGGATTGAAACCCTTCTTCAGACTTCAGAAGGGAGACCACAGATGGAAAGGCTAAAACATGGAGACTGGGGAAACTGGGGACAATTACAAGGAAGGGCTGGAGATGGAGATGGAGATGAGGAGGGAGGAAAGGGACATAAGGTCAGAATAAGAAACCGGGAAGAGAGTGAGTGTGAGAGAATGAGAGTGAGAAAGAGAAAAAGTGGAGAACGAGCGAATCTGATGTGCAGCTCTCATGATTCTACTATGATCCGTCCACCTGCCTGTCTGGCCACGGGAGATTGGATACGAGCAGCACTCACAAGCTTGAGAAAATTAACGGGTGGAGTTGTCTGTGGGGAAAGGCTGGCTTTCCTGATGTGGAAGACTGTGATCGACATGTCACAATGTTGTACTCTACGCGCTGCCATTCTGCACTCAGGCTCTGTTCTGGCAGCGCAGCAACAGGAGAGCCGGTTACCTTTGTCAAAAAATTAACCATGAGCTTTATTTTCCTAAGTACGAAACAACGCTGGTTTCTCTGGCACAGCGCGTAAGAAGGAATGGCAGATGCTGGTTTAAATCGAAAATAGACACAAAAAGCTGGAGTAACTCAGCGGGTCAGGCAGCATCTCTGGAGTCTATTCTCTGGCACAGTGTTTTGCAGATTGTCCCTCTGGCCATATACTAGCTAAGGATTTGGGAGAAAGTGTTCATTTCTACCCACCAACAGTGCATCCTTTCAGCTTTGCTGCAGTTCCTGGTGTTATGTAGCTCCATCAACAATTCCACCCACCCAGGGGACCTCATTGAAACATACAATATAGTGAAAGGCCTGGATAGAGTGGATGTGGAGAGGATGTTTTCACTAGTGGGAGCGTTTAGGACCAGAGGTCATAGCCTCAGAATTAAAGGACGTTCTTTTAGGAAGGAGATGAGGAGACATTTCTTCAGTCAGAAGGTGGTGCATCTGTGGAATTCTTTGTCACAGAAGGCTGTGGAGGTCAGGTCAGTGGATATTTTTAAGGCAGAGATAGATAGATTCTTGATTAGTATGGGTGTCAGAGGTTATGGGGAGAAGGCAGGAGAGTGGGGTTAGGAGGGAGAGATAGATCAGCCACGATTGAATGGCGGATTAGACTTGATGGGCCAGAAGGCCTAATTCTACTCCTATCACTTATGACCTTATGACCCAGCAACCCACCCTTTCAAACTGGCTGCAGTTTCACCTTCCACAGCATTACATCCCCACAACTCACACACTTTCCCCAACCAACTCTGGACAGATATTCACTGCGGGTTCCATATGTGAGTCACGCTGGCTGTTGTGGTGATATCTATAGTAACCCAGCACTAGACTGGATTCAGTCCACGCTTACCACTGTCTGCAAATGTTTTTTACTTAGTTTTGGAGACGGCCCAAATAGGATGAATGAAAAACCCAGAGACTCACCCAGACCGAGTCCATGAATTGCTGTATTCATAACTTGAAACAGTATGAGACTGTACGTTGATGTGCAAGTTTGAATTATATTAAAAAGGCACAGTATTTCGATTTTGGCCGTTAATTATCAAAAGCTACCATCAGTTGAATATTTTAAATCTCCATGGATAGTTTTCTGAATACTTTCACTCATTTTACATCTACACACTGTTGCTGCCCGTGACAGGATAGTTTTTGCACTGGCTGGTATGTCAGCAGGGTTAACATTCTTGGCTCTTCCGTTCACATTTTCATTGCAGTTCAAACTAACCCTGACAGATGCAGCAGCCAGTCACAGACGCATTTATTGAAGTTTACCAGCTAAGGTTTTAAGATCTCGGCAGCAGAATCTGATTTGTGTCTCCATAGATGCAAGGTGATGGACAAGGTGATAGACCTTATCTGTATAACTCATCCAGTTTGGCTTTAAGTGTGTAGGAAGGAACTGCAGATGCTGGTTTATGCCAAAGATAGACACAAATTGCTAGTGTAACTCAGCAGGTCTGACAGCATCTCTGGAGAAAAGGAATAGGTGACGTTTTGGGTAGAGACCCTTCTTCAGACTGAGTCAGGGGAAATGGAAAGGAGAGATATAGACGGTGATATAGATGGATATAGAGCAAATGAATGAAAGATATGCAAAAAAGTAATGATGATCGAGGGAACGGTCCACTGTTTGCTTGGGCAGCTTACAACCAGAGGTATGAGAATTAATTTCTCTAATTTCAGGTAACCCTTGCATCCACTCTCTCTCTGTCCCTCCACCACCCTAGTCGTTGTACTAGTTTCACTGTCATCCTGGTGAGTTTCATTGTCTGTATAACTCATTAACACCTAGCCCACAGCCAACAATGAACCATTTCCTTGTGCATCATTGTTACTTAAGGATGGGTCGGCAGGTCCGCCCGCTATTTCCATTATAAGGGGGTCGTTAAAATGAAGGTTTACTGTATTGTCTTTGCGAAACAGCTAGGATAGAAGATTGAGAGCATAGCTGAAAAGGGGTTTTGGGAAGCAGCCTTTTAAATGCAGTAAATTAGTGCCCAGTAAATTAGAGAAGGCTTGACAGGAAGTTCAGAGTTCCAGAGGTTAAGAGCAAGATTGGATGAATGTTGGGAGGATGCATCATGGGGTGGAGCGTGTGGGACAGGCAGAGTTGAAACACAAGAAACTTCAACATCAAGCCAGCAAAGATAGAATTAGACAAGGAGGGATTTCAATGTTCAGATGTAAACAACTCATTCTTTCATGACAGAGGGACAGGACAAAAAAGAGCGCTCACCGCTCGGCAACGCCCCCTGTGGCCGCTCAGGGAATTTCAACTGAGCTCTCGTCATTTTGTCCGGATGATAGGGACGGGCGGAACTCCAGTTGCCGGAAAATCAATGTTCAAACTATATATAATTTTGTACCATTGTAGCATTATAGTTTCGTAGAAAAAGTGCATTGTCTGCAATGAGGTAGGTTGGAAGATCGGGACTACACTCTAGCTTATGGGTTGGACGGTTCAGTAGCCTGATAACAGAGGGAACAAAGCTGTTCCTAAATCTGGTGATTCCTGATTTCCAGCTTTTGAATCTTCTGTCTGATGGGGGAGGAGAGCCAAGGGAATGACCAGAGTGAAAGTAATCCTTGAGTATATAGGCTCCATCCCCAAGGCAGCAAGGAGGGGTGGAGGAATGGGCTGCTGGATGTTCTGTGTGAATCGGGTTCCACATGCGGTATAAATGGAGTCAATGGAAGGGAGGTTGGTTTGTGTGATGGTCTGGGCTGCATCCACAATTCGTTACAATTTCTTGCGGTCTTGAATGGAGCTGTTCCCAAACTAAGCTGTGATGCATCCTGATAACATTAGCACTACAACATTAACACTAGTGGTGTATTAAGCCCCTGTCACACTTACGTGTCCTTGGCGCACAAATTACGCGACCTCGTGATCGCGCTGGGGCGCGATGGTAATGCAAAGGTCGCGCGTGTCATCATGCACCTGCACAGCCGTCTGGAACGCGTGACATCATTTGAAGATGGACACAAAATGCTGGGGTAACTCAGCGGGACCGGCAGCATCTGTGGAGAGAAGGAATGGGTGATGTTTCATGTCGAGACTCTTCTTCAGTCTGAAAGAAGGGTCTTGACCCGAAACGTCACCCGTTGCTTCTCTCCAGAGATGCTGTCGGTCCCGCTGAGTTACTCAAGCATTTTGTGTCTATCTTCAATTTTCTTGGCCTCGCTCTGGGACTGGATGTGGGGGCGGATCCGGACCGCAATGGCCGTGAGCCCCAGGCCGAGCTCGGCGATCGTTTGCCTGCTTCTGGTTCTTTTTTGGGTTAAGATGTTGCGTCGTGCCAGGGTCTTGGGCCTGTCCCACTTTGGCTGTCAGTTACGCGACAGGCCGTTGGCGGGCAAAGATTTTGTTCGCTACAAAATTTCGGAGCGCCGCGCGATACCACGCACAACTCCATACCTCTCCTTGCTTCTCAGTGGGACCGGCCTCGCGCGGCCATACGATGCCCCTGCGCCTCAACGCGACCATGAGGTCGCGTATTTGCATGCCAAGGACACGTAAGTGGGACAGGGGCTTTAGAGTATAGATCTGTTTGGTCTCGGCTCTTTCGAGCACAGACTGTAGGTTACTGACTGTAATGATATTAGAAGTTATCTGCAGATTGAAGCTGCTGTAGCCTGTGAGGCCAACTTAACAAAAACAGACAGCTTACAAAAAAGCTGATTTCATTTACAAGCATTCTTTATTAGCCAATGCTGTTGCAACTCTGGTGAAAGATGAGGCAACACTCTCGTCCGTCACAGAGCAGGAAACCACAAGGTGGAAGTTCGCAGCAAACACACACTAATACGAATATTCAAAAGGAACAGATGCACTTACTTAAAACTCAGTCTTAGATGTGGGCTTGCTGGCAGTTATTGGCCACCATTAATTGCCTTGAGAAGGCAGCGGTATATCAGAGGGCACTTACAGAGGCAAGTCAATCTCATTGGTTGGGAGGTTGAAGTCAAAGCATAGGTCAGACTGGGTCCAGATGTTGACTTCCTAGCCTAAAGGACATCAATCAACCGGTTGGCTTTGTTTTTACCACAGACTAATGGTCACTTCAACCAGGTTTATAAATTGTGTAGGAACGAACTGCAGATGTTGGTTGACACCGAAGATAGACACAAAATACTGGAGTAACGCAGCTTGACAGGCAGCATCTCTGGAGGACAGAAATGGACTCGACCCAAACGTCACCCATTCATTCTCTCCAGAGATGCTGCCTGTCCCGCTGAGTTGTTCCAGATTTTTGTGTCTATCTTCGGTTTACACATTTTTGGAAAACCAAAACACAGCCCCCCCCCCCCCACCACCCCCTGCCCCCCCCCCCCCCCCCCCCCCATGAAGAAAGAACTGATTTCCAATTCTTAACTTACCAAGTTGTGGAATTAAGAACTTCTTTGGCAACTTACTCCTGCAGTGGCCTGGTGACAACTCTCGGATACGGATACAGACCCTGAATGACCACTTGCGCACAGACCTCTGAGCTGACCATTCCTGGTCCCAGTGCAACCTTATCTACTCATGAGATCTTGAAAGGGTATCATAGGGTAGAGGTTGAGTTGTTGCCCGCATTGGTATTAGTTTATTACTACCACGTGTAACGAGATGCAGTGAAAACTTTGTTTTGTATGTACTCAGGGCAAATATATCATACAAGATGGCATCCGGTAGTGCAAATTAAAGAACAATATAGTGTTTTACCTACAGAGAAAATGCTGATTTAAAAAAAAGCACAAGGACCACAATGAGGTCCATTAGAAGATTGGTAAATTCATCCCTAACATGAGATGTCCATCCAAGAGTCTTATAACAGTTGTGAAGAAACTGTTGTTGAATCTGGTAAAATGAGCTTTCATGCTTTATAGCCTTTTCTGGATCATAGAGGAGACAACAGAGAATAAAGTCAGAAGGTTATAAGTGATAGTCGGCTCAAGTCTACTCCGCCATTCAATCATGGCTGATCTATTTCTCCTTCCTAACCTCATTCTCCTGCCGTCTCCCCATAACCTCTGACACCTGTACTAATCAAAAATCTATCTATCTCTGCCCTAAAAATATCCACTGAGAGCCTCCACATCCTTCTGTGGCAAAGAATTGCACAGGTTCACCACCCTTTGACTAAAGAAAAATGTCCTCATCTCCTTCCTAAAAACAACATCCTTTAATTCTGAGGCAATGACCTCTAGTCCTAGACTCTCCCATGAGTGGAAACATCCTCTCCACATCCATTTTATCCAAGCCTATATGTTTAAATGAGGTCTACCTTCATTCTTCTAAACTCCAGCGAGTACAGGCCCAGTGCCAACAAACGCTCATCATAGGTTAACCTACTCATTCCTGGGATCATTCTTGTAAACCTCCTTCGGACCCTCCTCAGAGCCAGCACATCCTTCCTCAGATATGGGGCCCAAAATTGCTCATCACATTCCAAATGTGGCCTTACCAGCACCTTATAGACCCCCCCCCCCCCCCCAGCATTGCATCCTGTTTTTGTATACAATTCCTCTTGAATACTGTTTCCCCAAGGCAACATGAAGGTGAAGTGTAGATGATGTGTAGTGGAGGGGGGAGAGTTGGGTTGGCTGGTTTGTGTGATGGACTGGGTTGTGTTCACAACTGCAATATCTTAACGTCTTGTACTCGAGCAGCTGCAATATCAAGCTGTGATGCATCTGAAGAGGATGCTTTCTATGGTACAGCTAAAGAGGTTGGTATGATTCATTGGACACATGCTGAATTTCCTAAACCTTCTGAAGAAGTAGAGGCTTTGGTATGCTTTCTTGATCATAGCGTCAATGTGGTTGGACTATTCAAGTTGTAATGTTTACAGCTGGGATGTTTTAGCTCAAAACCGTCTCCACTTTGGCACCACTGATGTATTGTTGGTCGTGTACTCCGCTCTACTTCCTGAAGTCAATGATCACCTCCTTTGTTTTGCTGATATTGAGGAAGAGGTTATTGCCTTGACACCATGTTATGTAGCTCTCTATCTCTTTCCCGTACACCATCTTGTCGTTGTTTGCGATCAGTCCCACTGCAGTGGGTTTCATGTGCAAACTTGAAAAGGGACTTGAAGCAGAACTTAGCCGCACAGTATATAGGCAGTGTAGTAAGGGGCTGAGAACACACCCTGTCGAATATTACCCTGGAGTATATTTTGTTGTCTAGTGTAAGAATCTTGAACAAAGATAAGTTTTTATGAGACTAGGGGGTGTTCATTTAAACTAATGTGTGCAGGAATTTCATCTTGTAGGGGGTGTTAAATGTCTGGAATTCCCAACATGTAGAGCAGGGTTGGCAACCTTGTTGTGCGTTGGGGCCGGGTCCCATGTCTATGAGCGGTTAGAGGGCCATATCTATCGCCACAGTTAATAAACTTTGACATATTTATATATTTAAGAAATATTATGTTTACTGAACATAAGAATTAGTTTGAGACACTGGTACTGAAACAACCCTCAAGAGCAACTTTGCATTTATTGTCACTTAACCAGTGAAATTTGAGACCGTATTTCCCGGCGACGAAGACCCACCCCAACTTTGAGTTGCTAAATTTTGAAAAAAGGCTGGCGGGACAGGATCAAGGGTTTGGTTCAGTCAGTAGAAAGGAAGATGTAGAACTCCTTTAAGGAGGCAATGAGGACCGGGGAGCCTCCATCTTCCCCTGTCCCACAATGTGCTGTGCGGTTCAGATCTGAGGGATGGGGACTTCCTGGCTCAGTGAGATCACATAATGAGGAGAGAGAGAGAGAGAGAGAGAGAGAGAGAGCCCAGGACAGAGCAGCCAGCCTTCCGCTTAGTAGCAACCCGTCAACCACCACCTCCACCGGTTGCACCTGTGCCGAAGGACACCGTGTCTGGCTGGCGGGCAGGCCGTCAGAAGGCGCTGAGGTGGCGGCCTGTCCCGGCAGCCGCTCGCAGCTGCCCGGGCTACTGCGTGAGCGAATGATTTGCTCGCATGATCCCCGACCCCCTCCTTCTCAACGCTCCTGTCCTCCCCGCAACTTTATCCCCCCGCAGCCTAGCCAAGGTTGCTACTTTGTGCAGCCCAGGCCGTGCTGACCTGGGCCAGACTCCCCACAAGCTGTGGAAAGGAACTCTCCTCCTCCCATCAGCGCTGTCCTTTGACAGCCGCTTCCCACTTCACACAGTTCCAGGGTCGAAGGCGTGGCAGGTTCCGCGGAGCAGTCGCTACGAGAGTGTCATTGCTCGGCCAACTCCACTTCAGGAGATGGCCCCTGTCCCTGCTGCCCCGGCGGAAAGCTGCTCCGTCTTCCGCCCTGGGGACCGGACCTGAGTCCTGGTAGAATGTCGCCATCAGCAAAGTGTCTGCAAGGGTGACACTGGACGTAGCCACCCAGCCAGAGAATGTAAATCAGCTGCCAGCGATTTACATAGCGCTTGGCGGCTCTGCAATTGCGGCCGCCAGCGCAGGCCTGGGAGGTACCGGAGAAGACTGACATCTGACCTCAGGCCCGGGAGGTACCGGAGATGACTGACATCTGACCTCAGGCCCGGGAGGTACCGGAGATGACTGACATCTGACCTCAGGCCCGGGAGGTACCGGAGATGACTGACATCTGACCTCAGGCCCGGGAGGTACCGGAGATGACTGACATCTGACCTCAGGCCCGGGAGGTACCGGAGATGACTGACATCTGCGGGCCGGATGATTACGGAAAAAAAAACACGCCTACGGGCCGGATGATATCGGGTTACGGGCCGCATTCGGCCCGGGGGCCGTAGGTTGCCGACCCCTGACGTAGAGGCTAGAAAAGCATTTAAAGATAAGGTAAATACATTTTTGGAGGAGCAGGGAATTGAGGGATCTGGAGAACTGAGGGATAGAGGAGATGAAGCCTGGGGCAGATAAGCCATGATATATTGAATTGCTGGGCAGGCTTAACGGGCATGTGGCCAACTCTTGCTCCTATTATGAATGAGTTTCAGTGACCACTTTAGCTGGACTTGATGGTTGGGAGCAAGTACAGGTCCTTTAGCAATCACTGATATGCATACTGACAGAGGGAGACTCAGACTAGTTTTGTTTAAGAAAGAACTGCTGATGCTGGAAAATCTAAGGTAGACAAAAATGCTGGAAAAACTCAGCGGGTGAGGCAGCATCTATGGAGCGAAGGAAATAGGTGACGTTCCAGGGCTGATGGGGGGGGGGGGGGGGGGAGAGAAGAAGAAAGGAAGAGATTCAGAGTAAGATTGTTTATCAAAATTAATATGCATTTGCAATGTACCATCAGATTTTACTTTGGCGTAATGGTAGAATGTCGCCATCAGCAAAGTGTCTGCAAGGGTGACACTGGACGTAACCACCCATCCAGAGAATGTAAATCAGCTGCCAGCGATTTACATAGCGCTTGGCGGCTCTGCATTGCGGTTGCCAGCGCAGGCCTCCTTGCGTCCTTGCTTCAAAGCGCCTGGTTGCCGCGGCCTCGGGCCCGGGAGGTACCGAGGTGCCTATTCATGGAGACACAACTGGCTGGCAGGCGCGTCACTCCTCCAGCGGTAAGTTAAAAGGCCCACAGATAAATTTCGAACTTAGTCTGAGGTTGTGTGTTCACTAATTCTTGTGTGCAGTATTGCTCCAAGTTTGAACACTAATGGACAAGTCAAGGGTGAAGTCCAGACGAGCCGCAGGGAGAACTGCTACAGAAGACCGCGGGACCGCGGGTAATGGGCGGCTGTTGATTTCACCATCCAAGTCGCTGACGATTCTACCAGCGACTTCAGACTTGGTGCCTCAGGAGAGCACCGTGGCTACCCCGAGAGGTGGGAAAGCTAAGCAAAAATCTGTGAGGCCCATTGACTTGGACGAGTCAGGCCAGGAGGGTGCACCTCCTACAATGGATAGCATCTTCGGACGTCTGTCCCGGATGGAGCACCTCATGGAGAGGATGCTCCACCATGATATACTCCTAGACACAGAGTCATATCAGAGCGGGTCTCCTCGTGAGCCCGCGGCAGTGCCTGGTTCAGGGCTGCATGATGTCTCCCTCTCTGAGGAGGGGAGCATCCAGCGTCAGTTTTGGGCTGGCTCAGAGTTCGGCGGTATATCCGGGCAGCATACCCTGATGCACGGGCTGCGCCAAGTACAATTACCCGCATTGGCATAGAAATTTGCGATACCTCAGCAAATTGGTGAGCTACTCGATGAAGAATTGGCAGCCAGTATAAACTACCCTGCTTCACATCAGCTCCAAGAGCAAGCAATGGTGGTTACGGCCATGAGGTACCACACGCCTGTTAACTGTACGTCTCTAAAAGTGCCGGCTGTAAACAGCTCGATATGGAATTATATATGGTTACATCAGAAACCAGGAGGTGAAACTCCAGAGAATTCTGAGCCCGCTGGCTTCAGGCAATACGGCCTTTGCCAGGTCGGTGGTTGGGGGTCCTCTGTCGGATGGACAACAAGATGCGCTGGCATTGTTATGCAATGTGCATTTTGAAATAAATTGCTACCGCAAAAATGCCATCCGCCCTGCCCTGAATCTGATGTTTGCGGGATTATGCAGGGTCAGCAATGTGCAGCCGCCAAATTACTTGTTTGGGGAAGATCTGCCGAAGCAGGTCAAAAACCTAGACGACGAGGCAAAAGCCATGGGGCTAATCCGAGCTCTACCAACGAGCAGAGCCTTCGTCTTTCCGGCAGCAACACCCCTACGCCTCTACCAGCAGCAAACGTTTCCCTGATTGTAATTAATAGAAACTTGTAATTATCTAATTGTAAAACAGCAACCTTCTATTCGACAAGTAGCCAGTATAATTGGCAAATTAGTGGCAGCTTTTCCAGCTGCAAAGTTTGGGCCTTTGCATTATCAAAACTTACAACGTGCAAAGGAGCAGGGACTCAAATTCCATGCAGGTCACTTCGATAGACCTATGCATTTACCAGCTGAAGCCATTTCTGAGTTACAATGGTGGACGTTCAATATTCGGCATTGCTCCAGTAATGATCACTCATACTGGAGTAATGGCATCACTCACGTGACTCCGAAGTAAAATAGTTAGGTTAAACGATAACTTACCAGTTTGAAGTTTGATCTTTATTTTATGAGGTGTTACGATGAAGGATTACGTGCCCTCCGCTCCCAACCCTCTTAAAGGTCAGCTGGTAGTTCTTGTTTCTCGATTTCTTACTATATTCAGTTCAACAACTGTATTCTGTGATTTCACACTGCTGATTTGAAGGTTGGCGCACATGCGGGCTGGCGGGCTTCTTCACGTAATCCCTCAAACTTCAAACTGGTAAGTTCTCGTTTAATCTTACTATTATCTGTTGTACATTTCAAGCATGTGCAAATGATAGATATAAACATGTATCCGTATTCAGAGGGCTCCCAGAGATGAGTGGATTGTGCTCACGTGCCAGGATTTCTGAACTACTAGAAACATAGAAAATAGGTGCAGGAGGAGGCCATTCGGCCCTTCGATCATGGCTGATGGTCCCCAATCAATAACTCGTGCCTGCGTTCTCCCCATATCCATTGATTCCACCAGCCCCTAGAGCTCTATCTATCTCTCTCTTAAATCCATCCAGTGATTTGGCCTCCACTGCCCTCTGTGGCAGGGAATTCCACAAATTCACAACTCTCTGGGTGAAAAAGTATTTTCTCACCTCAGTCTTAAATGGCCTCCCCTTTATTCTAAGACTGTGGCACCTGGTTCTGGACTCTCCCTACATTGGGAACATTTTTCCTGCATCTAACTTGTCCAGTCCTTTTATAATTTTATATGTTTGCATAAGGTCCCCCTCATCCTTCTAAACTCCAGTGAATACAAGCCTACTATCTCAGAGTTGTGTATTTTCTGAATCCAGGCACTTGTCTGTTTACTGGAAGGCCATAAATTAGTAAACTGAAAATGTTCTTTTTGTCATTGTTAGTAAGAAATGAATATTGAACAAATATCCCAGCAGTGGCTCCTTGGTAACACAATGACAAAGGATCACAAACTGACGGAAATATGTTGATCATATCCTGTGGAGTTTTTCAACTTCATTCTAGCAAACCACAATGTGGATTTGTAAGTGCAGCATTCTTGATATTTGCAATTTGGTAAACCAGAGTATCAGGAACTGGCTGCTGCCAGTGGGCCTTTAACGAGTGCGATGAGAAACGTATTAACGAAGGTCATTATGAATCAATGGAATTTTCCACTTGGAGGGCTATAAAAGGTTCATGGGAACATTCATCCTGCCCCTCTTTTATTTTGTGTCCTACCTGGGACTATTGACTGGAGAAAAACAGCAAGGAAATAATCACATGCTTCGTGACCATCTCTGAATGATTTTCCGCTAACTTAAACTTCTCTCTGACTGAATTCCCACTTTGTACACCGCCCAGGCGAGTCAATACTGCTGGCATCAGGCAGAAAGACCACCGTGAAGTGCTTTGAGAGACTGGTGATGATGCACACTGACTGAACCCCAGACAGCCGTTTGTCTAGCGTCGCAACAGGCCCACAGCTAACACCATCTCCTTGGCCCTAAACTCATCTCTGGAATGTCTGGACAACAAGGACCTGCATTAGACTCCTATTTATCCACTATAGCTCTGCCTTCAACACCATAATTCCATCCAAACTCATCTTCAAACTCCAGGTCTTAGGAGTCAGCACCCCCCTCTGCCACTGGATCCATGGCTTTCTAACCCACATAACGCATTCAATGAGGATAGATGACAACACCTGCTTCATGATAACTCTCCACACCGGTGCCCTGCAAGGATGCATCCTCAGTCCCCTACTCTATTCTTTATACACTCATGACTCTGCAGCCAAACTCAGCTCTAACTCCATGTCTAAGTTTGCAGATGACACCATTGAACAAAACACATACAAAACAGCAAGTAGCAGTACACCGTGGCCGCCATTGTCGGCGCCAGCAGCAGCTACACTGCAAGCAGCTGCACTGAATTGATGTGAGCTGGATCATGAACCCTTGTGAGAGGAGTAGAGGAGGTTGGGAACTATGTTCTGCACTCTGTATCTTTCCCTTTGCTTTACCTATTGTACTTGAGTTTGGCTTGAATATATTTATGTATTGTGTTTCTGATTGAATTAGGTAGCATGCAAAACTTCTGTACATGTGGAAATAATAAACCTAAACCTTCCTTCCTAAATTAAAAGCCAGATCTGAAACGCCCATTGTCTTGTGGAGCTGGGGATCGAATGCTGATTGTCATAATCTCCAGAGTGCAATCAAGTGCAAGGGGTTGGCAGCCGTGTGGTACCTGATTCACTCTGCCTCTGACGGTGCAGCAGGGAGAATGCTTGGGTCCTCTCTACAGTGGATCCATTTGGTGGATCCAAATGGACCCACTGTAGAGCAGGACACTAAGTGTTAGCAGTGCCAGTCTTCACACGGGCACATTTTGGGGCTGGAATGATGCCAACATGACCAGACAGATGACTTTGACACTTAAGAGTTTCCATACCCATACTGCCAGAGTCTCGGCTTAGTTTTGGGAGTGAGGTTTGGAGAACGTATCCTTGCTCCTCACCCAGTCTCCAGCGGTGATGGGAGCAATAGCAGGGACAGCAAATGAAGGATCAAAACTGGTGTTCAGAAACAACCCCCCCCCCCCCCCCCCCCCCCCCCCCCCCCCCCCCCCACCACCACCATCCCCAACACACTACAGCTGCCACCTGGTAATGAGAAGACTGAGAGAAACAGAAACTGGGATACAGGCCCGGTGAACACATCTTGAAGGACAAAGCATCCACCAGTACAGAGGATAGACACAAAAAGCTGGAGTAACTCAGTGGGACAGGCAGCATCTCTGGAGAGAAGGAAAGGGTGACGTTTCGGGTCGAGACCCTTCTTCTGACTAGTTAGGGATAAGGGAAGCAAGAGATATAGACGATGATGTATAGAGATAAAGAACAATGAATGAAAGATATGCAAAAAAGTAATGATGATAAAGGAAACAGGGCATTGTTAGCTGTATGTTGGGTGAAAATGAGAAGCTGGTGTAACTTGGGTGGGGGAGGGATGGAGAGAGAGGGAATGCCAGGGTTACTTGAAGTTAGAGAAATCAGAGACTTGCCTCTGTCCTGCAGCGTGAACTGAAGTAAATCACATCCATGTATTTATCTTCCTTGGGATTTAATGTGAAACAATCAAATATGTAAGCAGTTCTCACAGGTAGCAATGATGGTCGTTTTATGCTGTTTTTAATCACAACTTGTTTGGCGGATAAAACAGCTGAGCAAAATGTTTTATTGAAAAATAACTCTTAAACAGAGTTAAAGCATGAGGATGAAGTCCGGGCCTGACAACATTCCGTGAGGTTGAATTCAGTCGGTTGTGCCTCCTTCAAATGTAGATTGAGGATTAGTTATACAAAGGAAATGCAGATTTCAAAGTGTCTGTCTTGCCAGTACTCATTGTTCATGGCAGATCTAAATTTAGTGGTGCCCAGTAACAATACACTAATGCTATAAATACTTCAGATGTATTTTATAAAACCCTACTGTTATTTTTATGATGTTATTTAGTTAAATGCACAATTATTGATCATGGGAATGAAAGGCACAATGAATCATTTGCAACAATATGCCATACTCAATATGATCTAGTAACAGAATAATTGCAATGATGCAATATCTATATTACTAAAAGTCTGATCTTGACCACTTCCTGTTGTTCTGTATATTGATTTTAGAAAAAACGCTGCCACTTACGTGGCTGTGATGTTAGGCCATCTTACTAGAGCCCCCCTCCGCTGCGTAGGACAAGAGGATTTTTTCCATCGATGAAAAATAAAAGAGTTATAAGAGTTTAAAAAATGTTGAGATTCTCTCTCCTGAAGGGAGGGACTATAAAACCCACAACTGGCTGGCTGCAGTTCCCAGGTCGGCACACCTGCCCGGGACTGTCTGCAGTTCCCAGGTCACTTGCATGCCCTAGGATTGGCTGTAGTTCCCAGGTCGGCTCGCTTACCCCGGGACTGGCTGTAGCGCCCAAGTCGCCTGCGTGCGCCAGGACTGGCTGCAGTTCACAGGTCGCGAAAACTAATTTTAAAAAAATATGCCTGCGGGCCGGATGATTTTGGGTTACGGGCCGGATCTGGCCCGTGGGCCGTAGGTTGCCGACCCCCGATCTACTTCATGGGTAACTCTTAGACTATCTTTGATCAGACATTGCTGGCTTTATTTTGCACTAAACGTTATTCCCCAATCATGTATCTACACACTGTAAATGGCTTGGTTGTAATCATTTATTGTAATCATGAAGAAGGGTCTCAACTCAAAACATCAGCCATTCATAGAAACATAGAAATTAGGTGCAGGAGTAGGCCATTCGGCCCTTCGAGCCTGCACTGCCATTCAATATGATCAAGGCTGATCATATTGAATGGCTGATTCCTTCTCTCCAGAGATGCTGCCTGTCCCACTGAGTTACTCCAGCTTTTGTGTCTATCACATATTGTCTGTCTGCTGACTGGATAGGATCCTACAAATGCTTTTCACTGTAATAATCCTGATTTTGTATTTAACATGAAGAGAGTCAGTGGAACCTGCGGCAATCTAAAGAGTTTGTTAACTCTCATTATATCTCTTTGTGGCTTAGAAACTCAGATAGAGATTTTACAATTAACGAGACTTATGCCTGTGTTGACTTCTTGTGAAGCTGATGATGTTATACAGGTGATGTTACACCTAAAATGCTTGGCAGACCATTTGCCCTTTTTCTAAATGACTTCTAATTTTGACTTTCAATTGATAGCTAATTTCTTTTCCACTTACAGTACATTTACATATCTTATAACTCATGTCCCCTTTTCAGATATATTACGGTTGCAAGACATGGCAGGCAAAATAATCTGATGTTCAATTCTATTTTATTTTTTGTATTTTACTAGTTAGTCTTCTAATGGCTCATTCTTAGTCACGTGTGTGACAAAAAAGATTGTTTTGTGCTGTATATATGATTCAGATTTTTCTCGATTTATCAAGTGAATGTTATGCTGACAATGTTTGTTGAGGGTCAGAGATCAAATATGACTGGTCACGTGTGTGACAGCGCACGGAAGCATTTTACAAACTCTGAATTTTAAAAAGCTAGAATGTTCATATCTTTAGCAGACATGCATTATAGTTCTGTAGGTAGGAAAATAGCAATGAATAAGATTCATCTATTTCAATAATTTTTTAATGTATCATTTTGTGATGACATCTGGTCACGTGTGTGTGACATTGCGGTTCACTTTCCTAGGAATGGGCCAAGTGCACAATATTACAAATGGTTTATATTATTATATTCCTAATTTCTTTTTGGATGGGTGATACTGCTATTCTGAATTTAAGACATTGGAAGTTGCTACGCTTCTCAAAGGTTAGCCAGCACCGAAAGCTTCAGAAAGTTTCACTTATGTGAATAGGTTGTAAAGGTTTGTATTTAATAGGTGATTCTGTGCAGGTCAATAAATGTAATGTAGCACACCCACCAGTGGGATTATATAATATACCATTACAACTGATCCACTCAGATATTTAGAATGTAAAACGCTACATTCCTAAAATGCACAAAGACAGAGTCTATTTTATCTGGTCTATATTTTTAGAAATGTATAATGTATATAAGACAGAGAATTTTGTATGGCTTTGACAGGGAATTAAAAACTTGAGCTTCTCAAAAATACTATTTTATTTTGTATTACAGAATTGCTATTTTGCTTAGTAGCTAGTTAAAAAAAAGACGTTATTAATTCTTTCTCCATAAAGAAAGTATAAATCAAGGGTATGTTTGAAGTGGCTGAACAGAACCACAACTAACGGATAAACATTCAGATACATCGCTCTTGATGTACTTCAGGAATGCAATTTGTATTCCCAGTGTACTTTTATACTTATTGTCTATAATGAACACTAACCCACAGTCATGCGTCTATTTCCCATGCGAACCAGCTGTCGATTTTATTGAACCTCAACATTTTTAAATCAGCCAGAAGGCTTTATGAGCCAACCGGCCCAACAAATAGTTTTGGACAACAGAAACACTCAGTAAACATACCACACTGCGCAAAGAGTTTCCTGTATGGTATTTATAGATGGAACATCACAAGGTGGAGCCTGCACGGAAAAAAAGTTAACACTGTCAATGAGGACAACTAATTATGTATGGCCAAGTATCTTCATTAATCTTTAACCATAATTCAACTGGAAGGAATTGAATACAACTGATTTAAAAAACTGCTGGAGGAACTCGGTGGGTCAGGCAGCAACTGTGGAGGGAATTGGACACATGACGTTTCAGGCCGGGACCCTTCTTTAAAAGATAGGTCTGATTTGAACAAATGCAGTATTTATTTGTTTTAGGAATTGTTAAATCAGGGGGATAGAGCATTTCAGAACAGATTTTAAAGTAGTTGAACTCAGCAGAATCAAGGGATACCAAACAAAAATAGTTTCAAACACTATCCTGTTATACAACGGATACAAAAAAAACACATGGAAATGAAGTATACTTTTTGTCAGAAATCCAACTGCAGTCCATTGTTTTTCCAAAGCAAGTGTCAAAGGTTAACAGTTATTCCACAGCAAACATGGAATTTTTAAGGAAACATGTTAAACGTTGCATCACGGCATTCGACACAAACCTAACAAATACAAGATTTGTTTTGTATATGAAGAGAAAGATCTGCAAAAGCCAAACAGGAAAAGAGATGTAACTGACGCAATAAAGTTCCCTCCAGGATGTATGAATGAAACGGCATTGTCTCAATCAAAGTGGCAAATTGGTGTAGGAAGGAACTGCACATGCTGGTTTACACCGAAGGTAGACACAAGATGCCGGAGTAACTCAGTGAGACAGGCCGCATCTCTGGAGAGAAGGAATGGGTGACGTTTCGGGTCGAAACCCTTCGTCAAACAGAGTCAGGGGAGAGGGAAACCAGAGATATGGACGGGTACAAAGAACATGTAAGGTGTGAAAAGAACAGATCAAAGCAGTCGATGATAAGGAAATGTACAATGGTTCATCGTTAGCTGAGGGGAAGGTGACATCGAGGCACCAGACAGAGAACCTAAAACCTCCTATAACAGCATCAGTGTGAGGACAGTCATCCAATCCATGTTAGAATTCTCCATTTACAACTATTACTGCTTGAATTTATCAACATCCTTGAATAGTACATGATTCTCAGGAGTATTAATATACTTGACGCTGTATTGCATAACCAGAGAACCAGAAGCATAGCCCAAGATGCCAGCTTTAGAGAGCTTCTCAAAGAGAAAAGAGGGGTAGAGTGGTTTTGGGAAGTGAATGCCAAAGCTTAGGTATGGTCAGAGATAGTGGAGTGATTAAATCCAGGGAGGGACAAAAATGCCAGAATTGGGGGAGCTCTGTTTTCACAGAGGGTGACGTTGCGGAGAAAGGCAAGATTTCAAACTAAAGATGAATATTTTAATAGCTACAATATTAATGACCTATCATCTTGCTGAAATTATGTAATAAGAATTGCTAATCTTTAAACAAGTCCTTTGGCGTATCTACATCAGGCCACCACCTAAATGCAAGGGATTTCTCAGGTCCCGCACAGTGGGGCTCACATACAGAAGTGAATCGCTATTAATTATTGCTAGTTAGGCCAAGGTGAAAGGAGTGTATTTGCCTCACTCGGTTCACCAATACAATATTTCCCAAAGTGCTTCCCAGCCATTTAAATACTTACCAGTATGGCCAAATGGCATAGTAGGAAATGCAGCAACCAATTTGCTAAAAGCCAAAGATAAAACACAAAATGCTGGAGTAACTCAGCGCGGGACAGGCAGCATTTCTGGAGAGAAGGAATGGGTGATGTTTCGGGTCGAGACCCTTCTTCAGACATTCTTCTAATAGCCAGTTTCCCATAAAGAGCATTCTGAAGCGAAGAATCTATTTCACTTGTGCTAATTGAGGGGCAAGGTTTGGGTAGCAACTGGGATTATATCAGATAGACACAGATTGCAGGATTAACACCGCTCGTTAGGCTGCAAGCATGATTTTGAAAAGATGGCTGTCTTTTTGGGTCGGGATCCTTCTTCAGACTGGGACTATCTCCCCTGTTTGTTCATATTGTTTACTATCGGCTGAGAGGGCAGATGGGGCCTCATTTCAACAAGAGCCAACAATCCCCTCACCACTGCACTGGAGTCTCAGCGGGGATTCCGTGCACAATGTAGACATGAGTGCTACTAGCTGAGCGACTGCGAGCATTCCTCAAACAATGAAAATCGATATTTGCTCTGCTGGAATACCTGAACCATTGCTCAGAGTCCTTTGCCCCCAACATTGACTGTTGTAATGTCTGCAGCACAGGTCAGATGCCAATGGTAGTCCCGTTTGCAGCAAGAGCAAATAAACCCAAACAACCCCTCCAGAAATCTCACTATAGGAAAGACTGTCTGGTGGGAGCTAATATCAACAAAATCGTAATGTCAAGTTTATTCAACACACACAGACACGCACTTCCATCTCAGAATACTGTGCAGTGAAGATAATTAAAGAGCTATAAAAACACAAGCTGGATTTCCATGCAGAAGGTCAAATGCCTGGTACATGAGTGGGAATTGCAAGTGCCTTTGTGTGTCGGTCACATCCGTTAGATTATTTGGCTGGCATGCCCACTTTCCACTGATTGACGATGCTAAAGTTAGAAATCAGATGACAGGACTGGCAAAGAATTAAAAGTCTGTATTTAAGAGGATAAGTAGTAGTATTTCTCCCTGGTCATCCGGTGTCATTAAAGTGTACAGGAAGGAACTGCAGATGCTGGTTTAAACCAAAGGTAGTTACAAAATGCTAGAGTAACTCAGCGGGATAGGTAGCATCTCTAGAGAGAAGGAACAAGACCTTCGAAGGGTCTCGACCCGAAACGTCACCCATTCCTTCCCTCCACAGATGCTGCCGTCCTGCTGAGTTACTCCAGCATTTGGTGTCTATCTTCATTATGAATGTACTGTGGGGAAATTACTATTTACCTGGGGGATTGATTATAATCAAATAATTCTTTTTTGTATAATAATTCTAATTTATAGAATAAGTAAAAATTAGTTTGCATCACAAATAAAAAAGTTTTTTTTACCTGGTCTTCATTATTTAGGTTCATGTTCATGTTTGAGATAGTTTCGCCTTTTAAGAGGTACATGCGTTCAATAGGGGAAATAATGGCAGTCACAAAATGCTGGAGTGAGTCAGCGGGACAGGCTGCATCTCTATATAGATGGAATGGGTGACGTTTCGGGTCGAGACCCTTCTTCAGATGGGGTCTCGACCCAAAACGCCACCCATTCCTTCTATCCAGCCTGTTCCGCTGAGTTACTCTAGCATTTCTTGTCTATCTTTGGTTTAAACCAGCATTTGCTGTTCCGTCTTACACATAATGGTGGTCAGTTATGTTAAAATCATCAAGTGAGATGCGACAAGGAAAGGACAGAATGAGAGCAGCAAATTGTCTCTGATTACATGATGATTTATGTTTCTTTGCAGTTTGCCTTGTGAAAAAGACAGCTCAAACTCCCTTTGAGTTTCAATTCATTACTGCGCTTGTGTTATTAAAATGAGCTAAACTGACGGCAGAAACTCTCACAAACTACCCGAGAGCCATGCTAATGACAATTGGTTATTCCAATAATGCCACAAGGCATGCAGCCCAGCAAGGGAATAATTACAACTTTGGAGACTCATTTGTGAAGATAGGAAATAGTTCACAGGGCAGCACAGTGGCAGTGGAGCCCAAGTAACACAATGTACAAAGTATCCTTCAACATGAGTCACTGAGAAAATATGCAAGTGCAAAAGGACAAATAGTGTAGGAAGGAACTGCAGATGCCAGTTTATACCGAAGATAGACACAAAAAGCTGAATTAACCAGGCCGGTCAGACAGCATCTCTGGAGAAAAGGAATAGGCAATGTTTCAGGTCGAGACCCTTCTTCACGAGTTACTCCAGCTTTTTGTGTCGATCTTCAGGACAAATAGTATGTTGGCCTTCATTGAAAGAGGATTTGAATGTAGAAAATTTGGTGAGCTGTTTTGGTCACCTGACATAAGGACTGGTAGACTTGAATGGGTAGAGTGGAGAGGTTGGTTCATCAGACTGATTCCAGGGAAGGCAGAATACTCTATGAGGAGAGATCGGGTTGTTTGGATTTGCTGGAATTAGGAAAAATGAGAGGATATCTCATGCATATAATGCTGACAGGGCTAGACGGCCTGGATGCAGAAAAGATGCTTCCCCTAGCAGGGAGAAGGGGTCTAGAACTGAGATGCCATTTCAATGGTCCAATAGTTCAATGGCACTTTATTGCCACATGCACCAGATACAGTGAAATTCCTTTTTTGCAATTCAGTAAAAATCTTACTTTACATGGGCACAATCATACTTAAAGTACAAGAGTGTAGGAAAAGTAGATTGCACGGAGGCAGTATGCAAGAGTCGCCACGTTTCTGGCACCATTTTGTGTAATTCAAGTTCCAAGTTGTGACAAATGTAGAGTCTTACCCTGGCCATAAAGGTCCACTGTGTATGAAGGAACTGCAGATGCTGGTTTAAAACAGAGGTAGACGCAAAAAGCTGGAGTAACTCAGCGGGACAGGCAGCATCTCTGGAGAGAAGGAATGGGTGACATTTCAGGTCAAGACTCTTCTTCAGACGGATGTGAGGTCCACTGTCCTTCACAGTACAGGAGATGAGATTTTGGACTAAGAGGAGAAATTTGTTTATTCGTATAATGTTAAACTCTTGCAATTCTTTACCACAGAGGACAAGTCTCCAAAACTATTTATTTGATATTTGGTTTATTATTGTCACGCGTACTGAGATACATTGAAAAACTTAGTTTTGCATGCTGTCCAGGCTAATTGTTCCGCACACACGTGTACAGTCAAACTTTACATGGGTACAGCAGGTAGTGCAAAAAGAGAAGGGAAACAAGATGTAGAATTTAGTGCTGCAGCTGCAAAGAAAGTGAAGATAAAAAATGTGTAAGGGCCGCAACAAAGTCCATCACGAGTCTGACAACAGCGAGGCGGAAGCTATGAAGAAAGACGCATCATGCTGGAGTGACTCAGCGGGACAGGCAGCATCTCTGGAGAGAAGGAATGGTCGAGACCCTTCTTCAGACTCTATTCTTGAAGGAAGAATATAAATAGATTTCGAGACACATCGAAGTGTGAGGGGGAAAGTGGGGATATGACATTGAAGTAAAGGACTATATTGAAAGGCAAAGCATTTGAAGGGTGGGACAGCCAACTTTTGTTCCTTTATTTTCTGTTTTTTTCTGTTCTGATGATGCATCAAAGTAAAAACCGAGCTGGAATGCGACCTGACGTTAAGTAAATTTGCATTAAATGTAAATTCTTTCTCCGGGATCTGATCCAGAATCAGTAACATCTCACAGGTAAACATTTTTTCTATGCCTAGAAAATGGAACCTAATCAGCTTCCCTTTTAGAGAGTTCAACCAATTTCCAGAATGTCATACAATAAAACATTAGCCCTTCTGTAACATTTCTGTGTCGGTGCAGATGTTCCACATTAGGGAGCAGCAATAAAGTTGTAATCTGATTATGGGATTTCTGCTGGTGACTTTATGAATGCTTGATCTTTGAAGTTCTGAATGATGTGATTTAGTGGTATTATCCAGGATTATGGCGCAAAGATGATTAATGAACACTGCAGCTCAGGAACCTGCTGGTCCAGAGGTGACAGCCCGAGGAATGTCTGCATTTTGTAAATTATTTGTTATTCTAGGTGCTTGATTAAAACAGCCAAAACCCACACTCTTTGTGATTTCTGGATTAAATTACTGACTGAGAACTCCCAGTACACCGTCTCACACTCTGAGTGTAATTCAGAAATTAATCTCTTGTGAAATGATTTCCATTTCCATCACATTTTGCAATGAATAGGGTCTGGACTTGCTATACGATTTTACCCCGAAGGGAGTAACAATAAATGGCACTTACCAATGAGCAGATTGGATTGACAATTGTCTTCATTTATTGCCAAACATAATTAATATAGTACAGAAATGAGCCACTCACTCCATCATGCTTATGCCAGCACGTTGAAACAACTATCCAGTTAGCCCTTCCATGTTTCTTCCTCCTCGCACTGTATTTTGGGAATTTTCTCCTTAAATCTCTGTGCCTGTCCACTTCCCTTGGCTCCCACAGGATGCTGTCAAAACCTACCTCTTTAACCGTTCTTGAATGTATTGTCTCCAAGAATACCTGACAGGGCCTAATTGCAAATTGTCTCTGCTAATGCTGCCATGAAGTGCCTGGGGATATTTCACTGATTATCCCCAGATTCACCTCCAGATTCAGGGACGGTTTCTTCCCAGCTGTTATCAGGCAACTGAGCCATCAAACCGCAAACAGAAAGCAGTCCTTAACTACTATCTACCGCTTCAGGGATCCTCGGACTATCCTTGATCGGACTTTACTAGCTTTACCTTGCACTAAATGTTATTCCCTTATCATGTATGTGTACACTGTGAATGGCTCGATTGTAATCATGTATTGTCTTTCTGCTGACTGGTTAGCACGCAACAAAAGCTTTTCACTGTATCTCGATACACACGACAACAAACTAAACTGGTGGAAAAGGTGATGTATGGATCTTAAACATTGTTATTATTACATGTCACTATATGCTTTGTTTATTGGGCAACCATTTTGATTGAGATTAGATTAGTTTATGGTCACAAACACCAGGGCACAATGAAATACCTTGTTCACATGAAACACGCAGAGTATTATTTATACATGATAATGGTAGTGACAACAATAAATACCGCAACAAATGCAAATTAGCATGACGTCGCAACGATTGCAGTGCAAACGAAGGTAGTGCAAAAAAAAAGTGCAATAATTGAATCACTGAATGACGTAGAGTTTTGTGCAAGGATGTAAGTCAGGACCTCAGGGAAGGGTGTGACAAAGAGGTGGTTGGTTCAGATGTCTGATAGCCATGTGGAAGAAGCT
Organism: Okamejei kenojei; assembly: GCA_035221665.1. NCBI lineage: Eukaryota > Metazoa > Chordata > Chondrichthyes > Rajiformes > Rajidae > Okamejei > Okamejei kenojei. The sequence goes on along the minus strand of CM069142.1, from coordinate 14,138,986 downwards.
GTTCTTAAGTCCGGACAACTAGGCTTTCCAGCTCATCTTTCTTCTGAGAAGGTAGAAGAAAGAAAAGGGAATGGCCACGGTGGCGGGCATCCTTAATGGTACTTCCAGCCTTCCTGATGCAACGCACTGTCAAGATGGACTGGATGGGAGGATGTGAAGTTGCCATACCAGGCTGAGATGCATAACCGTCAAAATACTTTCAATTGCGCAACTGCAGAAGTTCAAGGGAATCTTCACAGGCATGCCAAATCTTCTCAGATGCATCAGTTTAGAGGGACCTAGATAGCTTGCTGGTGCTATGGATGCCAAGAAACGTGAAGATGTCCATCAGCTCTATAGCAGTTCCATTGTCAAGAACTTGGTGCGTTCACCCCCACAGCCCTTCTCAAGTTCCTTGGATGAACCAACAATTCTTTCATCTTGCCAACATTAAGGGATAGGCTGCTGTTCTGACACTATGACATAAGGCTCCCAATCTCTTTCTGTACTCCACTTATTGTTGTCGTTGATCCAAGTGACAACAGTATTATCAATTACACACTTAAAGATGGAGTTGGCAATGTACTTGGCCACACAGTCATGGGTGTACAGGGATTAGAGGAGATGACTGAACATATAATTCTGAAGGACTACAGTGTTGAGGGTCAGGGTGGAAGAGATGTTCCAACCAATTCTAACTAACTGAGGTCTGCAGGTCAGGAAGTCCAAAGGTTAGTTGCATATGGAGGCCCCAATGTCAAGGTCCAAGAGCTTAGAGGTGAGCTTAATCAGTGTTATGATGTTGAAGGCTGAGCTATTATCAGTGACATGGGTGTTCTAATTGTCATGGTGATCCAGAGCTGAATGTAGGGCAAGGAAGATGCTGCCTCTGTAGACCTGCTTTTCCTGTGGGCAAATTGCAATGGGTGTCGGTGGTCTGGGAGGCTGGTGCAGAGGCTGGGCCATTTCCAATCTTTGGAGGTACTTCATTGTGGTAGCTGGTAGAACTACCGGGCAGTAAGCATTGCGACAAGTCAAATGATGGACTATACCCTTGTGATCTGAACAGTATGTTCTTCCATTTGTGCATTTCCGCATCCAAAATGGCTATACTAGTTTGGACCACAAAGTTGGATTAAAGAACATTGGTGGAATATGACTTACTAGACACCATTAAGGTGTTGGCTTTCATGCTATCAAATAACCAAAGAAAATTCTTCTGAGTTATTCGGTTTTAATTTTCTCCTTGCAGTAAAGGGAAAAAATACAAAGCATATCACTTTCAGGAAGAAGAATGGTCTCGACCCGAAACGTCGCCTACCTCCTTCGCTCCTTAGATGCTGCTGCACCCGCTGAGTTTCTCCAGCCTTTTGTGTACCCTCACTTTCAGGAAATATATTTTTTCAGATATTTTCGTATTTTCTCATGATATGGATGAAGAAGGAAGCCATTCAGCTCCTTAACGTTAAGCCAGCTCCCATTTCTCCACTAATTTTACTTGTAACCTAGTCTCCCCACATTCCCAACAACTCCCTCCTAGATTCTACCACTCACCTACAATAATTAATTAACCTACCAAACCGCACATCTTTGGGTGTGGGATGAAATCGGAGCAGTCACATGGACAACATTCAAACTCCACACAGAGAGCGTTGAAGCTCAGGATTGAACCCAGGTCACAGGTACAGCGATGTAGCAGCTTGCCCACACTTCATTAATTCGACTTCAGTTTTCTTTGTGGATTGTAGAGTCCATGGGATCTCCTGAGGAATCCTCCAGCTCCCCAAAGCCAGGCTCCAGAGCAGCCCTCTGCTGATCACATCTAAAGCCGCCTCACACCGCTCGACTGCTGGATATATTTCCACAATCCTCGGGCTGTAGCTGCTGCCTCTCAATTCTCAAAATGGCAGCCAGAAGCAGGCAATGATCAGAGGAAATATACATCCACACCCCTCATTGTACTATTCCTGAAAGCACGACATCCGGAGGCTGCAGCCAAACGTTCGATCAGCAGAGAAGGTTGTTGGCTACAACCTTCCCCCCATTGACAAACTGTACACTGCAAGGGCCAGGAAGAGAGCGGATAAGATCATCTCTGGCCACAAACTCTTTGAAGCTAGAAGGTGACTCCGGACTGTCAAAGCCGTCACAGCCAGACATAAAAACAGCGTTTTTCCACGAGCAGTAGCGCTACTCAATAATCAAAAGTCTGTAGCCTCCTTTTGCTCTGGTATTTTATTTCATTCACATGTTTAAACTATAATATTTCATTCTTAATGTTTTATGTTTTATTCTTAATTGTTGTGTTGTATGTCGTGTTGTTAATTGCGAGCTGAGCACCAAGGCAAATTCCTTGTATGTGTACATACTTGGCCAATAAATTTATTCATAAACTTATTCATTCATTCATTCCTGTCTGAAGAAGTCTCGACCCGAAACGTCGCATATCTCCTTCGCTCCTTAGATGCTGCTGCACCCGCTGAGTTTCTCCAGCTTTTTGTGTACCCTCATTCATTCATTAATTCACTTTTAGGCAAGGATCCATACAGTTCAAGAAAGAACTGCAGATGCTGTTAAAATCAAAGGAAGTCACAAAAATGCTGGAGAAAGTCAGCGGGTGAGGCAGCATCTATGTAGACAATAGACAATAGACAATAGGTGCAGGAGTAGGCCATTTGGCCCTTCGAACCAGCACCGCCATTCAATGTGATCATGGCTGATCATCCCAAATCAGTATCCCGTTCCTGCCTTCTCCCCATATGCCCTGACTCCGCTATTTTTAAGAGCCCTATCTAGCTCTCTCTTGAAAGCATCCAGAGAACCTGCCTCCACCGCCCTCTGAGGCAGAGAATTCCACACTCACCACTCTCTGTGAGAAAAAGTGTTTCCTCGTCTCCATTCTAAATGGCTTACGCCTTATTCTTAAACTGTGGCCCGTGGTTCTGGACTCCCCCAATGTCGGGAACATGCTTCCTGCCTCTCGTGTGTCCAAGCCCCTAATAATCATATACGTTTCAATGCGATCCCCTCTCATCCTTCTAAACTCCGGAGTGTACAAGCCTAGCTGCTCCATTCTCTCAGCATATGACAGTCCCGCCATCCCGGGAATTAACCTTGTAAACCTACGCTGCATTCCCTCAATAGCAAGAGTGTCCTACCTCAAATTAGGGGACCAAAACTGCACACAATACTCCAGGTGTGGTCTCACTAGGGCTCTGTACAACTGCAGAAGGACCTCTTTGCTCCTATATTCGATTTGTAGAGAAGGGACTGGCGACAGTTTTGGGTCGAGACCCTTCTTCAGACTGAAGAAGGGTCTCGACCCGAAACTTCACCAATTCCTTCTCTCCATAGATGCTGCCACACCCGCTGAGTTTCTCCAGCATTTTGTGTCTACGATCCATACAGTTCTTTCAAAACATCTCTCAAAGGCTTTAACTACATTTACCAAAATTTACCTCACTTTTCAAATGCTGAAAAATGTTCATGAAATGTTTATTGTTGGAAATAATGGCTGAAATTTATAAAAAGAGTTTAACACTGCCAATAGACATGCTGGTGCTAAATTTCTTACAATATTTAGTTAAGGTTTATTATATTTCCTGCAATAAATGTTTTCAAATGTTTACATGTTTAACTTTTTCAGGAAACATTTGTACTTAAAATTTCTAGTTATATTTTACCGACCATTCAAAATAGTTAGGTCATAAAACGATCCCCGAAGACAAAATTGACCACACATGATTCTCCTTTTTAACCACATAACCATATAACAATTACAGCACGGAAACAGGCCCTCTCGGCCCTTCCAGTCCGTGCAGACCATTTGTTTTCCCCTAGTCCCATCTACCTGCACTCAGACCATACCCCTCCATTCCCTTCACGTCCATATACCTATCCATTTTACTTTTAAATGGTAAAATCGATCCTGCCTCCACCACTTCTGCTGGAAGCTCATTCCACACAGCCACCACCCTCTGAGTAAAGAAGTTCCCCCTCACGTTACCCCTAAACTTCTGTCCCTTAATTCTCATGTCATGCCCTCTTGTTTGAATCTTCCCTACCCTCAATGGGAAAAGCTTATCCACGTCAACTCTGTCTATCCCTTTCATCATTTTAAAGACCTCAATCAAGTCCCCCCCTTAACCTTCTGCGCTCCAAAGAATAAAGACCTAACTTGTTCAACCTTTCTCTGTAACATGGTTGCTGGAACCCTGGCAACAGTTTTTCTTGTGTTTAATTTCTGAAGGGTTTTTCATCATTGCTTCAAACTCAATGACACAAGCATTCCCTGGCAAGTGTAAGTTGGCAATGAGTAATGTGAAGCAGCTTCACTCAGGGCATGTGAAAGCAAGACACTACCCCACAGAAGTGGTAGTCATGGTATGGTCTTCTTCTGGCCGAGTCACATGCAGGAGGTCAGAAACATAGACATGGAAACATAGAAAATATGTGCAGGAGGAGCCCATTTGGCCCTTCAAGCCAGCATCGCCATTCAATATGATCATGGCTGATCATCGAAAATCAGTACCCCGTTCCTGCTTTCTCCCCATACCCCTTGATTCTGTTAGCCCTAAGAACTATATCTAACTCTCTCTTGAATACATCACACGAGTACAAAATTGGGAGGTCCAGTGGGTGTAAAAGAGACGAGACGTTGGCAGGAATGTTATGGTTGCCACCCAACTTTGGAAGGTCCATGAAAGATGGCATGGTGCTGCAAGCATCATAGATGAAGGTATGCAAGGTGCTAAAGAAAGCAAGTTCTGGTAATAATGATAGTCATTGGTTCGGATACCAGGGAGTGAAGGTGTGGAATGGTCCAACTGGAAAACAATCCACACACTGGACTCGGACAATACATAGATACATAGACAATAGGTGCAGGAATTGAGCCATTCAATGTGATCATGGCTGATCATCCACAATCAGTACCCCGTTCCTGCCTTCCCCCATGCCCCTTGATTCCGCTAGCCCTAAGAGTATCTAATTCTCTTTTGAATGCATCCAGTGAATCAGCCTCTACTGCCTTTTGAGGTAGAGAATTCCACATATTCACAACTCTCTGGGTGAAAAAGTTTTTCCTCATCTCAGTTCTAAATGGCCTACCCTTTATTCTTAAACTGTGGCCCCTAGTTCTGGACTCCCCCAACATAGGGAACATGTTTCCTACCTCCAGCATGTCCAATCCCTTAATACTGTAATTTCATAAGTTTCAATAAGATCCCCTCTCATCCTAAATTCCTGTGAATACAAGCCAAGTCACTCCATTCTTTCATCATTTGACAGTCCCGCCATCCCGGGAATTAACCTCGTGAATCTACGCTGCACTCCATCAATAGCAAGAATGTCCTTCCTCAAATTAGGAGACCAAAACTGCACACAATACTCCAGGCGTAGTCTCACCAGGGCCCTGTACAACTGCAGAAGGACCTCTTTGCTCCTATACTCAACTCCTCTCGTTATGAAGGCCAACATGCCATTAGCTTTCTTCACTGCCTGTTGTACCTGCATGCTTACTTTCAGTGACTGATGTACTAGGGCACGCAGGTCTCGTTGTACTTTCCCTTTTCCTAACCTGACACCATTCAGGTACGAATTTGCCTTCCCGTTCTTGCCTCCAAAGTGGATAACCTCATATTTATCCACATTATACTGCATCTGCCATGCATTTGCACCCAACATGTCCAGGTCACTCTGCATCGTCATAGCATCCTGTTCACAGTTTACACTGCCACCCAGCTTTGTGTCATCTGCAAATTTGCTAATGTTACTTTTAATTCCTTCAACTAAATTATTAATGTATATTGTTAATAGCTGTGATCCCAGCACCGAGTCTTGCAGCACCCCACTAGTCACTGCCTGTCATTCTGAAAGGGACCCGTTAATCCCTACTCTTTGTTTCCTGTCTGCCAACCGATTTTCTATCCATGTCAATACCCTACCCCCAAGACCACGTGCTCTAATTTTGCCCACTAATCTCCTGTGTGGGACCTTATCAAAGGCTTTCTGAAAGTCTAGGTACACTACATCCACTGGCTCTCCCTTATCATTTTACTTGTTACATGCTCAAAAAAATCCAGAAGATTTGTCAAGCATGATTTCCCCTTCGTAAATCCACGCTGACTTGGACCGATCCTGTTACTGCTATCCAAATGTGCCTCTAATACATCGTTTATAATCGACTCCAGCATCTCCTCCACCACCGATGTCAGGTTAACTGATCTATAATTCCCTGCTTTCTCTCTCCCTTCTTTCTTTAAAAGTGGGATAACATTAGCTACCTTCCAATCCTCATTAAACTGATCCAGAATCGATAGAACATTGGAAAATGTTCACCAATGTGCCCATGATTTCTAGAGTCACCTCCTTGAGTACCCCTGCGATGCAAATCCCTGGGGATTTATCAGCCTTCAGTCCCATCAGTCTACCCAACACCATTTCCAGACTAATGTGAATTTGCTTCAGTTCCTCCTTCACTCTTGGTCCTCTGTCCCCTAGTGCATCTAGGAGACTGTTTGTGTCCTCCTTAGTGCAGACAGAACCAAAGTACCTGTTCAACTCATCTGCCAATTCCTTGTTCCCCATAATAAATTCACCTGTTTCCGTCTTCAAGGGACCCACATTTGTCTTAACTAATGAAGAGGTAACGACAGGTGTGTTAAATGGAATTGACCGCACACGTGAAGGCGAGAATAACAATAATACATTCAGATCCACACAATCATTCAAAATGCCTTGATGAGAATATATGTTGATTTATCACAGTGTCAGGGCAACAGCTGTGCCATTTGCTAGGATTAAAAAAAATATTGGTAAGGCAACACAGGGCTCAGACTTCAAGAAGATAGACACAAAATGCTGGAGTAACTCAGCGGGATAGGCAGCATCTCTGGAGTGAAGGAATGGGTGACGTTTTGGGTCGAGACCCTTCTTCAGACCTGAAATCTCACCCATTCCTTCTTCCCAGTGATACTGCCTGTCCCGCTGAGTTTCTCCAACATTTTGCGTCTATCTTCAGATAGTGTAACCCAGCATCTGCAGTTCCCTCCTACACACTTGGGCTCAATATGGAATGGTCCCAGTGAAGCTGGAAATAATTATCTCCAAAGTGCAAGAATTGGAAGAAAGCCAAGAACAGAGGCAATGATTTTCTACCTTTAACAGGAACAGCAGGACAGAGAAAAGATTCAGTGCCTGTAGGGAGTACAGATGCAAAACAGTGAAAGCAGATGAGTAAAGATGAGAAGGAATCAAAGCAGTAAATAATATGCTTGGTTTTAAGGTGTTTTATATGATGGCATTGTGCTCAAAACAATGTAACATTTTTACTGCCGTAGTAATTAACAAAACCTATTTGACTGGTATATTATTTAGGTTGATGTTTAGAAAATATGTTGCACTACGAGTTTATAGTTATGCTTATTTAAGGTAACCACTGCAGTAAGGGATAAGGTTACTGTGCATGAAGGAGGAATATTTTATGGGAATTATCTATTCTTAGAATGGATAGTGTACAGACGGTAAGGTTATTTTATAGAGGATGATTTGTACAGAACAGGGCAGGACAGCACAGAAATAGTCAGTTTATCCCACAATGTCTGTGCCAAACAGACATTGTGTCAGGTTAATCTCCTTAGCCTGCACGTGATCATATCCTTCAGGGGCTGTCCCACTGCGGCGACCTAATTGGCGAGTTTAGAAGAGTTTCCCCCCCGACTCATACTCGCAGCATGGTCGACACGAGGTCCTAGGAGGCCTTTGTAACTCTCCTTCATGCTCGAGAGTAGTCCCTGCGTACTCGAGGCCTCAGCTAGGTCGCGGTGTATTTTTCAACATGCTGAAAAATGCCCGCGAGTAAAAAAAGGTCGCCATGGAAAAAAATCGATATTTTTTTTACTCTTAGGTTTAGTTGAAGTAGGTCGTAGTAGGTCGGCATGTTAGTCGTTGGTAATCGAGGGTAGTCAAAGGTAATTGAAGGTAATCAAAGGTAGTCGTAGATAGTCTTTAACATTGTCGAAGGAGGTCTTCAACATGACATTTTTTCAAACTCTCCTAAACTCTTGTAAACTCGCCAATTAGGTCGCTGCAGTGGGACAGCCCCTTTCCATTCCCTTCATATTTATGTGCCTACCTAATAGTCTCTTAAACACCAATATTGTATGTGTTTGTACCACCACCCTGGCAGCATGTTCCAGATACCCAGCAATCTTTGCTAGAAAAAAGCCCCCCACATCTCCTTCACACTATGCCCCTCTGACATTGAAGCTGGGCCTCTTGGTGTTTGATGTCTCTGGGAATAAAAGGTTCTGATTGTCTACCCTATCTATGCATCTCATTATTTTATACACTTCAATCACATCTCCCTTCAACCACCACAACTCCCGAGGAACCAATCCAAATCTCTCCAATCTCTCCTTATTTCTAACTCCCGCTAATCTAGACAGCATTCCAAAGCCTCCAAATTCTTTCTCCAATGGACCGACCAAAACTGCGCACAATACTCCAAATGCGGCATAACCCAAGTTTTATAAAGCTGCAACATGACTCCAGGACTCTTATACTCAATGTCTCGACCGATCACACCAAGCACACAATGCACCTTCTTTACCACTCTATCCACTTGTATTACCACTTCAAGGGAGCAATGGATTTGGACGCCAAGATCTTTTTCTGTGTGCATGTGTGTGTCTGTATATGTATATATATGATCTATATATATGTGTATTTGTGAGTATGTGTCTATCTACACACACTGAACTTTTTTTCCCTCTCATTTATTATATTGTTTACAGAGTACTATGTCTGCGTATTCTGTTGTGCTGCTGCAAGTAAGAATTTAATTGTTCTATCTGTGACATATGGCAATAAAACACTCCTGACTCTCTTGATGAAGTGTCCAGACCTGAAACGTCACCTGTTCATTTTCTCCAGAGACGCTGTCTGACCCGCTGAGTAACTTCAGCTTTTTGTGTCTATCTTTGGTTTAAACCAGCATCTGCAGTTCCTTCCTACACATGGACTTAATCAAATGCCTTACTAAATTCCATGTAGACAAACATCCACTGCCCTATCCCCATCAATCACCTTTAGCACCGTAAAAAACTCGAATGAGTAAAGTATTTCTGCCGCAGACTATACTATGCTGACTGTTTTCATCCAAATGCAAGTACATCCTATCCTGAAACACTTGCTTCCCCGCCACTGACGTGAGGCTCACTGGCCTATCATTTCCTGCATTATTTCTACTTCCCTCGTTAAACAAAGGAACATTGGCGACTCTCCAGTCCTCAGGGAACTCGCCTGAGGATCAAGAGGATACAAAGATCTTCATCAAGCTCCTGCAATCCTTGCCTCTCTAAATAATCTGGGATAGATCCCGTCAGGCCCTGGGGATTTATCCACCTTGGTGCTTTTCAAGAGACCCAACATGACTTTATTTCAATCTCAAACTTCCCTCAGTGATCTGAGTATACTCCATGTTCTTCATTTTGGTGAATGCAGATGCAAAGAACTAATTTAGTAGCTTGCTTCCAAGCATTAATTCCCTCGTTCATCCTTCTCCCTTGTTACCCTTGTGTTTTTAATGTTCATGTAAAAGATGGGGATTTTCATTCATCTGATGACAAGATATTTCATGGCCCCTTTGGCTCGCGTAATTGCCTGGTTGAGTTCTTTCCTGCTTGCTTCATATTCCTAAAAGCCTCTGTTTGGTCTCGTCATCCTAAACCTTACATATGCTTCCTTTATAATTTTGACCAAATTTACTACAGCTCTGGCAATCCTCTGTTCCCATACCTTGCCATCCTTATCCCTCCTGCTCACCAGAACAGGCCAGTGCTGAACGCTGATCAGCTGCTCTTTAAACAACTCCCACATGCCTGATGTAGACTTACTCAGTAACAGCTGCTGCCAATCCACTCTCCTCGTCTCTTGCCTAACAATGTTGGAATCTGTTTTACCCCCTTGAGTACTTTCCCCAAAGGTCTCCAGGTGGAATTAGGTTAGAATTAGGTTCAAAATTGAGTTATAATAACTGACATCAAAATGGTCGTCCTCTGAGATAGCAGTAACCTGGCCAGAAGGGTCTCAAACTTAAACATCGCCTATTTCCTTTGCTCCATAGATGCTGCCTCACCCGCTGAGTTTTCTCCAGCATTTTTGTCTACCTTTCATTTTCCAGCATCTGCAGTTCCTTCCTAAACAGTAACCTGGCCAGGCTCATTTCCCAATACAAGCTCCAGTGGGTACAAAGTCCCCACCACAACAAGCCTGTTGTTTTTGCACCTTTCTTCAATCTGCTCCTCTCTTCCACCCTCTCCCGCTGGCTATTGGGAAGCCTATAGTATAATACCACTAGAGTGACTGCATGTTTCTTAGTTTTGAGCTCTACCCATATTGCCTCAATAGATGAACCCATCAGTATGTCCTCTCTGACTGTGACATTCTCCCTGACTACTGCAACTCCTCCAACTTTTTTACCTTTCTCTCTTATCATGTCCGAAACGTTGAAACACTGGATCCCTGGAATGCTAGATGAGGGGTCTGGACAATAAGTACATTTATAGGAAGGAACTGCAGATGCTGGCTTAAATCGGACACAAAAAGCTGGAGTAATTCAGCGGGACAAGTATCTCTAGAGAGAAGAAATGGGTGATGCTTCAGGTCTGAAGAATAGTCGATTTAATAATTTTTCATATACATGTCGTTTGCTGAGTTAATTCAATATTTGTATATAGCTGGTGGTTTGCATGGAGTAGAGATCTTTTCACAAACACATTTAGTATATATGAATGTAACTCTTTAAGGACTAGAGGTATCATGTGGTGCACGTGTTCTTGTACCAGCTCCTGTTAGCTGAGTGATGACTGTTGTAATTTCCATTCCTGTTGCTTGCCTCAGTGAACAGCAACACCTATGAACGAAGGAACACTACAGGGCATACAGTATCTGGCAAAGTGCCAATTGTATTTCTTGTCTGGGTTGGGAAAGACAGTGAAGATTTACAGTGTGACCATGGCAACAGTGTCCCTAGAAATACTGAATGGCACAAACTTCAAATATCTGCTCATAACTCCTTGCAGGAAAAATGTTCCCCATGTTGGGGGAGTCCAGAACCAGGGGTCACAGTTTAAGAATAATGGGTAGGCCATTTAGGACTGAGATGAGGAAACAATTCTACACCCAGAGAGTTGTGAATTAATGGAATTCTCTGCCACGGAGGCCAATTCACTGGGTGTTTTCAAGAGAGGGTTAGATTTAGCTCTTCAGGCTAACAGAATCAAGGGAGATGGGAAGAAAACAGGAACGGGGTACTGATTTTGGATGATCAGCCATGATCATATTGAGTGGTGATACTGGCTCGAAGGGCCGAATGGCCTACTCCTGCATCTATTTTCTTTCTATGCTTCTTGCCTGAAAATCAGTGCTTTAAATCAGGGGATCAAATGGACTGAAGTTTTGGACAGAATATACTTCTACAGGGTATTAACTTTTTGTCCAGATTACACCTGTTGTAGTCCACCAAGTACACAGGAAATCTTATCCCCATATCTGTTCAATAACTGGCTGACATACAAGTCCACATCTCATAAAGCAGAATTTATTAAAACTATAAATGTCAGATCTGCTAGGATTGAAAGACAATTAATTTCTCAGAGATGTTCTTTATGAGTGTGTCAATGGTGCTTCCTGACTGAGATGTAACTCAAACACAACACGCAGTTCATCCCTGATTTTAATGCTGCTTATTTTGAGAGGTTGGCTGGTGGGAGGAGAAGGGGGGAGAAGCGGGTAGGGAGGGGTTTGTTGATGGGGAGATTAATTGCTGTGTCTTTTTAGTTCTACATCTGAAACGGTTAGTTGGAGACAACGGAAAGTGTGTGGGATATTTCTGAGTGGCCAGTCACATGCGCAGAATCCTCATGCTTGGACCCAAGGGGGACTGGCTCAGAGTCAGATGAATGGAGCAAAAGAAAAGACGTTCAAACATTAAGAATCAAATGAGGAAGATAAATCAGTCTTTCTCCTTTCACTGGCTGGGTAATCCCCGATTCTCCAAAATAATCTGGCTACATTTCAAAATGTTCGTTGATTCCCACATCTCTGCCGTTTAACCCAGACCAGCTGCCCTGTAGTACAAACTCCTCCGTATCTCTGCGTTCCCATCTGCACATTAATCTTTGCAGCCCATTTGTCATCTTCAGATGTCACTAAATTTGGCCGTTCCTGCGCTCAGATGGTGGGAGAATGAAATCCATGTAGCAGCTCTACTTCTACTGTTATTACGATCACATTTAAACTGGTGCCAGATTCGCAGACATGCATTTCATTGGGCTATGCAAGTCCTATGGGTTGAGAGGAGGTTTACATAAAATACATGTTTACACTGAGTGTGCAGGAAGTCCAAGAACCTGATCCTGGTGTGAAGAAGTGATGAGTCTGAAGACGGGTCTCGACCCGAAACGTCGCCTATCTCCTTCGCTCCTTAGATGCTGCTGCACCCGCTGAGTTTCTCCAGCTTTTTGTGTAACCTGATCCTGGCACTGATGAGAATTTAGAATCCATTCTGTCAAGTCTGAAGGTTGGAACAGTCTGCTGCACATCGTTTTGAATTGTCCGCGGCCCCCATTTTAATTCATAAGCCTGGAGACTTCTCAGTGGGGGATTTAAGGCCTTGCATCTGCAGAGGTGCAACAGAGGCACCTGGCAACTTGCATGAGTTTGTGCTGTGGTAGGGATGAGAGAAGGTTGTTGAGGAGGGGAGGATGGTGCAGGACAGGGAGTTATGAAGGTCATTAGGGGACGAGCTAACAGAGTACAGGGTTGTCCCCGTGCCTGATGATGTTGGAAAGCTGAATTATTCCAGGTCTGCCCAGTTGCTACGGGCTTTTCAAGCTGATTGCCTCACTGCTTGACAATCAGAAGAGTTTGGGCTGTAGAAATGCTTGGATTCATAGGGTGCTGAGGGGGTGTTGACTGAGAGATAAATAGACTCACAGAAGTCATAGTTTTCCTGTTGAGCTCTTAAGGGCCTGTCCCCCTTGGCGTCATTTGCGCGTCATTTACGCGGCATCATTTTCGCGCGCATGGAGTTTGGGATTCACAAAATCTTCGTGCGCAACCTGCGTGACGTGCAAATGACGCCTAAGTGGGACAGGCCCTTTAACCTGCACAACTCCAATTTGAGCGTAAAAGCTCGAAATTTCCAAGAAACACAAGACTTTAATTCTTGCAAGCAGTATGATTATTGATTTCTCTGAAGTAACCCTCGCTTCCCCTCTCGCTCTGGGGAGAAGGCAGGAGAATGGGGCTAGGAGGGAGAGATAGATCAGCCATGGTTGAAATGGCGGAGTAGATTTGCTGGGCCGAATGGCCTAATTCTGCTCCCATTACTTATGGCCTTTTAACCTCTCCGTCCCTCTCCCACCTTAGTTCTCCAACTAGTTTCACTGTCCTCCTGATTAAATTTACTGTTTGTGTGCCTCATTGTCACCTTCCCCATAGCCAACAATGAACCAATTCCACATTTACATGAACATCGTCTGCTTTTGATCTGTTCTTTTCACACCTTACATTCTCTTTGTATCTCCAGTTTCCCTCTACCCTGACTCTCAGTCTTAAGAAGGGCCTCAACCCAAAACATCGCCCATTCCTTCTCTCCAGAGATGCTGCCTGTCCCGCTGAGTTACTCCAGCATTTTGTGTCTATCTTCGGTGTAAACCAGCATCTGCAGTTCCTTCCTACATTTTAATTCTTGGGCACTTTTGGTCCTGGTATAACTTGTTGTTATTTTGCTTGATACATTGCTTTTGATTAGATCTGTCAGTGATTTGTCGAATCAGCCATGGATTCCAGAACGACTGGATCTACGAAAGGTATAAAACCCAATGTCATTTTTAACTGAAGGGCCTTTTATCTCATTTTGGATTGTGTAACAGCTCAGCTGAATACATGTCCCATTTAATGGCTTGCACACGGCAGAACTCTGAGAATCAATGTCACATACAGCCAAACCCCCATCATTTTTGGAATTTTAGAGATACAGCAAAGAAACAGGGGCAGACCCATTGAGTCCACGTGGACAGTCGATCATTTGTTCACACTAGTTTTATATTATCCTATTTTCTCACCCACTTCCTGCACATTAGGGGTAATTTACAGAGGCCTATTAACCCACAAACCCGCACGTCTTTGGGATGTAGGAGGAAACCGGAAGGCCTGGAGAAAGCCCAGGTGGTCCCAGGGAAGAACATACAAATTCCACACAGAGCATCCGAGGTTAGGATCGAACCTGTGTCTCTGGCGCAGTGAGACAGCAGCTCTACCAGTTGCACCATCATTGTGTGCAATTCTGGTTGCCCCATTGCAGAATACATGTGAAGCATCAATCGAAAGTGGATTGTGTGAACTGGAGGAAGGCAAACTGGATGATAAGACTTGCCAGTGTAAAATTAATAGACAATAGACAATAGACAATAGGTGCAGGAGTAGGCCATTCGGCCCTTCGAGCCAGCGCCGCCATTCAATGTGATCTTGGCTGTTCATCCCCAATCAGTACCCCCCCGTTCCTGCCTTCTCCCCATATCCCCTGTCTCAGCCATATTTAAGAGCCCTATCTAGCTCTCTCTTGAAAGTATCCAGAGAACCAGCCACCGCCCTCTGAGGCAAAGAATTCCACAGACTCACAACTCTCTGTGAGAAAAAAATGTTTCCTCGTCTCCGTTCTAAATGGCTTACCCTTAATTCTTAAACTGTGGTTCTGGACTCCCCCAACATTGGGAACATGTTTCCTGCCTCTGGCGTGTCCAAACCTTTAACAATCTTATATGTTTCAATAAGATCCCCCCTCATCCTTTTAAACTCCAGAGTGTACAAGCCCAGCCGCTCCATTCTCTCAGCATATGACAGTCCCCCCATCCCGGGAATTAACCTTGTAAACCTACGCTGCACTCCCTCAATAGCAAGAATGTCCTTCCTCAAATTAGGGGACCAAAACTGCACACAATAATCCAGGTGTGGTCTCACTAGGGCCCTGTACAACTGCAGAAGGACCTCTTTGCTCCTATTGACTCCTCTTGTTATAAAGGCCAACATGCCATTCGCTTTCTTCACTGCCTGCTGTACCTGTATGCTTACTTTCACAGACTGATGAACAAGGACCCCCAGATCCCGTTGTGCTTCCCCTTTTTCCAACTTGACGCCATTTAGATAGTAATCTGCCTTCCTTTTTTTGATACCAAAGTGGATGATCTCACATTTATCCACATTAAACTTCATCTGCCATGCATCTGCCCACTCCCCCAACCTGTCCAAGTCACTCTGCATCCAAAGATTGACAGGAAAAAATTGTCCAGTCCTTAAGAGGAGTCTTCAGGTATAGGCTAGGTATATTCACACGAGAAAAACACTGAGGAATCAAAGCCAGGAATCCTTGGATGATGAGGGAGGTCAAGCGTTTGATGATACTGAAAATTGTTATTGCATATCAGATGAACATAGACCACAGAAGAATGCAGCACAGGAACATGCCCTTCAAGCCACAATTACCATGCTGAATATGATGCCATGTTAAACTAATCTCCTCTGACTAAATATTACTCATATCCCTCCATGTGCCAATCTAAAAGCTTCTTTTGTATCTGCCTCCCTCACCATACCTGGCAGTGTGTTCCAACGCACACCACTCTCCGTGTAAAAACAGTACCCCGCACATCTTCAGATGAAGAATAAGACTGACTAATCCCGCCATATTTAAGAGGGAGTTGGATGTGGCCCTTGTGGCTGAAGGGATCCGAGGGTATGGAGAGAAGGCAGGTACAGGATACTGAGTTGGATGATCAGCCATGATCATATTGAATGGCGGTGCAGGCTCGAAGGGCCGAATGGCCTGCTCCTGCACCTAATTTCTATGTTTCTATGTTTCTATGACTGCATTGCTCTATAAGGGGTCAGTATGGACTCAATGGGCTGAATGGCCACTTCTGTTAAAACTGGATTAAAAATGTCTTGATGATTGATCCAGGCACATGAAATAAATGTGTATGTAAAAAGCCACTGCAAAACTGCGCAGCTTTCAATTTGTACCTTGCCATGGGAATTGACAATTCTTTTGAAGCATCACATAAATTGCCTGTGGGCATATAATCATTTTCAGAATGATTGAAAGCTAAACAAAACATTAATCCTAATCTCTTGAAGAGACAAGAAATAACTTTTCTGATTTAATGCTGTGGCTCTGTTCCTCAGTAGTGCAGTGATTTGTAATAAAAGCTGATAATAGTACAACTTTATTAGAAACACAAACACCGGTGGCACAGTGGTGCAGTTTATTATAACTGGAGCCACAGGGCTCCAGAACCCCAGGTTCAATCCCGACCTCAGGTGCTGTCTGTGTGGAGTTTGCATGTTCTTCGTGTTCCCCCCAGGTGCCCCAGTTTCCTTCAACATCCCAAAGGCTTCTGGTTGTCAGGTTAATAGATCAATGTAAAAGCCCCCTAATATAACGACGAGTGGTATAGTCTGGGGTGGGGGAAGGGGGTGGGATAGTGGTAGAATTTGGGTGGGGGGATTGTGGGGAGAATAAAATGTAGTACAAGATTATTGCAGAGGAGGCGTTCTGGTTTAGTCACCAGTGTGGCTGTTTCAGTGTGACTCTGACTCTCTCTTGCATTGATGCAAATTTCTCTTTATTTGCCCAATTCTGAAATAGCTTTACTACTCAAGATTCACCTAACAATGAAGGGCTACATTAGCATTTCTTTGCTCATCGCGAGTAGTGGATGTGCAGATTGAAGGTCCCAATTATAGACCAAACAACAGAGGTGCACAACACAGAGTAACATGTTTCTTCAACTCTACAAACTGCCATTAAAGCGCACATCCACACCGAGTGAAGAGATAGTTTTTGTGATATCCAATAGCTCAAAAGCACTACATATTTCACTTGGGAAGCTTAAGCCCCTGTCCCACTTAGGAGACCTAAACAGCAACCTCTGGTGACCTTACCCGCCACCCAAAAAAAAATCAAGGTGGAGGTGACCTGCAAGCTCCTACCACCTTCCACGCATACGTTGAAAACCTTCCTCGACTAAGAAGAAAACTGGCTTCGACTAGACCTGCGACTAAAAAATGATCGATTTTTAAAATGGCAACCTATTTTTAGTCGAGGCCGGTTTTAATCATGTTAAAAAAATAGCAGCAACCTAGATGAAGCCTCAACCACGCGGAAACCACTTTTGACCATTAGGGAGAGTGACCAAAACCTCCGGTGACCTAATGGAAACCTTGGGTGGCGGGCAAGGTCACCAGAGGTTTCCGTTCAGGTTTCCTAAGTGGGACAGGGGCTTTACAACCCAGCGGTATGAGAATTGATTTCTCTAACTTCAAGTAAAACTTGCATCCCCTCACTCTCTATCCCTCCCCACCCTAATCAATGTACTAGTTTCATTGTCGTCCTGGTGAGTTTCAATGTCTGTATAACTGGTTTTCACCTAGCCCACAGCCAACAATGCCTTTATCATTGTTACCTTTTTTGTATATTTCATTCATTTGTTCTATATATCACTGTCTATATCTCTTGTTTCCCTTTCCCTCGACTCTCAGTCTGAAGAAGGGTCTCGACCCGAAATGTCACCTATTCCTTTTCTCCAGAGATGCTGTCTGACCCGCTGAGTTACTCCAGCATATTGTGTCTATCTACAGCACAAATTGTTTGTTTGAAAAAAACAAGAGGAGCAAAAGACTGCAGATACTGGAAATTAAAAAACAAAAAATCAGAAAGATTTTGGAGACAGAAACAAAACTGATAATTCTCCTCACAGATGCTGTTTGACCTGCTGAATGTTTTCGGCATTTTCTGTTTTTCTTTATGAGAAACGGAATCCATTGCACAAGATACCAAGAAGGACCAGATGGATTCATATCGTATTTAAACCTTCTCTGCAGAATTGCATTAAAAAAATAGCAGGTTAACACACTACACAGCCCTATCCCCACATAACGACACGCAAGCTCTTCATGTACCACAGTGTAAAGCAATTGCCAAAGAAAAACTTAAATTTAATGATCATTGCACCTGAGGAATCCCCCCCCCCCACTCTGTTGAGAAAGATTATAGCTATGTATAATTCTCACGAAAACTAAAAGGTTAAAAATCTTCCTCAAAATCTTTTTCCAGAGAATTAAATTTTGACATTGGAAATAAAAACAACATAATAATAGCTACAATGCACTTTCTAACATTTCCCAGGCAGCTAAGAATAGTTTAACTATCTGTGGTTCTTACATCTCACTGTAGAGGGAGAATGGATTGACGACGAGAAGGGTCTCGACTCGAATCGACACCCATTCCTTCTCTCCAGAGGTGCTGCCTGTCCCGCTGGGTTACTCCAGCATTTTGTGTCTATCTTCGGTTTAAACCAGCATCTATCCAATGTTGCTTTCTATCCAAAAATTCCATGTTGGATATCACTTAAGGGGCTGTCCCACTTGGCTGACCTAATTGGCGAGTTTAGAAGAGTTTGAAAAGATGACACGTTGAAGATCTCCTTTGACTATGTAGAAGACCTCCTTCGACCTCCTTCGACTATGTTGAAGACTAGCTTCAACTAGCTACGACTAACTTCGGGAAAATTGGACACCGAATAGTGGAGAGTGAAGACGACCTCCTTCGACCTTCCTTCGACTATGATGAAGACTATCTACGACTACCTTCGACTACCCTCGATTACCTACGACTGACATGCCGACCTTCTACGACCTACTACGACTAAACCTACGAGTAAAAAAAGTATCGATTTTTTCCATAGCGACCTTTTTTTACTCGTGTGCATTTTTTAACGTATTGAAAAAACCGCCGCGACCTAGCTGAGGCCTCGAGTACGCGGAGACCACTCTCGAGCATGAAGGAGAGTTACGAAGATCTCCTACAACCTCGTGTCGACCATGCTGCGAATATGAGTCGAGGGCAAACTCGCCCGAACTCGCGGATTAGCTCGCCCAAGTGAGACAGGCCCTTTACTGACCATTACGGATGCGAGAGTGCTTTGATTAACAAAGTGAGCAGTACAACTGATGTGGAGGAAGCAACTGCAGATGCTGGTTTAATCCGAAGACAGACACAAAATGCTGGAGTAACTCCACAGGATAGGTAGTATATCTGAAGAGAAGGAATAGGTGACGTTTCGGGTCGAGACCCTTCTGGAAAAGCAGGAGATTGCACACAAGACTCAGTGTAGTAAGTGTTAAGAATGAAGAGCGACAATGGTTGAGTAAAAGAGCATTGATGAGGAGCTAATTGATCGGTATCTGAGTGCTGCATAGTTCCCTGTTTATGAGGATACAGTGTCATAGAGTCATAGAGTGAAACAACTTGCCCACACCAGCCAACATGTCCCAGCTACGATTGACCCACCTGCCCGCGTTTGGTCCATATCCCTCCCAACCTGTCCTTTCCATGAAACTGTCTAGCTGCTTCTTAAATGTTGGGATAGTCCCTGCCTCAACTACCTCCTCCAGCAGCTTGTTCCATACACCCACCACCCCTTGTGTGAAAAAGTTCCCCCCCAGATTCCTATTAAATCTTTTCCCCTTCACCTTAAACCTATGTCCTCTGATCTTCAATTCACCTCCTCTGGGCAAGAGACTCTGTGCATCTACCCGCTCTATTCCTCTCAAGACTTTATACACCTCTGTAAGATCACCCCTCGTCCTCCTGCACTCCAAGCAAGTGGCACCCAGTATTCCTGTGGAATCTTGATATAGGCCTCTGCAGTTTTAATACTAATCCTTCCCAAGTGTCCACCCATTGCAACCCGCCCTCTGCAACTGGGTTTCCGAGATGAATTGACATGTACAAGGAGGCCAAAACATCTAAGCATCACGAGTTTTCAATGAGGCCGCCAATTCAAACCTTGGAGAGATTCACAGCTACTAACATGAGTGAAGCAAAGAAATCAGCCCTCATTTATTTGCCACCTGACCAGCCCTTGAAAAACCAAAAACAAATCTCAAAGATACTAGATATGAACAAATAAATGAGGAAATGTTGGAAATACTTCACAGGTCTATCCCACAGATGCGGCCTGACCTGCTGGGTATTTCCAACATGTTGGTTTCAGACGGCAGTCAGGACTGAGGCGATGCAGCGTTACTTGTGATTGGGGCAGAGAGGACCTGAACCCTGGGACAAGTAGAAATTCAGGTTTATGACAAACTTTTGCGTCCCAACAATAATAAACAGGAAACAATGCCGAATGCTGACCTCAGCAGCTCAGTGGAGCACAGCGCCACAGATCCAGATTCGATCCTGACCTCGGGTGCTGCCAGTGTGGAGTTTGCACATTCTCGCTCGGACCGCACGAGTTCCCCTGCGTGCTCCAGTTTCCTCCCACGCTGGTTTGCAGGTTAATCGCCCCCTGTGAATTGCACCCAGTGGATTCAAAGGTGGGATAATATGGAACTAGTGTGAAGGTGTGATCGATGGCCGTTGGATTTGATGGGCCGAAGGGCTTGTTTCCACGCTGCATCTTTAAACCAATCGATCGATAAGCCGTTCCATTGATTCTCTACCCAACAAATAAATTAACCCACGTTGTCAATGTACTTTTTAAAAAGATCAATGCGAGCAAAATGAACAATAACCAATTCATGACTTGTGATGTAGTAGCCAGGCGGGGTTGGGCCATTGTTCCTATAGATATCGATGGGGAAGAGGTGGTATTTATACTGATTTATGGATTCAAACACATAAAGAACACCGAGCAGTCTCTCTCCCCCTCTCTCTCAGCATCGCGTTCCACAGGCAACACCCAACGTCCACGGAACCTCCTGGCTTCACAGAAACGGTTATTATTTTTTTCCACCTGCCAGTGGCTGTGCATTTTCAGCCATGGAATTCCTTCCATCGTTACACGGTGCAGTTACTTGAGCGGAAAAAAATCTGCTCGCCAGCTGTTTGGGAACTCGCCCAGGATCGATCTCAACCTGTGCTTTGAAATCAGTCCCCAGCTTTCGTGCAGTAAAGCGGCGGAGCTTTCCACAACCAGAGGCGATCCCTCCCACCCCCACATCCCGCCCACCCTCTCGCTATCTCTGCCACATCCAGGGACTGATTTGACAACTTACTTCTGACCCCCCACTTCTTGCACGATAGCGATCTAAATATCACTACCACAGTGTCACAGACGGCGTCAGTTTAAAACATTCAAAGGCTGCTACAATCGGCTCCGGCTAACGCACATTACCATTTAAGGCTTGCGTTATGTGTTAGTTATTAATGCACCTCGTTGACTTGCATTTAATTCGGCAAAAAATGCTGTCCCGTTACCAGCACGATGAGACTATAAATAAACAGTGGCGTTTGGTGCCTAGCAAAAACTCACAGAGCGTTTCTGAGGATTTAACACCAGAGCTCCGAAACTGAGTGCACAATACTGACATTAACTTCAAGGCTTCTAAATGCACCGGCTTTCATTTGCAATTCCACTTGTTTTGCTGTTATAATCGGACCGTGTGAAGTGCAGATGTTTCATTTCATGTTCTGTCATTTCCGATATTAAGTTGGAATAAATGTTCCTTTCACTAGGTTAGCCGAAGCCTCTGTTACAACAGAAGTGGGATCAGTGGCGGAGCGCAGGGATTAACTAACCGCCCCGCCGTAAAGCAGCTTCTAAAAACATTGTTACAATAAAACGTTTACTTTACCATCCTGGCTGGAGCTGTGCAAGTATTCGCCCAGGTCACAGCCAAATGCAGTGTCCTTCGCACCTTTCCGCTTTCCCTTCTGCTTGGCTGCCTTGTTCTTCATTAGTGAACAAGTTGACTTCAGTAATCCCCGGCTCAAAGTGCTCTGTCGCGGGAGCTATCCGAAAACAACCATGGGGTTTGTCTTTTTTTTTAAAACAACAAATAAACAATCAGAAAATCCCAGCAAATCTCTCCTGGGCCAAGTGCAGACTCACATCCTGACACGACTTTTTAAAATCAGTAGCTTCTGACACAAAATGATTTCTGCAGAGTCCACATTGTGGGCGAAAAGAAACGACAGGATTCCTGGCTTGTCCTTTTCACTGGAGACTGATCCGCCTTTTGCCAGCCGCTTGGTGAAGTTTACACCGCTTCAAGTTTTCCTCGCATCCAGGCCTGTAAAACGGGGAGTTTAAACATCAGCCTCGCTTCCCGTGCCTCGCTTAAAAGTTTTAAAATATGTTTTCCCCCTTCTCAGAGCATGTCAGTGGTTTATCGATTTGTGCTCAGGAAATGCTGTAAGAAACCAAGGAAGTGAGGCACGAAAGGCAAGCTTGACTCTTCGGCGGGTCTGACAGCGGGGAGATAACGGCTCCAGCCTTCAACAGTCGCAGCTTGACAGGAAACCTGCTGTGGGCCAGACTTGGTGCACTGAGCTAAACCACATCCTGTTGCAAAGTCTCTGTTTCAAAACACACATCTAGGCGCTGAAGAAATAAAAAAAAAGCTGCATGGTTTTCATTATATGAATACCGACACGTTAGAGCACCTCTATAATGATGTAAGGTCTATGTCACAAAGCTGGCGAATTGGATTCTTGGCAGAATTAATTGCTCTTTTAAAGCGCCCCATCTCACAGGCGGTAGTATTAGTCACAACATGTTTATTTTTAAAGCCAGGGCTCCACTGCAAAATCAAATCAATGTTTAATTTCCTGCAACATGTTCCTGTTTATTCTCCCCAAAGCCCTGACACGGTGTGAAGTGAACAATTGGATGAAGGCAAGAACCCGCACTTACGTAGCACCATTCACAGCCCCAGGATGTTGCACACAGCTTTACAGTCCACCTTATCTTTTGATGTCTGCTGGCCAATGCTTATTGATTATACGCAACTCTCCACATAGCATTGGGCTTCTCTAGGTGGGTCTCAGCATCCAAGGCAACCCACCTGGAAGAACAATGATCTCTTTTGCTTCCCAAAGTGCAATCTCATAACGTCATAAGGTCATAAGTGATAGGAGCAGAATTGGGCCATTCGGCCAGTCAAGTCTAATCCGCCATTCAATCATGGTTGATCTGCCTCTCTTAACCCCATTCTCCTGCCTTTTCCCCATAACCCTTGACATCCATACTATTCAAGAATCTATCTATCTCTGCCTTAAAAATATATATTGATTGGCCTCCACAGCCTTCTGTGGCAAATAATTCCACAGATTCATCCTCATCTCCTCCCTAAAGGAACATCCTTTAATTCTGAGGCTATGACCTCTAGTCCTAGACTCTCCCACTAGTGGAAACATCCTCTCCACATCCACTTTATCCAAGCCTTTCACCAATTTGGTAAGTTTCAATGAGGTCTCCCATCATCCTTCTAAATTCCAGTGAGTACAGGCCCAGTGCCGTCAAAGGCTCATCATATGTTAACCCACTCATTCCTGCGATAATTCTTGAAAAACTCCTCTGGATCCTTATCAGGGCGTCATTATAGTCCTCTCTTTCAATTTGTTTTCAGGATGATGATGTTTTCAGGATAGGTTTCTTTATCTGGCGTCTTTCATTTTTCTGCCTTGGGTGTCGTAGCCTCCTCCTTACTGGAGGTATCCCTCATGTAGTCAGCTGTAATGAAGGTTATTCTCATTTGGGCCTGCAGATATCATTTTACATATTAGCATTAAGATCTAAGCTTAAATCTAAGAGAGGTAGTAAGTGCCACACTGCTTTTCAGCTGAGATACTAAACTGAGGTCCCGCTTATCTAATCTGGTAGATACGAGAGATCCCATGGCACTATTTAAAGGATTCGAGGAGATTTCCCCTTGTTTTTAGCCAATATTTATTGTTTAGCCAATATCACTGGAAGAGATAAATTTCACATTGTTGCTTAGTTGGAGCTTGCTGCCATGTTTCCTGTCTTGCAAAACTGTTGGTGAAATGTTTTTACATATCATTAGGTCAGGAAATGGTTTGTAGAAGTTCTTTTTTTTCCCAGTGTGCAATTGATATCATTCCCCCTCAATCCACATTCTTTACTCATTTGCAAGTGCAGAGAATGTAAGCAAAAATCCTTCACTATCAGAGCCCTTTCTCCTCTTGACAATCTGGAAATGAGGTGAGAGTATAGTGAGAGAATGAAAATTAAGTTGCAGCATCAATGGGGTAGTAGATATGAAAATGAGGATTCCCCTAGAGTGAGTCTTCAGAATCTGGAAGAAAGAGGGACCTCGCAGGGGGAGGCGGACAATCGCCGAGAGAACAAAGAGGGACCCAGTGGGGTCACAAGGTCATAAGTGATCATAAGGATCACTAAAATAGTAAGATTAAGCGAGAACTTACCAAGTTTGAAGGTTGATCTTTATTTTATGAGGAGTTGCGATGAGGGATTTTGTGAAGACCCCGCCAGCACGCATGCGCGACATTCTTCAAAGCAGCGGTGTGGAATCACAGATCACATCATGGAAGGAGAGAGTAAGATTAATAAAGTAGAACATATCAGTTGACCTTATGATAGAGGGTTGGGAGCAGAGAGCACGAAATCCCCCACCGCAACTCCTCATAAAATAAAGATCAACCTTCAAACTTGGTAAGTTCTCGTTTAATCTTACTATTTTACTTCGGAGTCACGTGAGTGTGATTACACGCCCTGGACAACGTCCATGCTATCACACTGCCGCAATACTGATGGAGGAAGTTTGTTAATGCATTCCAGACTGAACAGGCTGAAAAAGAATGCTTATTTATTAAAACAAAGAATAACAAAGCAACACCCCTACTAGGGGAGTAATCATTCACGGAGCGGCTCTCAGCACGGCTTCCGCGAATGTAGCGGGGGCGACCACCGGTTTACAGTAAAACCTCTGGAAAGTCGATTCACTGGCCCAGCCCGCGGTGGCGAGGATGTGGTCCATGGGCACCTCCATGGCCCCCGCCGCTGATGTTGATGCAGACCTGGTAGAGTGAGATTTAAAAATGTTAGTATCGATACCAGCTGCACCCAACACCGCCCTGAGCCACCTGGCAATGGTCTGCACAGTCACCCGGTGATGTGGTTGTTTGTGGCTGATGAGGAGCCCCTGCTCCATCTTCCGGATGGTTCGAGTTGTTTGGATGTGATAGCGGAGATGGGTGGCTATGCAGAGGGTGGCATCAGAGGGGTACGCCCGGAATTCCAACTGCAGCCCAGAAGACCCAGGCCTATGGTGCTTCAGCAGGTCCTCGACAAAGAAAGTCACTGTTGCAGGAGTGGAGACCATACGGGCCAGCCGAAGCTTCTGTAAGGCCTGAACTCGTTGAGCTGAAGTCAGTGCCATCAGCATCACCACTTTAAGGGTGAGCTTGTCAAGAGGTAGTCCTGTCATAGGGGATCAGCTTCTCAGTAGTGTAAGTACTACCCCCACACCCCAAGTGATGTTGTATTGGGGTCGAGGAGGGTTGGTGTTGAGCACTCCCCTCATGAATTTGGACACCAGATGGTGCGTGCCCACACCTATATTCAGGTATGAGGAGAGCGCACTCCTGGCGCTGTTGATGGCACTGTAGCTGAGATCCTCATCGTAATGAAGGCCCGCTAGGAATTCCAGGACGTCAGGGATCGTGTGGTATTTGTTCGGGAGCAGTAGGCCTCCTACTTCCTGATCTGAGTGAGGTACTGCTGCCTGGTTGATGCTCTGCACGATGCTGAAATGAGGTCCATCGCTCTGGCCAATATGCCGGCCTCCATGAGCGGCCTCTTCAGAACCTGCAAGCCAACAGGTTTAAGTGACCATGGCACGGGTGACTTTCCCCCGTAATGGGGTTAGTGAGCAAGTGGGGTTTTTAGCAATTTGAACCCACGGACGTATTATTATTTGGAGAACCACCGGGTACCATGGCTGTGTAGGCCAGTCGGGTATGATCAATATGCCTGAAGCAGAATCCAGTTGTATTTTCTGCAATACCCGACTGATGAGGCAGAATGGGGGAAATGCGTAGCAGAACCATTTCCCCCAATGGAGTGAAAAAGCATCCATAGCCACTGCCCCAAGGTCTGGTTCCCAAGACACATACGTTGGTATCTGATGGTTCAACCTTGACGCAAAGAGGTCGATGTCTGGTGTACCAAAGTTAGCTATAATTTGAGCAAATATTTGGGGGTTCAACATCCACTCGATGTTATCATTGAACACTCGTGACCTGGTGTCTGCCACTGTGTTGAGCTTCCCTGGTAGCTAGGTCGCTGTAATCCAAATATTTCTTTCAATACACCAGTGCCAAATTGTGTTTGCCAATTCGTCACAAGATAATGACCTGATACCACCCATATGATTTATGTAAGCCACCACTGTGGTATTATCTATTTGAAGGCGGACATGCAAATGCTGTAAATTTGTGCAGTGTACCCTCAGACCATGGAAAGCCCCAACCATCTCCAAATAATTTATCCTATGTGTCCGAAGGAGGGTAGACTCGTGAGGATCCCATCGGCCACCACAACTGGACATGGTGTCAGTTGCACCCCAGCCTTGAGCGCTTGCTTTTTTTTAAGAATTTCCTATGGGATGCTATGATAGGGACTGTATAGGATGCATCTTTTAGATCGATGCAAGCCATAAAGTACCCCTGATACAGTAGCTGCTTAGCTGTTTCAAAGTTTTCCATTTTGAAATGCGTATATTATACGAAAGTGTTCAGATGGGTTAGGTCGATGATGATCCGACATCCTCCATCTTTTTTGGTTTTTGTAAAGATGTTGGACACGAACTCAATGGGTTCATGTGTCATCTTCCCTATCACCCCTTTGGCTGCTAGCCGTAATATGTCTGCATGTCCTTGCTCAATCTCTTTTTTAGAGAGTGCAAATTTGCGATGGGGTACATGCTGTGTAGGGGGAAGTTCACCATTAATAAGCTCTATAACATAACCCTGAACACTCTGTAAAATAAAAGAGTCTGTAGTTAGTGTATCCCATGCACCACTGAATGCCCGCAACCGTCCCCCTACTGGTGAGGTTACCATTGCTACTTTCTTAGTAGATCCAGACCCCCTTACCTCCATGGCCAACGGCGGGTCCTGGTGTATGGTGTTTTGGGGGGACGTTGTTTGGCTTGTCGTGGCAGAGGCCGCATTTTCCAGGCGGGCCTCTGAGGGCCCTGCCCTAAAAAAGGGGTCTGCTGTTGGGGAACTGGCGGTGGATGAGTCCTTGGTGTCTTATCCTGTGGGCGAGGTTTCCAAGTTGGATACGGCGTTTCCGATAGGCGTATGCCCTTGATGGTGGTGGCTTCATAAGGCCTACGGTTTAGGCCTCCTCGTCCATTTGTTTGACCTTTTTCGGCAGGTCTTCCCCGAACAGCTGATGTGGTGGTGGAGTGGTGGAGGTACGGCACAACCCTGCAAATTTAGGGTTGAGGGTGGGTGGGCCGGATGGAGCTCTTTCGAAACAGTTGATCTCGAACTGTGCGTTGCAGATTAATGCCAGAGCATCCTGCTGCTCACGGGTCACGTTCTCCCCATCGAGGGTCCTGGCGTATGCCGTGATACCCATCGATAGGAGTTTCAGGACTATCTGGAGGCGTGCGTCCCGAGCTCTGGCGGTATTACTCAAATTCCCCCAAATTTGAGCATTGACCGTGGGGACATTCAGGTTAATGCAATTCTCTGGCGGCTTGAATTTGTCCATGTTGTCGTTGAGGACCCGTTCCTGTAGCTGGTGTGAGGTTAGATAGTTAATGGTCCCTGCCAGTTGTGCATGTAGTGGCTCCCCTGAGTGAGTTGCTGTAGCAAATTTCCCCACAACATCCAGCAGTCTACACTCTGCCCTGACCCACCTGGACAGCAACAACACCTACATCAGGTTGCTGTTCATTGACTTCAGCTCCGCCTTTAACACTGTCATACCCGCTAGCATCCCCACCTCCCTCTGCAATTGGACACCGGATTTCCTCACTAACAGGCCACAGTCTGTTAGGGTCAACAACCTCACCTCCTCCATTATAACACTGAACACTGGCGTGCCACAGGGCTGTGTGCTCAGCCCTCTCCTCTACTCTCTCTACACCCATGACTGCATCCCTAAGTATGGCTCCAACGCCATCATAAAATTTGCCGACGACACCACGGTGGTAGGACTGATCAGCGATAACAACGAGTCAGCCTACAGGGAGGAGGTCCAGCACCTGACAACCTGGTGTGCCAACAATAACCTCATCCTCAACTCCCAGAAGACGAAGGAAATCATTGTTGACTTTAGAAAGAACAGAGGGGGCAGACACACCCCCATCCATATAAACTGGACTGAGGTGGAGCGGGTCTCCAACTACAAATTCCTCGGGGTACACATCTCGGAGGATCTGTCCTGGTCCCTCAACACCTCCAAGCTGATCAAAAAAGCGCAGCAGCGCCTTTACTTCCTGAGGAGGCTCAAAAAAGCCCACCTGTCCCCCCAGATCCTGACCAACTTTTACCGCTGTACCATCGAAAGCATCCTGACCACCTGCTTTACGGTATGGTACAGCAGTTGCACCGTAGCAGACAGGAAGGCACTACAACGGGTGGTGAAAACCGCCCAGTACATCATCGGTGCCCCGCTCCCTGCCATGGATGCCCTCCACCGAAAACGGTGTCTGAGACGGGCTGGGAAGATCATCAAAGACCCCTCCCACCCTAACCATGGACTGTTTGCCCTCCTACCATCAGGGAGGCGGTACAGGAGCCTCAGGTCCCGCACTAGTAGGATGAGGAACAGCTTCTATAACAACACCATCACACTGCTGAACTCGGAGTCCCGCCGATAGATTTCTCCAGTCTCTCCGTCCACATTGTCTGCATTCTGTATCTATTTATATATTGCTATTACTACGAACTGACGCTAAACTGCATTTCGTTGTACCCATACTTGTATCTGTGCAATGACATTAAAGTTGAATTGAATTGATTTGAATTGAATAGGTCTGCTTCTGCTTCTGGAGCATCACCCTCTGGCATGTCTGGCTCTTCATCGAAGTCGGCCTCCTGCAGACTTCTGGCACTCCCAGCGGAGGAAGGCGAGATGCTCGGTGGCCTTCGGCTGTGGGTAGTGGACGCCCGGGACCTGCGTTCTTCCCTGTCCAGATCTGGTTGGACTAACGGCTCCACCATGAGCTCCAACCTGGCCATGCGACCGTCGCTACTACACGTAGCCAACAAGCCCACTTCCCCAGGCTCTGCAATGTTGCTGGGGCTTCTCCCAGCAGACCACACCCCCATAAGGTGCTGACTCGGATCTGGTGGCAGGAGGTCGTCGACAGCCGCTCCTGCAGGCACGTACGACTCCCGCACGGACTCTCCGCTAGTCCGCCCACGAGCGGACTGTGGCGGTCCGTGTGCCTGGGGGGAAGGCAGCGGATATGAGTCAGTGCCGGCCCCCGGTGCCTGGCTCCCCGGAGTCCGTGCAGGCTTACCCCTACTTCTGACATTATGTCTCTGTAGGGGTGCATGGTCGGCAGCAGCCCCAGGCAAACTGACCGACCGCATGTGGCTGCCACCGGCCTGCACTCCAGCAGCAGACCCCGGTGTGAAGCTGGCAGCTCCTGCTCCTGCAGGGCTGCTCGACTCTGCAGCAGCTCTACCGGCCTGCCCCAAGGCAGTAAACCCTGGCGGCTTCTCGAGACCTGCCGCGGCTGCGGGGCTCGACGTCGGCGCGGTCTTCCCCCGGCTCGGCCCTCGCGGGACCTGTAAAAGACGGGGTGTTGCCGTCGCCGGTGTGCGAGGCACTCCACGTACCTGCTTGCTCCCCCCCCTCCTGGGGGATGGAGACACGAAGTCAGGGTCTCCCACACCCTGCTCCTGTGCGGCCACCTCTGGAGACGAGTCGGGCGCTGGTGTAACAGGTGCGCCCAACTTCCGCACCCTTTTTCCCGGCCGTTTCCCGGACGCCGCCGGCGTTATAAACAGCTCCGGAGAAGTTTGCCTCTGACCCATAGGAGTCCCGCGGCTTTTGGAAAGTTTGCCTTTCCCTTTCCTTTCCATCTTTTCCTGCAGGTAGAAAACACAAAGAATCCTACCTGCAAACCAGATTGAGGTTAGAGCACTTACCTTTGCCGGTCTTTTTTGAAGGAGGTGGAGAGAGCGCACTCCCCCCCCCAGCTTGTCGACAGCAAATGCGAGCGACGATATGTCGCGCATGCGTGCTGGCGGGGTCTTCACGAAGTCACTCACGTGACTCCGAAGTAAAATCTAAGCTTAAATCTAAGAGAGGTAGTGCACAGTTTTGTGCACTGTGAAAAGTGCCACACTGCTTTTCAGATGAGATACTAAACTGAGGTCCCGCTTATCATAAGGAGCAGACTTAGGCCATTCGGCCCATCCTGTCTACTCTGCCATTTAATCATGGCCAATCTATATCTCCCTACTATCCCCCATTTTCCTGCCTTCTCCCATTAACCTCTGACACCCATACTAATCAAGAATCTATCTATCTCTCTTAAAAATATCCACTGACGTGGCCTCCACAGCCTTCTGTGGCAAAGATTTCCACAGATTCACCACCCTCTGACTAAAGAAATTCCTCGTCATCTCCTTAAAAAAACGTCCCTTAATTCTGAACCTATGACCTCTAGTCCTAGGCTTTCCCCACTAGTGGAAACATCCTCTCCATATCCAAGCCTTTCATTATTTGGTATCTTTCCATGAGGTCCCCCCATATCCTTCTAAACTCCAGTGAGTACAGGCCCAATGCCATTAAATGCTCATCATACGTTAACCCACTCATTCCTGGGGGGAGGGGGTCTGCTGAGAGAAGGGAGGGACCCAGATGGGCAGGGGGGGTAGGGGTGAGGGACTGTCGAGGATACTTTTGTAACCTTTTGATGCCCTTTAAAAGGCGACTCTTTGCATACTTTGTGGATTGTATGTAAAACAAAGATATCACTTTATCAAGTACATGTGACAATATCATCATCGTGGGAAGCTACAAGGCTCTGGAGTCTCAGTCACTGATTATTTTCTTGGTTGAGGTTTGGATGATCTGAAGGAAACAAGGCTCCTGGAGTCAATTCAGGAAACATAGAAACAGAAACATAGAAATTAGGTGCAGGAGTAGGCCATTCAGCCCTTCGAGCCTGCACCGCCATTCAATATGATCATGGCTGATCATCCAACTCAGTATCCCGTACCTGCCTTCTCTCCATACCCTCTGATCCCCTTAGCCACAAGGGCCACATCCAACTCACTCTTAAATATAGCCAATGAACTGGCCTCAACTACCCTCTGTGGCAGAGAGTTCCAGAGACTCACCACTCTCTGTGTGAAAAAAGTCTTTCTCATCTCGGTCTTAAAGGATTTCCCCCTTATCCTTAAGCTGTGACCCCTTGTCCTGGACTTCCCCAACATCGGAACAATCTTCCTGCATCTAGCCTGTCCAACCCCTTAAGAATTTTGTAAGTTTCTATAAGATCCCCTCTCAATCTCCTAAATTCCAGAGAGTATAAACCGAGTCTATCCAGTCTTTCTTCATAAGACAGTCCTGACATCCCAGGAATCAGTCTGGTGAACCTTCTCTGCACTCCCTCTATGACAATAATGTCCTTCCTCAGATTTGGAGACCAAAACTGTACGCAATACTCCAGGTGTGGTCTCACCAAGACCCTGTACAACTGAAGTAGAACCTCCCTGCTCCTGTACTCAAATCCTTTTGCTATGAAAGCTAACATACCATTTGCTTTTTTCACTGCCTGCTGCACCTGCATGCCTACTTTCAATGACTGGTGTACCATGACACCCAGGTCTCGCTGCATCTCCCCTTTTCCTAATCGGCCACCATTTAAATAATAGTCTGCTTTCCTGTTTTTGCCACCAAAGTGGATAACCTCACATTTATCCACATTATACTGCATCTGCCAAACATTTGCCCACTCACCCAGCCTATCCAAGTCACCTTGCAGTCTCCTAGCATCCTCCTCACAGCGAACACTGCCCCCCCAGTGTGTCATCCGCAAACTTGGAGATATTGCCTTCAATTCCCTCATCCAGATCATTAATATATATTGTAAATAGCTGGGGTCCCAGCACTGAGCCCTGCGGTACCCCACTAGTTACTGCCTGCCATTGTGAAAAGGACCCGTTTACTCCTACTCTTTGCTTCCTGTTTGCCAGCCAGTTCTCTATCCACATCAATACTGAACCCCTAATACCGTATGCTTTAAGTTTGTATACTAATCTCAAATGGAAAATGGCCCTGAGGTGACAGATCAGCCATGACTTCGTTGAATGGCAAAATTGGCTGAAGGATCTATTGTTGCATCTATGTCTTTTGTTTTTGCGATGCATGCAAGTCAGCAGCTTGGACCCAACCATTTTGCAGGATCTAGAAGCTAGCGTAGAGGCGGGATGTGCACACGCTGTGTTTGTGGATGTGTGAACACAAGAAGGCAATTAGGAGCAGATGGCAGCTATTTAACCATTGCTCTAGTATCCATCAGCATCATAGACACACAAAGCTGGAGTAACTCAGCGGGACAGGCAGCATCTCTGGAGAGAAGGAAAGGGTGAGGTTTCGGAACGAGAAGCTTCTTCAGACTTTTCAATTTTCTAATTCGCAGACGACACCATCACTGTGAGCCAAATATTACATAATGATGAGATGGAGTACAGGAAGAAGATCGAGAACCTCGTGTCCTGGTGTCGAGACAACAAATCTCTGCTCTTTGATCAGCATCATGTCTGGCCTGCTCTTTGGCACCTTTTTCCTGCATTGTACCATATCCCTTGATTCCTTTAAAATCCCTATGACCCTGTGGGTTTCTTCCAGCTCCTCCGGTTTCCTCCCACATCCCAAGGATGTGCGAGTTGTAAGTTTCTTGGCCTCTGGAATTTACCCCTAATGCGCAGGCAGTGAGTGCAAAAGTAGAACTGGTGTGAAAGGATCAATGGTCGGTGTGGACTTGGTGGGCCAAAGGTCCTGTTTCCATGCTGTGTCTTTCAATCAAGCAATCAGATAGTCTATGTTTAGTCTTGCACCAGCTTAGCAGGGCTGTAGTCTTGATGTGTTACACCGCTGAGATCACATTTGTGGTTTGCAATGTGATACAAATGCGTACAAAGGCACGACCTTTTCTATTTTCTATATTCCTTCCACTATTGAGAAACCCAATGTCTTGGTAAATCCACAAGCATGCCCTGGAGTCATGCAGGTAGAACAGGGCTGCCAACTCTCACGCATTGAGTGTGAGAATCACGCATTTTGCCCAATCCTCACGCTCTCACGCTGATCACGAATTTTTCATGCTCTGTCATGAGAAATTCTGTGATCAACGAGAATTTCAAAACTAATATCAACTGCATGGGCCGCGGGTGTTGGAGAGCCGGGGCGGAGGGAGGGATGGAAGCAGAAGCAGTGGCGGGAGCAGATGCGGACGGGGAGCCGGGGCTGGCGAGTGTTTACGGGGCTGGCGAGTCGCTCGCTGCAGCTCCGGCCATGGAGCAGCCTCAGTGCAAGAGTCCCGGGCCGTCGGATACTTCGGAAGCGTTGCGCCGCTGCCATGAGTGTCTCTGTGCCGAATTCGCCCTGGTGACCGGCATGGACAAGGCTGCGGCTCAGTGCATCCTGGAGGACAACCAGTGGCTGCTGGAGGTAGGTACCAAGCACTGGGTAGAAACGGTGGAAAATAGCTGGCCTTCAAATGGGGCTGGTTGGAGAAAGCATCTTGCTTGCCTGCTAGATTTTCACTTCTTGTAACTGCAGAAAAAATGTTCCCGATGTTTGGGGAGTTCAGAACCAGGGGTCACAGTTTAAGAATAAGGGGAGACCATCTAGGACTGAGATGAGGACAAACTTTCTTCACCCAGAGAGTTATAAATCTGTGGAATTCTCTGCCACAGAAAGCAGTGGAGGCCAATTCACTGGATGTTTTCAAAAGAGAGTTACATTTAGCTCTTGTGGCTAACAAAATCAAAGGATATGGGAAAAAAACAGGAAAATACTGATTACAGCCATGATCATATGCAATGGCAGTGCTGGCTCGAAGGGCCGAATGGCCTATTCGTGCACCTATTTTCTATGTTTCTACGCTTGAGTATATGGAAATAAAACTCGGCCACTTGATTTTGAAGCATTCATGCATGGTGGAGGTATAATGTAGTCATAGAGTGATAGAGTGTAAAAACAGGCCCTTTGGTCCAACATGCCCACACCCGCCAACATGTCCCAGCTACACTACCTGCTTTTGGTCCATATCCCTCCAAACCTGCCCTATCCATGTATCAGTTTAACTATTTCTTAAATGTTGGGATAGTCCCTACCTCAACTACCTCCTCTGGCAGCTTGATCCATACACCCACCACCCATTGTGTGGAAAAAGTTACCCCTTAAAAAGTTACTTCTTAAAAATACTTCAAAGAAAAAACATTGCAATCATACATCAATAATGCACTAAAACATGATTTTAATACATCAAATTTCAAAAAGTCCCTACTCTGGGAGGGGGGTCTCTGAAGATTCAAAGTTTAATATAGTAATTGTGCTGATACTGACTCCAACCAACCACGTAATGAATATCATCCATTCCAGAGGTTTCATTTTTCTGATGCCATTTAAACTTCACGTGGGTTTCAATCACTTCAATGTAAACGTCATTGGGAATGGGGAGCATTAGAATAAAAAATTACCCTGGGTACATATTAACTGTAATATAATAATGTATGCATGTTGGTAGGTGCAATCATAACAAAGATCTTTTGATCATTGTTGTGTTATAAATACCACAGAAAATATTATGTACTCTCAAGATCATATTAAATAGAATATTATTGCTTAAATATATAGTTATTGGACTTTGCATTTCCCAGCTAAGAGGAAAACAGCAAAATACTGAAAATATTGGAATGACTTCAGGACTTTCTGTTAGGAAAATGAAGGGAATGGTAACAGAATACTTATACAGCTGAGTGTGTATAATTTTATGGATGAGAAATTGTGTTCAACCAATTGATGACTTCTTTGACAAAGTAACTAGCATGGTAGATAACAAGGAAGCCAATGGATATAGCAAATTTTGTTATACAATATTTGGTCTGCGAAGTGCCCCATAAAAGATTACCGCATTAGATAAGCACCTGTGGACTTGAACGTAATAGGTTAAGTCCAGGAAGTCAGATATGGGGCTTTATGTGTGGGCCAGATATATTGTCAGTACAGAGGGGCTAGGAGCAAGGCCAAGTGTGCATCCAGAGACAAGGTCTGGAATAGTACTAGGTGTGCAGTCAAAGCTGGGACCAGGGAACCTAAGCAGGTAAGCAGCTATGATCAGAGTAGAATAGGGGGCCAGGTGTAAGGCTAGACTCAGGGTCAGGAATGAGAGAAGGTATGCACTGGAGTCAGGATCAGGATTAATACCAGGTGCGCAGTGAGACCCAGGTTGGTCAACATGGGCCAAGTGCTTGATTATAATCTGATTCCCATATATGAATGCACTAAGATCATTCATGTGCTGCACCTGTTGATCAGAGCCTGGCTCTAATGTGGAATGTAATTAGGAATGTAATTTAGCCTAACCTTATTCATAACTAATCCAATTTAAAGCATAAATATTGCATTCAAGTGTAAGTTAAAAGACTCGCTACAGTATGCACCACATTGCACAATTTCAAACTGAATAAATGCAAAAGCTCCGTACCAATGGGAGGAGACACAACCCCCTCCCACACCCTCCCTCCACCTCGGTCGCTATGCTCCCTCGGGCTTGGTCTCTCACAATTTCTCACTCCAAACTCTCACCCAATGTTGGCAGCCCTGAGGCGTACTGAACTGCCTTCATGCAGAGAACATCTATCAAACTCCCTTGCACAGTAGAAACAATGTTTGAGCATTGTTTGCATTTCCAGCTTCAGCCTCGAAAGAGTCAGAGTGGCCACTATAACCTGAGCAGCCACCATTTTTAGACCTGCCGTGCCGATGTAGGTGTGACTGGAGCATTTAGTATATCCCAGTAAAATCTTTCCATTGAATCACAGGTTGAAGATGAGTGAATGGGGTCTCCAGCAGAGGCATCTTTCTTTTTCCTGATATCCACCACACAGTTCTTCTCCACACCGTAGCACAGTGGTTGAGTTGCTGCCTTACAGCCCCAGAGACCCAAATGATTCGGACTAATGGGAGCTGACTGTATGGAGTTTGCGTGTTCTCCCTGTGACCGCTTGGGCTTTCACCAGGTGCTCTGGTTTCCACCCACACTCCAATGACGTGCAGGTTTGTAGGTTAATTGGCTTCTGTAAATTGTCCCTAGTGTGTAGGATAGAATCATCCCTAGCGTGTGCGGGTGATTGCTGGTTGGCATAGACCCAGTGGGCCAAATGGCCTGTTTGCATGCTGTAATCTCTAAAAACTATGAACTCAAAAATGGAAAAGTTCTATCCTCATTCTCTGTTATGCTGTATTTCTAGAGGAATACTCTTAAAGTTCCTCAAAGTGATTGAGAATGGCAGAACCCTAGCACCTTCTCCTAGCTAACAATGATCTATTTCACATGTTCCTTGATCCACATCCCCTTTGATGTCTCATTTTCACACCTTACACTTCCTTATTTCTGTGTCTCCCTCTCCATTGACTCTCAGTCTGAAGAAGGGTCTCGACCCGAAACATCACCCATTCCTTCTATCCAGGGATACTGCCTGTCCCGCTGAGTTACTCCAGCATTTTATTGTCTATCTTCTGTGTAAACCATCCTTCCTACACAAGCTATATGAGATTACTGGGTCAACTCAAAAGGAGTCTAGAAACACCATACGCCAATCTAACCAACCATCAGCAACTAGGCTGCAGGTAAACGATGAACCCTATAAATAGCAATACATGTGGGGAAGTGGAGGGAGGGGTCCTTCCTGATTCAAATACCGCATCCTCCATGTGTGTTATACAGGGCGCTGGATACATCATGAATGATGCACTTGCCAAGTGCATGGACAATAGGAACTTTGGACTAATGTTATACCCTTTATCCTTTATCTTTGCATTGCTGACAGCTTGACTGCATTCAAATGTAGACTTTGTTTGACTGGATAGCACACAAACAAAAGCTGTATCTCGTTACACGTGACGATAATAAACAAACAGACTGTCTGCTCTACACACTTCTCACAGACAGAGCATTGCTCCTTGCAAATGCACCAGTCTGCCTCCCGCTGCAAATACGGGGTTGTCCAAGGGACAGGCAACATCTTTGGATAGAAGGAATGGGTGATGTTTCGGGTCGAGACCCTTCTTCAGACTGTCAGGGGAGAGGGAGAGACAGAAATAAGGAAGAATGAGGTGTGAAAATGAGACATAGGGGATGGATATCAAAGAAAATGTAGAATAGATGATTGTTAGCTCGGAGAAGGTAACAACAAAGCAAACAGAGATAAAATGTATTCAAGGACAGTCAGGCTGTTCGGAGAACTGGGAAGGGGGAGGGGATGGAGAGAGGGGAAGCAAGGGTTACTTGAAGTTAGAGAAATCAATATTCATATCGCTGGGTTGTAAGCTGTCCAAGCGAAATATGAGGAGCTGTTCCTCCAATTTGTACTGGCCCTCACTCTGACAATGGAGGAGGCCCAAGACAGAAAGGTCAGTGTGGGAATGTGAGGGGGAGTTGAAGTGTTTAGTAACTGTTTATTCCTCGTGTAACTCATACCAGCAATCAGGGGAGTAATTTCAGAGTTCTGGTGCACCCAGTACAATTCTAGAGGCTTGACAACTCCATTTAAAGGTGATCTGCGCTCAGGTAACTTAGCCAGGCAGTGATCTTTCCGATCCAGATATTTGGCTTTAAATGAAAGGGGTGCAAATGCATATGTGGTTTTCAAATGAATCACCAGCAGGCAAAAAAGCTGAATACAGATGCTGCAATTCTCACACACACTTGGATTTGTCATGAATTAAAATTTTCCAGTAAAGGCCAGTTGCTTCGGCAACGGAAGAGGGAAATTGGATGTTGTCCGTTTTAGCCAGTTTTGTGTACCTAGTTCTTGAGATTGGTGTGGTGAAAATACTCAAGGTGTTCTCTATTTACTCTGGCGACAAGAAAATCCTTCTTGACTTGGAACAGAGAGATTCCATTACCAAACTCATCTTCCTCGCTTCTCTCCTTTAGTATTCCTAAGGGACTGTTCCCTCAGCAACTCTCTTTCACACTTCCAACTGCACCAATCCCATCTCAGGGTACTTTCCTATGCAGGCACAGGAGATGCACCATCTGGACTTTCATCTCATCTCTTCCCAGTATCCAGGGACTCAAACAGTCCTTCGAGGTGAGTCACCAATTCATGTGCACTTTTTCCAATCTAATATATTACATTCAGCGTTCACAATGTTGTCTCCCCTGTGTGGGAATTACATATTGTATGACTTCTGCTTTACTTCTAGTTGCCAAGCATTTTAATTCTTCTTCGTACTCTCAGTCCCACTTTGACATCTTTGCCTGAAGAAGGGTCTCCAGAGATGCTGCCTGTCCCGCTGAGTTACTCCAGCTTTTCATGTCTATCTTTGGTTTAAAACAGCATCTGCAGTTCCTTCGTGCACAGTAAACTTTGGTGGGCTTCATTGGAACATCTGAAGAAAGGACTCGACCCGAAACGTCACCCATTCCTTCTCTCCAGAGATGCTGCCTGTCCCGCTGGAGTTACTCCAGCTTTTTGTGCCTAT
The DNA here is from genome assembly GCA_035221665.1 of Okamejei kenojei. Lineage (NCBI taxonomy): Eukaryota > Metazoa > Chordata > Chondrichthyes > Rajiformes > Rajidae > Okamejei > Okamejei kenojei. Next base: position 14,100,413 of record CM069142.1, on the reverse strand, counting down.
CTTAAATTTCACTGTGCGTTTGTACATGTGACGATAAAGCACCAGTGACCATTTATTGACCATTGACGTAGGCTTGAGGAACAGTACCTCATCTTACACTTGTCCACATTAAAGAGCTTGGAAATGAATATAGCATTCAACAAGTTTAGGTAACCCAGCTTTTGCTGGAAAAACTGAAAATTAAAAAAAAACAGAAAACAGAAAATGTTAGAAATATTTCACCAACAATAATTTAGTTTCAAGAGTAGGTCAAAGAATTATTCCCACTATGAATAATCACGTCCTGTCCATGCAGCCACTTTTCACTATTCTCAGCGGACATAGAAACATAGAAACATAGAAAATAGGTGCAGGGGGAGGCCATTCGGCCCTTCGAGCCAGCACCGCCATTCATTGCGATCATGGCTGATTGTCCGCTATCAATAACCCGTGCCTACCTTCTCCCCATATCCCTTGACTCCACTAGCCCCTAGAGCTCTATCTAACAAGGCAGGATTTTGTTGGAAGATTCTCCACCAGCATGATGTGGTGCAACTCCCACCACACAAAATAAATTCAACGCCATTCTTATCAAATCAACCAGATTCTTTGTCCCACCACTCTAAACATTCACACATTCAACACTACCACGCTGCTGGCGGCTGCAGTGTGTATAGGGCGGCAGAAACCCAGGTTCGATCCTGACTATGGGTGCTGCCTGTACGGAGTTTGTACGTTCTCCCCGTGACCGCGCGGGATTTCTCCGGGTGCTCTGTTTTCCTCCCACACTCCAAAGATGTACAGGTTGTTAAGTTAATTGGCTTCGATAAAGATTGTGAATTGTCCTTAGTGTGTAGGATGGTGTTAGTGTACTGTGATAGCTGGTCGGTGCAGTCTCGGTAGGCCAAAGGGCCTTTTTTTGCGCTGTATCTCTAAACTAAGCTATCAAGTACTGCAGTAATTTACCAAGACTAATTCAATAGCACCAGCCAAATTGTTTTTATGGTACGCAACAACTTGGAAATACATTTACAATGTGTTTTCTTTGTTAGATGAAAAGGGTGCAGATACCTACCTGACCTCACTGTGGGAGTAATGTCCCCACAAGGACTGAAATGGTGCAACAATTCAGCCTTCTGGGAAATAAACACTGGCTTTGCCAACCACAATAACATCCCAGGGAAAATAAAACCAAATCCATGACGTCTCTCAACCTAAATTTGGCTCTGAGTATTTTAGGATCTAATTTAATCCTCTCTGCCCAGCAAGTAGGTTTTGATTAGAGAGTTAACATCAAACATTCACTGCGTTCCCATTCCACTAATGTTATCTCCTACCATCAGACACAGAGGAACCTCAGCTCCTGAGAAGGACGGCCAAATTTAAAAGCAGCATTTCAACTCTACAGCCTGGTATGCACAGACCCCAGACCAACCCCAAAAACCAAGATCCAGCCACATTGATGTTTGAATGTTGAATGCTGAACTGTTGAACGTGCCCCTTCAAATGATCATTTTAAATCCTTGTGCATGCCACTGGAGCCACCATGGGCTGGCAAGGATTGATTACGGTTGAAAGAGGGACAAGGCGAGTTGTGGAGTTTGGATGGACTGAGATTTACAGAGGGTGGAGACTAAAAATGGATAGATTGTGCAAATTATGAGAGAGGCACAATTCAACATTTGGATTCGTTATCTTGGAAATGATCAACTGGGAACTCTTTTATTAATTTGCTACCATTTTGCTAATGAGAAATCCATTCATCTCCCATGTATGAGCCAAACGCAGGCAGGTGGGACTAGATGGGGTACCTAGGCCGGCATGGGCAAGCTGGGCCGAAGGGCCTGTTTCCACGCCGTATAACTCTATTCCTATATGAATGAGAACTGAAAATGATAACCTTAAACGATTCCCTGAGATAGTCATCCAGTTAGCTTTTGCCAACGTCGAGGAAGGAAGTGCAGATGCTGGGTTTCACCAAAGATGGACACAAAATGCTGGAGTAACTCAGCGGGACAGGCAGCATCTCTGGATAGAAGGAATGGGTGACGTTTCAGGTCAAAGGTTCCAAAAGTTCAAAGGTTCAAAGGTATGTTATTGTCACGTGTGCCAATTAAGGTACAGTGAAATTCGATTTACCATACGGTCATACTAAAAAAAGCAACCAGACACACAATTACATAAAAGTTAACATAAACATCCACCACAGTGGATTCCCCACATTCCTCACTGTGATGGAAGGCAACAAAGTCTAATCTTCTTCCTCCTTATTCTCCCACGGTCAGGGCAGTCGAACCATCCGCAGTCGGGCCGATTGAAGCTCGTGCGATCGAGGCGATTGAAGCTCCTGTGGGCCGGAGCTCCCGAAGTCAGTCCCTAACCAGGGACCGGGGGCTCCACGATGTTAAAGTCCGCAGGCTCCCACGGTTGGAGATCCAAGGTTGATCCCCACCAGGGACCGCCAGCTCCGTGATGTTAAGTCCTGCAGGCTCCCAAAGTCGATCCCCAGCAAGAGGCAGCCAGCTACTCAATGTTAGGCCGCAGTGCGGACAGGAGATAAGTTACCGGAAAAAATCCCATCTCCGTCGAAGTAAGAAATTGAAAAGTTTCCCCCAACCACCCCCCCCTCCCCAACCCCACCCCCCACATAAAACAAGCTAAAGAACAATAAAACATACATTTAACGCATACTAAAAAAACAACAAAGGAAAAAAAGGACGAGGCAGACTGTTGGCGTGGCAGCCGTAGACCTTTCTTCAGCCTCCAGAGATGCTGCCTCTCCCGCTGACTTACTCCAGCATTTTGTGTCTATCTTTAGCATTTGCAAACTCTTGGCATGGAGGCTGAATGCACATTTTCAAGTTGCAAATAGCAGACAGGAAGCCAGATGCAGTTCGTGGGAGCCTGAAAAGTTGGGTCTGAAGTTCCCCATGTTTTCCTTCTTTCCCAAATAGAGCCGTTTCAAATAATTGCCCCACATTTTATGTTTCAACCTGCCATATAGTGCAATACTGCTCAAACCTTTAAGCAAATAGGGATAACTGCGAGAATGCTCAGAAAAGAAAATCTGCAACTTAATCTTTACAATTTGGTGTGTGAATGGAGCAGTGCGTTTAATTGTTTCAAGAGTTGATAAATAGGCAGGATTAGAAAGGAAATTATCCAAACAATGAAAAACCTGGGAGTGAACACGACTTTCCAAAAATAACCATAATGTCGCCTGTGTCTATAGTTGTCAGAGCTCCAGATAAAACCGTGCCAAGTATCATTCCACACATCACAAAGTCACCTTAACTGAATAGGGGAGAGGCTGACTGAAGAAATGTACCTGTTTATGTACAGCCACAGAAACGTGTGAGCATCACCCTAACGTCTTCTGCTTGTCTTGGGAGACACAATACAAATCCGCCAGCATTTAGTTTAGTTTAGAGATACAGCATGGAAACAGGCCCTTCAGCCCACCGACCAGCGATCCCCACACACTAACATTATCCTACACTCACTGGGGACAATTTACAATTACACCAAGCCAATTCACCTACAAACCTGTACTTCTTTGGAGTGTTGGAGGAAACCAGAGCGCCCAGAGAAAACCCACGCAGGTCATGGGGAGAACGTGCAAACTCCATACAGACAACCACCCATAGTCAGGATCTATCCTGGGTCTCTGGCGCTGTAAGGCAGCAACTCTACCGCTGCACCTGCATTTAATAGTCCTGAGTTTACAAGATTTAAGAAGTCGGATGTTGAATTAAGAACATCTACGCCAGTTAATCTCTGTCAATTTGTTTCTCATGTCCAGTTTATACTTACTAAAAATATCTTGAAATGGGCTATGAACATTATTTATCAACATGTTTTACTTTTGAATCTGTAAAATGACATGTTGTGGGAGAAAGGACCAAATATTTTTCCTCTGGCAAAAGACAGAATTGCACGTATGTGGCTGCTTTCCAAACTAAACAAGCTGGTATAATTTGTAGGAAGGAACTGCAGATGCTGGTACCCCCAACACCTTCTATTCCTTCCATCCAGAGATGCTCTCTATCCCGCTGAGTTTAGTTTTGAGTTACAGCATGGAAACAGGCCCTTTGGCTGATCGAATCCGTGACCACCAGCGATCGTCGCACATTAACACTATCCTACACCCTTACTAGGGACAATTTACACATACAGCAAGCCAATTAACCGACATACGTGTACATGTTTGGAGTGTGGGAGGAGAAAACCAAAGATCTCGGAGAAAACCCACGCGGTCACAGGGAGAACGTACAAACGCCGTACAGGCACAGTTCGCCGGCGCTGCAAGCACTGTAAGACAGCAACTCTACCGCTGCTCCACTGTTTCGCCCCTGTTACTTCAGCATTTTGTGTCTATTAAGCTGGTATGAAATAAGCATTACCCCTCTGCCTTTTCTGAAAATGACAAAGTCTTAACATTCAAAATGTGTTGAAAGGAACTGCAGATGCTGTTTTATACCGAAGATAGACACAAAATGCTGGATCTTACCTTGCACATAATTCCTTAAAGAAAAACCTCAGGCCATAAAATGTAGCTCTCCATGGCCATTCTTTGGATGTCAGGTGCGTCGCTTTGCTTCCAATTTGCCATCCCTTGGACAATGTATAGGAAGGAAGTGCAGTTGCTGTTTTACTCCGAAGATAGACACAACGTGCTGGAGTAACTCAACAGGACACTCCAGCGGTATGAACATTGACTCCTCTAACTTCAAGCTTTCCCTCTCTCTCCATCCCTCCCTCTTCCCAGTTATCTGACCTGTCTCCGACTACATTTTATCTCTGTTTGCTTTGTTGTTACTTTCTCCCAGCTAACAATGATCTATACTAAATGTTCCTAGATCTCCACCCCCTTTACACTTACATAAGGAACATACACTTCCTTAACTATGCATCTCCCTCTCCCCTGACATCAGTCTGAAGAAGCGTCTCAAGCCGAAACGTCACACATTCCTTCTCTCCAGAGATGCTGCCTGTCCTGCTGAGTTACTCCAGCATTTTGTGCTTATCTATGAGAAAAACAATGGTCACTTAAAAGAAATTGTGTGATATTTGTGCCCTTTCCCCAACTTTATTTCTGCTGTTCCATTCATCACTTATAAAATAAAGGCACAAAGTCATAAATGATACAGCACAGAACCAAGCCCTTTGGCCCACCATGTCCATGCCAAGCAGGAAGTATGCTTCCATGGTCAAGCTATTTTGCAGCATCCAGTCTCTAGCCTTCGGTGTCTTGATTATTCGTGCTCACCGAGATAATAGAAAGATGAAACGAGAACTCACCGTTTGAAGTTTGATCTTTATTGTATGAGAAGTTGAAGTGAGGGACTACGTGAAGAACCCACCAGCCCGCATGCGCGTCAATCTTCAGAGCAACTGCATGAAACCACAGACCACTTGCACGAACTTAAATTATAGAAAGATTAATAACACTTGACTTACCGAATGATCTTTATGAGATTCAGGGTTTGGAGTGGAGGGCACTTCAATTTCTCATAAAATAAAGATCAAACTTCAAACGGTAAGTTCTTGTTTAATCTTTCTATTTTATATCGAAGTCTTGTGATGAGACAATGTGAAGCCTTCGAAGCTCTGTGGTTTCATGCAGTAAACCAATCTGTGTGTGAAACACTTAAACAGATAAACCATAAATGGTAGTAAAGACATGGACCATTAACAACATGATGCTAACTTTACATACATAAACATCGCCCTTAATTGGACCACAGTCCCAATTGCCTTTGAGTTAGACAATAGCTCATGCAACACTGTTCAGAATTCTATCTGCAACCATCCAGACATGTTTAACGAAATTTTATAACTTCTGAAAGTGCACTATGTGAGCCTCCTGCTGTTGCAAGAAGATGATCAAAGAGGAATATCCATTCTATTGGCTGCTAATGAACCAGCCCCCCTGGTTGAGTGAGACTTGAAATTCTTTGAATTCACTCCCGCTATTAGCTGCTTACACTCTATTCACGTTGAGATAGTCTGCACCAGCAATTTTTTGTGAAACTATTAAATAACAATGAAGAAAACTATCCTTCATCTCGTAGGTACTAGTAAGCTCAGTGTACCTGTATACATAATAAACACCCCCAATCTCCGATCTGGTGGGTATGCTGTCAACTCCAAATTGTACCCAACCGTGCCCATTTTGCTTTATGAGATCATTCCCATAACAGGCTACCCTCATGTCAGATATGACCCAGAGATCCAGCCCGAGATGGAATAAAGACCATGTTCTTTGTACTGAAATCAGTTGCCAAAATCAGAATTAACTTAAAAGATTCTGCTCCAAAATTAGGAATACAGTTGATGAATATCTGCATAATAATGTTTACTGATACACATTCCACACTACTTTGAGTCTAGGCTTTAGAGTGTTCATATAAAAGACACCTTCCATAACCTTAGTCAACGGTGGGTGAATAAACCAATCATTTATTGTCCCACTTATAGTACTAGATACAATGACCAAGCAGCACGAGCAGTGTAGATTATGCTATAACATAATAGCTTCTCTAAGCCCAAACTGAAAGAACCACAAACCTGCTACTTCTGTTTAAAAGTAGCTCACGTGTCTCTTCACAAACTTCCCATACAACTATGCAGAGCTAACTGCACAAGAAATAGGCTGAACTAGCCACCACTCGAGTCTTCGAGTAAGTAGGAGCTTCTTTCAGCCGCCTTTTTTACAATGGAAGCCCTGGATGAGTAGGCCAAATTGGCGCTATTAAAATTAATGTCGCCTCATCTTTAATTATCGTAAGAGGCATTTACTGATAAAAAACCCTGAGTCTTATCAGCTACAAAAGCATGTCGTATATAAACACCATGACACAATGCCCTTTAGATCTGAGTAGGGCAGCATTAACTTTAGAATCTTTGTAAATAGCATAGACCTGAAGTCAAACCCTAGGTAGATCCTAAAATTTCCACCACTGGCTTTGTCATAAAAAACACCAGATATATCTGCGCCTCTCGTGTATAGATGTGGAAAAATATGCATCTTCAAGATCGATTGAGGCCCTAAATCCTCTGAATCAGCTAAATTGCTGAATGACAATTATCCATCTTAAACTGGTTAACCAAACACATGATCAGACTAGCCAAATCCTAGCCTGATTTGGCATGCTCCACTTTTCTTCAACCTTGAGAAAATATTAGAAATATACCCCTCTTGTTCTTGGGCAGACTGCTCTTCCATTGTGAGATATCTCTGTTTCTACTTGGATAGCCATAGTTTCTTCTATTGACCATAAGGACAGAAATTTTGGCTTCTCTTGCCACGGAGGAATAATCAACCAGAAACTGAATCTTATAATCGGTTATGATTTGTAAACCGGAAGTATTCAGAGGTTATCTGAGCCCACCTGTCTCACCTATCCCCGATTTGAATATCGACAGCAGATCTCATGTGACTAATGTAATAACATTCACATACTCAAACCACCTCCACCTCATTGTGCTTTTCTGTCCATGACAAGACAGACGATGACTGAAGATGAGATCAAGGCAGTTTCTGAGAAAGTACTTGCTATAAAAAACCACCAAGAAGATCCTTGGCCTCAGGCAGAAGACTAACAGTCAGCTGATCCTAGACTATACTATGTGCCCTTGCACAGACATCATGTCCCGTTGGGGGACAGTATTGAGTATGAGGAGAGTACAGCAACCATGGTGAGCACTGAACCTGCAAATAAAAGCCTTCTGGCTTTGATAGTAGTGTAGGCCTGCTGCTCCAACCAGCCTCTGTCGAGTGGTATCTGCTACTCACTAGGTAGAGGTGATAAGAGTGGGCAGCGTGACTCTCGTCGCAGCGTTTTAAAATCTTTTCCCCGTACGGAGAACCCCGACCTTTTCTCTGTCGGGTCTCCGTTGCCACTGGGGCCTAGCACCGTGGAGCGGGCCTCCAACCGGACCTGGGGCTCCAGTCGCGGAGCCTGCGGACTCACCGTCGTGGAGCTGGCCAAGTTCGGAACGGGAGGAACTGTGGTGGCATGCTGCTGCTGCCTGACCCCGGAGATTCGGAGGCTCCAGCTGCAGGCACCGGTAACACCGGGAGCTCATGGGTCCCTGATGGGAGACCGTTTTTCGGAGCTCCCGCGGCGGCAACATCTCCCGCCCGAGTTGCATTCTTGAAAATGACCTGGAGCGGGACTTACATCAACCAGCGCGGCTTTAATGGCCGCAGAACTTGCTAGTGCCCGCCGGGGGTTCTAACATCAAGACCCGGAGCATGGCCTTGCATCGCCCAGCACGGCATGAATGGCCGCGGGACTTATTTACCATCGTCCACCGGAGGCTTTGACTCTGACATTGGGAGGAGAATGGGGAGTGCAGGGGAGAGATAATATTTTGCCTTCCATCACAGTGAGGAGGAGATTCACTGCGATGGATGTTTGTGTAAATTGTGTTGTGTCTTGGCTCTTTTTCTTGTTTGTATGACTGAAGAAACTAAATTTCGTTTGAACCTCAATGTGGTTCAAATGACAATAAATGGTATTGCATTGTAAATGTATGCAGGTAAACGGAAGTCTACCCCCAAAGGGTGTATTACCACATCCACCACAGCCTCTTTCTCTTGAGAAAATTTAACATAAATTGGATAGGCCTCAGGCCTATACCATCCTAACACAATTGAGTTTAGACTGCGTATAACACAGAAGTACCCTCTACTGACCTTGTACAAGCCAAATCCTTCCCTGAGAAATCTCAAAACTTTCTGGGGTTAAAGCCTTTCGACTTTAATTTTGCCTCAACTGATGGCATTAACCTACAGACCTCCAGTGTCTGACAGAATCAGAACATCAGATCCTTACGCGACTAGAATTGAAGCGTAGCATCCACTTGGTGTGGGAATACGACTTCCCTGTCAACTCCTCACAGTCAGCATGACCCTCAGAGTGGAAAATATCATAATGCAACCCTGAACCAGGAGTTGCTGCCGCAGTCCTCTGCCTGGAACGACCTATCTCAGTCGCCAGTGTGCGCTACACATTCTCGTCACCAAGGTGAGCGCGATGGCTCTGGCCTAAAGGCCTCTGGATAGGTCTGAATTGAGTAGGCCTAGTGTTCCAACCAGCCTCAGAGTAACGATTCCTGCCATTATTTATATATAGAGGTGGTATGCCCGCTGGAATACTGAAGCCCTACCCACATTAGGATGGTTCTACCACCCTGCAGCCGCCTACAATTCTTCCTGCAAGTCTTAAACTTGCTAACATAAGTCCTCTCCAAAGAGATACTTTGCAGGCTGCATGTTACTGGCCCTGCATAAATGAGCAAATTTTTAGGAATTACCTCAGCCCTAATAGCATTTTGTGAAGGCAATTTTGCTCCAACTGCGTATTGCATAGAAGTGCTAATGCATCTTCTGCACTACCGAAAGCTGAACCCTTGCAAAGGCTGTAATGACATCAGTGAACAGTCTTTGGATACGCTGAAATTTTAATTCTTTGCCCACATATCACCACTGAGATGTCCCGAATGGTGAGATTGACTTTTGGAACATCCAAAGTCAGGCAGTTCATCTGGACTGGCAAAAATCCCTTACCTGCCGGAGCAGTTTCGAACTGCTCCGAATCCCGCGCCATGCGTCGACGTATTGACACGCATGCGGGCTGGCGGGTTCTTCACGTAGTCTCATCACGAGACTTCGATATAAAATTCAATGTAGTGAGTCTTTGCCTTCACAAGCTCAAGGTCAGTATACTCCAGATTCTATCCATCCACTGTGTGAAGAGAACATTCAGCTTCAGATCCACTCTAAATCTTCTACCTATCTGGCGAACCGTATGAGGGGGAGAGGTGGTCGGGCCGCACAAAACAAAGAGGGACTAACGGAACTCCAATGAGTGTGTAGGAAGGAAGTTCAGATGCTGGTTGAAACTGAAGATAGACACGAAATGCTGGAGTAACTCAGTGGGACAGGCAGCATCTCTGGAGAGAAGGAATGGATGATGTTTCGGGTCATAGAAATATATGAAATAGGTGCAGGAGTAGGCCATTCGGTCTTTCGAGCCAGCACCACCATTCAATATGATCATGGCTGATCATCCAAAATCAGTACCCCGTTCTTTTCCCCATACCCTTGATTCCCTTAGCCCTGAGAGCTAAATCTAACTCTCTCTTGAAAACATCCAGTGAATTGGCCTCCACTGCCTTTTGTGCTCTCTGGGTGAAAATGTTTTTACTTATCCCATTCCTAGATGGCGCGCCCCTTATTCTACACTGTGACCCCAGGTTCTGGACTCACCCAACACCGGGAACATTTTTCCTGCATCTAGCCTGTCCAATCCTCTACGAATTTTATATGTTTTGTGACTCTTCTTCAGATTGAGTCTGGGGAGAGGGAGATACAGAGATAAAGAAGTGTAAGGTGTGAAAATGAGGCAAAGGGGATGGGGGATAAAGGAAAATGTAGAATAAATCATTGTTAGCTCGGAGAAGTTAACAACAAAGCAAACAGAGATAAAATGTAAATGAGGACGGTCAGACGGAGGACGGAGAACAGGGAAAGGGGGAGGGATGGAGAGAGGGAAAGCAAAGGTTACTTGAAGTTATAGTAGTCAATATTCATACTGCTGGGGTGTAAGCTGCCCAAGTGAAATATGAGGTGTTGTTCCTCCAATTTGCGCTGGGCCTCACTCTGACAATGGAGGAGGCCCAGGCCAGAAAGGTCAGTGTGGGAATGGGTGGGGTTGTTAAAGTGTTTAGCGACCGGGAGATTAGGTAGGTTTACCTTCTCCCAACTAACAATGACCTCTTCTACATTTTCCTTGATCTCCATCCCCATTGTCTCCTTATCTCTGTATCTCCCTCTTCCCTGACAGTCTGGAAAAGGGTCTCAACCCGAAACGTCATCCATTCCTTTTATCCAGAGATGCTGTTTGACCCGTTGAGGTACTACAGCATTATGTGTCTATCTTCGGACTCTAATGAGTATTTTGTGACTTTGTGGGCGCCAGATCCATGGCGACCTTTTGTGAACTTTGTGTATTTTATGCAAAAACAAAGAATTTTATTGTACATAGGTACAAATGACAATAAAGTATCATTGAATTGAATTATTGACCAGTTACCCCAAACCTATGCTTTCTGGTTTAATACACCGCTGCAATGAGAAAAATATTCCTACTATCTAGAGAAAGCAAACTGCGGGAAGAATAATGTATCAATATCTATCTGCCTATGTCCCTCATAATTGTAAATACCTCAATCAGGTCTCCTCAACCTCCTCTGCTCCAGGGAAAACAAATATATAACAAAATATATGTTATATATTAATAAATATATAACATGATTGTAAAGCTCATCCCAGCCACCCTCTGCACCCCGTCCCGTGAGATTTGGGGATAGGGGACTAAAAATAGGTGTCGATGAAGGAATTAAAAGCCATGAGATGAAACCTCAAATTCTGCCAGAGTTAAAAACCCCTTCCCTAAGTTTAATTTTCATTCAGTTTAGAAATACAGCTTGGAACAGGCCTTTGGCCCTCTGAGTCCACGTTGACCATCAATCACATGTTCACACTAGTTCTATGTTATCCGCCTTTTGCATCCACTCCCTGAATATTAGAGTCAATTTACTGAGGCTAATTTGATACAATGATACAATTTATTTCTTTCGGAGTCACGTGAGTGACTTTGTGAAGACCCCGCCAGCACGCATGCGCGACATATCGTCGCTCGCAGTTGCTGTCGACGGCTGGAGGAGGAGCGCGCTCCACCACCAGCTCTTCATAAGGACCGCTCAGGTAAGGGGAACTAACCTTGGGCTGGTTAGTTTCTGTGTGAAACTTGTTTTACAGGAACGATGGACAGGAGTAGTAGAATTTCTAGCAGCAGGACTTCCGATAGGTGTCAGCGGCTGCATACCCTGGAGCTGCCCGCTACAACGGTAGCACCCCGCTCGTCGGGCTGCGAAAAGAGCGCGGAAGATGGGGAGTCCCACACCAACGGGACCCGGCTCTCCACCACAGCTGTCTCCAGAGCAGCAGAGTGGTAGGAGCACCACGCAGGAGCAGGGTAAGCAAGACCCTGACTCCTTACCACTATCCCCTACACATAGGGGAAGAATGGCCAAGGTGCATACGCGTGTTACCTGTTCAACGGCACGTTCTCTCTCCCCAGCCACACAGGTCACCAGAGGGCGACCCAGGGGAAGAGCCGCACGCCAGTCGGTGAGCCCAGCTGTAGGAGCCGGGGTCGACGTTCCACTGAAGCAGACCACCAGAGCACGGACGGGTGAGGGATCGAGACCAGAGCCTGCTAGCTCCGCAGGTGGGGCCGGCATAGACTCACCACCGGGAGAGCCCGCTAGATCATGGGCCGGTGCAGTCTCATCTCCATCACCGCACCCCCCTTTAGCGGCAGGACGTGACTGATTGTCGCCTTTGTCCCCAAGGAGATCAAGGGGCAAACCCGTGTGGACGTCGGGGCACCACGCTTTGGCGGCCGGGTCCGACTCGTCACCGCTTATGTCCTATCAGCCAAGTGGGCCGCCTCCATCCGGAAGACGGCGGACCAGCGGCAGGTCTGCGCGGGAGTCGCGGAGCACCGCGGGGAGTGACATCATGTCACGACACCCGTGTTATCACCTCGACGAGGTGTGGGCTGATGACAAGGCTCAGGAATTCCCCAGCACCTGAGGAAGTCGACTTGTCGTCAGCAGATGGTGGCGGCGGTCGCATGGAACGCATGGAGCGCATGATGGAGCGTCTCCTGGAACACAATCCCCAGCAGCTGTACCGTGTGGCTGCGGTCCCTAGCATATCCCCATCATTGGTGGGGAGTGCCAGGGGTCAGCAGCTGGGTGAAGAGGAAGAAGGCTTACAGCAGGAACCTGTGGTGCCTGAACAGGCCCAGGAAGAACTTTTAGGAGTTGTCTCCAAGCCATTCGTTGAACAAGTACAAATGATCTAACCCATCTGAATACCTTTGTACAATATATAGATGGGACCCATTTTAAAATGCCGACGCCACGTTTGAAACAGCCAACTGTTTTTGATGAGACCAGAGGTTTCGGAGGATATTCATATTCAAGACCTCGGGGGCCACAAAGGAAGGACTACACGCCGGCCAGCACCACATCAGGCCCTATAGGTCCAGGCTACGGGATACATCACCGGAAGTTCTTGAAGTTTGTTTGGACAGTGGCCATCCGCTGTGGCCATATATAGCCCTACCTAATGGGCTTACTACAGCCCCTAGATTATTTACCAAATTATTGAAACCAGTGTTGGCAACACTGAGGAGACAAAACCATATTGTCATGGCCTATTTGGATGACATCCTAATAGTAGGAGATACCATGAAATCAACTAATTTAGCAATAACAGCTACTACATCATTGTTTCAAAAAATGGGGGTTGTAATCCATCCAGACAAATCTCAGTTCTACCCATCACAGGTAACGGACTATCTGGGATTCACGATTGACACCAATCAAATGATTGCTACCATCCCAGCTAACAAAGCTATGCATATCATTGGAGCATGTAATTAACTTGTTTGCACCAACAATCAGACATGCTGTTAAGGTAATTGGCAAATTGGTAGCTACATTTCCAGCTGCTCAAATTGGACCGTTACATTATCAAAATTTACAAAGAACAAAGATTTCAGCATTAAAAATGAATGCTGGACATTTTGATAGACCTATGCAGCTGCCAATCAAGGCAAAAATTGAGTTACAATGGTGGATTGATAACATTCGTAATTCATTCAAGTCCATCATTGTGCCTAATCCGTCGGTGGTTTTACAAACTGACGCAAGCGCCCAGGGTTGGGGAGCTATCGACACCACTTCCAATTGTGGCGGCAGATGGGAGTCATATGAATCTACCCTTCTTTTATCACAAGGGATAAATTATTTGGAGATGTGGGGGCATTTCACGGACTACGAGCTTATTGTGCAAGCCTCTGTGATACGCATGTCCGTCTTCAAATAGACAATACCACTGTGGTGGCATATTTAAATCATATGGGTGGTATCAAGTCAATATCTTGTGATGAATTGGCTAATTCAATTTGGCTCTGGTGCATAGAATGAAATATTTGGATATCAGCTACCTATCTTCCAGGTAAGCTCAATACCGTGGCGGACACCAGGTCATGAGTATTCAACGATAATATTGAATGGATGTTGAATCCCCAAATATTTGCAAAAATCACAGTCAAATTTGGTACACCAGATATCGACCTTTTTGCGTCCAGGTTGAACCATCAGATACCAACATATGTATCTTGGGAACCAGATCCTGGGGCAATAGTGATGGACGATTTCTCGCTGCACAGGGGGAAATGATTTTTCTATGCATTTCCTCCATTTTGCCTCATCAGTTGGGTATTGCGGAAAATAAAATCAGATTCTGCAACAGGTATTTTAATAATACCCGACTGGCCTACACAACCATGGTATCCGGAGGTCCTTGGGATGATTATAGAACCTTGGGCACTTCTAAACAAGAGCCCAGATTTGGTGACTAAGCCGACTACAGGGGAATACCATCCGTGCCACAGTCATTTGAACCCGTTGGCCTGCAGGTTTTGAAGAGACCTTTGCTACAATACGGACTCACATCAAGGACAATGGACACCATCGGAGCATCGTGCAGAGAGTCTACCAGACGGCAGTACCTGACACAAATCAGAAAATGGGAGGCCTACTGCACAAAGATCAACATCACGTATGACTCTGCCACGATACCACGTGCTGGAATTTCTCGCGGGACTGCACCATGACGAACGTCTCAGCCACAGCGCCATCAACAGTGCCAGGAGCGCACTGTCCTCCTACCTCTGCATAGGGGTGGGATCACACCAGCTGGTGTCGAAATTAATGAGGGGTATCTTCAATTCAAACCCCCTGACCACATTACAACGTTACCTGGGACATTGGAGTGGTGCTGACCCTCCTCAGGAATTGGTCGCCGATGATTGGACTACCGCTGGACAAACTAACCCTGAAAGTGGTGATGTTGATGGCCCTAACATCAGCTCAGCGGGTTCAGAACTTACATAAGATCAATATGGATAATATGGTCTCTACCCCTGATAGAATAATCTTCTATATTGATGAATTACTCAAGCAACATAGACCTGGGTTCACAGGGCTGCAGCTGATATTTCCGGCATACCCCGCTGATGAGAGGCTCTGCATAGCCACCTATATCCGTCACTACATTAAAATGATGCATCCCCTCAGGGGAATGGAGAGGTACCTGCTGATTAGCCATAAGAAGCCCCATCACAGGGTGACGGTGCAGACGATCTCCAGTTGGCTCAGGGTGATACTGGATGCAGCAGGTATTGATATTAATATCTTTAAATCCCATTCTACCAGGGCTGCATCCATGTCAGCGGCGAGGACCATGGAGGTGCCCATGGACCATATCCTCGCCACAGCGGGCTGGGCTAGCGAAGCTACATTCCAGAGGTTTTACAACAAACCTGTGACCGCACCTGCTATGTTTGGGGAGACCGTGCTGAGTGCTGGTCAGCAACATACGTTTATCCCCGTTTGAGGATTTTTTTGTTTGAGATTAATAAACATTATTATTTTTCAGCTCGTCAAGTCCGAAATACATTAATATACTCCTTCCATCAATATTGTGGCCGTGTGTGAGCATGGACGTGATCCATGGCATGTAATCACAGAGCTTTGAAATCTTCACGAAGTCACTTACGTGACTCTGAAATGAAATAGTAAGATTAAATGAGAACTTACCAGTTTGAAGTTTGATCTTTATTTTATGAGGAGTTGCGATGAGAGATTTTGTGCCCTCCGCTCCCAACCCTCTACTATAAAGTCAACTGGTAAATAGAGTCTCTTCAATCTTACTGTGCTAGTCATTTCTGGATAGTTCTGTGATTCCACACCGCTGCTTTGAAGAATGTCGCACATGCGAGCTGGCGGGATCTTCACGAAATCCCTCATTGCAACTCCTCATAAAATAAAGATCAAACTTCAAACTGGTAAGTTCTCGTTTAATCTTACTATTTGTTGTCATTTGAACCTCATTGAAGTTCAAACGCAATTTGGTTCCTGCAGTACCTACGAACACGCACATCTTTGGGATATGGGAGGAAACCGGAATGCCCAGAGTGAAATCCAAGCAGTCATAGGGAGGACGTGCAAACAGCAGCCAAGGACAGGATCGATCCCGGGTCTCTGGTGCTGTGAGGCAGCTACACTCCCCCACTGTATTTTCGGAAGAAAAGGAGGAAACTGGCTCTGCCTCGGCTGAAGGAAAGGTGCATGGCAGCCAAACCCATCAAATCAAGCCAAGAGACCAAGTAATGAGGAGGAAGGGTCTCGACCCGAAACATCACCGATCCCTTTTCTCCAGAGCTGCTGTCTGACCCGCTGAGTTACTCCAGCTTTTAGTGTCTATCTTCAGACAAAGGAATGAACCTGTCTGGTCCTATGAAACAGATAGAGTGAGTCGTTAAGACAAGCTTTCATTACGAAGGACTATTTGACATGATTTGTAAGGCGTGCCTGCAGTACATTGTGTTCTGGTTTGAATTGCTGACCCTCCTCAGCAGGAAAGGACTGCGTGTGTCCCGGTCGGTCGAGACAGACAAGAAGGCAAACAAGGAGAGTGTGGATTGTAAAAGGCAGACACCCATAAGTGAGTCTTGAAGGGTGGCTGTGGATTAAGGTGAATTACTTTAAGTGACCATGGGAGTGGTTCTCTCCCTGGAACATTCATCCTCTGACTGCTACAAATAACTGTGTTTTATTTATGGAGTGTCAGGAGTTTTCACGACAAAAGCTGCAATAAAATAAAATCCCGCATTTAACAAGGTTTTATTCTTTTCTTGCTCGAGGATGTTCCAAATGCATCACATTTGATGTGTAAATCGCTGTTAGTTCTGTTTAGAAAATCTTTATATTCAAACAAAGTAGTGCAATATTCCTTCTCTCCATAGATACTGCCTCACCCGCCGAGTTTCTCCAGCATTTTTGTCTACCTTCAATATTGGAGTAGGTTTTCCAATCAGCTCTGTTCCAGAACCATTGATACTTGGAGCAGATAAAGTTATCACTAAAGGACAATTTTTGCCCTGAAAGTATTGTCGAGTGCAAATGATATATGCTGTTAATTGGGCATAAATGCTGTAACAACTTTAAAGTGAGGGTAAGGTTAAAAATCTAACATTTGGCTCCAGGCACTCCATAATAATCTTGGGAAATAAAATTTTACGCTTGAATGGAATCTTCACACTCAGTGGAGAAAATTATACTTTATCATTTCATGTCTGTTTTCTTTTAAATACGCACTAATGTTATTTGCTGCCTGACAACCTCTCCGACACTGAAAATCCACTCTTATCACCTTGAATCTCTTTTCTTCAGGTTTTATTTGTTGTTTGAAATACTAAAAATGGCAGAATTACAATTCAGATATTAAAAAAATCCTCCTCCTAGTCCATGTTATTCTCCCCTCATAGTCTCGCTTTTTTTTCTCTCTGCATTCCCATTCTGTACCTGATATGATATTGAATTTGGTAGGAAGGAACTGCAAATGCTGGTTTAAACCGAAGATAGACACAAAGAGCTGGAGTGACTCAGCGGGACAGGCAACATCTCTGGAGAGAAGGAAAAGTCTTGACCTGAAACGTCACCCATTCCTTCTCTCCAGAGATGATGCCTGTCCCGCTGAGTTACCCCCGCTCTTTGTGTCTGTCTATGACATTGAATTTGTCTGACCCGCTGAATGATTCCATCACTTGGTGTTTTTTTTTTGTAAATCAGTGTCTGCATTTCCTTGCGTCTCCAGTTTACTGCTTCACTGTCAAGTCTCCTCTCGCCAACGGGGTTTCTCTAATATCCCTCTCACTTTCCCCCCTCTGTGACCTTACACTTGCCAGGCTTTGTCCCACTCCTAAATCTTTTCCAGTTTTCCGCCCACTCCCACAATCAGTCTGAAGAAGGGTCCTGACATGAATCATCACTTATCCATGTACTCCGGAGATGCTACCCGACCCTTTGAGTTACTCCAGCACTTTGTGTTTTATTTGCCTAATTGGTTTATTTGGTTACAGAGATTCCCAGTTAGTTTCCATCCCCATTCAGATTCCAGGTGCCCTTTAAACTCATATGTTCAGCAACTTGCTCTAAAAATAATCCAGAACCACAAGGTGCAAATTGAACAAATGGGAGAAGTTTTTACGTTGCTGGCGGAAGCAAATCTGGACAGCAATGTTAGGTAGATGTTTAAAAAACGTCTGCTCAACTTCTCTCTGTTCCTTTTACCAATTAGCTAAAATATCCTTCCTCTTATCATTGACCCACATAAAGTTGTATAAGACCATAAGACATAGGAGCAGAATGTGGCCATTCGGCCCATTGAGTCTGTTCCACCATTCGACCACGGCTGATCTATTTTTCCCTCTCAATCCCATTCTCTTGCCTTCTTCCCGTATCCTTTGCCACCCTTACTAAACAAGAACCGATCAATCTCCGCATTTAAAATACTCAATGACTTGGATTCCTCTGCCATCTGTGGCAATGAATTCCACAGTTTCACCACCCTCTGGATAAAGAAATTCCTCCTCATCTCCCTTGAGCCAGAGACATACGGTTGAAGCTGCTTATCGTGACCGCAGAGGAATTTTGTCAAAAGTCAAAATGACATTCTTGTCCTTCATATGGCATGGGATCTATTTGCATTCTGTTTCCAGGCTTCCTGAGGTTATTAGTCTGTTGTTAATACTTTCCTTGACTGTTGGTGTGCTGTCAGCTGAGGCTCTGTTGATTGTAGTCTTGCCTTTTTTGCCAGACGGTTCTGGGGTCAAATCCCACTGCAGATGTCCTGAACAAGCTGCCAGAGGAACCTCTAGAAGCTATCATTACAAATTAAAAGGCACTTGGACAGATGTAAGGATAAGAAGAGGCCTATGGGACTAGCCCATTATGCCGACTTGGTCAGCATGGACATGGTGGGCAAAAGGGCCTGTTTCCACTCTGTATAGCTCTCTGACTGGTGGATAGACACTAAATACTAACTGGCCCTGATCCTAGCAAAGGCAGGAACATCTGAAATCAATCTCTTCCAGCAGAGGAACAGATATAATGATGTGGTAGCTTCAAAATAGATGCAGGGTTTCGAGTCTCTATTAGTAAGTTGGTCATCTGCCCCATTTGCAGCCAAAATGGCAGAGTTTTTTGCATATAGATTAAGAGGACTGTTGTGTACATTCTGCATTAACTGGGAGATTGTGCTTCTGTATGGGGACAATCTTGAATGGCTGTATGCAAAAACTGTATTTCACTGCACCTGGTACGTGAGAATAAAAAAACCATTGAAGGTCAGTGCCAAAATGTACTTTGGCAACCCAGTGCAATGCCACACTGTTGAAGGGAATGTTCCTAGGATTAGATGTTAAACAGGGACCCTGTTTATTCTACCAGGTGGACTATTTTGAGCGGTGTTTGTTCTTCATGCACCATTACTACGGTAGATCATACGGTTGTTATTGCAATGTGGAAATTGTTTGTTGTACTTCCTATATTAAATCTGTGACTGGTCTTAAAAGAAATTGCTTTGGGATATTTGGAAAGATTATGCTCTTAAATGCAGATTTTATTTTGTTGAGTTAGAATCATAACAAAATATAATGTAAACAGTTTGGAACTCCCTGAGGAAGTGGGAGACGTGCAATATGAATACAGGACCTTTCATTTAGATCGATTGATCAATCGCTCAAATTGCCAGTTGGCATCACTCTGGGTCAATTATGTTTTGTGTAGGAGGGAACTACAGACGCTGGTTTACACTGAAGACAGACACAAAATGCTGGGATAACTCTGCGGGACAGGCAGTATTTCTGGATGGAAGGAATGGGCAGTGTTTCGTATCGAGACCAGACTGCGAGTCAGGGGAGAGGGAGACACAGAGATATGGAAGGGTGAGGTGTGAAAACTAGGCATCAAAGGGTACAAAGGAAAATTTTGGCAAATGTAGAATAAATCATTGTTAGCTAGGGGAAGGTGACAACGAAGCATACAAAGATAAAAATGTAATCAGAAGGACAGTCAAACTGGTCGGAGAACTAGGATGAGGGAGAGATCTAGAGAGAGGGAAAAGCAAGGGTTTCTTGAAGTTAGAGAAGTTTATATTCATATCGCTAGGTTGTAAGCCGCCCAAGCGAAATAGGAGGTGCTGTTCCTCCAATTTGCGCAGGGCCTCACTCTGACAGTGGAGGAGGCCCAGGACGGAAAGGTCACCATGGGAATGGGAGGGGGAGTTAAAGTGTTTAACAACCGGGGGATAACGTAGGTTTAGGCAGACTGAACGGAGATGTTCAGTGAAATGATCGCCGAGCCTGCGCTTGGTCAAATTTTGTTTTTCTATATTTAAGGAAATCAGTGCAGGAGGAGAGATGGAAGCCATATCAGTTCATATATGTTTACCGAGATTGTAAATTTGTACACTTAGTTTTCCATTCTATAGCGAGAACTAAGAGACATTCAATGTTGTTCTGTGTATCAACATCTAAGTGAGTGTGAGTTTGGAAGAATTTGCCACTAAACGATCACAAAATTCTATAATGTAAGTAAAATGTTGTTTTGCAAGTGTAGTTGCAGATTTCTTTCAGATGTGGAAGGGCTGAGGAGAATGAGGGCTGGTTCCCAGACCCGATGGAGTGTGTGGTACAGTGGCAGAGCAAATAATCTCATATAGGGCACGTATCTGTAGGAAGGAACGGCAAATGCTGGTTTAAACCGAAGATCGGCACAAAAAGCTGGAGTAACTCAGCGGGTCAGACAGCTCAGGTGAAAAGGAATAGATGACGTTTTGGGTCAATACCATTCTTTTTCTTCTTTTTTTTATTAGAAGTACATAATAATAAACATTTTGTTTGTGGTGGTCATACATTATTAATATTGTCAATATTATCAATTATTTAATAGTTGTACTTCTATATAAAAAAAACACAAAAAAAACAGCAACAAAAAAAAAACAGAAGGTATAATAAAAAAGAATGGAATAATTAACTAATTATACATCATTGGAGATATGTCCGGGTCAAGACCATTCTTTAAACTCCAGGGTATCTGTCACAGCAGAGGATCCAGAGGCAAAGTGCATGATCAACAATCTGTTTTGGAGGGAGGGAGCTTCTTTCCCTTAAGGAACAAACAATATTATTTAGCTTAGTTTAATTTAGTTTAGTTTAGCGTGGAAACAGGCCCTTCGGCCCACTGAGTCTGCATTGACCAGCGATCCCCGCACATTAACACTATACTACACACACTCGGGACAATTTTTACATTTATATCAAGCCAATTAACCTACACACCTGTACGTCTTTTGAGTGTGGGAGGAAACCGAAGATCTCAGAGAAAACCCACACAGGTCATGGGGAGAACATCCAAACTCCGTACAGTTAGCACCCATGGTTGGAATTGAACCCGGGTCTCTGGTGCTATAAGCACTGTAAAGCAGCAATTCTACCACTGCGCCACCGTGCCGCCCCTCTCTTTCACAATCTCATTATATTCCATACCCTCAACAGCCAAATCTATATGCTTGTCTCTCCACTATTGCCATGCAGCCAATTTGTTCAAAGTAAGTTTCAACAAACAACAGTGATACACATAACCCTGCATTTTTTTTATTATTTGGGACACAAGGAACAACTTTGGCTTTTCTTCATAATAATACACCTTAACAGTCCTGATACATTACATGTGCATGCAAGAAAGATGAAATATTAAATCAGTAAGTGCACATTTATAGCATTTATAACAAATAAACTGATTTTGTTAGACAGTTCTGGTGTTTGGCCTCACCAAAGTATTGTCATAATCTCATGTGCTGGGGCTCTTCCATATTCTATTGTTTCTCTTCACATGAGATTTAAAATTTAGGCCTTGTGACAGAAAAATCCGTGGAGTTCATGACTTTTACGGCTGCTGGTGGAGGAATAAAGATGTGGGGTTTAATCTGCGTGCCCTCATTAATGATGTATTAGTCAACTTTCTGATGGGATGGCTGGGAAGTGAATTGGAACTGGCTGCTGTTCTGTGCAGTGAGCTTGCAGGCACTATGGGTTGTATGGGGTCAGAGACTTCCATGGGGATCTTGGGGTAGGGAAAGGTGTGAGGAGGAATGGGATTAGGGCAGGATTAACTCTTCTTGGTGGGAATTCTGAACCCAAAAGGAAAATTTGCCTTGAATGGCGTCTTCTGATTGTTCTAATAGGCAAGTAAATACCACAACATCCAAATAAGCTACATAGACTTGGGGGGATTGTTTTATCCTTTTGCACTATTATTGTTTGTTTGTATGCATGTGTGCGCATATATATATATATATATATATATATATATATATATATATATATATATATATGCGCACACACATATATATATATATGCGCACATATATATATATATATATATATATATATATATATATATATACACACACACACACACACACACACACACACACACACACACATATATATATGTGTGTGTATACACGCGCACACACACGCATGCGCGCGCACACACACACACACACACACATATGGGTGTTTCCGTAATTCAGAATTTGGTCTCAAACTTCCAGGTTATTTTTCCTGTTTTTTTATGTAATAATCCCATTGTTTCATATCCTGTCTTTTAAGCAGTACTAGAATAAGTCTGCTCCCCCAATGCAGTATTCTGCCACTTACCCGTTCCCCCAACGCAATATTCCACCACTCTCGCTTAGCCCCCAACTGCGCAGGCGTGGCTCACTTCCTCTCATCCCCCAGCACTCCCTCCCCCTCCTCTCCACTCTCCTTATCCTTTCCCCTCTCCTTCTCCCCTCCCTCAATCCATCACCTCTCCCTCCCTCTCCATTCCCTACCCTCAGTCACTCCCTCCCACTCTTCCCTCCCTACCCCCCTCCTATCCCTCAATCCCCCACTCCTCACCTCCCCTTATCCACCACCCACTATCCCTCCTCACCTCTCCCACTTCCCCCCCTCTCCCTCCCTACCCCTCCTCTTCCTCCATCCCCCCACTTACTGGCTGCTTACTGGCTGCCGCCACCGGGCCGGGCTGGGCCTCGGGAGGGGATGGAGTTGGTGTTCGGCATGGTGGGCACCATGAGTTTTGACGAGCTGGTGGAGGACATCTCCTCCGAGGGGGCCGTGAGGGTGAGTTACCGCAGTGGCGACGGCGGAGAAGATGCACGGTCTCAGCCATTCGCCCGGGGGGACCGCCATTGCTGCATAGGGTGGGCGGGGAGAGGGGTGAGCGAGGGAGAGAGATACGGGACCTGGGCCTCCACTGATCCCCCCTCCCCCCCGCGGCTGCTGCCGGTGGTGGGGAAGACAGTAGATAAGTTACTGTGAGGAGGGGAGACATGAGTTTGTGAGTGAGGCAGGAGAGGCCGCAGTACAGGAAGGGGCGTCACCATCCCGGCTGTGGTGTTGACTGACAGGAGAGGAGACCAATCTGTGCATGCGTGGTTTTTAAGTTTTTTAAACCTTAATAACTTTTAAAATGTACCATCGATCAGAACAACACTTCTTGCACTTCCAGCACAGGAGAATGGTGAGTAAGGTGGTGTAAAATCGTAGCGCTATCTTGTACCGTTTTTCGCGAAAAGAAAAACTACGCAAACTGGAGGAGCACAAGGTCAATGGTTTAGTTATATCTGTTTTTACAAAGAAAAATATCAGATATGTCCCGGTGTATTCTTGCCTTTTTTGTGACATTTATGAAGCAGGATTTCTTCAATTCCTTAGGGCTAATTTATACAGAAAGATCACATCAATTCTGCAATTAAATAACTCTGTATAAACCAAATTCTGATTATGTTTATGATTTTTATCATTCATCACATGATTTGATGGTTTTCTGATGCCCAACGTTTTTGCAGTAAAATGTGAGTAGCAGTGTCCTTTTGGTCATGTGTGAAATGTACAAAATAAAAGCAATGTAACCGTTTTTATATTTATTGTTTCTTTTTAATTCTTTACTAGAATAAATGGAGTTGGGTCCCAGGTTCACACGGGAGGGCTGGTCCCCCAACATAATATTCCACCTCTTCACCAATTCCAATATTGGTGGCCAGTGGGGGTGGGGGGTTCTGAAGCACGAGCATGTGTGTTGTGGGTCATGTCAAGTCAAGCACAGTGAGTACAGGGCCAACAATCCATTTCATGTCACGTCAATCCATTTCAAGTCAAGTCACATCAAGCACAGGGCAGGCGGGGCCAGCCAACAATACAATCCATTTGCTTTCCTTTCATGTGAGCTCAAGCAAAGCAAAGGCAAAACATAAGCAAAAGCACAGGGTAGGCGGGCTTGCCTACAACACAATCCATTTGGTTTCATTTCAGGTGAGGTCAAGCAAAGTAAAGGCAAAGCAAAAGCAAAAGCACAGGGCAGACCAAACAACTCATTTCATTTCATTTCCATTTCCATTTCAAATTCAAGCACAGGGCAGGCCAAACAACTAATTTCATTTCATTAAGGGCTAACAAATCATTTATTGCAAGCACAGTAAGGGTTATCAAATCATCATTCATTGCAAGCACATTGTTGGCTAACAAATCATTTATTGCAAGCACATTAAGGGTTAAAAAATTATCATTCATTGCAAGCACATGAAGGGTTACCCACATAAAGCACATAGCCACATAAAGCACATAAAGGGTAGATTCACTGTTCAGTAGACTCACAGTTCAGTAGATTCACAGCAGATTAGAGTTGTGGCCTCTCCCTCACAATCTTCCAGCGTGACTGACTCACGTCCAGGCATCCGGGGTTTTATAGTCCTGCCCCCCCCCCCCCCTCACCCTGAAGGGATGTTATCTTCATCACAGTGATTGAAGGGCGAGAGGACCAGTCAGCTGAACTCAAGATTTTATAAACTTTCGTAACTTTTTTATTTCTCATCGATCGGAAAAATCCTCGGGGCTGCCTTAGTGGAGGAGGACTGTGCGTAAGATGGCCAAAAATCATAGCGATATAAGGTAGCGTTTTTTTCTAAAATCAATATACAGCGCAAACAGGAAGTGGTCAAGATGAGACTTTTAGTTATATAAGATATTTTAAGCTTTCCATTAAAATACTTAAAATCATGAAATAAACATCTAGTTTGCTCACCTATTTTATTGATGTGTTTAATTCTGATGGCTCTCCCGTTTTCTGACCTCATCAATGCTATAATGGGTTTTTTTTTGCACTTGTGATTTAAAAAATATTTCAAAATCTTTTTGTACTTTTTTGTTCTTTTCTCGTAAATGTTGCTTCTGGTTTACCATAGAAATGTTTAAATTCCGTTAAACTTTCATTGCTTGTTGCTATGTTGTTGTAAAGTGTGTGCACTGCAGCCAAGGAAATCAAAAGTGATCGGGTTCTAGATAACGCTAAAAGTATGCAGATGCTTTTGGTTCTGGGCAACTTTTGAGTAAATAAACATTGAATTC
Source organism: Okamejei kenojei (assembly GCA_035221665.1). Taxonomy (NCBI): domain Eukaryota; kingdom Metazoa; phylum Chordata; class Chondrichthyes; order Rajiformes; family Rajidae; genus Okamejei; species Okamejei kenojei. The sequence goes on along the minus strand of CM069142.1, from coordinate 14,074,962 downwards.
GATTGAAAGGTTCAATTAATTTGAATGATCGAATTCAATGAATATATTCTTTCTTATTTATGTATATTAAAAAAAGTATAATTTTTTTCACTTTTTTTTCAAATTTTAAAAGTATTAAATTTTGGTCAAATTTTGGTCAATTGTGATCACAAATTAGCGAAAAATGATCATAGGTAGTCCCATTTTTAATGCTGCGGTATTTCGTTATAATTTCATAACTGTGTATGTTTGTGTATTTGTATAATGTGTGTATATGCGTATGTATATATATATATATATATATATATATATATATATATATATATATATATATATATATATATAATACTCTCATCTTCTTATCTGCAGGTTTGCGTTGTACCTCTATTTGTGCAAAAGCGGTACATGATAGCGCTACAATATTCGGCCCACCTTACTCATCATTGTCCTGTGCTGTAAATGAAACAAGTTTTGTCCAGATTGATGGTATATTTTAAAATTTATTAACGCTTTTAAAAAAAGAACTTAAAACAGCGCCGCCACCCACACATGCGCAGTTCGGGGAGAGTTCCCGTGTGCATCTTTACTGGCATCGCAAAGGGCACCCAATGGGTCCCAGGCCATGCCTGCGCAGTTGTGGCCATTCCAGAATTCAGAACGTCATCTTTTTTCGCAATGGCGACACTGGTAACGTTACTTCCATTTTACTGTTTCACTGGATCCACGGGATCCGCCGCCTTGGCGCTGAGGCTGGGGCTGCGTCTGCGTGTGGCGCGGCCGGCTCCAGCCGGCTCCGGGAGTGGAGAGAGGCCATGCTGACGATCTGGGACCTGGGCGCTGTGGCTGGCTCTAAGTCCGACAGCTGTTGCTGCTGCTGCTCCAGTACCATGCAGCGGCCTGAAGCCATGCTGTGGATCCGAGGCCTGGGCACTGACCCAGGCTCTGAGGCCGATGGCTGCTGCTCCTCCAGGCACACAAGGAGGGAAAGGAGCGGCATCCTCGAGATCCTGGAGAGGTGAGGAAGGAGAGTGGGAGGATTGAGGGAGAGGAGGGGGTAGGGTGGGAGAGGGGGGTAAGTGGGGGAGATGAGGAGGGAGGATAGGGGAGGAGTGGGAAGAGAGGGAGAGAAGGGGGGAGTGGAGGAGGTAGGGAGTGGGGAATAGAGGGAGAAAAGGGCAGTGGGGGAGGTGAGGAGGGATAGTGGCAGGATAGAGGGAAGTGAGGAATGGGGAGGTGGGGGGGGGAGGGAATGACTGAGGTTAGGGGAAAGGAGGGGTTTACAGAGCACTATGTTTACACCAGACTAAGTGGGACCCATCACACAGGTGGCTTGGTCCCCCAACGCAATGCCCCGGAGGAGCATCAGCCATCGGCGCCCTCAGAGCCAGGCCTTGGTTCAGCCCAGAAGCACCAGCAGCTATGGCCGTGCCGGCGGGTGGGCGGGGGGGGGGGGGGGGGGGGAGAGGGGGAGAGAGCTTGGAGGAAAGAATGGGGGAAGAGTCAAGTGGGAGAGGAGTGAATCACGGGGGAGGGGGCAGGAGCCAGCAAGGGATGGAGCTGCGGGGCGTTGCGATGGCAGTGCATTTGGGGCTCAGAGCGGGCGCTGGATGTTCTCCTCTGCCGGGATCAGACTCTCCACTTTCTGTTTGCCGGCATTGCTGCGCTGCTGGGCTGGGCTGCTTGGGGCGGGGTTGCTTCAGGTCCCTCTGAAAGTCCGGTCGGAAACCTCTGCAGGCTTTCCTCAGCTCCACTCAAGACGCAATGGCGTGGGAAGGGGTGGACCGTCCCGGGGAGTGACAGGGGAAGGGAATAATCCACGTGAGTGATTCCGTGAAGAACCCCGTCTAAGCCGCATGCGCGTCAGTACGTCAGCTGCACTGGCGCAAGCACCAGACTGGCAGGACCGAGCTCCTGCCAGCGGTAAGTTAAGCCTAGAGGTAAGTTTGTTTTTACTTACCAGGGTTTTTTTCAGGCAGGAGCCTCTCTTCACAGAGGTTTTCCTGCCAGTTTCACAGCCTGACGAGTGTACCAGTTATGGACTGTGGGGAAACCCAGTCCGATCGCAGAAGCGGATTACCGTAAAAAAGATCGGGTTAGCGAGATGAGGAGCCGCTAACAAGGCAGTCAGCGGCTCCCAGCCTGCGGGGATGCCGTGGAACGGTAAGGAATTAACGCCAGAGTCGCTGACAGTGCTGTCAGTGGCTCACAGACGTTGGTCCCCAGGCAAGGAATTAAATTGGACTCATTCCACCCTATTTGGACTCAGGTGAGTTGGCTACAAAGGGTTTCTCTTAATAATAAAATGTATGTATGTTATAGTGCATTTCTTAAAGTTAAAAGCTAAAGGCAAAGTTAAAGTCATAACAAGTTATTGTCATATGTCTCTGACAATGTAATCCTTGTTGTTTAGCACAAGTTGCTGTGAATTGTTTTAACCCTTCACAGGTAAAGCTGAACACTGAAGATTTTGATTTAGTGAGCTTACACTGTAATAGCGCGGGCCTGTGGGACATTCCGTGCCAGCAGCGCCTGGGATAGGGCTGCTTCATGTGTAATAGTGCGGGCCTATGATGTGTAATAGTGCAGGCCGCGCCAGCAGCGCCTGACAGAGCTGCTTCATGTATGAAAGTGTTGGCCTACAGGAGAGCCATGCTAGCAGCGCCTGGTACAGGGCTGTTCATGTCAAAAAGTGCCGGCCTTTATGAAAGGCGGCGCCAGCAATGCCTGGGACATGGTTGCTCAAGTTCACACATTATCTGCTACGCCCACGGAGTCGGGAGATGATTCTCCACCGGGGCTGGATAGCAGGGCCCACGGAGTCGGGGGATGATTCCTCACCGGGGCTGGATAGTACGTTTGAAAAGACTATCCCAAATACAGCAACTGTTGCATACAGTGCTACAGCAGGGCACACGCCAGCAGGAGAAGTGTCAGCGCCATCCTGAACAAAAATGACGGCAGCAGTATCTAGTAGAGAACTGTTTGATAGTACCTTCATGGATGAGGATTAGTTCGGACAACGACTCTGATGGTAGGATGAGACAGAAGTTCGATCTCCGCAGGCCACACCAGCAGCTCCAGTTACAGAGCTGCTACAGGTCTCCCTCTTGGAGGCAGAGACCAAGACGGGTCAGTATCCTGCTGACACTGAGTCTCAGGGTATGGCCGTGGGGCATACCCCAAGGGATGAAGGGCACGTGACAGGGGTACCTTTTTACTGACAACAAAGTTGCCGTCCCAGCAGAATTTTCTATTTGGGTAAAGGTCCAATGGGTTTAATCAGTATAGGTATTCTGCGGCCTGCGGCAGCGCCTGTTTAGGGCTGCCTACGAATTGCCCTCTCTGAGGAGGGAAAGGGCAAAAGGTCAAGATATAACCAGGCTCTAAAGAAGTCAATAGAACATACTAAAGCACATATGTGCTGGCAGTGAACAGCACCAACAGGGGGATGTGCGAGCCAGCCGCCAAATCTGTTATTCAGGTAGGCCTATTCAACAGGGAAGAAAACCTGGCAAACCTGAATCAATTAGGCCAATGGCGGGCAAAAGTCATCATTTCAGAATGCACCCCAGGCGCTCATTGGCAGTAAGTGGTTCACTGGTGCTGGGGGCAGCATGATAGCTCAGAAATTCCATGCACCTTATCAACCCTACTCAACAAAATGGGTCTAGCACTTCCAAAATATGGATAGTGCACCATTACAAAAGTTGTAATATTTACATTTGTTTTGTACAACACACAAAGGATAAAAACATCTGGTTGAAGCACAGTCATAGCATTCCAAGCAAATTTGGATTATGGTCAGGGTTATTTCTTAAAGTTAAGGTTCGGAAATTGGGCAAAGGTTCTCATGCAAACCACCCATGGAATAAGGCAGGAGTGGCATGTTATTATGAAGAATGGAGAGTGTCAGGCATATGACCTTTCCAAATATGAAAACTTATTTTTCCTGACTAACAACAGATTCATAAGGGTCAAAGATCCATACTATGCAAATCCCATTTGAGGTATCAAAGACAATATAGCTGAACTAATAACAGTAAAGCATTTTGGAATGGGATAAACTGTTCGTTGGTCATTGGGATTTACCTTTAATTATTAATTAGCCTTTACTCCGCCCCGTGCCAAAAGATTGGAGTTAATAGCAACCTGTATTAAAACTGACTTTTATTTTCATCAAGAGTAATTGGCAATATAGTAGCTGTGTTTCAGCTGAGCAAATCAAGGAACTGATATCGTGTAAGTAGCAACCTCTCAAAGGACAATTAGACCATAGTTAACGACCTTATGCTATTGTCAGCTGAAGCTACCTCAGTCACAATGATGAAAAAACAGTATTCAGCATTGCTGAACATGACAATAAACTCATTTCAACTTGGTTTTGAACTTGAAACTCGCTACAGTAGTGTGGTCGGTCGAATTCAGTTATTAAAAAATGATGCTAAGGACTCTAAGGTGAGAAGTTCCAAATACCATCTCTAGTTGGAGGTTTTGGAGATTTGCATGAGTTACCAATTCTTCATTTGTTGGTATCAACGAAATATATACACTAGATGCACCCCATGGGCAAGGGGCTATTGAGCGAATATACATATTCTACATGCTCAATTTCAAGTTGCTGCTCTACGATGGTGACATATGTTAGTCACATGGTAATCAAGTAAACGTATCCTGTAATAATGACCTAATCTCCTTTGCCACTGGTGTATCATCCAGTTCAGATCGATGACAACACAGATTAGGTGTTGGATTTCAAAGTATTATGAAAGTATGGTTCAATACTACATCAAATATCGACATGTTGGTGCATGTTTATTCACTGATTGCAAAAATATGTGGCACAACAGTGCAGAGAGATACATTCTCGCTACAATATGATGAATGTTCTTTTATGTCTTCCTCCATTTTTGCCTCATTAGCCGGGTCTTAAAACAGTCAGCAAGACCTCGCTTGGGTTCGTACTGTCGGACTGGCTAAGCGGCCATGTTGCCTGCTCCATCAGGTATAATGGCACAACGGTATATGGTTATTCCAAAAACAAAAGCTTGCTGGTTCAAACTGTGGTTCAGGAGACCGGCCTTTGCACAATAAAACAATTATTGACTTACACATTTTGAATGGATTGACTTAGGGCTCAGGTTGTCACATCAAGCCATGAATGTGCTCACTGCAGAGTGCAGGGATAGCACCCAAAACAGCAGTACATTCCTATTGAGGAGATTCGAAGTAATTTTGTTTAAATGTTAATGTCACATTACAGTACAGATTACTGACATTTTCCAGTTCATTCTTAAATGGTATTTGACAATAATTCATTTATAGAGACACTGCAGCTGCAACAAAAGGGAACTATGCTGTCGGGTTCAACCCGGATATCGAGTTGTTAAAAAGATCTTGACACAGGTTCTCCCACTACTAGATTATGCAGTTGGTTATTGAAAATGTATGAACATTACTTCACCATGGGGTTCCAGCTACATCCTTAGTTATGACACTAATATCAGCACAAAGACGGCAAACATTGCAAACGCTACGGCTAGATAGGATGGAATTAGCTGCAGGTGCCATTACATTTTACATTCTGGTCTACACAAGCAGAGCAGACCAGGGGTGGCATGATTTAAGATCATTTTTCGGATACCCCACGGTCTCACGTCTATGTTATCAAGGCCACCAGAATCCTAAGAAGTGTGGAATCAGCATTGTTTATTAATCAACAAACAACTACACAAAGGAAGGTCGGTTCAGACTATTTCAAGGTGGCTGCAGCAGGTTCTGGGTTATGCAGGTATTAACACTGACGATTGTAGATCTCATTCCACCAGGTCAGCATCAACGTCAGCGGCCAGGGCAATGGACATGCCCATCGGCCATATCCCCGCGACTACAGGATGGTCAACCAAATTGTTTAAAAAAAAATTTCCATAGGCCGGTTACTGACCCAGGGTTTTGCCCATTCAGTTTGAGTCCACTTTAGCCTCCCCTGAGTTACAGGGGTTGCTATTGATTTCTTTATTAAAGTAAACCATTAATACATGTGAATCAATATCATGCGAATGTATTTTGATTATTCACTCATCCTGAGTCAATCGATGCAGTGAGACGCCGAGATTTCAATCTGCGGCATGAAATCACAAAGCTTTGAAGTCTTCACGGAATCACTCACGTGACTGCAAAGTAAAATAGTAAAATTAAACGAGCACTTACCAGTTTGAAGTTTGATCTTGATTTTATGAGGAGTTACGTTGGTGATTACGTGCCCGCCACGCCCAACCCTCTCTCATAAAGATCATCTGGTAGTTCTCGAGTCACGCATCTTACTATGTCACTTCGGTGATTGTTATTTGTGATTTCATACCACTGCTTTGAAGATTGACGGGGTTAAGCGGCCTAGACGGGGTTCTTCACGTAATCACCAACGTAACTCCTCATAAAATCAAAATCAAACTTCAAACTGGTAAGTTCTCATTTAATCTTACTATTAATACCATTAAAACAGGTTTCTGGTTTATTATCTTTTTTTTTTGTACATGATCTGCCCCGCATTGCCTGTGTTCCGCTGGTGAGTGTTCCACATTAACTGTAAGGAGTGAGGGAAAGAACTGCAGATGCTGGTTTACACTGAAGAAACGCACATAATGCTGAAATAACTCAGCGGGGCAGGCAGCATCTCTGGATAGAAGGAATGGGTGAGTTTTTGGGTCGAGACCCTTCTCCAGCAGAGATGCTACCTGTCCAGCATGTTCGTTAACTGTGAGGAGCTTCGAAACACATTGAAAGATGTGGTTTAGATGCAATTTCCACAAAAATCTAGTCAAAATTAAACTTGTCATGAGACAGATTGCCACTGTGAGCCAGGGAGCGCAGCATGAAAAGCAGAAGTTTCTTCACAGTGTGGACAAATGCTCGGATTTCTTTCTTGCTAAATCAGTGGTTGATAAGAGTTACATTTGGGTCTGATAACAATGTGTTGTCATGTGTTTCTTATCTGAATAAGAGTAAAACTATTCTGAACAAAGTGCATAAAAATGAACACAACCCTCACAGGAAGCTGCAAAGTGGTGTACACCGCCCACATTCCAGAAATTAAACAAAACCAAGAAGCAAACTCCTGCTGGGCATGTATAAAATCATGAGAGGAATAGATCGGGTAGATGCACAGAGTAGGGGAATCTCTTGCCCAGAGTAGGGGAATCGAAGACCAGAGGACATAGGTTCAAGGTGAAGGGGAAAAGATTTAATAGGAATCTGAGGGGTAACTTTTTCACACAAAGTGCAACGGGTGTGTGGAACAAGCATGCCAAGGTGGTCGTTGAGGCTGGGACTATCCCAACGTTTAAGAAACAGTTAGAGGGGTGCACGGATAATACAGGTTTGGAGGGATATGGACCAAGCGCAGGCAGGTGGGACTAGTGTACCTGGGAACTGTTGGCCGGTGTGGGCAAGTTGGGCTGAAGGGCTTGTTGCCACACTGTATCTCTCTATGACTCTATGGCACCTGGAGATTCTCCTTACAACAATGCACAGAATTGAAAGTTCTCCTTATAACCTTGCAGAGGCTCTGCACTCCACTCTGCTCTTGCCTCTTAAAGAGACAGTAATGAGTAGTTGGTTCAGCAAAGGTTGGATATTTTCTTGTTAAATGCTCTTCAAGAGTCAAGAGTCTAGTCATGAGTGTTTTATTTCATGTTCCAGGCGGAACTATGAAATTTTTACTTGCAGCAGCACAGCAGAATATGTAAACATAGTGCACTGTAAACAATATGTATACGAAGGAACTGCAAAAGCTGCAATAATTGTGCAGGACAGGCAGCTCTGGAAAGATTCTGTGTGAAGAAGGGGCTCGACCCGAAACGTCACCCATTCCTTTTCTCCAGAGATGCTGCCTGAACCGCTGAGTTGCTCCAGCTTTTTGTGTCTATCTACTGTAAACAATATGATAAACGAGAAAAGAAGTTCAGTGTGTGTGGATATATATATATATCCACACACACATACGCACGCACACATTTATATGCACACTTACTCACACATAAAAAACCTCAAACAATAATAGTCTATGTTGTTCAGAACTTATTGGAAGTTAGAGTGTTTATTAGCCCCAGCAAGATCTGAGCTGCAGCATCCACAAGATGTGTACGGTTACCTCTATCTGCTGTACATGTTCTAATTGGAGCTGTTTTTGGCAAGATTAGCAAGTTTGCAGATGATACAAAAGTGGCTGGGACATGTTGGCTGGTATGGGTAAGTTGGACTGAAGGGCCTGTTTCCACACTGTATCACTCTATGACTCTATGTTTTGAAACTGACAGCCCATTGGAAAGTGTTGGGGATGGCAGGAAATAGTGGACTCTCTAATTTATCAGATGACTCACAGTTGTGCAAGAGGATCAAAAGGCTAGTGTATAATTTGGAGATTAGTTTGGGGCCCAGTAGTCCGTGCAATTTACTTAGGATAGGCCCATCGTTAATAATTCTTTGTTAATGGGCTAAAAATATGATCACAAGAGGCTGTCTATTTCAGCATAATGTGATCTTCTTCTTATGTATGACGTGCACAGCCTAAAGTTCTAGGTCAACTTGTTCTATTTGATCTTCTGTTTGTGCACGTCGGGTTGATTGCATTAGTCGAAACGGCGGATCATGTGAAAGTTGCAATCTCCCACCCCAGCATAATGTGATTAAAAATTGCATTTTGGAGAGAGTGGAATGTGTCATTAACCATTTTTGAGACATTTTGCTTCATTCTGGATATCTGACAGGGCATTTTTTGATATGAAATCTATTGTATGCATGACGACTTTAGCATTGGGCTTGCAATGTGATGTGATTCTCTGCGTAATGTTTCTTTTGGAATGTTGCCCAGAAAACTAGGGCATGTTATCCCATGACTTACATAAAATAAGCTTGGCATGGCACTGAATTGGATCCCATTTATTCCTATAATCACATTCTATTCTTATCTCCCATTCCTACCCATCCTTTCACAATGTTGACACTAACAGCCCCCAATTCCCACTCATCGTACCCCGTGATTAGCCCACATACTGGTGGCTCAATTACCTGAGCTATCAATGCCCCATACCCCATGTTCAAAACAAAATCTACCAGCTATCCAGTGCCTTCTCCCGCTCCGGATGAGAGGGGATCTTATAGAAACATCATAATCATAATCATAATCATAATCATAAAGGGGCCTCTAACCTCCGTTGACGGAACGATCGTACTCCCGTAGCTGGCGGCAGGCCTCCTCGTCGGGGCGAACAAGCTCCTGCATCGGGGGGGGGAATCTAAACTCCCCCGCGCCGGGTGATCTTCCGAGACTCAACCCGAGACGGCGAGCTCCTTGATGTTAAAGTCCGCATATAAAATTATTAAGGGATTGGACAGGCTACATGCAGGAAAAATGTTCCTGATGTTGGGGGAGTTCCTTCTCACCTCCTTTCATAAAGAGCGCCCTTTAATTCTGAGCCTCTGACCTCTGGTCCTAAACTCTCCCACCAGTGGAAACATCCTTTCCACATCTACTCTATCTAGGCCTTTCATTATTCACAAGTTTAATGAGGTCCCCTTTCAACCTTCTAAACTCCAGCGAGTAGAGGCCCAGTGCTGTCAAACACTCATCATATGCTATCCCACTCATTCCTGGAATTATTCTTGTAAACCTCCTCTGAACCCTCTCCAGAGCCAACACATCCTCCCTCAGATATGGGGCCTAAATTTGCTCACAGTACTCCAAATGCGGCCAGGACCAGCGCCGTGTAGAGGAGCCGCAGCATAACATCTCTGTTCTTGTATTCCAGTTCTCTTGATATAAATGCTAGCATCGAATTTGCCTCCTTATTACCGATTCGACTTGCAAATTAACTTTTTGGGAGTACTGCACCAACACTCCCAAGTCCCTTTGTACCTCTGATATCTGGATTCTCTCTCCATTTAGAAAAAAATCTAGGCCTTTATTCTTATTACCAAAATGCATGACTCCGCACTTTGCTACACTGAACTTCATCTGTCACTTCTCTGCCCACAGAGCAGCGCTCATGCAGTAGCAGCAAAGTTGTGGAGTTTGCATCTTCTCCCTGTGACTGTGTGGGCTTCTTTGAGGTTCCTCCAACATCTGTAGGGCATGCAAATTGATTGGATAGTTGGCTACTGCAAACTGCTCATAATGTGAGGGTGAGCAGTAGAGTTTGGAACGGGGGGGAATTGAGGATAAGGTGCGGAGAATAAGAAATGGGATTAATGTTGGATTAGTGTAAATGGGTGGGTCGATGATCGATGTGGATTTGGTTCAGACGTCGGACGTGTTTGCATGCTGCATCTCTTCTCTATGTTTCTGTGATCAGAGATGAGTGGTGATCATTGAGGCAGATGTGGACAGGAGGAGACAGTGCATCATTCACAAAGGGGATGGAGGGTTATGTAAACATAAAGAAGAACACTCCTTGCAGGGAATGGGTGTATTGGAATCCATGCATGTGACCAGGGTAGGGTCTGGCTGACTCATTAGTGTGGACGGAGGCCTCAAGCTCTGGTTTAAACCACATCATGATAGGACGGCAGCACAGCTCATGGCTTGTGCGTGCCATCACCTTGTCATTTAAAAGTGAGCATAGCATGTGGTTTGACTTTGTGTGTATGTGGCTATCATCTGCACAGACTTGTGAGGAATATCTGCTAGAGCACTGGCAGTGTGCAAACCACCCAGGCTTGCCAACGTTCACACAACGTCATGCAAAGTGAATCTTTCTTTGCAAAGATTTGGCTTCCGTGAATCTGCTGAGCGGGCGCTTATCTGCATGAGGCAGGAAGTTTACAGTTTATCAGCAGCGTGCTCGTCGAAAACCAAACCAAGGTAGAGAAGCTAATTGGCGAGTTTCAAATGCGTTTTCAGGTCTGTCGTGCTGCATATGAAATATATTATCAAAAGTAACAGTTAAAAAAACAGGGTAAATTAGGGAGCACTGAAGCCCATCTCAGGCTTCATCCTTGACCATTTTATGTGTGTCAAATATGGAGAGGAACTTTAAGGTTAACTCGCAATCCAAAGTGGAGAGATCTCCAACAACAGGGGGCCATTTGGCTCTCCATGCTTGTGCTTATGTTGATGATCACAGCTCAGGCCAGTCGCAGGGTAGTGCAGCCGACTTCAGTAATCCTGTTCCGAATAAGATTCAAGGTCAGCTGTCGCTCCTCATTTTAACTGGTTTCTTGTGACTCCTGGTGGAAATTAGAGGCAGGCCGAATCTGTCCCACTGTAGATAAACAGCTGATGTTCCCTCTCTAACCACTGGGTGACACAATAGGGGCTGCGATGCACACGACCGTAACCACCTCGTCAGCACATTTCTAAAAGTATTTTGACCTTCCACTTCTTTTCAGATCCTGGATAAATGGGTCTTTCAGTCTGAAACTTAAAGGTTCCTGTGTCCAACAAGCTTGGGCGGGTGATCAGTTGAAGAACTGTGGGATGGCTAATGCGGTACATTGTAAACGTTACCTTGGCGCAATAAGGGATCATCTTTAATATTAGAGTCACTGTGAAAAGGATGGCTCGTTCATCTTGTGCAATGGAGTACCACTACTGTGCAGGACCCTGACTGTTTATTTCTTACCATTAAAGGGCATTTGGCAGAATTGTCAAGGTTCTGGCCTTACTCTAAGTGTTAAACTGTTTTTCTTCCAGCTCCTCTGTGTGTCTGGCACACTAATGTATGGAGGAGTTTGGACTTGGGCAGTGGAACCCAACCTTGACAAATTTAGACCACAGTTTGGCTGTCAGTGCCACAGAAGCTGTCACTTACTGAGCTTGCTGTCTGGTTTTGTCATGACCTTACCATCCAACCCATTCCACCATTATCCAGTTGTGATGCCACATCCTCCCCCTGCTGTGGCCTTTGTCTAACTAACCCCTGCCCCACTGATCTGCCATCCAACTGAATGTTCTCCTGACCCATTTCCCCCCTCCCCACTGCACCGTGAGTTGCTTGTAGCACACCAAGGATGTCACCCCACTTTCCCATAAAGATCTGCCATTCAAGGTCCCTCACCCAGATCCTCCCTCCTCTCAGTCCGTTGCTCAATTTTCATCTATTTCAATCTCGACCCTCTGATGACCCTACTCAATATCATCCTCCTTGAATCAAGCCCCAATCTCATCTCCACCAGTCCCCGTGGTCCCTCGGCCTCACCAGTCCCCAAACATCCTCTCCTCCCACACTCTTACTCTGCGACCTACACCGGACCCCTGAGACAGCCAAGCACATCAATGAGGAACCATTGAGAGAGTTTGATAGTGTACCTTGAGCTGGTGCTACAGACATTCACATAGAACCTAGGAGAATACACAGGGCCCACAATGTGGTTCTGAACATGATGCCATTAAACTAATCTCCTCGGCCTGTATGTGATCCATAAACCTCCATATTTTGCATAACCATGTGTCTTTCTAAAGGCCCCTTAAATGCCACTATCATATCTGCCTCCATCACCACACCTGGCAACATAATCAGGCATTGCAATGGAGGAGCTGGTGAGTTTGGTTTTAAATTTCAAGATCATTTCATTAAGTCCCACAACTGCTCAGGTGGGATTTGAGCTGCTGTACCTGGATTGTTAGTTCAGACTAATTAACTACTAGCCTCATAACATAACCACAGAGGACACAATATGCTGGAGTACTTCAGCAGGTCAGGCAACATCTAGTGCTGGAGTAACTCAGCAGGTCAGGCAGCATCTCTGGAGAACATGGATCGATGTAGGAAGGAACTGCAGATGCTGGTTTAAACCGAAGATAGACACACAAAAGCTGGAGTAACTCAGCGGGACAGGCAGCATCTCTGGAGAAAAGGAATGGGTGACGTTTTGGATCGAGACCCTTCTTCAGACTGAAAGTCATGGGAAAGGAAAATGAGAGATATGTGATAGGTAGGGTTGCCAACTTTCTCACTCCCAAATAAGGGACAATAGGTCCAAATAAGGGACAAATTCCCTACGGCATAAAGTACAGAAGGCTTTCGTCGAGTCACTGATGACGGGCTTAACCCACGTCTATTTTGCTTCCCATTGCTTGTTACAGCAGCACAGTCTTTTCTTTTTTGCAAGTTTATCCATATTTGCACACGCCAAACCGACCGAACAACACCAGGCGTTACTGAAACTTGTTGTTTTGCCAGGAATTGGCAAAATATAGCGTACAACTGATGCGCATAATAGGGCCTGTAATTGGATGACTGGTGAATCACTCGTGCGTGATGTCAACAGCACATGCAACACGCACGCACGCTGTTGTATCAGATCTAGGATCTGTCTGTAAGCCTGCCCCTCCGGTGATTACAGAGTACAGATGCTCCTCGACCTATGATGCATCAACTTACGATATTTCAACTTTACAATGGTGCAAACGATACACATTGAGTAGAAACCGTACTTCACTAGCCTGGCCTTGTGGCAGCGTTGGGCTGCGTTGATAATTTAAGCGGTAATGCTTTACTGTTTAATTAGAATTGGCTTCCTGCAGTCCATTTAGATTTATGCCTGCTCTGTTGAGGCGAGCTTCAGGACCGAAGAAGAGGCTGGTGGCTGGCGAGATTTTGCAGGGAGATAAGAGAACCGTGTTCGCCTTTCCGTAGGAGGAAGCGATGAGGGAAGAATTTGTGAGGAATCTTGCAGGAGGCGAGATGGACATCAAACGGCAACAGATCTGATGAGACGGTTGATATAATCTCAGAGCTGTGACAATTCGGCAAGTGTTCGCTCCTGCGGGGGTCTGGCACTCGGGAGATTTAAGGGGCGTCGGTACTCGGGGAATTAGCGAGCAGTCCGACGGAACAGGGGCAGTGGTGGGAGTGGGGATGAGGTGGGATGGGCGGTTGAGAGCCGCCAAAGAGATTTCATAGTTAAAATGTTGGGGAAAAGGGGAAGTACAACAAGATCTGGGGGTCCTTGTTCATCAGTCACTGAAAGTAAGCATGCAGGTACAGCAGGCAGTGAAGAAAGCGAATGGCATGTTGGCCTTCATAACAAGAGGAATCGAGTATAGGAGCAAAGAGGTCCTTCTGCAGTTGTGCAGGGTCCTAATGAGACCACACAACTGGAGTATTGTGTGCAATTTTGGTCTCCTATTTTGAGGAAGGATATTCTTGCTATTGGGGGAGATTCTGTATGAAGAAGGGTCTCGACCCGAAACATCACCCATTCCTTCTCTCCAGAGAAGCTGCCTGTCCCGCTGAGTTACTCCAGCATATTGCGTCTAGCTTCGGTGTAAGTTCCTTCATACACTTTCTGTTGTGGGGCTGTTTGCTTAGCAATAAGATGATCTGAGTGCCAATTTACACATTTAACGGCAGTCTGCCTTCTGACCCAGCTACATCCTGGGTCACCTAAAAAAAGAATTAATTCACAGATTTAATGAGAATGATGGCTGTTCAGAGTTGGCACATGCTGCCGACTGCCAAATTGTAATGTTTGTGTACCATTTTATGCTGGAGAAAGGGACTCCACACTTGACATTCTTTCCACTATCAAAGTGATCTCAGGCTAGTACCTGCTTTGAGTGTTCCACATTAAACTGGAACAGATTAGTCTGACAAACTATTACTGCAAATAGCTGCTGTAGGTTGTCAGCCCTGTTAGGGCTGATAAACCAGGATAATAATGGTTAAGTTAATTCAATTCCTCTTGACTGGCAGAATGCCTAATTGATATCAGTAAGTCAGGCCTGCTGTCAAAGGATCACAGGGGCTTAACGATTAATTACAGATTAGATAATGCTGTTTTTGCAGAGTGTGCCTTTTGCACTCTTAATGTAATTTTGATTTACTGATCTTATCTTCACAGTTGGTGTTTTTGAAGAAAATGAGGGTCAATGTTACTGTAAAGTTGTTTCAGAGGGCAAAAAAAAATAATTAATTTACAGGTTACATCAGTGCTGATTTGATGCTGTGAAAATTCATAGTGTTTGAATGGCTAATTTCACCTACTATTGATTCTGGCTTTCACAGGAGGAAATATACAAATCAGCATCCGGTTCCTGTAACTTTAAACTAATCTCATGTCTGGATTTGCATTCATTGATTACTGGGGAAGTTGTGGCACTGTAAGTGGCCAAAATAAAGTTAAGTGAGTAGGGAAAAAAGGAAGAGAAAATTACGATTCAGTGATTAAGTGGTTGGAGATGTTATGATAAAAAATAGATGCCCTGGGTGGTGATGTCTTGAATTTTGAGACTGGAATTTCTGTCTCAAACTGTAGTAAGTTGTAAAGAACATGGGATGTGCAGGAAGGAACTGCAGATGCAGGTTTACACTGAAGATAGACACAAGATGCTGAAGATACAGCAGGACAGGCATCATCTCTGGAGAAAGGGTGCGGGTGATGTTTCGGGTCAAGACTCTTCTTCAGACATGTGGATCAGAAAGAACATGGATCTTCATAAGGTAGGCACAAATTGCTGGAGTAATGGAGAGTGTGTATGGATCTTCATAACACAGGGACTGAAATTAGTTGTTAGTTGGTGTTCTCAGCAGAAGGCAGCAGTATACAGAGCCAATTTTAGAGCACAGTGCCTGCGTTGACTGCTGTTTTTTTGTGGGTTTTCTGCAGGTGCTCCGGTTTCTTCCCACAATCCAGATATCTACAGGTTTGTAGGTTAATTGGCTTTGGTAAAATGGTAAATATTCCTTGGTGTGTGTAGTATAGAGTTAATATGTAGGGATTGCTGGTTGGCATGGACTCGGTGGGCCGAAGGGCCTGTTTCCATGCTGTGTCTTTGAAGACTAAAAACTAAATAAAAACTGAAAAAAAACAACATTGTTGGCATCCTTGCTGTCTGCTTGGTTGTGGCACTAGGCCCTGGTGCATCCAAATACATTTCCAAAACCCTGCCCAGCAATTCATCTGCTTGAGGTGTTGCAGGGGTGAGAGCAAGGCTTTCACAGCCTTGGGTTACAAGTAAACCAGTTGAGGATTGTCAAAGTGATCTCTGGAGGCCCAAATAACGATGCAGGGTTCAACAGGGCCAGCCACCCTCATGGTCTGGCTAGACATTAGACTTTAGAGATACAGTGTGGAAAAAGGACCTATGGCCCACCGGGTCCGCACCGACCCTGTACACTAACACTATCCTGCACACTAGGGATAATTTGCCAATTTCACCGGCCAATTAATCTTCAAACCCGTTAATCTGTGAAGTGTGGGAGAAAACCGGAGCACGCAGGGAAAACCCTCGTGGTGACAGTTTGAATATACAAACACCGTACAGACAGCACCCATAGTCAGGATCGAACCCGGGTCCCTGCCGCTGTAAGGCAGCAACTCTACTGCGATGCCACCGTGCCGCACTAAAAGGAGCAGTCAAATCCTATGTGACCTTCAGCAAGCGATTCACCTCCTGATCCAAGACCTTTCCCATTCTACAGCTCACAAATCAGGAGTGTGATGGAATATTTTCTGATGAATGCAGCTCCAACATTTCTCAAGCGGCTTGACAAAATCCAGGGCCAAACAGCCCACTTGACTTCGCCACTATCAACATCAACCTCTTCCATTGCCAGTGCATAGTGGCTGCAGCTAATATCATCTACAAAATGCAACGCGGTCACCCATACAGATCCTCATACAGTAACATCTCCAAAGCCCATGGCCTCCACTACGAAAGACAGAAGCAGCAAGCACAAGGAAACATCAACTCCTTCAGGTTCCCCTCCATGTCATCACCATCCTGATCTGCAAATGCATCACCAGTCCTTCATTGGCACAGCAGGGTTTAACCCTGAACTCTCCAGCTGACAACAATCTCTAGAGGTCCTGCAGCAGTTCACCAGCATCTTCTTGAGGACAGTTGGGGATGGGCAATAAACGCTGGTCTTGCCAGCGGTGCCAACATCATAAAATGGTATAACCAAATGTGGTGATCATTAGAATTACTCACACATTTTATAACAACCCTTCAGATAATTTATTTTTAGTTTACAGATACAGAGATACAGCGCGGAAACAGGCCCTTCGCCCCACCGAGTCCGTGCCGACCAGCGATCCCCACATGTTATCGCTATCCTACACACACTGGAGACAATTTACACTTTAACGAAGCCAATTAACCTACAAAGCT
Organism: Okamejei kenojei; assembly: GCA_035221665.1. Lineage (NCBI taxonomy): Eukaryota > Metazoa > Chordata > Chondrichthyes > Rajiformes > Rajidae > Okamejei > Okamejei kenojei. The sequence goes on along the minus strand of CM069142.1, from coordinate 14,057,873 downwards.
GTATGTCTTTGGAGTGTGGGAGGACACCGAAGATCTCGGAGAAAATCCACGAGGGTCACAGGGAGAAAACGTGCAAACTCCATACAGACAGCACCTGTAGTCAGGATCGAACCCGGGTCTCTGGCGCTGCAAGCACTGTAAGGCAGCAACTCTATTGCTGTGCCACCGTGTTTGTACCCCTCAAACATGCAGCTACCGACACTGGCTCTCTGGTGTAGTTAAGGTCTGAGCTGAAATAGCTTCATGGCTAAACACGCAGAGACCAGTTGGTGCCTCTGCGGTATGTTATGACTGGTAGCCTCGGGAGAACATTCCTATGAGAAACATGGAGGAATCAATGGTGATATTAAAGGAGGAAGGGGGAGGGTAAAGCATACTTCAGGCAAACAAAATAATCAACCAGTGAAATGTTTGCAAAGGTTATAAACGCATCTAGTTTTGGGAGAAAAAGTATGGGTCAGAGTTGGCCTGGATTCTGTGGGGAAATGTTGGCAGAACCTTTGATATTTCCTCATGTAACAGTCGGTAACTTTGAGATTTCCTCATTTTGGTTGACATAGTCCTTGGCCGGAAGGTTGCTGTTAGATTCCACTGCTGTTTCACCAACTGCACTCTGACTCTGGGTTTGTGCAGGGATATGGGACATTGTGGAGCTTCCTCACCCCTTATGGTGAGGGAATCAGTTGAGTCTCCTGAGCCAGGTTGGAAGAGGTGGACAATGCTTCCTCATTCATTTCAAGAGAAGCCAATGGCTGGGAAGGAGTGACCATTTGTTGATTCATTTTTTGTTCTTAATTGAATATTTAAATGTTTTTTTAACTTTTGATATTTTAGTTGTTAATTTATAATTTCTTTTAATACTAGTTCTAAGAAAATTCAATGCTTTCTGAATGTTCTTCGAATGTCAAAAATGATCATAAGTATTCAGTCTTTAACAGCGCAGAGTAAGCCAAGGAATCTCAAAATATCACCCATTCCTTATCTCCAGAGAAGCTGCCTGTCCCGCTGAGTTACTCCAGCAATGTCTACCTTCGATTTAAACCACCATCTGCACTACTTTCCTACATGGTATAACTTGGCCCTTGGTTGGCTGCAGCAGTTTGTTCCCTGTTTTTGTGGGTGAGGCTTGTCCTCTTACCAGCATTCCCACCCATTCTGGTGCGGAAGGCCCTCTCACTGCCCTGGGCCCTGCAGCAAGGGTCAAGGCAATGCCTTTCCTCTCATGTTTCTGCCACATGGATTGTCTGAGGTAAGTTTGTGCTTTGTTCCTTTATATGGGTAAAATGGGTAAATTGCACTATTATTGTTTGTGTGTGTGTGTGTGTGTGTGCACACAAAATGCTGGAGTAACTAAGCAGAACAGGCATCTCTGGAGAGAAGGAATGGGTGATGTTTTGAGTCGAGACACTTCTTCAGACTGAAGAAGGGTCTTGATTCAAAACGTCACCCATTCCTTCTCTCGGAGATGCTGTCTGACCCGCTGAGTTACTCCATCATTTTGTGTCTATCTTTGGTTTAAACCAGCATCTGCAGTCCCTTCCTATCTATATTACTAAAAGTATGATCTTGACAACTTCCTGTTTTTTCTGTTTCATGATTTTAGAAAAAATGCTGCCACTTTCGGCTGTGTTTTTTGGCCAGCTTACTCAGAGTCCCCCTCTGCTGTGCAGCACAAGAGGAATTTTCCCATCGATGAAACATAAAAGAGTTATTACTGTTTAAAAAATGTTGACATTCTCTCTGCTGCCCCTGCTGGTGGGAGGGGAGAGTGACTATAAAACCCGGAAGTGTTGTGCCTCAGTCAGTCTCTGCAAGATGGGGGAAGTGAGAGGGTCACATCTCTCAGTCTGAGCTGAATACTGAACACATGTCTACTAAACTGTGAGTGTGGTTTTACTGACCTTGAGTGCCCTTAATGTGGTATGAAAGTAAAAGCACTGCAAATGGTTAGTGGGGTTTGGGTTGAAGTAAAAGCATTGCAAATGGTTGGTGGTGTTTTGGGTTGAAGAAAAAGCACTGCAAATGGTTGGGTGGGGTTTTGGGTTGAAGAAAAAGCACTGCAAATGGTTGGTTTGATGTTTTGGGTTGAAGTAAAAAGCACTGCAAATGGTTGGTGGTCTAAACTTGACAACTTCCTGTTTGCACTGTATATTGATTTTAGATAAAATGCTACCACTTACGGCTGTGATTTCTGGCCACCTTACTCAGTCCCCCTCCGCTCATCAGGTGCAGAGGATTCGTGCCATCAATGAAAAAGAAAAGTGTTATTAGTGTTTCAAAAATGTTGAGAATCTCTCTCCTGTCAATCACGCCATGAAGGCCACACCTTTTCCGGTGGGAGGGGGGAGGGATGATAAAACCCGGAAGTGTGGGTGTGACTCTGCATGATGGGGGAGGGAGAGGTCACGACTCTGTCTGAGCTGTGAATCAACTGTACACACTGAATGTCTACTGAACTGTGAGTGGTATTTTGTGTGGTTTTATGGTGATTTCACCCTGCTTGAAATGGTATGAAACTGCATTTGAATGTGGTGGCCTTGCACCCTGCATGAAATGGTATGAAACTGCATTTGAATGTGGTGGCCTCGCACCCTGCATGAAATGGTATGAAACTGCATTTGAATGTGGTGGCCTTGCACCCTGCTTGAAGTGGTATGAAACTGCATTTGAATTTGGTGACCTTGTACCCTGCTTGAAGTGGTAAGAAACTGCACTTGAATTTGGTGGCCTTGCACCCTGCTTGAAATGGTAGGAAATGGATTTGAATTTGGTGGCCTTGCACCCTGCTTGAAATGGAATTTCAAGGAATAGCCGTGAGTCAACTGCCAGCCCACCAGCCGTGAGTGAGTTGCCAGCACATCAGGCTTGAAAAGACTGAGCTGCCACGCCAAGAATCCATTTGGCCCACAATGTCTATAGTAGCCCTCTGGAGACCAGTCCCTTCCGCCCACAACACCCATACCAGCGCTCCAGAAAGCCCCCCCCCCCCCCCCCCCCCCACCCCCCCCACTGGCCCCCCCCCCACCCACCAATTGGAATTGGTGGAGAGGTGGAATTTTGCGTTGGGGGACCTGCCCTTCCATGTGAACATGGGACCCAACGGGTCCCACTTAGTCTAGTATACACTATATGTAGATGTATGTACTGTATATGTGTATACACACACATACTGAATTTTTGTTCTCATTTATTATATTGTTTACAGGGTACCATGTTTACATATTCTGTTGTGCTTCTGCATGTAAGAATGTCATTGTTCTGTCTGGGACATATGACAATAAAACAGTTGACTCTTGGCTCTTGAATGGAGCAAAGGGGATTCTGTGCAAAAGAGTAATACATTGTCTGCATCCCCTATCAAACGGCCATGCAATCCTCAGGCAAATGATTTGCTGAGCAGTTCAAATTCTCCTCAGAGAAGAACACTTGCCTGTTAAAAACGGAGCGGAATGTTCAGCTTCATAAGTGATAAAACAGATTTTAAAATAAAGCCATTTGATCGTCCGAGCCAACACACATGAAGTAAGAAAGTGCAAGAAATGTGTTTCCAGCATGACTTTGCGTTTTAACATTACCAGACATCTGCACCTGTGGTTTAAAGTGAGAGCAGCAAGGAGTGGAGGTGCGTTTTATAAATGTGTTCTGCTATTTCAAACAAGTTTTGTTGATAGAAAACCATGCACAAAGTTGCACATGCACACAGTGAGAGCATTTTGGTGGAAAATGTAACAAAAAAGAGGATGCAATTTAAAGTGAAGGAAAGAACTTTGCCACTTAAAAGGCAGGTGGCTTGTGATGGATAGGTGCTTTAGGTCAGTGTTGTACTGAAAGATCTAGTTCTTTGAAATTTCACGCAACAGTTCCTTCTGACATCAATTAAGTACAAAATGGATCAATGACTTAATGTTGTTAAAGTCTAAAGACTGAATTTGTTTGTGTGACACTGGCTTAAAATTAGCCTTGCTCCTAAAAATAGTGTAGATTATTTTGGGTTCAATGCAATTAAACCATGCCACTGAGTGCCGCAGGCAACAGAGTATCCACCGGCCCTGTATTGGCTGACAACACATCTGGGTAAAGGGAGAGTGTTGCAAGTCTATGCTGCAGAGAGGCCATAAGATAATTGTGTGGGTGTGAATGGTCGCAGTGCCGATTGACATTATCTCTGTGTAGGAAGCAACTGCAGTTGCTGGTTTAAACCGACGATAGACACAAAAAGCTGGAGTAACTCAGTGGGACAGGCAGCATCTCTGGAGAGAAGGAGACATTTCGGGTGACGTTTCGGGTCGAGACACTTCTTCAGACTTTTTAGGGATAAGGGAAACGAGACATATAGACGGTGATGTAGACAGATAAGGAACAATGAGTGAAAGATATGCAAAAAAGTAATGATGATAAAGGAAACAGGCCATTGTTAGATGGTACACAAAATATTGGAGAAACTCAGCGGGTGCAGCAGCATCTATGGAGCGAAGGAGACAGGCAACGTTTCGGGCTGAAACCCTTCTTCAGACTGATGGGAGGTGGGGCCATTGTTAGAAGTTTGTTAGGTGAAAACGAGAAGCTGGCGTGACTTGGGTGGGGGAGGGATAGAGAGAGATGGAATGCCGGGGCTATGTGAAGTTAGAGAAATCAATATTTATACCACTGGACTGTAAGCAGCCCAAGCAAAATATGACATGCGGTTCCTCCAATTTTTGTTTAGCCTGAGTTGGAATCTGGGGTCCCAGGGCTGGCTAAAGGCATCTGTGAACGGGAGTCCAGGAACCCAATGTAGATTGATATTATCTTTGGTTAACTGGAGGATGTGGATAGTACTGCTGGTTAATTGTCGTTGTGTCAGTGCAAGGAAGTGCAGATGCGGGATCCTTGAGCGAAGCACCAAGTGCTGGAGGAACTCAGAGTCAGGCAGCCTCTGTGGAGAGAATGAACAGATAATGTTTTGGGTTGTCAAATCAGCATTTGTAGGAAGTCCTCTGAACTAACCTGCAGCAGATCCTGGCACTAATGTGATACGTGGGTGAGCCTGTGCACACAACACTGTGAAAACCACTGCCCCTGAAGAAGGGTCTCGACCCAAAATATCAGCTGTTCCTTTCTCCAGAGATGCTGCCTGCCCCGCTGAGTTACGCCAGCAACTGCATCTGCAGTTCCTTCCAATGCATGTTTTGGGTTGGTATCCTCCTTCAAGACACACAGTATCAGTCTCATTGTGTGACCACAGGATGTCAAGATCTACAGCCCCGGTGCTGTTAGAGATAGTATTTCTATTTATCAACAACTACATTCACCTGAGGCAGTGGTTTTCAGAGCGTTATGTGACTAGGCTCTCCCTCGTATCACTTTAGTGCCAGAATCTGCTGCAGGTTAGTTCACAGGACTTCCTAAAAATGCTGACAGGATGCTTGGTACCTCCTGCTTAATATCTGAAGTGGATTTCTTGCACACGCTCTGCCTTGGGTATATGATTGGTGCAGGTCAGATACAGGGAACATAATGATGCAGAAGCACTGTCCGCTACAGGTAGGGGTGGCAGGAAGATCTTGTGTCTCCATTTAATGTATCGGGAGGGCTCATAGAACCATAGGTGCAGGAGTAGCTCTTTCGGCCCTTTGAGCCAGCATCGCCATTCAATATGATCAAGGCTGATCATCCAGAATCAGTACCTCGTTCCTGCTCTCTCCCATTATCCCTGACTCCGTTATCTTTAAGAGCTCCGTCTAACACTCTCTTGAAAGCATCCAGAGAATTGGCCTCCACTGCCTTCTGAGGCACAGAATTTTACAGATTCACAACTCTCTGGGCGGAGGAGTTCTTCCTCATCTCAGTCCTAAATGGCCTATCCCTTATTCTTAAACTGTGACCACTGGTTCTGGACATGCCCAACATTCGGAACATTTTTCCTGCACCTAGCCATCTAGCCTGAACAATCCCTTAAGAAGTTTATATGTTTCTATAAGAAATCCTCTCATCCTTCGTTCTCCTATTGGCCCGAGGGTGTTCAAACAGGAGTAAAAGTTTTCAAAGAAACTAATTAAAATAAGGTTTAGTTTATTGTCATGGGTACTGAGGTACCGTGAAAAGCTTTTTGTTGCGTGCTAACCAGCCGGCGGAAAGACTATACATGTTTATAATTGAGCCGTCCGCAGTGTACAGTTACATGATAAATGGAATAACAATTAGTTCAAGGTAAAGTCCAATTATAGATGGTTCGTGGGTCTCCAAATGAGGTAGATGTTAGCCCAGGACTGCTCTCGAATCGTTGACAGGATGGTTCAGTTGCTTGATAATAGTTGGAAAAATACTGGCCCTGAATCTGGAGGTTTGTATTTCCACATTTCTGTACCTCTTGCCTGTTGGGAGAGGGGAAAAGAGGGAGTCTTCCCTCAGACTGATCCTTGAATATGCTGGTGGCCTTGCCGAGGCAGCATGAAGTGTAGATGGAGTCAAAGGAAGGGAGGTTGGTTTGTGTGATGGGCTGGGGTGCTTCCATAATTCTCTGCAATTTCTTGCGGTTTTGGGTGGAGCTGTTGCCAAATGATGCCGTGATGCATCCCGATAAAATGCTTTTCTATGGTGCATGCATAGAAGTTGGTGAGAGTTGTGGGGGACATGCCGAACATCCTAAGCCTTGTAAGAAAGTAGGGGTATTGCTGCGCTTTCGTGGCCATTGCTGAGATGTTGCGGGTCCAGGATAAGTTGCTCATATTTACTCCTAGGAACATAAAGGGCCTGTCCCAGTTGGCGATTTTTTTAGGCAACTGCTGGCATCATTGACTGATGTATCAGGTCACCGAAAAATTTGCGGCGTGATGACGTATTGACGCGCGGTGTTTTTTCAAGTGTCGCAACATTTGTTTTGTCGCCGCTGGATTTTGAAATGTTCAAAATCTTTTGACGATCCCTGATATGACGCCAGCAGTCGTCCTAAAAAATCAGCAAGTGGGACAGACCCTTAAAGCTTTCATCCACCTCTACTCTGCCGTCGTCAACTTATTCATGTGTACTGCTTCACTTCCTGAAGTCGATCACCATCTCTCTTTGAGAGGAAGGTTGCTGTCTTGACACCAGGTCACGAGGCTCTCAAACTCCTCCCTGTACTCCTTCTCATCATTAGTTGCTATCCGGCCCACTATGGTGGTGTCGTCCGTGAATTGGTCAATTGAATTGGATTTGTACATGGCTGCACACTGGTGGGTGTACAATGAGTAAAGAAGGGGCTGAGAACACATCCTTGCGGAGCACCAGTGTTGAGGATTATCACAGAGGGCGAGCACATGAAGACAGTGTAAATAAAAATAGACTGAATAGCTTCCTCAAGTCATAATAGCCAAGGAAGGATTGATGCTCTATACAGCTTCTAAGATGCTTATTGTTCCACACTCCAGTCAGGACTGACTTACGTGCAATTACTTTTGAAGATGGCACAATGTATTAGGAAGTTTGATAAGTTCAGTTCAGTTCAGTTTAGTTTATTGTCATGTGTACAGTGAAAAGGTTTTTTTGCGTGCTAACCAGTCAGGGGAAAGACAATACAGGATTACAATCAAGCCATTCACAGTGTACAGATACATGATACATAGTTAAAATAAGAAATGTTGCTGTAGGAGTAAAGATTTAAAATAGAGGAGCGATTGTAATGTGTGATCACAGATCCGCCTCTGTGACGGGCGTCTTGGAATCAGCTGAATAGTGAATAATGACAGAAACTCAGTAACATTAATTTGCTCACTCACACCCACACACCCATCCCCAGACTAGTCTCAGCCCACTCTTATTGATCCAGAATCCCAGGTAGAGGCCTTCAAGCTGCATGAATGCATATATTCAATTTCTACTGTAAATCTACTTCTGTCACCTGTTCAATCACTCTCTCAGCACTTCGAGTGCTACTGTTTGGTCTCGGAATCAGCGAGGAAATCATCTTGAATGCAACAAAGTCTTGGATATAGGCAAGGCAAATAATGCCTTGAATTATATCATCGACCCCAGACTCAATGATCTTTAGGGCTAACCTATCCTCAGTGAGTGGCTGAGCTTGTCTACTCTGGAATTTAGAAGGATGAGAGGGGATCTTATTGAAACATATAAGATGATTATGGTTTTGGACACGTTAGAAGCAGGAAACATGTTTCCGATGTTGGGGGAGCCCAGAACCAGGGGCCACAGTTTAAGAATAAGGGGTAAGGCATTTAGAACGGAGATGAGGAAACACTTTTTCACACAGAGAGTTGTGAATCTGTGGAATTCTCTGCCTCAGAGGGCGGTGAGGCCTGTTCTCTGGATACTTTCAAGAGAGAGCTTGATAGGGCTCTTAAAGATAGCGGAGTCAGGGGATATGGGGAGAAGGCAGGAACGGGGTATTGATTGTGGATGATCAGCCATGATCACATTGAATGGTGGTGCTGGCTCGAAGAGCTGAATGGCCTACTCCTGCACGTATTGTCTATTGTCTATTGATTGATGTAGTCATTAAATCCCATCAACATTGTCAGGTAGTTCTGACTCCCTGAGGTCCCAATGAACCAAGTGCATGAGTCGTTCCTGCAGAACCACAAATTGTTGGCCAACTCTATGAATCACATCCAGTTGAAATGCAGTGTGTGTCATTAATTCTCCGCACCCTGATTGCCTGCCTTATGCTTTGGGCATAGTATTTCCCCCAAGACGGTGCAAAACTGAGCACTCTAATGCCCAGTGTTCTGAGTACACTTGCAGAAAGGCACTGCTGCTTGCTGATGTAACTGCACTGAAAAATGCATATGATTCATCAATGGATAATCTGTACGCCTATTAGTTCCCAGCGACAGTAGCTAGTAAGTTATTGTAACTGCAATATTGCCAATTCCTACACTGCTCAAGGTCCATGTCCTCACTATACCATTAATTTACGGGGCTGCCCAATGTGCTCATAGAAGATCTCCTGTGGAATATTTGTCTGATTAATTTCTACAAAGGCTTTAAAGCTCTAGTGACCATGGTTTCTCCACTGAATTAGGTGTCTGTGACCTCTCTATATGACACTATGGGTAAAGAGAGAGATTTTTGTATATAGTTCTCTCCTGTCTGTGTGTGCAGCCATTTTCGAGTGGCCAGCATTGAATACAAAATGCTGGAGTAACTCAGCGGGACAGTCAGCATCTTTGGAGAGAAGGAATGGGTGATGTTTCGGGTCGAGACCCTTCTTCAGACTTTTTACTGTGTTGTTGTAAGAGATTTCATTTGTAGTCCATGAAGCGAGCAGACTCATCAACCGTATCCTTCGCTCTAGTGCTGTGGGATCAGACTTTGTTTGCGTCCAGACTGGCTCATGAGAGAAATCCGTCCGAGTTATTTAATACAGGGAGCATAACACTCGAGGGCAAGATAAAATAGCCACTGATGTGGAAAGTAAATTTAAGACAATGAGACAGTATTGAGTATAATTCTGGAGTGTGAGCACTGTCTAAGCAAACGGGTCCTTCTCTCCAGAGATGCTGCCTATCCCGCTGAGTTACTCCAGCATTTTGTGTCTATAAAAAGAGACTGTGATGGCAACAATGTCACCTTCCTCAACTTGCGTGAACACTTGTTTTCTTAATTCTGTGTCAGCCTGGGACTTTAACGATATTGTTTGCCTTCATGAACAGTTGCTCTTGGTCCATACACAGGGTAAATAGTTGAGCCTGCACCCTGATGTATTGACTGAAGCCCGTCGCCAGTCCTGCTTATCTTACAGAATCACTTCCCTATTTCCTTTCAGGAGTTGGTGTACCGCTGTTTCCTCAAGCAGTAACATACCAAGCTCAATGTCAGTGTCCACAGTACGACCTCCAAAGGCAACGCAAGAAATAGATCTACCTGCAGGACATCCTTCGTTGAAGGCAGTAAGTTCTCAATCAGCAGCAGCATCTAGTACAGCAATGCATCAAAGGTCATACCACATGGTACCTTGGATTGCTAAATATATATTTACATTTACAAAAGATGACACAAAGTGCTGGAGTAACTCAGCGGGACAGGCAGCATCTCTGGAGAAAAGGAATCATAATCATAAAAGTAATTTATTAGCCAAGTATGTTTTGAAACATACAAGGAATTTGATTTGCCATGCAGTCATACCAATAAATAGCAACAAGACACCCAAATAAAATTTTAACATGAACATCCACCACAGCGACTCCCACACATTCCTCACTGTGCTGGAAGGGGAAAAAAAAAGTTCAATCTTCTTCCGTTCTTTGTTCTCCCACGGTCGGGGCACTCGCACCTTCCGTTGCCGGGGCGATCTTGGCTCCCGCCACCGGCGGACGAGCCCTCCGCTTCGGGAAGCTTGGAGCTTCCCGACATCGGTCTCTACCCGAGACTGCGAGCACCTTGATGTTGAAATCCGCAGGCCGCGGTTGGGGTGTCGATCCCAGGCAAGGGATCGCTGGCTCTGATGGCAAGTCCACGGACCCACGGTGGGGCTCAAAGTCAGTCTCGAGCAAGGTCGCCAGCTCCATGATGTTAAGCCGCAGAGCGACCAGAGTTACGATCCGGAAAACAATTGCATCTCCGGCAAGGTAAGCGATTGAAAAAAGTTTTCCCCGACCCCCTCCTCCACCCCCACCCTCCACTTAAAACAAACCAGAGAACATTAACACATACTTTTAAAACACACTAAAAATAACAACAAATTTGTAAAGGCAGACAGACTGTTGGCAAGGCTGCCATCACTGATGGCGCCATCCGGTGGATGACGTTTCGGGTCGAGACCCATCTTTAGACCCGAAGCGTCACCCATTCCTTCTCTCCAGAGATGCTGCCTGTCACGCTGAGTGACTCCAGCATTTTGTTCCTATCTTCGATTTAAAACAGCATCTGCAGTGCCTTCCTTTATATATACGTACACTGTCAGGGGCCAGCCAGTGATTTCCTAGAATGACACCTGATGGAATTAACACAAATTCCAGTTATGTTTCCTGGAAATTAGAACAATTATGAGTGATTGGTTTTGTTATCAAGAGGTTGAAATGGTAGGTGGAGCAAATCTAAAATGTTGTTTGGGTAGTCCAGGACTAGAAACGCTTTCTAAAAATAGTACGTGCCCTCAGGAGCAAAATTCGATGGTAAATCATTTGATAAACACTTTTGCAAAAAGCAATCGAGGTTGGCTTTACAGGTAATTTAAAAGCTTGACATTTATCAGCTTTTGTTAACCACAGGTATTAAGAAATATAGTGAATAGACAGTTACATGGAATTACCGATCTCACAGTTTGATGGATATGACTTGAGGGGATAAATAACCTATTGCAGGTCCTCTGTTCCTATGTAATGAAAAAATAGTCCTAATCTTTGAAGTGTTTTACTGATGTACCAAGCCAATAAAGTTTTCCTAATAAGAACATTTCAAAAGTGTTGATGGCTGGTACAATTCTGGGGTATCCTGAAATCCACCTTGGTTAGAAGTTTGAAAACCTGTGTCAAGAAAACATGTTGCAAGATTTCACTTATCTTTCATTGAATATTCTTAATACTGGAGGCGGCCCTCAGGACTAAGGAGGACTTGCTTCATGCTACTTTTGAGGACTCTGAGGTGAATAATGAAATTGATGTGGTCTACTTGGGGGACGGGGCAGGTAGGTGGGGAGTTTGTGCACTCCCTCTGCCCCTTGCACGGGGCTTCTGTGTGTTACTGGGGCATGAATTCGAGGCTCTTCAGTACCATCCCGAATGCCCCTTCTCCATTTTGAACGGCCAGAGTACACAAGGGTACACAAAAGGCTGGAGAAACTCAGCGAGTGCAGCAGCATTTAAGGAGTGAAGGAGATAGGCGACGTTTCGGGTCGAGACCCTTCTTCAGACTGGTCAGGGATCAGGGAAACGAGAGATATAGATGGTGATGTAGAGAGATAAAGAACAATGAATGAAAGATATGCAAAAAAGTATCGATGATAAAGGGAACAAGCCATTGTAAGCTGTTTGTGGTGTGAAAATGAGAAGCTAGTGCGACTAGGGTGGGGGAGAGAGATAGAGAGAGAGAGAGGGAATGCCAGGGCCCGAGGGCTGAGGGAGAGGTGGGAAGGGGAGGAGACAGCAAGGGTTAACAGAATTGAGAAAATCCAATGTTCAACAGAGCCAATTGAGTGTATCCAAGTTTGCAATGCTGGGAATAGACACAAAAAGCTGTAGTAACTCAGCCGGTCAGGCAGCATCTCTGGAAAAAAAGGAATAGGTGACATTTCGGGTTGAGACCCTTCTTGTAATATTGGGGATGTTGATCGGGGAGGAGAAACTGACATTGGTTTACTTACCCTTCCAGTTAATGAGGGGGATTTTGTAGAGACAGTGTTGGTGGTATTTGTCCAGAGTTGCTTGCTTCAAGTTGTCCAGAGGGGCGGTCAGGAATCACTGCTGTCTGGCCGAAAGTGAGTTTTGTTCCAGGAATGTGAAATTGATCTTCAAACCCCCTTCTCCTCAGTCGATCAAAGGTTATGCTAGTGTACTGAAGATGCTGGTGAATGCTATCATCCATGTCTGCAAAACGGGTGGCATATCAGAAATAGTCCCCATTTCCCAGGTGTTGTGGTGAACCCATTGCTGAATATAAGGTTCCCTCTAGTGGCAATGCTTCTTATTACAAGGATTGAACAATGGGTGCATCAGTGAGCAGTGTATATATGGTATTTGGTGGTTAATGGGCCTGTCCCACTTAAGAGACTTTTTAGGCGACTGCAGGAGACTATGCGGTCGCCACATGTTCGCGGGTACTTGCCGGGGAGTCGCCTTCATGGTCGTGAGGAGTTCCCGCATTCTGGGAACTAGTCGCGGCCTCATAATGGTCGCTGCGAATTTTTCCAGGGGTACTTTATGGCTTGCATCGATTTAAAAGATGCATAATATACAGTCCCCATCATAGAATCTCACAGGAAGTTCTTAAAATTTGTATGGAGGGGACAGTTATGGCAATACAAAGCCTTACCCAATGGGTTAACCACAGCCCCCAGACTATTTACCAATATAGTCAAACCAATATTGGCAATCCTCGGGCAACAGAATTATATTGTCATGGCATATGTAGACGATATACTTATAGTGGGACAGACCCTCCAATTGGCAAAGCTGGCAGTCACAGCGACCAAATCTTTATTCGAGACATTAGGGTTTGTAACCCATCCAGACAAATCCAAGCTAACCCCGTCTCAAGTTATGGACTACCTGGGCTTCACCATTGACACAAACCGAATGATGATTACCATCCCGACCAACAAAGCTTCAGACATAAAAGAAGCATGCAACAGCCTTGCTTGCGCCAGGGTACCAACTATCAGACAGACGGCCAAGGTAATTGGGAAATTGGTAGCTACATTCTCAGCTGCGCAATTCGGACCATTACATTACCAAAACTTACAAAGAGCAAAGATCTCAGGATTAAAAGCAAATGCTGGGCACTTTGACAGACCGATACGGCTGCCAATTAAGGCTAAGGCTGAGCTACAATGGTGGATTGACAATATTAGTGAGTGTCACAAACCCATCATTGTTAGCAACCCATCAGTCGTGCTACAGACTGACGCAAGCGCACAAGGCTGGGGTGCAACTGACACCACGTCTATCCTCCTCCAGACACAAGGGATAAACTATCTGGAGATGTTAGGGGCTTTCCATGGGCTGCGGGCATACTGCACTAACTTACAGCATTTACATGTCCGCTTCCAAATAGATAACACCACGGTGGTGGCTTATATAAATCATATGGGTGGTATCAGGTCATTATCTTGTGACGAATTGGCAAACACAATCTGGCACTGGTGCATTGAGAGAAATATTTGGATAACAGCGACCTATCTACCAGGGAAGCTCAACACAGTGGCGGACACCAGGTCACGGGTGTTCAATGATAACATCGAGTGGATGTTGAACCCCCAACTTTTTGCTGAAATTATAGCTAACTTTGGCACAGCAGATATAGACCTTTTTGCGTCCAGGTTGAACCATCAGATACCAACGTATGTGTCTTGGGAACCAGACCCTGGGGCAGTAGCTATGGATGCTTTTTCTCTTCATTGGGGGAAATGGTTTTGCTACGCATTTCCCCCATTCTGCCTCATCAGTCGGGTATTGCAGAAAATTCAACTGGATTCTGCTACAGGCATTTTGATCATACCCGACTGGCCTACACAGCCATGTGTACCCGGTGGTCCTCCAAATATTGAAACGTCCATGGGTTCAAATTGATAAAAACCCCAAATTGATTACCAACCCCATTACGGGAGAAAGTCACCCGTGCTATGGTCACCTAAACCTGTTGGCTTGCAGGTTCTAAAGAGGCCGCTTATCAAGGCCGGCATATCACCCAGAGCCATGGACCTCATCTCAGCGTCGTGCCGAGCATCAACCAGGAGGCAGTACCTCACCCAGGTCAGGAAGTGGGAGGCCTTCTGCTCCCGTACCAACACGACCTACAGCTCGGCCACTATCCCTGATGTCCTGGAATTCCCAGCGGGCCTTCATTATGATGAGGGCCTCAGCTACAGTGCCATCAACAGCGCCAGGAGTGCGCTGTCCTCATACCTGGACATAGGTGTAGGCTCAAACCATCTGGTGTCCAAATTCATGAGGGGAGTGTTCAACACCAACCCTCCACGACTCAGATACAACATCACCTGGGACGTAGGGATAGTACTGACCCTACTGAGGAGCTGGTTCCCTATGACAGAGTTACCACTCAATAAGCTCACCCTCAAAGTGGTGATGCTGATGGCACTGACTACAGCTCAACGAGTCCAGGCCTTACAGAAGCTGCGGCTGGATAGCATGGTCTCCACCCCTGCTAAGGTAACCTTCTTTGTAGAGGACCTGCTGAAGCAGCACAGACCTGGGTCTCTTGCAGTTGGAATTTCGGGCATACCCCACTGTCCGGACTATTGCAAGGTGGGTCAGGGCGGTGTTAGGTGCAGCAGGAGTAGATACTAACATTTTAAAATCTCACTCTACCAGGGCTGCATCCACATCAGCGGCGAGGGCCTTGGAGGTGCCCATGGACCACATCATAAGCCCTATTCAACTGCTCCCAACCCTCTATCATAAGGTCAACTGGTATGTTCTACATCATTAATCTTACTATCTCCAGTCATGGGGCGTTCTGTGATTCCACACCGCTGCTTTGAAGAATGTCGCGCACGCGGGCTGGCGGGGTCTTCACGAAATCACTCACCGCAACTCCTCACAAAATAAAGATCAACCTTCGAACTTGGTAAGGTCTCGTTTAATCTTACTATATCAGTGTAATTATTTTCCAGTAAGAACTGTTCAGCCTAATGAGAAATGCGTCGACTATTGGGAGAGTTAGTGATCTTAGTTTTTCTATTAGTGTGGGGCACAATTTGACACACTAGGGTTTGCTAACTTATTTCAGTGCAATCTGTAGGATGGATAGGTAATCAATTTTGCTGTATGGTCTTTAATGATAAATGATTTTGCTTTGTGTGTGCATCATAATGGGGCTGCACATTATCTAGAGGCAATGGGTTAATTCTCATTCTTCATCTGCCACTGTTCTCTCAGCCTAATGGTTGTAAAATTACCCATTCGGGACTTAATTCATGTGCATTAATTTGGAATTAACTATTGGAAAAAGACTGTGTACATACAGCAGTACCTCATAACTCACAAAATACAAATGCACCCATAACACAAAATGAGTAAGCATTCTTGATTATGCTCAGTTGCAGCACAATTAAACTGAACATCAAGCAAAAAATTTCAGTCGGGCACCGTAATGCTGTGCACACACATTATGATAGAGCGGCCAGGGATAATGAGGATAGATTTTTGTAACTTTGGAAAGAGATAACGTAAAGGGCATTGCCTGCAGTTATTGCCCTATCTTAATTGTCTTTTGGAAGGTGAAAATGAGCTGCTCGCTTGAATTCAATAGTTCACAAGTTATAGGAGTAGAATTAGGCCATGTGCCCCATCGAGTCTACTCCGCCATTCAATCATGGCAGATCTCTGGCTCCTAATCCCATTTTCCTGCCTTCTCTCCATAACCCTTGACATTCGTTTTAATCAAGAATTTGACTATCTAATTGCTGCAGTGTCTCCAGTGAAACTAGTTCATATATAAGCAGTTGCTGGATTGAAGCACACTATCGATGGAGGAACTGTGAAATCAGGGTGGCGTATAACTTCATGAAGGTATCAGTCTTGTGTTTCATAGTGGTTGTGGTCATTGCCATAGGTGCAGGTCGAGGTGGAGGGGGGGGAGTGGAGGGGGGGGGGGGGGGGAACAAAGGGGGACCAGGCGTAGATACTTAGTAACTTTGTAAGCACCCTTTATGTGGCGACTATTTGCATAGCTTGGGTATGCAAGAAAATAATTTCACTGTGACTTGTCACATGTTTCAATAAAGTATTAATGCATTCACTCACCAAGTACCTTTTCATGAAGTTACAGAAGTGCATTTTACAGGCACACGATGCGGCAACTGTGGAGGAGGGAATATATGTTTAGGATGGTTGATACCAACCATATTGTAGCGATGTTACAAAACCTACCTTCAGTGGCGCTGCGGTTCTGCCACTGGCTGTGTGCGCGACTTTGCCGCCTTTGGGGGGGGGGGATTAAAATGCAGGTTTGCATCGCTTGTCAGAGAGGAATTTCCTCGGGCTGCAAGTCGATCAAGAAAATTCGATCGGACTTTCGTTCCCGGTTTTAAAAAAAAATTGCTGGAAAATTTAATAGTTGGATTAAAGTAAAAAGTGACTTCTAATGCCCTCAACGCCTACAATGTAACGGATCGCAAAAGCAGGACAAAACAAAGGGTAAGTCGTCAATTTCACATATAATCTTGCTTCTTGGGGTGGCTTTAATCTAATTTTACATTGCGAAAATGTTAATTTGGGCCCCATATGATTCGGCAGTGTCTTTCCTGCCGATATGAGGTTAAAATTCACGGCAAATGCAACGTTCCAATCGATCACATTCCAGAAACACCCACTCGCAAGATGATTTAAATCCTTTTTTTTTGGACAATCATGTCATAAGAGCATCAAAATCATCTATATTTTGTGTTCTTGTCTATCCATAATCAATATTTTAATATAAATATCCACAACGGCTTTAATCACATGTATTGTGCCAAAAATAATAATTTTGATTATATTGAGAGTGGATGTTTCTAGATTAATTTATGGGAATTAAACATTAAATTCGATCCATCTGGCATATAAGTTCATGAGCAGGCTATTCTAGACAGGGTATTGAGTATTGAGGAAGGGTTAGTTAACAGTCTTGTTGTGCGTGGCCCCTTGGGCAAGAGTAACCATCATATGGTTGAGTTCTTCATTAGAATGGAAAGTGACATAATTAATTCAGAAACAAGGATTCTGAACTTAAAGAAAGGTAACTTTGAGGGTATGAGACATGAATTGGCCAAGATAGACTGGCAATTGATTCTTAAAGGGTTGACGGTGGATAGACAATGGAAGGCATTTAAAGACTGCATGGATGAACTACAAAAATTGTTCATCCCAGTTTGGCAAAAGAATAAATCAGGGAAGGTCGTACATCCATGGATAACAAGGGAAATCAGTGATAGTATCAAAACAAAAGATGAAGCATACAAATTAGCCAGAAAAAGCAGCCTACCAGAGGACTGGGAGAAATTCAGAGTCCAGCTGAGGAGGACAAAGGGATTAATTTGGAAAGGGAAAATAGATTATGAAAGAAAACTGGCAGGGAACATAAAAATGACTGCAAAAGTTTTTATAGATATGTGAAGAGAAAAAGATTAGTTAAAACAAATGTAGGTCCCTTGCAGTCAGAAACAGGTGAAATGACCATGGAGAACAAGGACATGGCAGACCAATTGAATAACTACTTTGGTTATGTCTTCACTAAGGAAGACATAAATAATCTGCCGGAAATAGCAGGGGACATGCAGGTGCAGCAGGCAGTGAAGAAAGCGAATGGTATGTTAGCATTCATAGCAAAAGGATTTGAGTGTAGGAGCAGGGAGGTTCTACTGCAGTTGTACAGGGTCTTGGTGAGACCACATCTGGAGTATTGCGTACAGTTTTGGTCTCCTAATCTGAGGAAAGACATTCTTGCCATAGAGGGAGTACAGAGAAGGTTCACCAGACTGATTCCTGG
This sequence comes from Okamejei kenojei, assembly GCA_035221665.1. Taxonomy (NCBI): domain Eukaryota; kingdom Metazoa; phylum Chordata; class Chondrichthyes; order Rajiformes; family Rajidae; genus Okamejei; species Okamejei kenojei. Next base: position 14,039,753 of record CM069142.1, on the reverse strand, counting down.
GATGTCAGGACTTTCATATGAAAAAAGACTGTATAGATATAGAAACATAGAAACATAGAAAATAAGTGCAGGAGGAGGCCATTCGGCCCTTCGAGCCAGCACCGCCATTCATTGTGATCATGGCTGATCGTCCGCTATCAATAACCCATGCCTGCCTTCTCTCCATATCATTTGACTCCACTAGCCCCTAGAGCTCTATCCAACTATCTCTTAAATCCATCCAGTGATTTGGCCTCCACTGCCCTCTGTGGCAGGGAATTCCATAAATTCACAACTCTCTGGGTAAAAAAGTTATTTCTCACCTCAGTCTTAAATGACCTCCCCTTTATTCTAAGACTGTGGCCCCTGGTTCTGGACTCACCCAACATTGGGAACATTTTTCCTGCATCTAGCTTGTCCAGTCCTTTTATAATTTTATATGTTTCTATAAGAACACCCCTCATCCTTCTAAACTCCAGTGAATACAAGCCTAGTCTTTTCAATCTTTCCTCATATGACAGTCCCGCCATCCAGGGATCAATCTCGTGAACCTACGCTGCACTGCCTCAATCACAAGGATATCCTTCCTCAAATTAGGAGACCTAAACTGTACACTATACTCCAGATGTGGTCTCACCAGAGCCCTATTCAACTGCAGAAGAACCTCTTTACTCCTGTACTGAAATCCTCTTGTTATGAAGGCCAACATTCCATTAGCTTTCTTCACTGCCTGCTGTACATGCACACCAACTTTCAGTGACTGGTGTACAAGGACACCCAGGTCTCGCTGTACCTCCCCCTTATCTAACCTAACCCCATTGAGATTATAATCTACCCCCTTGTTTTTGCCGCCAAAGTGGATAACCTCACATTTATCTATATTATACTGCATCTGCCACGCATCTGCCCACTCACTCAACCTGTCCAGGTCCCCCTGCAACCTCCTAACATCCTTTTCACAGTTCACACTGCCACCCAGCTTTGTGTCATTCGCAAACTTGCGAGTATTGCTCCTAAATCCCTCTTCCAAATCATTAATATGTATGGTAAACAGTAGCGGCCTCAACACCGAGCCTTGCGGCACTCCACTTGCCACTGACTGCCATTCTGAAAAGGACCCGTTCACCCCTACTCTTTGCTGTCTGTCAACCAATTTTCTATCCATGTCAACACCCTACTCCCAATACCATGTGCTCTAATTTTAGTCACCAATCTCCCGTGCGGGACCTTATTAAAGGCTTTCAGAAAGTCTAGATACACTACATCCACTGGCACCCCTTCATCCATTTTACTAGTCACATCCTCAAAAAATTCCAGAAAATTAGTCAAGCATGATTTCCCTTTCATAAATCCATGTTGACTTGGACTAATATCCAATTAGTCTAACTGCTATCCAAATGCTCCATTATTACCTCTTTAATAATTGACTCCAGCATCTTTCTCACCACCGAAGTCAGGCTAACTGGTCTGTAATTCCCCGTTTTCTCTCTCGTTCCTTTCTTGAAAAGTGGGATAACATTAGCTATCCTCCAATCCACAGGAGATGATCCTGAATCGATTGAACATTGGAAAATGATCACCAATGCATCCACTATTTCCAGAGCCACCTCCCTGAGGACCCTGGGATGCAGACCATCAGGCCCAGGGGATTTATCATCCTTCAGTCCCATTAGCCTACCCAATACTATTTCTCGCCTAATGAAAATTTCTTTCAGTTCCTCTACCCCCTTAGATCTTCTGTCCTCTAGTACATCTGGGAGATTGTTTGTGTCCTCATTAGTGAAGACAGATCCAAAGTACCTATTCAACTCTTCTGCCATTTCCTTGTTGCCTATAATTATTTCACCCGTGTCTGCCTTCAAGGGGCCCACATTTGACTTTGCTACTCTTTTTCCCTTAACATATCTAAAGAAGCTTTTACTGTCCTTCTTTATATTCCTGGCCAGCTTCCCCTCGTACTTCATTTTTCAGCCCGTATTGCCCATTTTGTTTCCTTCTGTTGTCCTATGAAAGTTTCCCAATATTCTGGCTTATGGCTACTCTTTGCTGTGTTATACATCTTTTCTTTTAGTTATATTCTATCCCTAACTTCTCTTGTCAGCCACCGTTGCCTCCTACTCCCCTTAGAATCTTTCTTCCTTTTTGGAATGAAATGATCCTGCAACTTCCAGATTATGCCCAGAAATTCCTGCCATTGCTGTTCCACCGTCATTCCTGCTAGGATCCCTTTCCAGTCTACTTTGGCCAGCTCCCCTCTCATGCCTTCATAGTCCCCTTTGTTCAACTGCATCACTGCCACTTCCGATTTATCGTTCTCCTTCTCAAATTGCAGATGAAAACTAATCATATTATGATCACTACCTCCAAGCGGTTCCTTTACCTGGAGTTCTCTTATCATATCTGGTTCATTGGACAAATCTAAATCCAGAATTACCTTTTCTCTGGTCGGCTCCATTACAAGCTGCTCTAAGAATCCATCAAAGAGGCATTCTACAAACTCTCTTTCTTGGGGTCCTGAACCAACCTGATTTTCCCAGTCTACCTGCATATTGAAATCCCCCATTACCACGGTGGCATTACCTTTGTTACATGCCAGTTTTAACTCCTGCTGCAACTCACACCCAACATCCGGGCTATTATTTGGGGGTCTGTAAATAACACCAATTAGTGTCTTCTTGCCCTTACAATTCTTCAACTCAATCCACAGTGACTCTACCTCGTCAGTCTGTATGTCTTCCCTCGCAAGGGACTGAATTCCATCCCTCACCAGCAGAGCTACCCCCCCCTCCTCTGCCCACCTGCCTGTCCTTTCTATAGGATGTATAACCCTGAATATTAAATTCCCAGGCCCGATCCTCCTGCAGCCACGTCTCAGTAATCCCCACAATGTCATATCCACCAATCTCTAACTGAGCCTCAAGCTCATCTACTTTACTTCTTAAACTTTGCGCATTCATATACAATACCTTTAATTCCTTACACATCTCACCTTTCACATCGATCCCTATTACACTTGGCCATACTCTCCTATCCCTTTGTGAGCTTCCTTTCCCGTTAATTCTGGGGTCATTAACCATCACTTTACTCTCTTTCCCTTTAAATCCATCCTCGACTATCTCATTTGACACCCCACCCCCCCTTATTCAGTTTAAAACCACCCGTGTATCAGTGGCAAACCTGCCTGCCAGAATGCTGGTCCCCCACCAGTTAAGATGCAATCCGTCCCTTTTGTACAGTTCCCCCTTACTCCAAAACAGATCTCAGTGATCTAAGACTCTAAATCCCTGCCCCCTGCACCAGTTTCTCAGGCACACATTCAGGTCCTGTATCTCCCTGTTCCTGGTCTCGCCAGCACGAGGAACTGGAAGCAAACCGGAGATAAGAACCCTGGAGGTACTGCTTTTCAGCATTTTTCCGAGCTCTCTAAAGTCACGCTGCAGAATATTCATCCCCTTCTTTCCGACATCGTTTGTGCCAACATGCACTACCACTTCCGGCTGTTCACCTTCGCCCGTGAGGATTTTCTGCACTCTGTCCGTGACTTCCTGGATCCTGGCACCAGGAAGGTAGCACACCATCCTCGAATCCCGTCTGTTGCCGCAGAAACCCCTGTCCGTACCTCTCACAATGGAGTCTCCAACTACAATGGCGTTGCCTGACGTTGGCCTCTTTGGTTTTGGCTCAACAGCCCTTTTTGCTTCACAAGCCAGTCCGCCGCTCAGTGTTTCAACGTCTTCTGTCCCTGAAGCTTCTACGTGGGTGAACCTGTTCACAAGAGGTACAACACCCCGGGGACCGTTGCATTCCAAGTTTCCCTCCCTTTCTCACCGTCACCCACTTTCTCTCTTCCAGTACCTTAGGTGTAACAATCTCACTGTAAGACTTGTTGAGGAACGACTCCGTTTCTCGGACCAACCTGAGGTCATCCACTTGCTTCTCCAGTTCCCCCACACGGTCCTTCAGGAGCTGTACCTGGATGAACTTCTCACATTTGTGGTAGCCAGAGGCACCAGCAGTGTCCTTGACCTTCCACATACTGCAAACATCACCTAGAAAGACTAGCGAGTACATGCCGAGAATCTAGAAGATTGAGGGGGGATCTTATAGAAACTTACAAAATTCTTAAGGGGTTGGACAGGCTAGATGCAGGAAGATTGTTCCCGATGTTGGGGAAGTCCAGAACAAGGGGTCACAGTTTAAGGATAAGGGGGAAGGGTTTTAGGACCGAGATGAGAAAAACATTTTTCACACAGAGAGTGGTGAATCTGTGGAATTCTCTGCCACAAAAGGTAGTTGTGGCCAGTTCATTGGCTATATTTAAGAGGGAGTTAGATGTGGCCCTTGTGGCTAAAGGAATCAGGGAATATGGAGAGAAGGCAGGTACAGGATATTGAGTTGGATGATCAGCCACGATCATATTGAATGGCGGTGCAGGCTCGAAGGACTGAATGGCCTACTCCTGCACTTATTTTCTATGTTTCTACGTTTCTTTGACAGTGAGATTTAAAAATCGTTATATTGTGAATTCTTGCGTGAATGGGATTAGTTTGTTATTTGGATACAGGCTATTTAAAAAAAATAGCCTTTTCTTAAGAAATGGATAGATGTTTAGATCTAGTAATTGAATTTAGATGAATTGAATTGATTAGATGAAACTGATGAATATGATTTTTTTTGTTGGGTATTTACCATTTGTTTTAGGGTTTAACTTTATCATTTCTACCTTTTTTCTAAAACTGCAAATAATAACTTGTTTCTGTTAATGCTGTTCAGTGTTTTTTTACCTTTACATTTTAAACAGATGTCTCCGAAGAAGAAATGCAAAATTGTCAATCCAAATGCCCAGCAAAATAGACTGATTTAGACAGCATTGGCAGAGATTATCCAAATTTGGACTACTCCAAATGTGATGATCTACAGGACATTCTTAATGGGGAAGTAGTGGGCGGAAAGGCATGTCATGCGTGGTTTGATGAGCAAAAACCTGTAGTTTACAATGCCAAAATTGAAAAGTTGAGGAAAAACTTATTGGTTACAATCTGAGGAGTATGATGATGCTACTGATTATGATATGCCAATGTACCAGCTAGCAACTGATCTTCTCCATAAAGACTTGGTCTATTGCTAGAAATTGTAATTTATTTACCTATCTGTTATGGACTTACAGCATATAATACAATAATATTAAAGTTCTGATCTTGAGTATCACATTTTTGAATTTTCAAGGCAGTTTGGGTGTTTATTACTATTTCCGTCACAACAGTCTAGTTTGTAATTAGCTACAATTAGGTAACTAACTAATTATATGCGTTAATTTCAGGTCATCCAAGAAAGATGTTTTATATTTGTTTCAGAATGCTTCAATCTATAATAACTGAACATTTCATTCAGTTCTCTTAATTTTTAAGAATTTTATGGGCTTTTGACTGTCCTCAATCACAGCTTTTGTGTTAAGTAAGTAAGTTTATTGGCCAAGTATTCACATACAAGGCATTTGCCTTGGTGCTCCACCCACAAGTAACAACATGACATACAGTGACAGTTACGAATTACTCAGTAAACACTAAACATTAATAATAATAAAACATTAATGATAAAATACCATTGATCAAACATGTGAACCAACAAAATACCAGATCAAAGGGAGGCTACAGATTTTTGGTTGTTGAGTAGAGCAACTACTCGTGGATAAAAACTGTTTTTATGTCTGGCTGTGGCAGCTTTGACAGTCCGGAGTCGCCTTCCAGAGGGAAGTGATTCAAAGAGTTTGTGGCCACGGTGAGAGGGGTCAGAGATGATCTTGCCCACTCGCTTCCTGGCCCTTGCAGTGTATAGTTCATCAATGGAGGGAAGGTTGCAGCCAATAACCTTCTCTGCTGATCAGACGATTCGCTGCAGCCTCCAGGTGGCTGAGCCAAACCAGACCATGATGGAAAAGGTGAGAACAGACTCTACGATGGCCGTGTAGAATTGGACCATCATTGCCTGTAGCAGATTGTGCTTCCTCAGCTGCCGTAGGAAGTACATCCTCTGTTGTGCCTTTTTGACTGTGGAGTCGATGGTAGCCCCGCACTTAAGGTCTTAAGTCAACGGAAAAGCAATAGGGAACAAGATGCTAATTTCTGAGTATGAAAATGGACATAAACTTTTAAATACTGAAGATATGAAAGTGAATTAGGTGTCAAATGAAACTTTTTATGCTTTATCCGTTGGGATAAATTGCAGACTTGATTTTTTAAATCTCAAAATTTTGTAACATTGCTACATATTGGCACAACACAATCAGGCTGCATGCTTTATTTTGGATGATGTTAATCTTCTTGCAGTTTTGGAGCTGATGCCATCAGATTAGTGAAAGGAATCATAGAATCATAGAATCATAGAAAATAGGTGCAGGAGTAGGCCATTCGGCCCTGCGAGCCTGCACCGCCATTCAATATGATCATGGCTGATCATCCAACTCAGTATCCTGTACCTGCCTTCTCTCCATACCCCCTGATCCCTTTAGCCACAAGGGCCACATCTAATTCCCTCTTAAATATAGCCAATGAACTGGCCTCAACTACCTTCTGTGGCAGAGAATTCCACAGACTCACCACTCTCTGTGTGAAAAAAGATCTTCTCATCTCTGTCCTAAAAGACTTCCCCTTATCCTTAAACTGTGACCCCTTGTTCTGGAGTTCCCCAACATTGGGAACAATCTTCCTGCATCTAGCCTGTCCAACCCCTTAAGAATTTTGTAAGCCTCTATAAGATCCCCCCTCAATCTCCTAAATTCCAGCGAGTACAAGCCGAGTCTATCCAGTCTTTCTTCATATGGAAGTCCTGCCATCCCAGGAATCAGTCTGGTGAACCTTCTCTGTACTCCCTCTATGGCAAGGATGTCTTTCCTCTGATTAAGAGACCAAAACTAATTCCTTTGCACTTCTGCCTTGCATTTTGGAGATGGCGGAAAGTAATGCATCACAGCATTCCCAGGCTCCGACTTGCTCTTGCAGCCACAGTGTGCACGTGGCTAGTGTAATATGGATTCCTCATCAATTATGGGTATATGGTATTGATGATGGGCAACTTGCCCATGGTAATGCCATTGAATATTATGAACAGATGATTGGCTTCTCCTTGTTGGAGATGATCATTGTCTGGCCTTTGGTTGGCATGAAATGTGCTTATTGTTTATCAACCCCTGTTGGCAGGCACCAGCGTCTTCTTATATGCACATGCACTGCTTCATAGTTGAGAATCTGCAAATGAACTTGAACATTGTCCCCTCTCATCTGATAAATGGGACATTATTTCCTTGTGCAATGTGGCCGTGAAAGTAAGGGCCAGGATTTGTTGGTGCAGGGCATGAAATAGTATCTGCTGTTAGTTCCACTTGTTTTAGGACACTCAAATGTAATGATAGTCAGAGTTATTCAAGAAAATCTTAGAGTATGATCTTCAGGTACAGCATGCAGTGCGGTAATGATTGTGCCTTGAGTTGAACTATCAACATATCCTATCTTTAGTGTAAGACACATGTTGATAATGAAGTTAAAGGACGTGCATGCAATAGCTGCTCAGGGGTTATTAAGTACCAGTTTTGCATTTAAACTGCCCATCAGTGGTCACTAAAAATGTTCCAGGCATGTTAAAGATGAACATATTATTTTCTTGTGTCGGGGATGAGCAATTTGAGAAATAAAAAGGCACTGATATGGGTATCAACCTTGACCTAACATGATGCTCACCTTTTCAATGCTGATGGTGTGACAACTAACTCGATTTTACTAATGAGGAGATTCGAAGTAGGCATATCCTTCGCTCCTTAGATGCTGCTGCACCCGCTGAGTTTCTCCAGCACTTTTGTCTACCTTCGATTTTACTAATCTTGTGTTCCATGGCAACATAATTACAATGAGAACCATGCTGCCAGGAGGAATGAGGAAGATCTGACCAATGACATACCTACATCCTACCATGGAGTGCACATGTTCTGTCCTTGTTTGACTTTCCAAATGCATCAACTGGCACTTGTCAGATTTAAATGGCCAATGCACCCTTTAACTTTCCACCGGAACGACTTCCTGTTGTGACCTTAAGTCAATCATCACTCTTCGCAATTTCAAAGGTTGAGGGGGAACCTCACTGAAACTTACACAATAATGAAATGCGTAGATAGAGTGAATGTGGAAAGGATGTTTCCACTGGTGGGAGAGTCTTGGACCAGAGGTCATAGCCTCAGAATTAAAGGGTGCATTTTTAAAAAGGTGAGGAGGAACTTCTTTTTGGTCAGAGGGCAGTTAATCTGTGGAACTCATTGCCACTGAGGGCTCTGGAGGCCACGTTAGTGGATATTATTGAGGTAGACGGGTGTCAAGGGTTATGGGGAGAAGGGAGGAAAATGGGATTAGGTGCCAGAGATCAGCCATGATTGAATGGCAGAGTAAACTCAATGGGCCAAATGGCCTAATTCTACTCCTATAACTTGTGAACTTGTGACCTCTATAAGGAAGGAAGAAAAGCCATCTGTGGCAGAACAAGATGTGACAAAGTATAAAGTGGAACTGCAGACCAGGCCAGCTTTGTGACAGAGTGATTTGGTGTTTTAGCAGGCAGTGGTCAGGAGCATCTATGTTTCTACCCAGGACTCATGAGTGGGAACTGGGTCTCAAGTAACATTTCGATGTTTTGAATATACTTGTGATGCTGGGTGGGTCTGAACTATGAAAGTTCTGCTGGAATTCACGTAGGCTTGGTTGTGGGGGGGGGGGGCACATTTGCTAAGAAAGGGATGCGCTTGTGAAAAGAGTTTTGGTCAGCATCAAAGACAAGAACGGAGATCGAAATCACTGAGGGGAACAGGCAGAGAAATGGAGCCATCTTGGAGGAGATGTGGCAATGAATTTGACAGTACATGAAAATAAGGAAAAGCTCAGATGCTGGATTTTACAGGTTTTTCTACATTTAATTCCAACATTTGTAATTTTATGGGGTTTTTTCCGTAACCAGTCAGGTTGAGTGACTCAGAAAAGAATAAGACAAGGACTGAAAAAGTGCTGAGAAATTATCCAAACATATTCAATTTCAAAAATATTCAGCAAGTAAATCTGAGTGAAATATTGGCCTAAGAAATAAATAAAATAGAGAATAAAAGGAAAAGTAAAACAAATATAAAATCTACATCTTTACATAAGTATTTTAAATCAAATTCATAATAAATGGATTTAAGAGAGAGTTAGATAGAGCTCTAGGGGCTAGTGGAGTCAAGGGATATGGGGAGAAGGCAGGCATGGGTTATTGATAGCGGACGATCAGCCATGATCACAATGAATGGCGGTGCTGGCTCTACGGGCCGAATGGCCTCCTCCTGCACCTATTTTCTATGTTTCTATGTTTCTAAATCTGAATGAATGAGTCTTCAAATCTCTAATGGTTAATTTTCAATTCCACTTACTGCTCTGATAAGAGATTACTTCCAATGGTACTTAAACTGTATGTTTTGTGCTGGGTTTGAACCCGTCATGGAAATAGAATAACTTCAGAGAGATGCCACAGTAAAAGTAGACTTTGCTGGATGCACTCAGCAGGTCAAGTAACATCTGAGGAAACTGTGTTAATGGTTCAGGTCCAGGATCCTTCATCTGAACCTTTCAAGACTTGCCGTTTCTGTAAAGATAACAGCAGAGCATTTCACCCTCAAAGCCCTGTCTCATGGTGCGAGTCCACCCACGAGTGACCCCAAGTGAAAGAAAAAAAACAGACTCGTGGTTATGTACGAGAATTCAAATTTATGTTCAAGTGTTTAACCGAGTTCCCACGGGTATGTCATTTCTGCGATGTTCCAAGTTCCTCTCCCGAGTTACCAAGTTCCTCTCCCGTTACTCTTGAGCCAACTGTGAATGAAGGTATGTTTTAATAAGCAACAATGTTAAAGAAGACATTTCCATCCTGCGGCTTTGAGTTAAAGATAAATTCAGCGCAGCCGCATCTATTGATATGACCTGCAAAGGGAAAATGCGCACCGTCCAGTGCCAGAGCAGTTATGCTTATATTTGTTTGAAACACACATCATGTAGTTAGAAGACCAAGCGGCGAAGGTTGTTTGTTTATTTTTTAATTAATTTACTGCCTGGTCTACACACTGCGGGGAGATGGGAGATGAAATCTTTGAATGTGGACGGATGTCTCCACGCCTGCTCGTTCTAAACAGAAATATATTTTTAGGGGGGGGGGGGGGGTGCCTTTCAAGCCGGGGCTTTGGTTTAATTCCACCTTGTTTTTTGTTTATTCGCCGCACATTTTTCGTGTGTGAGGGTGTGAGAAGTCCATGCCGGGTGCTGGCCCGGCCGCAAGCCGCTGTTCTTTCACATCAGGCACATCAGCTTGTTTGGGGACGGAGGCTCAGGGTTCGCCTCCATGAGCTGCTTTGGTGTACCAGGCGTGAGTTGAGGTGGAGGGAGGTTGGGGGTGGGGGGGGGGAGGGCGCCATTAATCTGTCTGGGTGACAAGGCTCTTGGGTTAGGATTGTGTGTGCGAGGAAGGGTTAATTCTCTCGCGATCTCACTCTCAAGCCTCGGATGAAAACCTAGCTCTTGCCACCGCGTACAAGCCCTTTGTATTTAACTTTGGCTGCTGATGCCACATGCACTCTCTCTCCCTCTCTCTCTCTCTCGCCTCTCTCTCTCCCTTCTCTCTCTCTGCTCTCTCACACTGCAGCTACAGAGCACAACCTCGCCATCCTATAGTGGTAACATTCCACATCGGGTCCCTCCACACCCCACCCCCTCTCTCAGACACACACCCCCCACAAGACAACAGGCAGCGTGGTGAGTGACAGAGGTTTGTAGGGTGTTGGGTTTTGTATAAGGTTTTCTTTTTAATTATTGGCCAAGACGCCATTTACTTATTTTAAACGAAGTTTGGAGAGCTTGACAATACTTTTTTTTTCTCTTTGTGCTGTTTTCAGAAGGGTTTCAGACCCCGCTTGGTTCGTTGCCCCATTTGAACCAAGCCCTGGCGAGAGGAGGGAGGGAGGGAGGGAAGGTATGATGAACAAGAGCGCCGAGGAGAAGGAGAGAAAATAGGGGGGGGGGGGGGGGGGGGGGAGGGGGGGGGGGGGGAAGAGAAGAATAGGGAAGAAGTTAGGTGGTCAAATCAGAAACCTGTAGGCTGGGAGCCATGATGGTGAAGAGCACCTAGTTCTTCTGAGGAGTGCCATAAGAGACATCGATTGGAAGCAATGTTCCTCTAGAACTATAACTGAAACCATGTCCACATAACACCTCCTCTTGGCCGGGGGACCGCAAGACCCAGGGTTACTGGTCAGCGCTCCTCCGTCTACAAAGGGATCTCAAGAGGGCAATGCCAATGTATAACCGCGGCATCTCCTAAAAGATGCCTAAAACTATTCACAACACACATTAACCTCTCTCTCTCTCTCACACACACACACACACACACACACACACACACACACACACACACACACACACACACACACACACACACACACACACACACACACACACACACAATATCATCCAAGACCGTTTGTGGAGAAGGCAACATTTGCCCTTAAGACGCCAAGAAAGGAATAAAGTGTAGGAAAGGAACTGCCTGCAGATGCTGGTTTAAACCAAAGGTAGACACAAAAAGCTGGAGTTAACTCAGCGGGACAGGCAGCATCTCTGGAGAGAAGGAATGGGTGATGTTTCGGGTCGAGACCCTTCTTCGGACTGGTTAGGGATAAGGGGAACGAGAGATATAGACGGTGATGTCAAGAGATACAGAACAATGAATAAAACATACGCAAAAAAAAGTAAGGATGATAAACAAACGAATAAAGTCAGGGCAGTGCATCTGGAAGCATTCGGTTCACATCTGAAGGGCATCGCCGCAATAACCATTGTTTAAAGTGATCGCAGCAAGAGATAAGAACAATGAGTGTGCAGACACAAAACGCTGGAGTAACTCAGTGGGACAGGCAGCATCTCTGGAGAGGAAGGCATGGGTGATGTTTCAGGTCGAGACCCTCCTTCAGACCCTGTCCCGCTGAGTTACTCCTGCATTTTTTGGTGTAATCCAGCATCTGCAGTTCCTTCCGACACAGTGCACATAGCGCGTTGGTTGACCCTGATCAACGCCCTCTTCTTCAATATTCAGTGAAAGTCCAACTGAAGACACTAAAGAGAGACACAGAGTGCTGGAGTAACTCGGGGCAGAGTCTGACCCAGCACAAGACATAAGCTCCTGGAGAGCCCCAGACAGTGGATATGACGCTTCAGGCAGATCGAGACCCTTCTTCAGACACTGTTGGCCATGATCTGTGCACCGCGTAACCGGAACGTGGCACATCATGAGGGTAAAGTAGGGAGAAAACTTCACGTCAAGCAAGTAAAAGCCCGAAGGTTATAACAACTTGGTGTTTACATAACTTCCTTCCTGTCGTAAAACAACAAAACAACAACGCCTCATGGTGCCCCAACTAACCAAAGATCCGGTGAGGAGATATTAGAGCATTTGGCCAAAAGTTTGGCCTTGAATGTGGGGCTAAGAGACCAACATTGAAAAGACGGCGAGACAAAGTGCTGGAGCGACTAGCTCAGCGGGCCAGGCAGCAGCCCTGGCAAATATGGATAACAGGTACATGTGTAGGAGAGGTGTACTGACTGTGTGGGCAGACACTTTGGTAGTGATTGCCCACCAGTCTCAAAAGCCGCTGTGTCTCCCTGTCCCTGGGGTAGCAGGGGGCGATCAAACAGCACAATACCCCCCTATGTCATCCCGTCAGCAATTCCTTCTCTCCAGAGATGCTGCCTGCCCGCTGAGTTAAAGAGTGCCCACGGTAGACTCACGAGTCACTAAGATAAACGCATGGGCCACTACGTTATTACAACAAGTTTAAATGTTTCAATTTTTGACTTGAACAGTAAATTTGACTCGTGGCAAACCTCAAACATGTTTGACTTTTGTCACGAGTTAACAAGTTTCACGGGTACCCGCCGTTAGCGCCACGAGTCACTAAGTTGCTCGCGCGAGTTCCGACGTTCCCGCTACATTGATTGTATGTGATTACCGCGAGTGAAAACTCGGGGTCACTCGTGGGTCCACTCGCACCGTGAGACAGGCCTTTTTGGATATTTGTGTTAAAGTGCACATTGACATCACACTTTAAATTATCTTGGCAAAGTCATGCCTGTACAGTGGGCCGCCCGTAGCAGCAACTACGGAGGGTTTATGGTCTCGACCACAGGTGAACAAAGGGAGGAGAACTGGCTGAACCTTGTTGCCTTCCACCACAGTGAAGAATGCTGCGGTGGATGTTTATATTAAATGTTATTTTGTATTGTGAGTTCTTTTAAAGTGTATCGCTGCTGGCAAATTCATTTCACTGCACCTTCGGGTGCATGTGAGGAATAAAATTGACTTTGACTTTAATGGGTAATGCTTTCAGTTCCCGAAAAATCTCACCACACACAATTCTCCAAAGACTTTTCACGTCTCCCACATTATTAACTGGCTTTCCCTCGTGTCATGACTGCACGAGGGATTTGATCTTATATGCTACGATTCCTTGTGTCCAGCATGAACTTCTTTTTTTATCTGCATTTTATTGACAAAGCCTAACTGGATTTCTAGAGTCGAGAGTGTTTTATTGTCGTATGTTCCGAAATGGAACAATTAAATTCTTCCTTGTAGCAGCAGCACAATAGGTTTGTAAAAAAAAATTACCCAATAGATTATAATAATAAACAAACAAAAATAAATTAAATAAATAAAAAATCCAGCGCAGTGTAAAAACAAAACAACGGCCAAAGTCTCCTGTGCAATCCAGGCAGTTCATATTTCAGAGTTTAGTTGGAGCGTTCAATAGCTGGGTTGTTGGGAAGAAGTTGTTGGGAAGAAGTTCAGACGAAGAAGGGTCTCGACCCGAAACGTCGCCTATCTCCTTCGCTCCTTAGATGCTGCTGCACCCGCTGAGTTTCTCCAGCTTTTTGTGTCTAACCCTCGATTCTCCCCAGCAAAAACGAAATCCTGCAGTTCCCTTCTTTAAAAAAATGCAAGTTGTAAACTGTCCGTGGATGAGCTTCCGAGGCCTGTAATTGTTTTGTGCCCTTTTTTTCATTTCAACAATAAATGTGAATCGTTGAATCTGTTGTTTTTATTTTTTCTGCTGGAGTGAGAGAAACGAGTGCCAATCTTCAGTATTTGCAATATGAATGTTGTTCTGGTGTGCCAAGCATATTTTATATCTCAATAACCATCAAAAATATCTGAAACAGCCCAGCAAGGCTTTTAGTTCAGGAACAAAAGATGGGTAAATTGTAAATTGTCATTAACTCAGCCTCATCCACATATTGTGAATAAATAAGGGCACGTGAATGTTGTGAAAAATTCATTACTATCACATTATGATTGGGTACAAGTTCACTCTTTACTTTTTACGTTACAGGAGAAACCAAATTTCAGAAAGTATGTTAGCCGACAAATACTATCGCACACCTGATGACAAAAGTTCTGCGTAAATGCAAATATTTTCTTGCCTTTTACTAACCTGGGTCCTGTGGACAGCTTGCAGATAGGAACTTTAAAAATGAATCGGGTGCTTTTGGTATGCATGTTATGAATTAGTGATTTTATATTAATTGCAAGTTCATCATTTCCTTTCTTTCTTTTAAAATCTTTTTATTAGTTTTTTTCAAAAGCAAAAACAAAAGAACAAAAAAGTAATGATAAACATAACAGTGACATTGATACATAGGGATCAGGGTTACATTAATGGCAGGTATAACCTAAATATGAGTCCAGTGTCAACATACACATTGAATATAGATCTCCTGGTCGCTATGTAAATATAGTTAAGTGTTTAAAAGATAACTTATATCTATAAAAACAAAAAGAAAAAAAGAAAAAAAGAGAGAAAAAGAAAAACAGAATCTGGGCTGGAAAGAGTTTCAACAATTTATATCCTTGTTTGTCGTCAAGTCCGTTCCACCATATATACCAGAATTTTTTTTTTCCATACGTAGTTTAGTTTAGTTTAGAGATACAACGCAGACTCCACTCCACTCCAACCAGTGATCCCCGCACACTAACACTATCCGACACACATTAGTGACAATTTACAATTATACCAAGCCAATTATCCTACAAATCTGTACATCTTTGGAGTGTGGGAAGAAACCGGAGCTACCGGAGAAAACTCACGAGGTCACAGGGAGAACGTACAAACTCGGTGCAGACAGCACCCGTAGTCAGGGTCGAACCCGGGTCTCTGGTGCTGTAAGGCAGCAACTCAACCGCCACCGTGCCATTAATTTTTAATTTACAAAAAAAAAACACGTGTTAATTGCTGATTCATGGCTGCATCAATGATTGGCAAACTCATTAAAAAAAAGCCTTGAGGTTTACGCCAATATTCCCTTGCTACTCTGCTCTTGGCAGCAGAACAATTAAAGCTCCACGCTTCCCTGTCTATGCGTGATGCTCCTGTTGAGAAGTTCTTTGCCCTCCCTGGAGAAAATTGTCTGCAAACTTGTGGAGGAGATAATATATTTAATAGACATGAGTATATGCTGCTTAAGAAGGTTACAGGGAATTTTGATGATGGCAATTTATTTTGAATACTCTATAGCAATATTGCTTAAGTTTGTGTTTGGTATTTTTGAAGCTTTGAGAAGGATCGGAGCTTCCACATTGACACTTGGGCAAGTTTGCATAGCTTTAAAGCAAAATGTACCTCATGCCAATTCTTAAAGGGATTACCGTGTGTGGAACTATTGCCCACTGCATATTTGAGGAGCAAATATTTTACGATGATCAGTCAGTTTGCAATCATGTTTTTGTCATCAAGGTTCCAGTGAATCCCCTCTCTCAGTCTCACATGGTGAACATGAAAACTGTAAAAAAAAATGTGAAGAAGATGAAACATTATCAGCATGATGGAATACACATGGCTAGGAAAAAATCATGAGAAGTTACAGGTATGCAATGAGATAATTTGAACCAATAAAGAGATAAACTAAAATGAAGATAAACAGTTGGTTCAGAAGAGTAAAAGAATGGTAGCAAACAGGAGATAGAGGTTATGGGGAGACGGCAGGAGAATGGGGTTAGGAGGGAGAGATAGATCAGCCATGATTGAATGGCGGAGTAGACTTGATGGGCTGAATGGCCTAATTCTGCTCCTATCACATGATCTTATGACAGGAGAAATCAAATGAGAAAGTGGAAAAATAAAATAAAGCAATGTTGAGTGCAATTAAGAAAGAAAATATATAGAAAAAGTGAGAAATAGCTTTGCAAATTAAAGGAGCAAAGGAAATGTGAAGAATAAATAAAATGGCCAAAATGAGAAAAAATAAATGAGATCAAAAGGTAGGAATTTGAGTATGTAAAATAGAAAGAATTTTGTCAAAGAACATGAAGGAAAAGAATGGAAATGCTAAGAAATGACAATCAAATGGAATGAAGAGCTGAGTTGTAACTTGCATTTTGGAGAGTTGTTTGAAGGTTTTGATGATATTCTTGGCTTTGCTTTTAGACCAGGAATAGTGAGACGATGATATATAGTGTGTTGTGTATGAAGGAACTGCAGATGCTGGTTTAAACCAAAGATAATAGACACAAAAAGCTGGAGTATCTCAGCGGGACTGGCAACATCTGTGGAATGGGTGACATTTCAGGTCGAGATATCTGAAGAAGGGCCTCGACCCAAAACGTCACCCATTCCTTCTCGCCAGAGACGCTGTCTGTCCCGCTGAGTTGCTCCAGCATTTTGTGTCTATCTTTGGTTTACAAATTTTGGGAAAACAAAACTGATTTCCAATTCTTAATTTACCAAGTTGTGGGATTAAAAACTTTTTTAGCAACTTACTCCAGCTTTTTGTGTCTATCTATAGTGTTTTAATATGCATGCCCTGACACATGGTACAAATTCTACTGATGCAAATTATGTACAATACGCATTGCCATAATGCTGGCCTCATAGCAGAAGTCCATGTCGCAGGGCTGGAAACTGGAAGTATCCTGAGCTAATTCTGCTACCACCATCATCTATTGCTACTCCACTGATTGTCGCCGGAAGCTTGCGTCCTTTTCAGGACAGACGATGACAGAGATATCAACATTTGAAACATGGAAGATGGACACGAAAGAAGAAGAAGAGCATAATGCTTGAAAACCAGCATTCTTCAGAATGCTCCATGTAAGACGTTATTTTAACTGGATTGTTGAATTTGCCTGTGTTTGAGCATTGAATTCTGATTGAAGAAATAAATAAGTGTCAAGTTTACAGTAGGTCATTGCAATTACTGTAAGTTCTGTTGTGATGTTCATGTATCCTCCACTCCTTTCACAATGCCCTTGTTGCAATGTTGTCGTATTTTGGAGCATTGCCCACACCAGACCTAGAAAATAATTGAACATATACATATTATAGAAAAATAATATTTTCTCAAGATGGGACTACGAAAATAAATGGTCGGCACGACTGAAGGGCTGAGAGGGCTGTTTCCGGCTGTAATAGTTATATGTTTAAATGGTTATAAGATTGTAAACAAGGAAGAAATATTTGACACAGGAGAAACCACTATTTTTGAATTAGTGTTAGTTCCCAGTTCTAGTTTTCAACCTGGAACTACCTGGCATCCCCTTATAACTCTTTGAGTAGTTTTGTTAATTAATCAGTAAATGGCACCCTTCAAATTTGTTCTGACTTTAATTGGAACACTCTACCCACAGTTGAGTTGAGAAAATTATATTTGTTATCTTTGAAGATTCAATCTGTCCATATTCAACACAATTCTACAATATTAAATGGATATTTTTAAGACAGGGATAGATAGATTTTTGATTAGAATGGGTGTCAGTGGTTATGGAGAAAAGGCGGGAGAATGGGGTCAGGAGGGAGAGATAGGTGAGATAATATTTAGGTCCCGCAGATTGATAAGCAGATGTACATCTGTTTTTGTTTTGGCTATGACCATCATAAAGTTGCTGTTATTACCTGAGCAGCGATATGTTATCACCCCAGACCATCTAGAATTGCTTCAGTTCAACTTTCAAAGTTACTGGTATCCGGTGTGGAAAATATTAGATTAGATCGGCAGCTGAGTCAAACTAGTTATGCCTGTAATTTATCAGCTTGCCTAGCACCACAGCTGAGTGAAAGATACACAATGAACACAGGCCCTTCGGCCCACCGCGTGCATGCCGATTATCCATCACCTATTCACACTAGTTTTATGTTATCCCACTTTCTCATCCACCCCCTACACACTAGTGGCAATTTACATAGGCCAATTCACCTACAATAAATGGTCGGGGGAAAATAAATGGTCGGCACGGACTGGAAGGGCTGAGAGGGCCTGTTTCCATGCTGTAATTGTTATATGGTTATATGGTTACAAGTCCGACTCTCTTTAGGAATATGGGAGGAAACCGGAGCACCCGGAGGAAACCCAAGCTGTCACAGGGAGAATGTGTAAACTCCACACAGACAGCACCTGAGGTGAGGATCGAACCTGGGACTCTAGCGCTCAGAGGCAGCGGGTCTGCCAGCTGCGCCACTGTGCTACCTGCCTCCGATGGACCCTTGTTGGTGGTGGCTTGTTGTTGTACACATGCACCACTAGAGGGGGTTCTATTAGGTTATCAGTACATGCCAGACCCAACTAACCTGCAGAGGGCAGATTGTGGTGGTGTTAATGAGCCCAGAATTCATAGTGCACCAACCTTACCATAATGGACTCATATTTATACATTCCTTTAAATAAGGAGGGTAACTACTTTAATACTTATTAAGACTTGAAACAGATCATGTTACATTTCTGCAACACTTTCTGTTTGGAATTTGAAATATTTGCCTGCTTCAAGATAAAGGAATTAATTCATACAATTACAAAAAAAGTGAGTATAGTTGAAAATATTGTGTACATCTGCAGGAAGTAATTTTGGACACCACATTTCTGGGAGTCGTGGTGCCCTTACTAGAAAATCCATCTCTTCATGTTCAACTGTTCACCCCGAGCACCTGCTGGAGGAAGGTCACGACCCGAATAACATCAACCATTCCTTCCTCATCCAAGATTGCTGGGCCTGTCTCCGCTGGTACAACAGCATCGTGTGTCTAACTTGCGTTTAAACCACTTCTGCAGTTTTTTCTTTCCTACACACTCTGTTCAACCTTTGCATTCTGTCCTGCATATAGCACTTCAAATTATGTAAACAGTGGTGCAACATGCAAAATTAATCTACAGAGATATTTTCAACTCACTGATCTGGAAAGTGACAATTCTTTTTTGCTCAGAAGAAGTATTAACCGTTTCCCCTGACCCTGACATTAAAGGCAAACACTCAACTGCATTCTTTATCCGTCTCTGAGACCTGCAACCACGCTCAGAACGTCTTCAAGTCAGAGGTGGTGAATCTGTGAAATGTGTTGCCCACAGAAGTTCTGTAAGCCAAGGTCAATGATATTTTTTAAGGCAGAGATAGATATAACTTGATTAGCAAGAGAGACAGGGGTTATAGGAAAGCAGAGGAATGGGGTTGAGATGGAAAAATAGATCACCATGATTGGAATGGCGGAATAGACATAATGTTGCGAATCCCCCTAATTTTGCTGATAGAACGTAATAATGTCGCCTTGACATGCTTTGCCAAGAGAACAGGGTCAATTATTTTCAAAGCTTGCTAGTTTCTGGATCATTCCAGCTGCTGCCTGAACATTTCAAGTGTGAGATCCCACAAACTCCTTATTCAAGAAAGGAGTCTTCATCATATAGTCATTCAGCCACAAGAGCAGGCATGTCGAGGTTCCTCGACACCCCAACTCACCAGAGCATTCTTCCACCCTCCTATCAGCGCTTCTGTTGCTGGCAGATACAAGAGATTGCAACTAGTTTTTGTCTCACATCTCCCAACAACCGTATGTTACCAAAACTTACCTTTAGGCGTGCTGCGTTTTGTCACTGGGCCGTGGGTGCGACTTGGCGCCTTTGGCGGGTGGGGGGGGATTAAAATGCAGTTTTCCCCCTTGCCATCCGGATTATATTTTTCGGGGTGCGCCGAGCTTTTGCTAAAGATTCGTTCCGACTGCCGTAAGTGAATTTTTTTTTTTTTTAATCGCCCGATAATATCAGCGCTGCAGTAAAATAAACTTAGCCTCCTAATGCCGTGAACACAACAACAGGGACGATATTATTGGGATACAGGTAATGAAAGCTGTTTATTTTTTCATATAAACTTGCTAGTTTAGATACCTTAATCAACATTTCATGTTGCGAAACGGTGATTTATTCCCCATAGTGAATTGGCAGTATTTTTCCCTGCCGATATTGGGTTTAAATTCACCGCAACCTGCAACATTCCAATCCATTGTTGTTCCAGAAAATCCCACTCGCAAGCTGATTTAAATGGCCATTAATTTACTGGCAATAAACATTAAATTCTTTCAATTCATGACAATTAGACCTAAAAATCATGTTAATATTGTTCAATCTTGTGTGAATGGTTATTTGACACTAGGCTATAAAAAAAATGTTAATTTCTTTCTTAAGACAAGGATAGATGTGTATGATCTAGTAATTGAATTTGTAATTAAGCTACAATATGTAACTAACTAATTATATGCTTTAATATCAGGTCATCCAAGTAAGATTGTTTAATATTATTTCAGAAATGCTTCAATTTTATAATAACTGAAAATGTATTATAATTCTCCTTTAAATTTTAAAAAAAGTTTATGGGGCTTTTGAGACTGTCCCTCGAATCACAACTTTTGTTCAGACAATGGGAAAAGCAATACGGGAACAAATGATGCAAAATTTCGAGTATGAAATGGCCATAACTTTTCTAATACTGGAAGATAATGAAAGATGAATTAAGGAGTCAAATTAACTTCTTTTATATAATGCTTTATCTGATGGGATAAATTGCAGACTTCCATTTTTAAAATCTCAAAATTTAGTAACAATTGTTAACATATAGGTTCACATCTGACCTACGGGTGCATGTCCGTGTAGTTTGCAATGATTTCCTGGGACCCAACGTTGGAATATAGTTTTTACCACCAGTATCCCTCCACATCCTAATGCACAGCTTGGATGGTTTGATTAGCAACTCAACTTAGCCCTAATGGACAATAATAAATCATCCCGAATCTGGTGGAAAGTTGATGGGAATATGGAGAGATAACATTGGTTAAAAAATATTAAGTATAAAAAAGGGAAGTTGATGATTGATGCAGCTTTGGTGACAATAAGGCAGGTTTCCAAGCTGTAGCTCACTAAGACTCCCTTTTCTGGATGAGTTTGTGGCTTTAATAGTGATAATCCCTCTAGAGATTGACCTGATGTGTGACATTGTGACAATTGCAAGAACTTCAATACATAAGGCAGATAATACCAAGTTGAGAATAACGTCACACCAGAAAGCCAAAATTGCTGATTCTGGTAACTTGCATATAGAAGCCACAAAGTTTTAATGTGACTTTACAAACGGCGTAAGAATAACCCACGAACATTAGTTTAAATGCCAAAGTAATTTTGTACAATAAGTTTACTAGGCCCAAGTGCAATGCACTGGTCAATAAATCTGACATTGCTTCTGTCTTGACCAGCACTTATTGCTGAACTGAATTTCTATGTGCAGGGTGGATTCCATTTTATTTGTATTCACTGCAAAGTAGTTTGTTTGTCACACATCCTAAATGTTTTCCTGAGCCAAGGCACAGCTCCTTCTGTGGAGACCGTCCCTTCTTGCAGTTCTCGTTGAAGTTTTAGGGGGAACGCTTGAGCGTTGCCGTAAGTCACCCCGATACACAGAGGTTTTGCAGTTTTCCTACTGCTGAGGTGTGGCATGGCACGTGCACAATAGCGTTGCTGCCAATTCAGCGGCCAGAGTCCCGGATCCCATCCTGACGACAGTGCTGCTGTACGAAGTTTGTACATTCTCCCTGTGACCGCGTGGGATTTCTCCAGATGCCCTGATTCCTCCCATACTCCAAAAGGCATGCAGGTTTGTAGATTAATTGGTTTCTCTGCAATGATCCTAGAGTGTAGGAATAAACTTGTGTGAACGGTGATTTGTTTGTCGGCAACCGGACGCAGTGGGCCAAAGATCCCTATTTCCACACTGTATCTCTAAACTAAACAACTGAAATGGGTGTGTTCCACAGCATGACCTGAGAAAACCTCAGCTGCATACATCCCTCAAAACAGTGGATGGGAGAGCACCCGTTGGTTGTTTTAGCCAGTTGCCTCAGCTCCTCCCAGTCAAGAGCACAGTCAGAAACAACTCTACTAAAGGGCAGAGGCAAGAATGATCCTGTGCGCCACTCTGTCTAGATGTGAAGGAATGGGGTTTTCGCCGAGCGGTAGAGCTACCACCTTGCAGTGCGCAGAGACCCGTTTCGATCCTAACTGAGGGTGCTGTCTGTATGGATTTGGTACGTTTCTCCACCTGACCTCGTGGGTTTTTCGCCAAATCTTTGGTTTTCCTCCTACACTCCGAAATATACAGGTTTGTAGGTTAATTGACTTGGTATAAATGTAAAACTGTCCTAGTGTGTGTAGGATAGCGTTAATGTGTGACGATCGCTGGGTCGGATGCAGGAACTCTGTGACTGTGTTCCGCGCTGTACTCTAAACTAAACTAAACTCTGCTGGATATCTCTGCATTAAATATTACATTCTAGTCTGCACTCACTAATCCCTGGCGCTCAAACACAGAAAGAGGAATGGATGGTGACCAAGCCTAATATTCCCCCAGACATGGGTGATGGATTAAACAGATTTAACTGAACCGACAGAAATTCAGCATAGTTTCAGACCTTCAGAAAGATCTCCCTGTGACACATCCAAAAGCAAAGAAATAACAGGTCTCCCACCCAGGACCCATGAAAATAAGCACCAGATGAAATGATTGATGAATTTTCAGCTGTGAAATGACACCACCTTTCAGCTTTTAAAAAAATTCATTTAAAAAATAATCCCAAACTTCAAAATGGTTGATGCCCTGTTTCCCAGTGTTGCAAGATATAATTAAGGTAATTAATAATTTTAAATCCTTCATGATAAATAAAAGGAGAAACAGAAATCCTTACTCTTCAAATCCTGTTTTCAATCAGTTGGGCAGTGTCATAAGTCCTTTCCATCTTCACGGAGCTCGGGGGGAGGGAATAGGGGATAATAGTAAGATTAAACAAGAACTTACCATTCGAAGTTTGATCGTTATTTTATGAGGATTTTATGATGAGGGATTACGTGAAAGAACCCGCCTCACGCTGGCAACGGCATACTTCAAAGCACGGCCATGAAAAACACAGAACACCAAAAGCCGGAGAAATAACATAGTAAGGCTCATAAAGAGACCTTAGAACTACCATTTGATCATTTATTTATGAGGGGTAGCGGAGGGCACGTAATCCATCATCGTAACTCCTCATACAATAACGATCAAACTTCGAACTGGTAGTTCTTGTTAATCTTACTTATTTTACTTCTGAGTCACGTAGAGTGACTTACGTGAAGATTTTAAAGCTTTCTTT
This sequence comes from Okamejei kenojei, assembly GCA_035221665.1. Classification (NCBI taxonomy): domain Eukaryota; kingdom Metazoa; phylum Chordata; class Chondrichthyes; order Rajiformes; family Rajidae; genus Okamejei; species Okamejei kenojei. Next base: position 14,016,238 of record CM069142.1, on the reverse strand, counting down.
GTTTTTTATGTCCTAGAATCAATCCGTAACACAGTCCGGCTAAGTACACACAGACATGAGAAACCAGACTAATGTTAGGATCATTTCACAATTAACTTTTTAATAGGTTTAAAGAAACCATATAATAACCGTCCTTAATATCTGAGGGAAAATGATTACAAGTGATTAAAGATAGAATGACTACACCATTGATTATAGCAATTATTAGTAAAACAAAGCCAGGTGATTATAGTGCTCCCAACACCGTCGTGTCCAAAGCTTGTCATAGTGTGGAACAGGTTTATTGTAGAACTTTGAAAAAGTTTCTTCTCCTACTCCACCCTGCGACTTTTAAAATATGCTCGAAGGCACGTCCCGCCCCTTTTTGGCGCGGACTAGTAGCTGCCGCCCTGGTGTGAGTGAGATTTTGAACACATCAGTGTTCTACTCACACCCCGCTAAAACCACACCTGTTTCAAACCATTTTGAGATAAGTTTGAACTGAAGCTTTTGGTGTGTGGGTTTTGTGCGTAACCATTAAAGCTTTTCATTTCCTCAATGGGAGGGTGTCAGTAAACTTTAATATATATTTGGTTCTACCATGTTTAACCACACACAAAGTAGGATCAATAGATAAGCTTGAAAGGTTACCTTTGTTTCAGATCTCCCTGGTCTGCTTTGTTTGATCAACTCCTAAACATAGAACACAACATTAACTGTAGTCACATGCATACAGTCTAAATGCAACATTGTAAAGTTTGCACTCTTGAGCTGAGACCAGTGACATTAACATGACTAATTTCAATTCAATCTTTCCAATGTCAAACCCTTTCAATTGGAGTCCCCCCCATTGTCTAAAGTAGCGTAAGTACAATGCTCACATCCCAAATCTCTGTGTATCTTGTTTGGGTGATTAATATTAAAGATTCCTTTCATGAATCTAGATAGTTAATGGATGCGACCCAATTGATCTCTGATCAGTCATAAGCCCTAAATAGGACGACAAAGCACTGCGTGCAGTGTTAATGGCACTGTAACTTAAATGTTGCTGAAAATGCAAATTGGCAAGGAATTCCAAAACATTTGCAATATTTACAGTATCATAAGAAATATTTGACTGTGTGCAAAAGTCTTCCCATTTCTTAATATGTGTCATATATTGCTTTTGTGTTCTATTGCGCCATGATGCAACCATAACTTTCATAGTTTGGTCCGACAATCCCCGCTTCTTAGGTCTGGTCAAAACCTGCAGATTAACAAATTCATATATGCATACAATGGGTAAATCTCTTTAGTTACCGGATTAGTCAAGATAACACTACAGTTAGGAATCGACATATATGGTTCTTTAATCATATTCAGCATTACTGGGAACAAAGGTTGAGTTGGCCATTTTGGAACTACCAACAATCCAGAAGCAGAATCTGTTCTATGTCTTCTTCAGGCATCTCTGAATCAAAGCAATGAGTGGAAAAGCATAAAAGAACATCTTTCACCAGTGTAAATGAAAAAGCATCTACTGCTACTGCCTCTGGATCGTGTTTCCCAAGACACATAAGTAGGCAACTGATGATTAAGCCTAGATGCAAACAAATCTATTTCTGGCAAACTCCAAATTGGTTTACAATATTCTTAAATATTGCTGGCTTAAGCATCCATTCCGTATTATCTTTACAAATCCTGGACCTTTCATCTGCTACCACAATTGTCCTTACACGAATGTAGCTTGCTGAAGATCCATATTTGGCGACCAATACACCATTGCCATATCTCATTGGCCAGACAATCACATGATTACTGACCTAACTCCCCCATTGTGATTAATGTATGCAACCGCCATTTTTTGTCTAACTGTATTAACATCATGTAGACTTTGTTTAAGCACAACAATATGCTTTAAGGTCCATAAAAAGCACCCAATAACTCCAAATAGTTAATACCCTAAACTTGAAGAAACGCTTCTTCTTGAGCTTTCCATCTACCTCCACAACTGGAGGACGAATCTGTAGCCCCCCATCCGAGAGCACTAGCATCCGTTTGTAAAACCATTTCAGGTTGTTTAATCATGATATTCTTAGCAGCTTGTGGGACATTTTCAACCCACCATTGTAATTCCAACACAGCTTCTTTTGTTAATTGCATAGGCCTGTCAAAGTGACCTGCCTTCTCTTTAAGAGCCCTTATTTTTGTCCCATTTGAAGATTTTGATAATGTAATGGACCAAATTCCACTGCCGGAAATGCTGCTAACCAGTTTCCCAATGGTTTTCGCCACTTCTCGGATGGAGGGATAAGGTTTGTGAATGAGGTTAATTACAAGTCATCAAGATGTCATTGGCCTTCTCTGTTGGCAAAGTAACTAACATAGTCACTGAGTTAATTACAAACCCCAAAAAGTTAATTGATTGTGCTAGCTGCAGCTGGGACTTAATTGGATGAATCAAAACCCTAGCTTTTCAAAACAAAGCTTTAGTAACTGAAACTGAGTGCTCAGCTGACTCTTGAGTATCACTAATGATCAGAATATCATCCAGATAAGCCATAACAATGTGTTTCTGTGCTCTTAATTGGGCTAAAACTTGGTTTCAACAGTTTTGCAAAGAGTCTAGGATCCAAAACTCAATCCATTTGGTAAAGCTTTAAACTGCCATAATTGCCCCAGCCAATTAAATTTTAAATACCCATCCTGAAGCATTGATGAATTGCTACAGAAATAATAGGCATCCTTCAAATCAATCTTAGCCATATAACACCCTGCTGAGAGAAGATATTTTGCAGTACTGAATGTCTCCATCTTAAAATTGTTTGTATTCTACAAACTTATACAGATCTGTAAGGTCCAGAATAATTCTGCAACCACCATCTTTTTTATCTCTTCGAAATATATTAGAGACAAATTGATGATTATGTTCATATAGTCTTTTTCAATTCGCCTTTTCCAGATAAGTTGTCAATTTCCACATTAATCTCACCATTCTTTCCTCTGCAGAAAACACATAAGCATAAGCAGGTCTATTCTGTACAGGAGGATTAACCCCTTCTTTAAAAATAATAATGGCCCCTGAAACTGCTTGTAATACATATCGATCAGAAGTAATGTTAAGCCAGGCATTATAAAATTTTTGCAATCTCCCTCCAACTGGAGGGTCATCCACAGTTTTCTTTAAGTATATAAGTCTTTAATACCTCTCCGTATGAGCGTGGTGGTCTCCTTCTTCCCGAATACAGGGAAGCACTTGCCTGCAACAGCACGATAGTATTTTCGTGACAAACTTCTGCTTCTATAATGGAAATCGAAACCCCTTCGGGTCGAAAAACCCCTTCTTTGTCCAAAAACAAAAGGTTTTAACATTGCTAAAATATTTAGCTTCGTCATTCAACTCTTTCAGCTGTTTCAGCAAATTTTCTCCAAACAAATACCAGGAGCTTGAACTCCACTTTCTTGACACAGGGCTTGCAAATCTAGGGTGAAATATGGGCCGAATCGCCGTTTTCCTCATGCAATTTAATTTCATAGAATGAATTACATAATAAGCCCAAAGTATCCTTTTGAATCTTTTCCGTTTCCAGATTCTCCATTTGCCTGCCATAGGCCGTAATGGCGGCAGAAATTAATTTGAGCACCTTTTGAAACTTCACTTCTAGGGCTCTCATACTTGGAGTCATAGACGTCCATATCATCGGATTCACCGTAGGTACTTCCAATGAGGCACAATTTCTTGGAGCTTTATATAATTCTGATGTTTCATTCATCACAGAATTGTGAAGTTGGTGAGATACCATATAATTTATGTTTGCAGCTAGGATTTCTTCCATAGCCTCACCACTTCCTTCAGGTATAGCAAACTCTTGTGCTATCCCAGGCACATTAGGCCTTTTCTTTTTACTTTGTGGTGTGCTTTCAAAAGCCATATAGCCACCAGCAGGGTCTGCCTTCTGCAGCCCTAAATCAATTGGGATATCATCCCATGAGACTTCTTCCAGCCCAAATCCTGGGTCCGGAGTATCATATTCCCAACTTGGCCCACAGCCATATTCATCATATTCAAACCCCTCAGGGATTTTTTGGGATTCATCTGGGTACTCTGACCCTTGTCTCATTATTGTTTGGAGAACTTTCTCCATATGCTCCATTTTTAGCCACATAGTTTTATTGTCTGGATGGTCTTTCAATATCAGAGTCATCAGAAACCACGGGCCTCTCAGATTTCTTTTTGCATTTTTTAGGAACATTTTCCTCCGTGGTTATTATTTCTGGAGAATCTGGAAACTCACTATCGGGTACATCAGCGGCCAACGGTATCGGAACCGGGTCCCACACTAACTTCGCGTCCCGTATTTTTACTTTCACCCCGGGACATCTTTTTACCCGCGAAAACTTCTTTCCCGATTTTTCCATTTTTCTTTAATAATCAGTGCTCAATCAGCACGTTAACGTGGCTCTAAATTTTTTCTTTGGTTTCGTTTTGCTGGAGCCACCCAGCGTAACCTAAAAAACGCCCCGGTCTAACTGCACTTACCTGCGGGCCGTTCCGACCGCTGCCGGAGGAGCTGCTCCTTACTGCAGCTCCTCCTCGCGCCGTCAGCGTTGACGTCATGCCGTTGCCAGCGTGAGGCGGGTTCTTTACGTAGTCACTCACGTGACTCCGAAGTAAAATTAGTTTAGTTTAGTTTAGAGATACAGTGCAGGAACAGGCCCTTCGGCCCACCAAGTCCACGCCGACCAGCGATCCCAGTGCACTAGCACTATCCTACACTCTAGGATAGTGCTAGTGCACTGTCAGAATCAAACCCGGGGTTCTGGCCTGCAAACCTACAGCTGCACCACAGTTGACAATCTTTACCAAAGCCAATTAACCTACAAAACCTGTACGTCTTTGGAGTGTGGGGGGAAACCTGAGCACCAGGAGAAAACCCATGCTGCCATGGTACAAACTCCGTGCAGACAGCACCCATTGTCAGAATCGAACCCGGGGTTCTGGCCTGCAAACCTACAGCTGCACCGCTGTGCTACCCACCAGGATAAGTTGGACAGAAATCAGTGCTTCTGAAGGATTATAAACAGGAGGAGGAGGATTGTAGCAAACAATTGTATCAGGTATCATTCCTTCTCTATGATAGATTATAGGCAGTGGTTAGAACAGAATCATCTTTCATGGGAAAATGGGCTACAGGGAGCAGTTGGAGCTGGGATCAGTCTTACTCTAGGACAGAACTTGGAGAATGAATACAGATGGTGGGGATGAGTTGAAGCAGGGAACAAAATCAGGACACTTAGTAAGTCTGACTTCAGTGCTGGAGTAACTCAAGTGATAAGTGGATATTGGGGAGGAGGGGCGTTAGCTGTGTTCACCTGTTACAGGCTTGAGAAAGACTGAGCCCCTGGGACAAATCTGAGAACACCAGTGTTGTTGATGTACTCGTCCAGGAGACCATTTCTGACTTGTGTTCCAATAGATTGTGGAAACAATGGGGAATGTCAGGACATGAGCCACGCATCACAAGATACACAGTAACCTACTGCTAAACCAATCCCTGCCTGAATATTGTTCGGGTCTTGCTGCATGCAAGCATGGACCACTTCATTTGTGGAGAAATTGTCAGTAGGATTAAACGTTGATCAATCATCAGCAATAATCCCGACTTCTGACCTCATGGTGGAAGGACGTTCATTGATGAAGCTGCTGAAGATAGTTTGGCCAAAGACAATGCCCTGAGTAACTTATGCAGGGTTATTCTGGGGCTGAGATGATTGGCCTCCAACAACCACAACTGAAACCAAAAGATCTCGGAAAAAACCCATGTGGCCATGGGGAAACCATGCAAACTCTGTATAGACAGCACCCATAGTCAGGATCAAACTGCTGTGCCACTGTGTTGCCCTATCATTGGGCTGTCTCCTCCTCAATGGCCATTGACTTCAGTTATAATAGTGCTCTTTGTTACATTTGGTCAAATGCTGCCTAGCATTAGAGATTGGTCACTCTCCCTTCACGTCCAGTGTGCAGGAGCTCACTTCTCCGTGGATTGTCATCTTGTCGTGGTGGAGAAGTGTGGTCCTGAGATCCTGAGAGTGATGCCGGCTGGACCTATACTCCTGGTAGGGTCACCCATAGTGGTAAGGTTGAGGGGGAGGTCTCTGACAAAGAGCAATCCAACCAAGACCTCAATGGTGGAACAGGCGGAGGAGGATGATGGCTGACATTAGTGGAGCGTCACAACGGCTGGGAAGACGGATGACGGCTGCAGCAGAAAAGGGTCTCCGGTCATCTTGGATTCCATGCCACTGGATTTTGATTCAGATCTGCCCTGGACCACGTGGTGGCTGTCTGTGCACCGTCACCCCACGTTAAACAAAGTCACGCACACGTGTCCTCTGACAAATCGGATTCTTTTAAGTCAATCTAGTTCAAGAAAACTTGACTCAAACACTTGTTTCAACAATACTTCTTTATTGCAGCACTGCGATAATTCTCTGAACCCTCCAACACAGAGCCAACAGGTCCGGGGCAGGTCAGAAGAACTTGTAACTCCGGTACAAAATCAAGGCATTATATAGGTATTAGACAGTTGCGGTACAGAGGGTACAGCAAGCTATTAACCAATCATCTGAGCCCTTCTGGTGATTTACAACAGTTGTGGTCACTTGACTCCCCCTCTCTGGCATCTTTTTACAGCCCTCGTTTGCCTCTGTTTTTTACCTTCTTTGTTTAGAATCATTTCATTTCAACAACGTGAAACCACAGAAAAGTAGGCTCAATTCTCAGAGACCACCCCTCTAAAGATAAGAGACACATATAATAGTATGATTAAACAAGAACTTACCAGTTTGAGGTTTGATCTTTATTTTATGAGGAGTTACAATGAGGGATTACATGAAGAACCCTGTCCAGCCGCATGTGCGTCAATCTTGAAAGCAGCGATGTGAAATCACAGGTAATAGTGACTGAAGTATAATAGTAAGAGAACAGAAGACTAGAACTACCAGATGACATTTATGAGGGTTGGGAGCAGAGGGCACATAATCCCTCATCATAAACCCTCATAAAATAAAGATCAAACTTCAAACTGGTAAGATCTCGTTTAATCTTACTATTTTACTTCGGAGTCACGTGAGTGACTACGTGAAGACTTTAAAGCTCTGTGATTTCATGCAGTGAGAAACAAGTCTACATATCCACAACTGTTTTCATTGACAAATGAAGGAAAACATTCATAATGCATACAGTCATGACATAGATTTAAAACATGCTGATGCTGTTTAAATGAAATAATAATATTCACATCTCTCACCCAGATTGAAAGTATAACTAGAACATAGGTTATCATAAATGTTTGGAGATTCGTTCGTTGGACCATGCTGCAGCCGTAAGGATGTGATCTAGCGGAACGTAAATACCCATGCTACTGATGTTGTAGCAGCCCTGGTGGAAGGAGATCTGGAATCAGAATCCATTCCTACATATCGCAAACTCCATTTTATCATCTGGAGTGGCCTGAACAGATACGTTCTTCTAAGTTTTTTGTGACTAACAACATTGCTAGTTCAGAACCTCGAAGGCTCTTGGTGACCTTGACGTATTGTTGTATATATGTGTGCTTACGTTACCAAGGTCCCCTGGCGTGCCTGTAACTATTTTGAGACCTGACACTCCTTCTGCTCTGCTCAAGTATTTATATACATAAAATATTATATATTATTATTTACAGATGTAATCATCCTGTACCGTCGCAATTATGTCGCGACTGAACCTGTTGCGCTAACCAGTGCCAGAAGGATAACTACCTAATGAGCTCCGGTCAAAGTCAAGCATGTAGCTGGAGTCCACTGGTGAAATAGTTTTCACAAATATCAACATCCCATACGGCATTGTACTTGTCCTGGAAGACCTTGTGTTGAGATATCCTTATAACTTGATATCCGGGGTGAACCCGACAGAGCGGGTCTTATTTGCTACAGCCAATTCAATGAGAAGGCATGTTGGCACAGTTAATGGCTGTACAACTTAATTATTGACAAAAGATCATTTAACATGCACTCCAAACGTCTGTAATCTATACCGTTTTCAATGTAACATGAGCATTAAACAAACTCTTTTCATCTCCTGGAAATGAAAAAAACCCTGCTTTTTGGTGATATTCAAGCACTCCGAACACATAGAAGGATAGATGTAACAACCCAAGCCATAGGGCAGTTTATTGAATCCACAGAACATAATTTGATTTATCATGCAATGGCTGATTTCCCAAGCCTCAGGCTGAACCAGCAAAGTCACGTTTAAAATAACCATAAAAGGTTGTATTATTATTCCCGAATCAACGTTGCATAAACCAATCACACAATAGGACCTAAAACGGGCTCTTAATGACTTTATTTGAACCCCGATTGATGAAGCAAATGGAGGAAGACATAAAAGACCTTCCTTCTCCTTGTAGCGAGAATGTATGTCTAGCCACTGTTATGCCACACATTTTGCAACCTGTGAATAAGCATAAAAAACAAATATATCTATCTTTGGTGTTCTATGGAACCAAAGTTTCATAATACGGTGTAATTCAACACCAATTCTGTGTTGCCATTGACCTATACTTGATGATTCTCCTGTGTCAAACGAGATTATGTAACCATTACGGGAGTCTTTAATTGATTGCACCCATGTGACTAACATATGCCACCATCATAATGTATCAACATGAAGTTGAGCATGCAGATATGCATCTTTGCTCAATCACTCTTTAACCCCATACAATGCCCATAGGGTCTATAGGTAGTTGATACCAATAAGTGAAGAATTGGTAAGTCATGCAAATATGCTCCACCTCCAAACTCGAGATGATATTCGCAATTTAGTGTCTGCCGTGACGGCAACTGTGGCCCAATTTATACTGAGCCTGCCCAATTATAACCTGCTTGGAATGCTAGTATTGTCCAGTTTTACATGGTTAGACCCCTCAAGTAGATAATAATGTCTCAATCATTTGTATTATCCAACCAAGTGTACATCTTACCAAATTGTAAGTGGTCCCTTAGTTATAGAGTAACACAGCTAATATGCGTGGAACCTCTGGTCAACTTCCATGCTGCCACAGCTTCAGTGAACCGCTACTGCCTATGAAGCCTTACTTGTTCAATAGCTTGTGCTTCGTCCTCCAGGTATCGCCTATGAAACAGGTCTTAACTGAATAGAAGATTTGGCACCTGGCTCCATTGTCCCCCTGATAGCAGTGTTCACTGCATATGTGTTTGAATGGCAACCTTGCTACCAAGCATGATATGTCTGGCATGTGCCCCTCATCCCTTGGGCATGCTCCACGGCTATACCCGCAGACTCGGCGTTGGATTATACTGACCCGGCATGCTCCCCTCTTACATGAGGGAGACGTTAAGCAGCCCTGCTATAAAGCGCTGCTGGCGCGGCTTCAGCAATACGCCGACTTTGCCATGGACCTGGCGTCAGACTAATACTGATGCAGCATGCTCTCCTCCTACAGGAGGGAGACATTAAGCAGGCTTGCTACAAGGCACTGCTGGCGCAATTTCCCATTTAGGGCCATTAGCACCATTTTGCAATATAATGAAATATTTACCTAACAACTACTGGAGCAGTAATGAATACTGTTTGTCCATCATTGTGACTTTAGTAACTTCAGCTGGTAATAACAAGTTGTGTTAACAATGACCTACATGACACTTTATCATTTACCATTTAACAGGATGACAGTTCTCCTACTTGCACAGCTGAATCCCATCTATACTATTGCCAATTAGTTTAATGAATAGAAGGCTGCTTTATAACAACAAGGCTGTTACAGGAGTCTATTGACTGCAATCTGTTGCCCAGGCGGCGTCAACGGCCAATTGAATAGCTAAAGGTAAATCCCAATGTCCTACAAGTCTATTTGATAGCAACTTAATAGTTGATAGAGGAGCCCAATTTCTCAAATATAGTTTGAGACTTAAACAGTGGATTTTAGCACATACATAACCAGTGTTTCTGAACTCTGAGTAGTCCTCTTTGAATGCTTTTTTGTCATCATTCTGTTATATTGCCTTATCCTAGCAATGTCTCCTCATCCCCCATGATCACTGTAAATGGGAATACCCTACTAAGCAGCCTATTCCCATGAAGCAGCCCTGAACAAGGTACTGCTGGTGCCCATGAAGCAGCCCTGAGCAAAGGTGCTGCTGGCACAGCCTCTCCAGTAGGCTAGCCTGCCATAACTTGGCATCCCCATGAAGCAGCCCTGAGCAAAGGTGCTGCTGGCACAGCCTCTCCAATAGGCTAGCCTGCCATAACTTGGCATCCCCATGAAGCAGCCCTGAGCAAAGGTGCTGCTGGCACAGCCTCTCCAATAGGCTAGACTGCCATAACATGGCATCCCCATGAAGCAGCCCTGAGCAAAGGTGCTGCTGGCACAGCCTCTCCAATAGGCTGACACTGTCATAAACTTTGCTGCTGGCGCAGGTTCTCACATTGACCCGCGCTGGCCCAACTCCTGCTGTAGGAATGTCTTTAGATTCGCATTCCCGGAGGGGAACCCTCCCAACATCCGGGCTGTTGTCAGTTGTCCCCATATCCTGGGGATGACTGCGGTTTGGGAACCGCATTGTTACTGGATTTCCCCTCCCCGGGAATCCATATATATATATATATACCCGCGGTAATCCTCCCAGCACCCAGGCTGACCCGGGAACCCTGGCTAACCGTTTAGGTCAGTTTTAACCCCATCTCCTGGGGACTACTGCGGTCTGGAAACTGCATATTCTTGGATTCCCCCTCCCCGGGAACCCAGGCTGACCGTTCAGGTCAGTTTAACCAGTTTGCACACCCAGAGGGGGCTTTTATTGCTGCAGGTGATTTCAACCACTCTAACCTCAAAACTGTACTCCCCAGATTCCACCAACATGTCTCCTGCCCAACCAGAGGTAACAAGACTCTGGACCTAGTATTCACCAACATTGCTGAAGCATACAAAGCCCTCCCCCTCCCCCACCTGGGACAGTCTGACCACCTCTCTCTGTTCCTGCTCCCCAAATACACACCCTCTGATCAGACGTGTGAAACCTTCCGTGAGGTCAGTGAAGGTCTGGCCTGAGGGGGCTGTCTCTGTCTTACAGGAACAGTTTCAGCAAACAGACTGGAGTCTGTTTGCCACCCAGGCCACCTTCAACTCCCAAGTGGACATCAACTCATACACCTCAACCGTTCTGGACTACATAAAATTCTGCACGGACAACGTCACTACACACAAAGTAATAAGGACCTTCCCTAACCAGAAGCCGTGGATGAACAGGGAGGTCAGACTCCTGCTGAAGGCTCGCGACGCCGCTTTTAAATCTGGCGATGCTGAGGGTTACAGCTCATCCAGGGCCAATCTGAAAAAGGGAATTAGGAATGCTAAACTTAATCACAAACGGCGGATTGAGGAGCATTTCCGAAATAACTCTGACCCCAGGCGCATGTGGCAAGGAATCAAATCCATTGCCGATTACCATAAAGTTAACACTCCCCCCCCAGACAATGCCTCCCTTCCTGACGAGCTAAACCATTTCTACGCCCGCTTCGACCGGGACAACAAAACTCCTGCCATCAAAGTTGCTCCACCCCCGCATGAACAACCCCTCAGTCTCTCCACCTCTGCTGTACAAGATGCACTGAGCAAGGTGAATGAGCACAAAGCTGCCGGCCCCGATGGCATCCCCGGGCGGGTGCTCAGGGCATGTGCTGGACAACTATCCCTGGTCCTCACTGACATCTTCAATCTGTCACTGGTCCAGGGTGTCGTCCCCACTTGCCTCAAGACATCTACCATTGTGCCAGTGCCCAAACAATCAGCGACAGGGAGTCTCAATGATTTCCGGCCAGTGGCACTCACCCCCTGTCATCGCCAAGTGCTTCGAGCGGCTGATCTTGGCTCACCTCAAAGCCAGCCTCCCCCCCACACTGGACCCCCATCAGTTTGCCTACCGGACCAATAGGTCAACAGAAGACGCCATATCTGCGGCCCTACACTCTGCCCTGACCCACCTGGACAGCAATAACACCTACATCAGGCTGCTGTTCATTGACTTCAGTTCCGCCTTTAAACACTGTCATACCCGCTAGCTTGATCACCAAACTCAGCGGTCTTGGCATCTCCACATCCCTCTGCAATTGGACACTGGATTTCCTCACTAACAGACCTCAGTCTGTTAGGATCAACAACCTCACCTCCTCCACTATAACACTGAACACTGGCGTGCCACAAGGCTGTGTGCTCAGTCCTCTCCTCTACTCTCTCTTCACCCATGACTGCATCCCTAAGTTTAGCTCCAACGCCATCATAAAAATTTGCCGACGACACCACGGTGGTAGGACTGATCAGCGACAACGACGAGTCAGCCTACAGGGAGGAGGTCCAGCACCTGACAACCTGGTGTGCCAATAACAACCTCGTCCTTAACTCCCAAAAGACGAAGGAGATCATTGTCGACTTCAGGAAGAACAGAGGGGCAGACACACCCCCATCCATATAAACGGGACTGAGGTGGAGCGGGGTCTCCAACTACAAATTCCTCGGGGTACACATCTCGGAGGATCTGTCCTGGTCCCTCAACCACCTCCAAGCTGATCAAAAAGGCGCAGCAGCGCCTTTATTTCCTGAGGAGGCTCAAAAAAGCCCACCTGTCCCCCCAGATCCTGACCAACTTTTACCGCTGTACCATCGAAAGCATCCTGACCACCTGCTTTACGGTATGGTGCAGCAGTTGCACCGTTGCAGACAGGAAGGCACTACAACAGGTGGTGAAAACCGCCCAGCACATCATCGGTGCCCCCGCTCCCTGCTTTGGATGCCCTCCACCGAAAACGGTGTCTGAGACGGGCTGGGAAGATCATCAAGGACCCTCCCACCCTAACCATGGACTGTTTGCCCTCCTACCATCGGGGAGGCGGTACAGGAGCCTCAGGTCCCGCACCAGCAGGATGAGGAGTAGCTTCTACAATAAACACCATCACACTGCTGAACTCGGAGTCCCGCCGATAGATTCCCACATCTGTATTTATTTATCTGTATTTATCTAAACATTGCTATCACTACGTACTGACACTAAACTGCATTTCGTTGTACCCATACTTGTATCTGTGCAATGACATTAAATTTGAATTGAATTGAATTGAATTGAATTGAATTGAATTGAATTGAACCATCTCCTGGGGACTACTGCAGTCCGAGAACCACATATTATTGGGTTTCCCCTCTCCGGGAACGCAATGTCTAGAGTTACTGCCCATCTTATCAGTGACTCCGATCGCGAAAACCGACATTCGCCAGCTCCACGCTTCCACAGTCGGACCAGGGTTTCCCCACAGCCCTTAGCTGGTTCCTTCATCGGCCGTCGCAAAACATCCGGCAAAAACCTCTGAAACCGAGGTTCCTGCAGGAGACCTAAAACAGGTAAGAAATACAACTTACCTGAAGTTTAAACTTACCGCTGGAGGAGCTGCGCTGCTCCAACCGGTCGCCTGCACAATGCGTCCAACGTAATGACGCACGTGCGGCTGGATGGGGTTCTTCACGTGGTTACTCACGTGACTCCGAAGTAAAATACAACAATCACACAATTCATACAAACAAGACACATGTTCCCTATTCTCGGAAAGAAAGTTATTTCTAAAACTACAGATCTAAACAAGATCTAATGTTTACAATCCTAATTAAAACACAATACACTTCACAAATAGTTTCACTACAAATTACACAATTAAAATACAATTACCCATGTATTACAAACATTTAATATATAAGTTTGCCCCATTCTTACAAGCTACACAGATCTGCAAGTTGATTCCAATCACACACCTCCCAACTCCAAGCACACGGGGTCACATAATTGTCCAACTTGCTTGACAATAAGTGTTTCTTGCCAAGCTAAGATACAGCTTCATGTTTACATTCCCCTTCCTCTCCTGTTGTCTCTAGGGGATGGAATTCCAATCTCATCTGTAGGGCTCTTTATGACTCTCTGTTCCTCACTAATAGCATTACAGAGCAAATGGAAAGTTACAACTGCAGACCAGAATCACTAACGCAGAGCACAGCCGCCTCCTCAGTTTTCTATAAAACATAAGAAGTCAAACTTATACAAAGCTCAAATAACCATCACCCTAACACCTTTCCCCTTCAAGCGACCTTACTCCCTTGCACACATGCCTTATCCATTATCTCAACATAAGTATAATTCAACGTAGCCAAAGACTGAATCACATAATCTATTATCTTTCCAGCCTTGTTGTCTTGGACTCAGTATAAACAGTCATAAACCCTAAGCCCCTCATTCTATACTAGAGCTCAGGAATGTGTCATAAAGAATGAGCAAATGGCCTGTGACCAAATGGCCTATGACCTGAGAAAGGGGCCCCTTTGTAAACTACTTTTGAACACAAGATTATACAAGATACCACTTCTCGCAACTTTTTAATTGCTTCAAAACAATAAACAAGGCCTCTATTACAACAGTGAATTCTGGGTTAGGGCTCTGCATGTTCAGGTTAGCGTTTTCATGTTTTGATAAACCATCTGTGCCCTGTGTGTGAAGGTCCTTGTATTCTGCTTCTACATGTGTTTATGAAAGCCTTAAGCTTTTTCTCTTGCAACACGACATAGCTTACTTTTTATTATCTGAGCAGTTCTATTATATAATATTTCCACACCTCCATGAGAGGACAGTCATACTCATTTCGAGTGACCACTGATGATGATGCAGGAGCTCAAGTTTGGCCCAAGATGTTGAAGTGGTCTGGAGCCAAGTGATCCTGACAAAACTGCAATGATTGATGAGCATTATGTGATGAGCATGTTATTGTTTGGAAGGTGCAATTTGAAGGCACAGCCACTGATACCTCCCTGGTCGGAAAACGTTCAATTACATACTTACCATTCTGCTGGAGCCTTAATGTTTCACTGATAGAAAAATCGAGGCTATTCTTCCTTTCCTGGCTCAGGGCTTCAAATCTGACTGTAAGTCAAGTTAAGTGTGAATGCACGTTCACTTTGCAGTGTACAAAGAATAATGCTATGTCTTTTACAAGATTGCAAGGAATATGCATTGTCGAAAACTTAAGAGGATGAGCAAAAAAGGTTGCAGCAAGTTTGAGTAACATCGCTGTCTGAATGCTGAAACAAGAAGTTGCAGGTGCTGGTTTACAAAAAAAGGCGTAAAGATTTGGAGTAACTTGGGGGATCAGGCAGTATCTCTGTGGAAAATGGATAGGCGATGTTTCGGATTGGGACCCTTCTGTAGACTGATTGTGTGGTGGGGGGGGAGACAGCTGGAAAAGTGGAGGAACATGACAAAGGCTGGCAAGTGACAGGTGGATACAGGTGAGGGGGGTTTTGATATGCAGATGGTCGGTCAAAGACTAGAGATGAAAAAACAGAAGGTATGAGACAAAAGGATTGGAGAGTTGCGAATTGCGGACCTAGAGAAAATAATGTAAGTGTAAACAGAGGGGGAGGAGAGAAAGAGGTAAGAGTCCAGGTGGGGCACATGGGGAGCGGGTGGGAAGAAAGGGAGGGTGGGGAAAGAAGAGGGTGTTGTGGGGGATGTAGTTCCTAAAATTGGGAGAATTCAATGTTCTTGCTAAGATTTGCTTTGATTCACACATTAGGATACTGTTATTGCTGTTGTATAGCAAGTTAGGTTAACGGTGGCGATGTCAATGCACTTCTGGCAAATACACGTGACTTTAAATGCAGATTGTACATGATGGTATCGTTACTGAAAGGTTAACATAACTGATACACTGTACAAGCACTAAAACTAAATCTGTGGTGGGATTATTGGAACTACCAGGACTGAGGATGGGTTATATCAGCTCAAGATTAAACCCAAATTACATGTAAACCATCAATGTGTAGGAAGGAACTGCAGATGCTGGTTTAAACCGAAGATAGACACAAAAAGCTGGAATAACTCAGCGGGTCAGGCAGCATCTCTGGAGAAAAGGAATAGGCGACATTTCAGGTCGAGACCCTTCTTCAAATCATCAATAGTATATTTCAGATGAGTCTTAAAAATATAGTTGTTCTCATATTCTATGAGCACAAGATGGGAACAAAAATAATGCACCATCTTGTGGAATTTCGTACATATGATGTTTTGTATTTCTCTGGTCCTTGTGAAATATGGCACTTGTTGCAGAAAGGAATGAGATGTTCGCAGGCTACTGGGCACATCAACACCACAAACAACCATAACCATAACCGGTAAGACTAAGGAGTTAGTGGTGGAGGTGAAGTCGCTGCAGATGGTCTTGGAGGGGAGGATGCTCCTCAAATTCCGGAGCATCTTGGACAATACAGCTCACCCCCCCCCCCCCCCTCCATGACGCATTGGTCAACCTGAGGAGTATCTTCAGCAACAGACATGTTCTACCAAGATGCAGTACAGAACGCCACAGGAGATCATTTTTCCCTGTGGCTATCAAACTGTACAAGTCCTCACCTTTCTGTCGTGGGGTAGACGGACTCCCCTTCCCCCTCCCCAATCATTGCACATCCCCAATCCTTTCCACTCGTCACTTTAATGTTCCATGTATCTTGTTGTGTTTTAGGACTGTTGACAGACCAAATTCCCTCCTGGGATAAATAACGTTACATCATGTTGAAAAATTAGCGGCGACGAGAATGAAGCCGCCATAGAGAGTAGTGAGAATTCTCGTGCCGTAGGCGGGTCGCCAGGAGGTCCTAATGGGTTGCCAGGAGGTCGAAGGTTCTCGGAGGTTCTCGTAGGTTGTAGCCGGTGCTGGCCAGTGAATTTCATTGGCTCTTTGGGGAAAAAAAAGGTAAGCAGTAGTTTTCAGAACCAAGGATACACTAAATGTCCGCCGACTTCACAGCCGTATTTCTCTGGCTTCTTAAAAGTTATCTCCACTCCTTCTCCCCCCTCCCCTCCCCCGCCCCTTTTAAGGACTTACTGTACATGTGCTTTAGCCATCTTAATTACACAGCGCCAACCTTCCTGTTTCATCGCGGTGTGTGTCTGTATCACCTTGGGTTGCAACGTGTGAATATTTAGACAGGGCAAAACGGGGGGAGCGCTGTCTAAAAAATTTACATGGGCTGGTGAAGGAAATGATGTGTGTGTGTGTGTGTGTGTGTGTTCCACTCTGACAGTCGCCGTTCCAGTTGTTGGTATTTCAGGCGACTACCGGCAACTTGACAGTCGCTGGCAGTCCACTGAAAAATCGCCTAAGTGGGACAGGCCCGTAAGGCCTACTATTTCATGGTCTGAGCACATGTTGATGATGTGATTTATAATTCTAACTTGACCTCAGATCTGGAAACATTATCATCTCATTCCCAAAGATAGCAAGTTGTTCCCATCCATTAAATGGGATTCATCCATTAAAAAAAAATCACAGACAGAACAAATGTTCAGTCTGAGCTGTTCTGACGAAGGTCCCGACCCAGAAATGTCACCCATCCTTTTTCTCCCCTGTCTTGAGATGCTGCTTGACCCATTGAGTTACTCCAGCACTTTTGTGTCCATCTTTGGTATATACCTGCATCTGCAGTTCCTTTTCTACACATTCAGTCTCTGTGTGCTTTACTTGAACAAAAAGTTCTCAAGTATTTGAGTCAACACTCCTGGTTCCAGAGCTGCGTTTCCAAGTCTATTCTTCCAGTACGGTTGCCCCCACTTACACGTGACCTGGGCTCTGAATGTTGCTAAACGTGACCACTGGCATTGGTCTGATGTAGGCTTCATCTTCACTGTGTGTTCCAGCTTTTAGTGGTGACAGGTTTTGTTAGCAATAATTGTGCTGATCTTCTTTTAGTCGCCTCCATTTGCCTTAAACATTTTTGGATGTCTAGTTTTCCCCTTTGTGTGAACATCTGCCTACTCAACTGAT
Organism: Okamejei kenojei; assembly: GCA_035221665.1. Taxonomy (NCBI): domain Eukaryota; kingdom Metazoa; phylum Chordata; class Chondrichthyes; order Rajiformes; family Rajidae; genus Okamejei; species Okamejei kenojei. The sequence continues at coordinate 13,998,363 of CM069142.1, read as the reverse complement.
GAGATGCATTGCTCTTGTGATTGCTTGCATTGAAGCAACCTTTGTGATCCTTGTACTCTTAGCAGTCCAATCTGCGCTGCTTCTTATTGTGGTCTTAGTTTTAAATGCACTGCCTTAAGGCTTTTTGCTTCTCAAGCACTTAGCATATAGCTCTTGAATTACGTTGAGATTAAGTCGAGTTGGTAGGTAGACACAAAATGCTGGAGTAACTCAGCATAACAGGCAACATCTCTGGATAGAAGGACTGGTGAAAAGTTTTGGGTTGAGCAGAAACATCACTCATTCCTTCTTTCCAGAGATGCTGCCTGTCCCACTGAGTTACTTCAGCCATTTTGTGTCTTTCTTCGGTGTAAACCAACATCTATAGTTCCTTCCTACACATATAGGTGGTGCAGTGCCACACTCCTACTATTTTTGTTTTTTGATGGTATAAATCATGAGTTTGGAGCAAGTAAATTGCAATGCACTCTGTAGATCAGGGGTCGGAGTTCGTGGATGTCTCGTAGCGGCTCGTACGAATAAAAATAACAATTTTTTCATCACAAGTTTTTTTTTTTTAACGCGTGGACATTTTTCACAGTGTTGATAAAATGTCACGAGTTTACCGGATTTGCGAGTACCTACCGTTAGCATTACGAGCCGCTATGAGACATCCACGAACTCCAACGGACCCGCTACGGACATTCCTCCGAGTTTGATTAGAATCAGGGTAAAACACGGGAGAACTCGTGAATTACCCCTCGTACAGTGGGACAGAAGGCCCTTTAAGTTTTGGCAAGGAGAGTGGTGAGGCAGAAGGAAGATTGGTGTCGATGCAGAAGTTAAAGAGAACAAGTTCAGTAGACAGGGCAGGCAGGAGCAAGGCAGGTGGTGGAGAAGGGCCTTGGCACATGTGCCTTCATCGGTCAACGTATGGAGTACAGGAGTTGGGACGACATGTTATAGTTCCACAAGATGTTGGTAAAGCCACATTTGGAGTAATGTGTACAGTTCTGATTACCCCCTGCTATGGGAAGGATGTCATTAAACTGGAACGTGTACAACTAGATTTACAAGGATGTTTACCCAGTCTGGAGAGTGTGAGGTAACATGAGAAGCTGGAAGAGTAGGTGTGTTTTACCTGAGGGGTGACCTTTCAGAGGTTTATAAAATCATGAGGGGCATAGATAAGGAGAACAGCCTCAGTCCTTTCTCCAGGGGAGTGGAGTTAAAAACTAGAGGCATATTAAGAGAGAAGAGAAAGAATTTAAAAGGAAGCATCTCTTTCGCACAGAAGGTTGTGAATACATTGAAACAAGCTAGCCACAGCAGTGGGGAAGCTCGTAAAATAACAACATTCAAGAGACACTTATGCAGGGACATGAATAGGAATGGTTTGGAGGGATATGAACCAGGCTCAAGCAAATGGGACTAACGCAGTTAAGCAACTTGGTCATGTGGACAAATTGGGCTGAAAGGGCGTGGTTTTCCAAGCTGTACAGCCTATCACCTGAAATGATGAACATACCACTGCATTTTCTGTTGTAAATTTTATGATTGTCTCCAAAGAAGAAACTGAGATACTGAGTTCTATAGAGACCCAGATCCTAAGTGGTACAACGTGGAAACAGGGCCCTTCCAGCCCAACTTGCCCACACCCCGCCAACATGTCCCAGCTGCACTCATCCGCACCTTCCTCTTTGTCCAATCCCTCCAACCTGTCCTATCAAAGGTACCTGTCCAACTGTTTGTTAAATGTTGGATATTCCCCCCTGCCTCACTCCCGTCCTCAGTCAGCTTGTTCCATACACCCACCCTCCTCGTGTTGTGAAGAAGTTTTAAAAAAGGATATTACATAGTTTAGTCAATAAAAGTTGAAAAACTGCCTTCACAAGGTCCAGGAAGTAGTCGGAGTGAGCTGGCTGCAGCTGGAGAAGATCTTCCTTCCTCCTAAGCGGAACATGAGACAACTGCCTGTTGGCTGCCCGCTTGTGAGCAAGTCAGATTAGAGATGTTTCGTGATTCAAAGCAAATAGAAGGAGTTCTTTTCCCCATGGAATCTCCCGTACTGCCTTTCCGCATATGCAATATGACCAGATCTGGAAGTGTTCAATAAATATATGTTTTTGTGTGGTGAAATTCCTTGGTGGTAATTGTCGGAATATAGAGAGAATACAACAGGATCAGTGTAGGATTTGTATAATGTATTGCATAGTTAGTGTGACTCTTGGGCCAAAGGACCGTACAAAGGAACTGTACTTCTCTGTGACGACAATGAATCTTTCTCCTCTGCCCTTCATATAAAATTTGGCTGAAGTAGTCGAAGAACTCCAGAAAAACATTCTGTCTTTAACTTAGTGTAATGATGAGGGTGAAATAATTTCCCTGTGATATCTCTGTTTTCTGTCTCAGCCTGAGGACTGAGAGCCTGCTTCAAATTTAGTGTGTTTGGAGTTGAGTGGTTTAATAAATTAAAAAATGGAACAATTAAAAGCAGACATCAGCTGCAATGAACCAGTTTCAGATCTGTGCAAAGCTGGTCTTGAACTTTTCTGAGAATTGATTCATAAAACGGAGATTTGATTTATTCGAGCATTAACAATTATTAATAGCATATAATTAAAGCCTTAATTAGCTGAGAGCAAGTGGCAATTTCCAATTTCCCAATTAATTTTTAAACGTCAATGATACACAGAACAGTCAGACACTGTATAAGTTCCAAATCTTTGGACATGTTTCCTTCAGAAGGAGAGAAACCGTGGGCTCAGGGAGTGATGAAACTAATCCTCAGTATGTTCCAAACCTCTGAAAAGGGCCTTGACCTGAAAGGTCACTGTTCTTCGTATCAGAGATGCTGCCTGTCCGCTGAGTTACTACCAGCATTTTGTTGTCTGTCCTTCGTGTAACCACAGCTTGCAGTTCCTTCCTGCACACTCTTCATCTACCTGTACAAACATTACCTCAATGTTTAAGATTTGTGTGAAACATTCCAACCAATTTTTTTTAAACTCCGGAGTCCAGATCATAAAGTGTTTTGTGCCGACCCAGCAGATAGTTTGGCACAGCGCTGGAGGAAAGTTCCATTTGAGAAATGCAAACACTTATAAAGTGCAGCTACAAGAGGTCTATAGAAATGTTTCAGGCCATGTGCTTGAATATCGAAGAAGAGAATTGAGAGAGGGCAAAGTTTCAAGTGTGACTTCAGGAAGAATCAAAAGGGCCTTTTGTGCTGAAAACATTCTTCATGATGTGTGAGATAATTAACCTTCTGTTTAGCAACAGGGTCCTCCAAAATTATCGTGCTGTCATTCGTTAATACTAAATACATTCCAGCCACATATATCTGGCCTGGTATTTTGACACAAACAATAATATGCCCTACTTTTCTGCTCTACCTACCGATGACATTGTGAATTCTCGCTTGACTTTTCTGATGGGGCGGCACGGTGGTGAAGTGGAAGAGTTGCTGCCTTACAGCAGCAGAGATCCGGTTTCAAAGTCCTGACTACGTGCTGCTTTACGGAGTTTGTACGATCCGCCGTGGCCTGCGTGGGTTTTCTCCCGAGATCTTCGATTTCCTCCCACACTCCAAAGAAGTACAGGTTTTGTAGGTTAATTGGCTTAGTATAAATGTAAATAGTCCCTAGTGTGTGTATGATAGTGTTAGTGTGCGGGGATTGATGGTCGGTGGCGGACTCAGTGGCCGATAGGGCCTGTTTCCACTCTGTATCTCCTAAACTAACTAAACTAAACTAAGCTGTAATTTTTTAGGCTTAAATGATGCTGTCCCATGTGGGTCCATTGGTAACTGGAAATTGCAGTGAAGTATGTGCAGTTAATTTGGTATTATTTAGTTTGGCATATTTAACATACTGTTCAGTGAATTGTGTCATCTAACTCTCATCACAAAACGGGGGGGGTAGGTGGTGATTTCAGAGCAATCATATTGCTGCTATCAAAATGCAAAAGGTCAAAAGACTGAATGAGTTTCGACTAGACCACTTGATGACCCTTATTACAACGATGCTTCAGCCTCACTAATGGGCTTAACAGAGCATAGTGGACCTGGCCTGTTTCGCTGTAAAGCACTTAAGCCCCTGTCCCACTTAGAAGACTAAACAGCAAGCTCTGGTGACCTGCCCGCCACCCAAGGGTTTCCATGAGGTCACTGAGGTTTTGGTCATTCTCCCCTAAGGGTCGATTAAGTATTTTCTTCTCCCTTCCGCGTGGTCGAGGCTTCATCTAGGTTGCTGCTATTTTTTCATCATGATTAAAACCCGTCCTCGACTAAAAATAGGTGCTGTTTTAAAAATCCTATATTTTTTAGTGAGTCTATAATCTTTCTTCATGGCGAGGAAGGTTTTCAACTATGCATGGGAGGTGGTAGAGGTTGCCAGGTCACCTCAACCTTGATTTTTTTTATGGGTAGGCAGGCAAGGTCACCAGAGGTTGCTGTTTAGGTCTCCTAAGAAAGCCGAAGGGCCTTATTAGAAGATTTTTATTACTGCTTTCCCCTCCCCCACCCAGCATAGACCATTTCTTGCCTCATAAAGATCCAAAATTTCCAGGTGTAGGAACATTTTCAACTTCTCTACCTTTTCATATCTACACTCTCACAGACAATCATATCTGACTGCTGCGGAACTGATCAGAGTATCTGTGATATTTCTATCCATCCACAGAAATCGATTGATTCGCTCCACCAACAATGTCACCCAGTGGTTGCAGGAAACAAGTTCTCGATCCACCATGGCTAGAATAGTTTTTGACTAAATGTTGCAGAGCATATAGAAATACAGCTTCTTTGATGCCAATGGAACGCAGTTCTGTTTGAGGGAATCAACTACAGCTCCCTAACCCAACTGTTCATGCATTTCAGTTGAGGATCTCCCAGTACAGGAGGACATGGAAACCCTCACAGCAAAGCAGATGTGGTCCAGTGAGATGTGGAAGTAAAGCAAATCATGTTAGCAGGGAGATGGAATTCGTTAAGTTGCTTTCATTGGAGTATCCAAAGAGTCCTTTACAGTCTGATTAGTTCCTCTGGATTAGAAAGCAACAATAAATAAAAACAAACAGCCTGAGCCTGGCATAGGAAAATATGGAATCCATTATTATAGGATTATAACAGTGGTGTATTTTATAAAACAATGACCTGACTGTTCAAAACAGCTCCATAGATACTTTATTGTCACATGTAACTAGATACAGTGAAATGCTTTGTTTTACATCAGTCCCAATAAAATCATACCCATACATAAGCACAATCATAGATATGTAAAAGACTACAACAATTCTAGCGTTACAAAAAAAAAACTAGTAGATTCTTCTGAGGCAGTACACAAAGAGGTCGCCATGTTTCTGTCGACATCTTGTCGCATTCAGATATCAAGTTCTAAAAGATATTCGAGTCTAATTCTTGGTCTTGAAGGCACTGAATCGGCGCCGTTGCTGGTGTCCACCACTGCCCTCTGCTTGCTACCAAGGCAGCCACTCAGGTACACCCAATCCTGCCGCTCCGTCCCCGACTTCGTGGGACACAACCCCCCCCCCCAAGGCCCCTGCATTTGATAAACGCATTCCCTGGCTGCTGTTGGACCTCCACACCTACTCCACCGACACTGGACCGTGCCCACGCACGTGGCAGTCTGTCACCTCCCGCCGTCACAGCCTCACAGCTTCCATAGTGCCTGGGACGCCATTACTGTTCACGTCCAGCCATGGATTTTTGGCATCAAGGTAGACAGACAAGAGTGCTGGTGTAATCTCATGGGTTCCCGGCCAGCCAATCTCGCAGAACACCGGACAATCAGACGAGTCCTGCAAGAATGGTCCTGACCTGAAAGGTCACCCATCTTTTTTCTCCAAGATGCTGCTGAGTTACTCCAGCACTTTGTATCTATCTTTGGTAAAACCAGCATCTGCATTCCTTGTTTGAATATGGTTTTAGCATTGACTGGAAGGTTTTGAGGATGCATTATTCATGGACCAGTGGCTTTGGCATATTTATGACTCCCAGGGGAGCTATTAATTGTAGTCTACATTTTACAATGGCTGTTTTGAGTCATGGAAGGTAAATTAGCCAAACAGGTTAATACTATCTCCTCTATGA